>OZ019980.1:2232007-2927007 GCA_963970395.1 Ephialtes manifestator
AGGGATATCACGAGTTTGTTCAATGAGCGCATAAAAGAACGATTCAACCTAAATGACTGTAAGTCTGTCATCATTTTATGGTATTTCGATTGATTTCACGATGCATTAATTCATCTAAAACCGCAGATTCCTTCGACGTGATACGATACAAAAAGGATAAAGTTAAAATCGTCGACTTCGGTCCACTGGACGAATTCGTGACAAAAGGTACGTTGTTTACCTTGGAAGAGTTGCGGGAACCCGTTAACGACACACCAGAGTTTCGGTTCATCGCCGAAGACATGGGCATTCAACCGACTACAAACAATCACTTTTGCGTGCCTCGTGAAATCAACGATTTCTTTCGATCTGCCAACGGGCAAATGTCGATGATGGATATACTGCAGAGGGTAAGTCCCTTAAACTCCTAGATGCGTATTAAACAATTCTAAATGCTGTATAACAGATTTGTTATCTGCTATAAATGTAACGATTTCCCATTTCAGGAAGTGGAGAGCCAAAACGAAACATGAGGCGCAGTCCGAAAGATCAAATTATTTCATAAAACCGAATGTTTTAACTGGAGGAAAATAAATAAATTTTATAAAAAAGAAACAGTAAATTATTGTTGTTGATTGAGTTTTTAATATTAACAGATACGATTGCTTAGATAAATGGGACGGGAATAGAGGTATCAATCGTGAATAGACGGACATTAGGCCAGTATGTAAATACAGAATTTTTCATTTTATATTCTGCCAGACCCTCTTTCTATCGATACATTACATAAACCGATGAAACACTATCCTACGGTTTGAAAGAATTATCATAATATTGCAATATTTTTCGGGTCGCGTCAATCTTATCGAGCGACGCACCTTATATAGAAAATATGTCTCGTTTATGTACAATATGCAACCCTTAATACTTCCGTTTGAAAAAGGATTCTCGATATATGTATCTTCGGGCAAATATTCGTTAATACGCTGTACATACATATCCTTGGAGTATTTTTTTAATCTTTTTTTTTTCTTTTTTTGTTCTTCTTCATCAATCAATTTGCTTTCTACAGCCGAACCCACCAACACTACTTTAAAGCTGTGAAACAAACTAAGCGCGCAATTCCCATCGAAGCTGTTTGGGGTCAAATCGCGACAAATGTAACTCTCTTCGTTTTGGTACTGTTCGATATATGCTTGCAATTTTGTGCATTGTTTTTTTTTTTTTTTCGTCTCTTCATCTTTTTCTTCTGTCACACAGACACTCACACACGTATTTTTCGTTTCATAATATGTATATAATATATATTTTTCATGTATATATTACTATTGTAGGAGAGTATGATTTTTCTTTTTTGTTTTTTGTTTTTTTTTTTTGTTCTAATACGCCTCTTATTTCACCATACATCGTTTACATGTTGGTGAATAATATGCCTTACATTTCACATAATTACAGAGTCATTTAAACTATCTCTTTCATTACTAGGTATATACAGAACAGCTTTTTATTTGGAATACGAACCATCAACCATCACCGCAGCTTTACCGTTGCCATTCCGTTTTTCGTCTATTCAAATCCTCTCATTCCTCTTTGCCTCTCGTCGACCTATCTCTCTTTCTCTCTCTCACATATTTTTTTGTGCTAAACGACATAACATAGCTTCATCGGCGCCGATACGCTCACATTTGTTTCCCCAGCTCGTCTCACTCAGCAATTTTAATTTAAAACTGGAAATCTCGCGCCATTCACCCCGCGGTACGACATACAACGCTCTGAATACTGGTAGAGTGCTAAGTGACATAACTTTAGCTCTTATAAACATACGTTACAAAAACCTTCTTAAGTTATCTTAACGGCCTTTAAGCAGCTTAAGTACCTGAAGCTAACTTTGGAAAACTCGGTTCTTTCTTATCATAATTGTTTATCAATGTGGTTTAGATGTTCGTCTAATAAATGCGTTTGGTACGACTAATGGGTGGTTTTTAAAGTAGCCCACGTTATTACCCGATTATACGATTTGCCTTTTTGCCATTACGAATTCACGAGAGTCTTTATAGTCGTTCAAAAATACGAGTCTATTTGGTGCGCTGATCGCTCGAGAAATTTACAGTCAAACATTTTACTAATCGTTAATGTACAGGAAGATAGTTGTTTTTTTTTTTTTTTAATTTTTTATATCTTACTTTAGGGAAATAAAAATAGCGCATTAATGAATTACGATAAACGATACGTCCAGTTCATACGCTTTGTACATTAAAAAATAAACGGCGCGAAGGAAAGGAACTCTGCGGATTTAGACGAAACCAAAACAGCAGCGACGGGTGAACGCGCGATCTCGACGACATTCAACCACTTTTTCGCAAAACAAAAAACGCATCCCGATCGAAGGTAATCGTCGTCACGAAAGTAAAGTAAGCCGCAATCAAGATCGTATATAAATAGAGCAGTTTATTGAACTAAGATTTTCATTATAATGAGATCAAATAAGATTTTCTTTTTAAAAAAAAGTTTAAAGTACACATAACGTTATTCTACTTCACAGTCGGTACAAACAGATTTTTTTTTAAATTCTAAATAAGAAAAATGAAAGTACGTTTTAACACGAGAACGCGTGCCTACATCTTCACGATGTTCTTGCTTGTTTTCAAGCACAAGGTTTTTTTATTTTTATTTTGTTAAACCCCGCAGTAACTAAGTAACAAATGATCTTTGAATATGAAACTTAATGTAAATTTTAGAACAAGTGTCATCGCCGAATACAAAAAATTTACTCCTCTTACCTTATTATTCATACAATCTTTACAAATGCAGTAAACTCGTAATGAATTGCAGGCGTTCACACATTGCGACAAAGACACGGAGAGAGATGATACAACAAACCTGCCATTTCCAAATAAGACGAAGCATTTTTGTACTAAAGTGCAGCGATATAGTATGATACTTTTTTGTTTGTTTGTTCTTTTTTTTTTTGCCTTTTTCTCATCAATGAATTATCTAAAGATTCTACGTAATGTACAGTATGGATTTATTACACGTGCACCGAGCGACAAGTTATGATCGGGCCCAGAATCAGGTAATAAACAACTAAATGCGTCTTATGAAATTTATTTATTTGATGGTTTAATTATTGCTAAAGGGATAGTGGTGCAGCCATTGAGGAGGGACGGGCGAGTGGAGGTAGCTCTTGGCTCATAGCCAATGATAAATCAATGAAAGGTGAAAAATTAAATGCTCCAAGCTGGCTAATAATTCGATTAATAAAAAATATCTCAGAAGAATACTAGATAATGAAATTAAAACACTTGTTTTATCACATGCAGTTCGTTGAGAGGACCGAAAAGCGAAGTTAAAAGTTGAATACAACTTTTGGAGAATACGGAAAATGTCTGATTGGCCCGAACATTTCATGTTTTAAGTGTGCAATACATCTCTAGTGCGATAGATACTGCGGGTAGAATAATATTTCACGATTCAACATCCCGCGAGGAGTTTACTTTATTTTCTACGCGTTTTTTTTTTTTTTTTCTTTAATTATTATTATTTATTATTAAAACTTTATTTTTTCTTCACATTTGTATATGCCGTCCCGAGCCTCACCGCCTGACTAGATTGCATTTCTAATGTTCTTTAAACGTTTTGTTTTCCTTTTTCTTCGTTTAATCTAAATTTTCTGTAATTAATGATTCAGACTATCGTTAGAATCGGTTAACACCTAAAAGTAAAACGATGGCCTATTAATTTATGAAGAATCAGCTAATAAATCCTCATAATCTCTTACTAGCGAATAAATTTAATATTAATTCATATTTTACGAAGAACCTCATCTAAATTTTTATCTTTTTCATTTTCTTATATCTCCACCGAGCCACGCGCTCCGAATAGTCTCGAATGGGCATCGAAGCCTTGCTATACACTCATTATTAAGCATACTAGTATTTACAGTTTAAATAAATCGACTTTAAAGGTCGGATCTATTTGAGAGCGCTGTGAAGTTTTAGCTTATCAGACGCACCCGCAACTCGAGAGGAAACAAAATCTAATCGTCTCCTCGCAATGATAATCCGCCCAACGTTCGGCCACTTTGGTAACCGTATCCGTCAATGCGTAGCTTCGCGTGTAAACGCGGCTTAAGCTCGACGGACAATAGAAATTTACAATTACAATACAACAGTAGGATACTCGAGGGAGAGTTCGTTCGCTAGGACTACCTTTTCTTTGTCAATTGCTTCGACGCCAGTTTCTTCTTCAGCTTATGGTCGAGCTTGACCGCTTTTTTCTTCGGTCTTTCCGGCGAGCCATTGCAACAGGCGCAGCCTTTTTTCACGTGTCCTCTGAGGCTTGATCGTCTCGCGCGACAATCGGGTTCGATCATCGTTCGATGACATCCCTCGTCGTCCGAAGGTTCCGAAGCTTTGTCGCTCGACATCAGCCCGGATTCGTTGAGGGAATCGTTCTTTACGCGTTTTGCCATCATGTTCTTAGGATCGGCACGATTGAGCACAACTCTCGCGTTAACCTGGAGCTTATCTTTTTTATTGAGATACGTGCAACGTTCGCTCATCAATTTCATGTTTCCTTGTGAATTTTCGTCCAGTCCATTGGTCATGGTATTGTCTTCTGCTTGGCTGCTTATCGATTCGCTGATACTCGAATCTTCGTCCTCGCTGCTCGATCTCGTTCGCTCGGACATTGGACTCTCCCATGATAAATATTCTGCCCGTAATACCTTGGTCGTCGTTCGCTTTTTGTTGGTGTATGTGTATTTGTGCGTGGTCAACAGTGGCCCAGCGACGGGCGAGAGAGGCGAGGGTATAGTTACATCGGCTGTTGTACTGCTCATGAGGGTCAAGCTCTCGTCGCCCGAACTCGCCGCCGATACGTTATTAACGTTCGTAACCGGTGGAAGAGACTCGGAATCTAAATCCATGTCCAGTTTCATATTCGATGGTATGCTCGAGATGCTGCTTGGCGAGCCCTCTTTCGAGCCGTTTCGTGAATGCATTTTCGTCTGGCTGGTGTCCTTTGACGATTCATTCTCGATCATAGCTATCTGACTGGGCGAGAGTCTCGATACGTCGGAATTGCTGTTCGACGCTTCGTCCTGGCTCAAATTATCAATGCTCAATCTTATGTGTTTCGGTGGGTTATCTATTTGTATATCATCGGATTTATCGCGTTTTGCTCTCTTAACCGTGTCCTTGAGGGTTCTCGTTCGTTGAGCTGCGTTTTTTCTGCGCTCGTTTACTTTAAAATCGGCAACGGGGCTGGTGTCTCTGCTACCGCTCGAAGAGTCCAAAGGACGAAAGTACGAAGCATTGTAGAGTTTCATACCGAGAGGCTGACTGCACGAGGCGTCTTGAGACAAGTGATCGAAAGACGGCGAGTGATTGGTGTCGAATAGAAGATCGGCTTCGGGAAAAAGATCGCTTGTACTTGGCTCGTCTACACCGAGATCTTCGCACTCTTCCGAAAGACTCTTTTGTAACCTGAGCTCGCGCTCGAGAGCCGCGGCTTTTCTCTCCATTCTTTGCTGCGCAAGTTCTCGATCCAATCGCGGATTTGACTGACTCTTAACCATGCTACCTTTGTTAGGATATTGCTGAAAAGCCTCGAGTGTATGATTCATAAAATACTTTTTCGTATTTGTCTGATAAACCTGACCGCTCGCCATTTCGATACCCTGTCCTTTGTTGATTATCTGAAGCACGCTGTGCACTTCCGAATTTTCGTTTTCTCGTGTGTAGACCTTCATGGGCTCGATCGCCAGCTGATTCGTTGACGTTGGCACGTACCTCCACGGAGTGTCCGGCGATGGTTTCCTCTCCGGCTCCCAAGCCTCCTGCAATCTTGCGTTACCGCACAGAATACCGTTGCCCACCGCTTTGCACGATGAATCCAATACCTCGGTCGACTGTCGAAGCGGCGATTCTTGACTGTCCGAACTACTCGGACCACCGGCCACCAGATATTCTCCTGCGTTCTCGATGTTTGTTGTCGTTTGCTTACTCACCGCACTCAGGGCAGGAACAGACTCTGAGAACAATCAAAGAATGGTTTCGTGTCATACACGCATTTTTTGCAGTCAATCACTGCAACACTTGAGCACCTCGTACTACCAAATTTCAATTAAGGAGGTTGTAGCGCTCCACACTAGTGAAATCAGTGCGAAATTTTTAAAAGCGTTTCTACAATTTCAGATGATTTAATTATTTGTTCCAAGGTGTTAATCACATAGCAGCATTAGTTCTTGAATATTCAAATCAGAGTTGTACATGCCTAATACTTATAGAAATAATGATGATGATACGATCAGCTCTAAAATTATGATTTTATAATAATAACATGTAGCGATTGTAATACGATGATTAAACTTTGGAATGGCTGTAAAAATTATTATTTTTGAATAAAAATTCAAAGTAATCCTTTTGATAAAATGGAAAAAAATAAGTAATGCATTACTTATTTCTTCCATTTTTTCCACTATTTCTTGCAATATTAAAGCGAAAATTAGTGTTTTTTTCAACTATTCAAATGTTTACACTCTATTTTATAATTACTACATATTATTATTATGAAATCATAATTACAAAACAATCTGTACTGTAAACTATATCTCATGAATGAATGGGGATTTACAACTCTGATTCAAATACATTCACAGCTGTCATATGAACAGTAAATCGATCAATATTTCCAAATTTCCGATGTCATGTATATGACAGCTGAGAATGTATTTGAATATCAAGAACTAATGCTACTATGTGATTAACAGCTTGGAACAGATTATTAAACCATCTGATGAACTTGTAGAAACGCTTTTAAAAATTTAGCATTGATTTGACTAGTGTGGAGCGCTCCAATCTCCTTAACTGCAAGGCCCGAATGTCGATTATTTCGTATTCTCAGAAATAGCCTAATATCATTTTTAAATGTCAAGCGTCACCTTTTATTCTTAAGTCCCATACAAAAATTCTAACCCTTGTGGTTTTAGAATTGACCTCCCAAGACCTTGTCAACCCCCGCGTAGAAAAAAAGAATCTTGTGAAGAATCTTAAAAAAAAGTCTTGAAAGAATCTTTAAAGGAATCTTGAAAAAAATCACGTATAGGATCCGGAGCAAGATTCTTTCCAGGATTCTTTTCAAGATTCTTTCTATCCGAAAGCGTTCTGAGAATCTTACAAAGAATCTTCGAAAGAATCTTGAAAAGCGTCTTTAAGAGAATCGTGAAAAGATTCCGTCGATTAAACAAAAAAATCGTTGAAAGAATTTTAATGAAATTCTTCAGAGGAATCGAGCAAAACCTGTTGTGGCTTTCCCTTGGTGTTGAGACAGTATATTTCGGTATGTCAACGAAGGGTAAACCCCTCGTCTGTGGTCGAACTCAGAAAAGCTTTCCAGTCTTATATATACGCTGAGGCTTCAAAAAACCACTTGCGAGAAACGCTCCGTCCGTTCGCCACCTAGTGACAACATACGAAACACTGGTGGACAATACTCCGCTAGATGGCGAGCGGTCGAAGCGTTTCTCGCAAGTGACTTGAAGCCTGAACGTATATAAGACTGCAAAGCTGTCCTGAGTTCGACTATACACGAGGAGTTTACTATTCGTTGACGTATCGAAATGTACTGTCTCGACACCAAGGAAAAGCAACAGGTTTCGCTCGATTCCTCTGAAAATTTTCATTAAGATTCATTCAACGATTTTTCTGTTTAATGGACGCAATCTTTTCACGATTCTCTTAAAGACGCTTTTCAAGATTCTTTCGAAGATTCATTGAAAAATTCTCAGAACGCTTTCGGATAGAAAGAATCTTGAAAAGAATCCTGGAAAGAATCTTGCTCCGGATCCTATACGTGATTCTTTTCAAGATTACTTTAAAGATTCTTTCAAGACTTTTTTTAAGATCCTTTAAAAGATTCTTCACAAGATTCTTTTTTTCTACGCGGGCCAATAAAAAAATATTTAAATGTCGTTAATAGCCTCGCTAATATGCATTGATAAAAAGGTATTTTGATACGACACGAAACATAAAAGATATTTTTTTTTCTCGTGTATTTGTAAAAGATTGACTTCATTTTTGGCGGTAGTAAAATAATTTGTAAAGCTCCGAGCGTCCACTAAATGATTTTTGATTGTTTGGAACTTATATATGAGATTAAAAAATATAATTCTTGGGTAGGACTAAGAATGAAAAGATAGATGTACTCTGTTAATAGCTAATAGAAAAAAAGAAAAATTAAACCAGCGAATGAACACGTAGACAATAAAAGTGGTTTTAACATAAATTAAATAATCACAAATATACGACAAAATGTGCAGGTAGATTTATGTTTCTTCACATTCATGCCATGCGATATAATTTCGAAGAAAATAATGCACCTTATTGTCATTAACGGAATAAACAAGGCGTCATGGCGAAACGAAAAGAAATTAACGATCAAACAAAACGTGTACTAGTTACGCGGTCTCGTAACGACGTTATCGTTCTTACCAAGTTTTGTACTACTTTGCAAGGACGTCACAATGCACGGCGAGACAATGGAATTTGTGGTAATCAGACTAGTCCGTGGAATATTGTCAGCAACACCGATGCCGTCCTCTATTTTTCTCTTAACAGTTTTGGGCGAGATGACCTTATCACCGGACGTTATCTCTGTCGAAGCCTCTTTAGTCTCTTTTTGTTGATGTTGCTGAGTTTGTTGCTGTTGAATATTGTTAATAACAGAACCGTCAGTCTGAGAAGCAAAAGCCAGAGCGATAGTTTGTCCTTGCATCGAAACCGATTTTTCCGATTGTGTTCCTTGATGTTCCTGCTTTATCTTCTTATCGGATGCCTGTGCGATAGTAGATGCTGGCGCGAGGCAAACGACGCTTTCAGTTTTAAGTCCCGCTGGTGTCGAGAGTTTAGCAATCGTAGAATTGTACAATCTAGCACCTTGAAGAGTGAGATTTGGATTGCTGGTTATAACACCGCATATCTGTTGATTGTCCGTTAAATCACCGATGTTACGCTGAATAAGTCCAATGGCTGATTGCTTGTTAACGAGAATCGTGTTTGAGGAAGCTTCGCTAGTGACGACAGTCGTGCCAACGTCATTTTTCGTCACTGGTGTCTCGAGGGCGTTGCAGCTCGTTTTCTCGAGGTTTGTATCGCTCGTAAATTGCGTGCTCGTGCTAGTGCTCGTTTGTGGAATGATTACGGAAGCGTTTTGTACATTCTGCGTGGCATTGATGCTCTGACTCGTGGCAATTGTCTGGAGTGTCGGTAGTTTGACCTGCTTAACCTGCGGTTGAGTCATTATTTTTCCAGCTTGATTGAGAAAGGATTGTAGGACAATATTGGAGACACCGGTATTGCCACCAGGTGTTCTCACACCTGGAACGGTAGCGAGTAACTTGGAGCCGCCGGAAACGATGGTAAATTGTTGAGTACCCTTGACAAGATTCATCGGTAATATGTAATTAGTTCCTGGAACGAAAACCGCGGTGCTGCCCATTTTACCGGTTACCGAAGCTAAAGCCTCACTCACGCTTACAGACGCAGTTTGCACGGCTTCCTGAACGATAACGGCTCTCGGTTGTCCACTTCCGGGCTCGGTGAATATCAAATTTCTCCTTTTAACGTTTAATTCGACACCGTCGTTGGAATCGTTTGTTAAATTTCTCGTCTCAGATGCGCTGTCCATGACATTGCTGGTGGTCGTGGCTTCGTCCTGAGCGGAGAAACCCGCGGGACTATCCTGCACATGTACGACACCGCTCGATGAATTTTCGCTGTCCATTGTTCTGCCGAGATCGTCTGTGCTCGGACTCAATTCCGAGGCTTGTGGACCGGAAGGTTTCGATTTGCTGGAACTGGATTTCTTTCTCTTGGACGATTGGCTGGGATTCGTCGGTGGATTCGAGCGTCTTCTTGGCGCAGGTTTGTTATTAAGATCGGGCGAGTTTCTCAATTGCTCGGCGTATTCCGCGAGAATTGTGTAAATTCGTTGGGCTGTTTGTTCGTCCTCTTGCGGTTTTTGTTGGGGCTTCGGTATCGGTGAAGCTTTCGCTGTATTAGTGGCGCTCGCTTTAACCGTTTTAGGTACAGATTTTTTGGCGGATTTTGGCGAAGGTGTTGGCGGCGTTTTACCAGCCGATGGAATTGGCGCAGGTGCAGGTGTGACACACGGACTCGAGGAACTCTGCGAAGTTACGCTGAGCGCGGGTGAAGCGGCTGGTTGACAATAACTCGTGACAACCACAACCGGAGTGGAATTTGTGACTTTCTGTGGCGTAGTAGCGCCGCTCTGATTAACATAAGCCAACGATACTTTTTGGGGAAAAACATCCTGCTGCTGAAAAGTCACGGTACTTCCGTTGCTCGCGAATTCGGTATTGCTCGGTGTTTGCGTCGGTATTAAAAGTTGCTGAGTCAAAGCGCTAACAGCTGTTTGCTGTTGATGTTGTTTTATAACGATCTGCGTTTGTTGCGTATTAGTTTGCGTCTGTACTGTCGTTGTAGTGGCATTTGACGTTGACTGTAGCTGCGGTTGTATCGTACTCCGTTCTTTAACCTGCTCGAGAACGCTCTCGAATTCTCGTAACTGTTCCAAAGTCGTAGAGCTCACTTGATTGGGCACTTCGATAGGCGAATTTATCAATGTTTCCGCTCTCACGGCCGCCTGTGGTTGTGATTGTTGTTGTTGTTGTTGCTGCTGCTGCTGCTGCTGCTGCTGCTGCTGCTGCTGCTGCTGCTGCTGCTGCTGCTGCTGCTGCTGCTGCTGAGTCGGAGTTTGAGGTTGAGACTGAGGCTGTGGCTGTGTCTGAGGTTGCACAGCTTGCGGCTGCTGTTGTTGCATTCGCGGAGCCGTTAGAGCTGCCTGAATAGCCTCGGCAATATTTTGTTGTCTCAGGGGCGCTCCAGACCTGATGATATTCAACTTTACGACAGGCGTACGAGCTCCGGGTATGGAATTAGTGTGCGATATCGCCGGAATGATGTTAAGTTGACTAGGATTCGTCGTTGATATTGTAACGGGAATCTTGTGCGTATAAATAACGCCACCGGGCGATGCATTTTGCACGAGTTGCGTGAGGGTTTGACTAGCATTCGGGACGCTTACGTTGCTCGCGTTGCTGCTCGTCGAGCTCTGCACAATATTCAATATCTGTCTGCTACCCGATATCTGACGATTAGGAATGTTGGTTATGGACTGAACATTTATTGCGGCATTTGATTGGGTACTCGGCACGGATGTTTGCACGGCTTTCGAGAGATTCGTCGTTTTTTGTATTGTAGTCGATTGCTGTTGCGTGATCGTGTCGGTGGTCGTGGAAGCGGCAACTGTCGTAGTGTCCGTCGAAAGTGTATAAATTGTTTTGCCAAAAGCTTGCTGAAACTTTGGCAAACCCGTGTTTTGCGTGGATTGTTGTGAAACCTTGACCGGCGGTGTTCTGTCGTAAGCATTTCTGTTGGACGTGCCCGATATAGCATCAGCGACTCGTTGTATTTGTCGGGGAAATCCGACAACACCGCTTTCCTCGAGATTTTGCAACGTCAGGATATTTCGTTGATTGGTTACGATGTTTGGATTAACCGAGGCAAGTTGATAGGTGCCATCGGGTTTGCATACGAGTTGCAACTGATCGGAAGTAATGGGCACGTTTGTGGCCATTTTTGTGGAAGGTGAAGGTGATTTCGCGGGAGAATCGTTGCGACTTGTGCGCTGACTTGCGCTTATCGCACGAGGACTGTCGGGCTCGGCGGTTGAGGCGTTTGTGGAGCTCGTTGGAGAATTGTCAGGCGGTTGATTGGCCTCCTCGCCGACATCGTGCAACGCCGACGATCGTGGAGGTGGCGTTTGACCAGCCGGACTCATACCGACGCCGCTGTCGTGACCACCGGACGACGGCGTTCCCGGCAATTGAATATTTCCGGCTATGCTGGAGGTTCGATTGCGCGGCGGTGTATTGCCGCTGTTTACCGATACCGAATTCGGGCTCTGAGGAATGTTTCGCGACAGTTGAACGACGTTAACCGTCGATTGAACCATCGGTGGTACCATCATATCAAGTGAATTCAAGCCTGGCACCTTCTTCGCCAATATATCCGAATCCCTAACCGCTTTAGCGAGAATATCATAATTATTTTTGGGCAAATTCGATTTAACGGATCGTCGACCGCGAGGCTGTCGCGAGCTACGGCCCTTCTCGTTCGGTTCACCCTTTCGCTTGTGAAACGTCCCAATGGCGTTCTTGTGCGGCGAGAATGGCATACTCTTCTGTATGTTAATGAGCTCGCTCGATATATCACCGGCGCTTAATTGGGCTTTCTTTGATTGCAACAATTTTCGGTCTACTTCATCGGCCCTCGTTAGCACAATTTTCGGATTAAGATTCAACGTGCTGAGCATTGGGGCGAATTTCGCGACGTTGCTCGAGTTGTTGTTGTTGTTGTGGTTGTTGTTATTGTTGGGAGCGTTGTTACTGTCTTTGCTCTTGTTTAACAAATTTTTCTGAAGTATCTGAACCCTCGTGGGTTTTTTCGCGTTCTGCGGTCGAAACATACGCAATGATTTGAGAACCGCGGGATCGCTGCGCTTCTCGGTTATTATCAAAGGCGCAGCGGCCGTGTAACTCGAGCCCTTTATCGTTTCACGCTTGTTTTCATCCATGTCCGCGGAGAAGAGCGTGATTATGTCATTGCTACTGACGTCCGAGCTACTAACGTCCTCAGCAGGATGACGAATATTCTCGTTAACGAGCATATGGAAGTGCGAAACCGTCTCGACAGTCAAATTCGATTTAACGCGTTTCTTCGACATCTCTTTGGCGCAATTATTGTTGGGTTTGTTTTCACGACGACAGCCATCGCTACCGAGGCTATCGGTCTGGCTGTCCTGTGTATTGGTGTCCGTGTCGGATACCGAGCTCGTACTGTTTCTAAAATTTTTTGGCTTACGCTCGGCGCTCTCGTAATCACTTTCGGAGGACTCTAACCTGTGAACTTTTCGCTGTCTTCCGGTCCTTCGTACTCGCATGACGCTCCCGCTGTCGGAATCCGTACTGTCGCCCAAGCTTCGTCGCGTCGATGATCTCTTGTATCCACCGGCGGGTTGAAAACTGCCAAACTGCTCGGAGCTGTCGGACGGCATGTCGACCCATTGTTCGTATCCCTTTTCGATACCGAAGAAAACATCCTTCTCGTTCTCATCCTCCGACGGCCAGTCCTTGAACTGCGAATAATCGATGTTCAGGTACTTTAGTTCTTTGTTTGTATTGCCCATTTCCTCGGCATTCTCGAGATATTTTTCGCAGAGCGTATGCAACTCCTCCCAGTCGAGTACCCAGCTCAACATGTGATAACGTGGACTGCTAAGCACAACGGCGAGATCGTCGCACAATTGCGGCGTAAGACCGAGTTTTTCAACATCTAGCACCTGATTTGGCACAGATTTCTCGTCGTAATTCGCCGAACCCGTAACAGCGTCGCCCTTTATAAGTATCAAAGCGTCGAGGGATCTATCAACGTTCATCGTTACCTCGGGCGATTTTTTCGTACTCTCTATACCCGTAAATTCGCCGCAATTGAAGCACAATTCGCCCAACGGACTATCCAAGCCGGGCTCTCTCTTCGGATGTAGATGGCACTTTTCCGACGAACCGCTCTCGCTTTTTCGAGGTGATTTTAGCAAACTCTTCAGAAGATGATCACTGCGCTCGAAAATTTTTGGCATTCCGTTCTCGACGTTTCTCACAGGCGTCGCAGTAGCTGGCAACAATAGTGGCGGTGGCGGCGACGAAGATCGGCCCTTACCATCGGCGCTCGGACTTTTTTCATTTAGCTTTTTCTCCGGTTGACCGCTCTCGGCATTTGCCTTGCAATTTTCCTTAACAGTTTTCTCGATAATATCGCTGCTTACTGCCGCCTCCTGTTTCGTTTTACCGCACGCCACCGCCATTTCTACTATTCTATCGTAACAGGCGCGCGTAGGATGCAACGAGAAAGCTGTGAGGACGCACTCGCGCGCTATACCAACGTTACTGTCTACAACGTCGGCTAATCGCAAAAATTGCGCACTCAAACGATCTGCCGTTTCCCGCACTGCATCTTTGTCAGCTTTTGCCTTTTGATTTTCTAATTCGTTCATGTCCGTCGTCAGAGCGCGTATGTACAGCTCGATAACCAGAGGCTTCACGCTGTCCCCAAACTGCAAACATTCAATTCATTACACGTGAGTGAATGACAATTACGACAAAAGAAAAATAGTATTATACAGTGGAACTTTTAAAAAAACACTTGGCACCACTCACACTAGTACGCAATATTTTTTATTGTTTCTGTCAAGTTTTTTTTTATTACTCAATTTACAGTAGATTTGTAGTCCTTGTATGCCGAGTTGTAAATGCCTAATACTTATAGAAATAATGATAATGATACGAACAGCTCTATAATTATGATTTTATAATAATAACATGTAGCGATTGTAATACAATGATTAAACTTTGGAATGGCTGCAAAAATGATTATTTTTCAATTAAAATTCACGGTAATACTTTTGAAAAAATGGAAAAAAATAAGTAATGCATTACTTATTTCTTCCATTTTTTTCCACTATTTCTTGCAATATTAAAGCGAAAATTAGTATTTTTTTCAGGTATTCAAGTGTTTACACTCTATTTTATAATCACTACATATTATTATTATTAAATCATAATTACAAAACAAAGTTCATTTTTTTTTCTGCATCTTACAAGGATCTCCCTTAGGTCAACTATGGTTTTCCTATTTGTTACGACATTAAAGAACATACTGAAATTATTTTAATCTAATCGATTGTGCGGAAATCTTTCCATGGATCAAAAAATGAATTAATCGCCAGTTTCGATTTTCTCCTGACTTTGTGGACGATCTCTGTTAGCTGAAATTTTTTTTATGTCTCTCCTACATTATAAAGAAAGTTACTCAAATTATTTGGCGCCAATCGATGGTGCGGAAAACTTTTGATAGCCGAAAATCAGTCTGAAATAGGATTTTCGATTTTTTTCAGTCTCCGTGGAGGGTCTCTGTTAGGTAAAGCATTTGGTGTTCGTCATCTACATTATCGTGGATGATGCAGTAATTATTTCGCACTAATTGATGGTGCGGAAAACTTTTGACGGTCCAAAAATGGTCCGGATTGGCACTTACGATTTTTTTTTCTCACTCCGTGATTGCTCCGAAACCGTAAACGCTCCGAAACGAGCAAAATAATTTCAATACCCACATTGGTATTACAGAAGGCATACAATAGATATTTCAGCTTACAG
The DNA here is from genome assembly GCA_963970395.1 of Ephialtes manifestator. Lineage (NCBI taxonomy): Eukaryota > Metazoa > Arthropoda > Insecta > Hymenoptera > Ichneumonidae > Ephialtes > Ephialtes manifestator. Next base: position 2,247,279 of record OZ019980.1, read on the forward strand.
AGATCCTCCTAAAGTCAGGAGCAAATCGCAATTGTTGATTAGCACGGTATTTGGGCCACCAAAAGTTTTCCGCACAATCGATTAGAATCAAATAATTTCACTATCTTCTTTAATGTCATAGCGAATAGGAAAACCACGTTTCACCTAACAGAGATCCTCGTAAGATGCAGAAATAAAATTAAGAACGATTTCGTTGCAGCAACGTTCCGCTAACTTCCATGTCATGTCCTTGTTTGAAAGAAATATTAATAGTAATGAATCGATAACATATGTTATGAAAGAATTGGTTCTTTTTTTTGTTTCCGAAAAAGTGGAAACTGTAATTCTTTACCTTTCGTTCTCACCCAAAGCGACAGATACTTGGAGAACTACAAACTAACCGTCGAGATATTCAGTCGTGTTGTATGTAAAATAATGTAAGGTCTGTTTGTTTAGGGAAACAATGGCCTTGCATAAAGCAACGGCTTTGAATATGGAGCGATGAAGGGAAAACGATGTTACCGGAAAATTTTGCCTCTACGTCGAAAACTCGAGTTGACTCCTCGAGCACTTTGCGAAGTATTAAAATTGACAAAAGTAGAGCCGAGTCCGAATTCTCGTCGTCTGTCAAACCCACTACTTGCGACGGTCTATATCTTTGTCTAACGTAACGAGTTTCGGAGAAAAGAAACTGAGAGAGCGACGCTATATTCCATCCACATGCGATGACAAAGATAGCCATATATTGACTCGTAACGATCAACGAGATCTAAGGGCTAGACGTGCGACGCGCGCAACAAGCGAGCGATTAGGTAAATCGATCGCGAACCGAAAATTACTCGTCTGCCGATAGCGCCCGGAGACAGTCAGTCCTCGAGGAGTCTAATGTTGTCAAACGTATTATAATTGTTAAACCACGAAGTTAAAACCGCAATATTGTATACTGTCGAATTGTGGAGTAAGATGTACGGATTATTAAGACAAACTGTCAAGGAATCGAATTGTATATTGTCAAATTACGTAAGTGAAACTTTAATATACTTATATATTGCCTATCTATTTATCAGCTTCTTATTGAACTTGCAAATTTATTCCTACTTGGGTCCCCCAATCGAACCCCCTTGTGTTGTCTCATAGTCGAATGTTTCTAGAATTAGCCGAGCAGAATTAAGATTTATTGTGAGTATTTTAGATTATTTTGAATAATATTTAGATTATTATTGTGAGCCCTGGCAGCCATTGACCCAGGTCGCACCAGGTGAAGACTTTTTTAAAATGATAATAATTTTCTTTGGTCAAAAAGGGAGTCGGTGCCAACGAAAACAGTTTTCTTAACACATGAATGAGGCAGCCACGATAAATATGGCCGTAGAATTATTTCAGTAATTTGCGTACACATAATTCAATATATTGTCTGTGTATGGAATTTTACAGCGTTTTAACGCTACAACGTCGAGATAATTATAATTAAAGTTCGTAAATTATAGCTACAAAAAAAAAAAAAATTCGTACGTAACGTCTGACGGTTATCAAATTCTCAAATGGTCAATTTCTAAAAAAATGTTAAGTGAGAAAATAAGGTAAGTTTACTGGTATGGAAAGTGTAGTAAGCTGTAACTTTTAGTTTAAGGTTTAATTCAGTAACTCCGTGAAACAACTGATCACAAAATATAACCAAAATTAGGGTTGTGAATTCTGAAATCAGAAACGGCGAAAAGTTACTTTTTTAAAAATCATGGTAAAAAGACTTGTAAACGGCATTTTCTGAAGTAGAATGTGCGACTTCAGAACGATAGCGAAGGCCAAAATTCGATATATTAAAGATAAAAAATTCAGATTGAATTTTCCGACCGGAAGTCGGATTAGTGAATTCTGTAATCAGAAATGGAAAAAACGCTTTTTTTTAAATCACAGTAAAAAAGGTTTGAAACGGGTGCTTTCTGTGATAGAATATGCGACTTGAGCACGATAGTGAAGGTCAAAATTCGATATATTAAAGGAAAATTTATGTAGGTTGGATTTTCTAACTGGAAGTCGGATCTGTGAATTCTGGAATCAGAAATGGAAAAAAAGTCGTTTTTGCTTCCTCATATAGGAAGCTTTGTTTTCATGAAAATTTTTTTTTCGAGATTTTTATGTCAGATTACTCGGAATGGTCTAAAACATCGAGAAAAGTGGTATAGAAAAATTGTCCGGATGTATGTGTGTGTGTGTGAGTGTGTGTGTGTGTGTGTGTGTGTGATCAAAGGCCAAAAATTCATTCAACTGTAACTTTTAAACTATTCGACCGAATCAGCTCAAATTTAAACAACATGTGCAGTACTACCTAATCTTCAATTGGTATAAATTTCGGGCAAATCGATTGACACATTTCATTTTTATAAGAATTTTGAAATTTTGAAAAAAGTATGTAAGTGCTCTAGCTCGAACGAATTTTTTACTATCGAGCTGAAACTTCGTATTAAAATTCAACAAAGTGATGCAGCCTTTGGTATTGAATTTGGGCCAAATCGGTAAAGCGGTTCGGTTTTTATGAGATTTTGAATTTTTCGAAAATTTTTCGTTTTGCTCTAATTCAGGTAAAATTTCAAATAATCGAGTGAAATTTTCTACACAGGAAAAATAACATTCAGCCCTGCTACGTACCGAATTTGATGATGATCGGTAAAGTTGTTCGGATTTTACGATAATTTAAATTTAAAAAAAATTGACTGGTTTCGCTCTGCATTTCGTAAAACATCAGAAAATAAGAATAAAATAAAACAAGGATGCAAAGTAGAACCTTGCACATTGCATCCTCATTATTTTTCGCTTTTCACAAAGCTCTTCCTCTATGAGGAAGCCAAAATTGATTAACATACTTCCTCATAGAAGTAGCTTTGTAAAAAGCGAAAAATAATGAGTAAGCAATGTACAAGGTTCTACTTTGCATCCTTTTTTTTCATTTCTTTTTTTTAAATCACAGTAAAAAGTTTTGAAAAAGGTATTTTCTGCGGTAGAATATGCGACTTGGGAACGACAGTGAAAGTTAAAATTCGATACTTCTTATAGAAGAACAATATCCTTAATTTAGACGTTGAAATAAATTTTTTAATAAATCGTCCATCGGACAATTTGATAACCGTTAGATGTTACATACAGTTTTCTTTTTCGATGCTATAATACAAAAGTTGTAGCTTGTCAAAGATTTATTTTGAATATGCAGAAATCCTAAAACTAATACATAAATCCGTTCCTATAAATACTTATTTGCATTGGAGATACATGTTGTAATATTGATTACGCTTGACTAATGCCAATAAATCCATAGAACTTTGTAAACATGAATAAAATATATTGTGCATTGATTTAAGTGGTGCGAAGCGTTCCAATCGAATCGAACGATTATTTTGCCTAGCATTTGCATGGATTTTGTCAAATTCTATTTATATATATGTCGTCGTTTAAAAATACTCACGTGTTTAAGTAGCACCGCACAGAATATATATATGTGCTGTGCACTTTCCGCTGGCTCGATCAATTTTCGTATCATGCCGGGTAACGACGTAGCATTGTCCTTTAATTTAGCGTGTAACATCGCCCACGAATTTAGAATTTGTTCCATAACGTTTGCGCCGGTTTCGGCCACAGGTCGGACCATGCCTGCGGTCACAAGATACTGAGCAACCAATTCGGCGGCTTTTATCGAATTTCGCCAAACTCGAGCTGTTCCGTATTTGGTGGGTTTCTCACCGCTGAGCCTCTGGACTAGTTCTAGCGCATCGTTGAGGTCCATTAATTTTAACTGTGAGACAGGTAAATACAAGATATAGAAATTCTTGCAAATGCGAGCTGTTTCCTAAAATAATAACATATAAGCATAGAGATTGGTAGTAAGTATGGAACCAGACTAAAATGATAATACACCGTTCATTTTTGTTTGGAAAATATATTGAAGTCTTTCGATAATTTCTCTTTTAGTATAAAGTTTATAGGGACTTTGGATAAGCAGTTTCGGAATAAAAATAGCCGCCTAATAATACCTGATATCAATTTTTTTAACAATAAAAAAAATGAAAACATTGCCAAAATTAAAAGCTATATATGAGGCATTCTTTATCAACTGGGCCACTTTTTTCGCTCGACCTCCCGGATATTTTTCTAAATTTGTCAGTTTGTTGTACTATTTGAAATGGGCGTTTGTGTTTTTTTTTTTTTTTTTCAGATTTTTAAAGGGCTCCGTTCAGGATTTACGTTTTCTCTTTTAAATATCACTATATCTCAGAAAATATTAGATTCTTAAAAAATTCTTAATAACATTAACTTTTTCATTTTCCATCTACTTTCGAGTGATGTTAAAACCATAATTTTTCCAACGGAAGAAAGTCAATTTGTCGCAAAAAAAAAGCAATAAATAATTTTTTTTTACTAAAAAAGCATCTTTGATTCCGGTCTTAATTTTCAAAGGTGTTTCGCATTGTATGAAGATTCTGAGAAAAAAATTCGAAAGTGGCACCTCCGATTCTTAGACAGGAAAAAATTTATTAATTTTTTAATTTTAATTTTCAATTTTTTACTGCCTAAGAATTGGAGGTGCCACTTTGGAATTTTTTTCTCACAATCTTCATACAATGCGAAACACCTTGCAAAATTAAGACCGAAATCAAAGATGCTTTTTTCGTAAAAAAAATTATTTATTGCTGTTTTTGGCGAAAAATTGACTTTCTTCCGTTGGAAAAATTATGATTTTAACATCACTCGAAAGTAGATGGAAAATGAAGCAGTTAATGTTCTTAAGAATTTTTTGAGAGTCTAATACTGAGATATAGTGATATTTAAAAAAAAATGTAAATCCTGAACGGCGCCCTTTAAAAATCTGAAAAAAATTACAAACATTCATCTCAAATAGTACAACAAACTGACAAATTTAGAAAAATATCCGCGAGGTCGAGCGAAAAAAGTGGCCCAGTTGATAAAGAATGCCTCATATAGTACTGTGGTTTTTATGTAACTACTCTTGTGGTCGCTTTGTGCATAACCATTGAAAATCTGCATACTTTTTCAAAAACTCGTGTCAAGGAGACTGGTATTTCGATACAAAAGCCATGGATTCCCAGTACCTATACCAACGGCAGGATTCTCGAAAGGCGTACGAACAAAAAATCCCCTATGATTTTATCTGAGGAAACGCCTTAATAAGATTTGGATTTGTAGATTCAAGTTCAAGAACTTATGATCAATAATAAGTACGAAATTATATGTAAAATTCGTCCTTAAGTCCGAACCTAAATTCAAACTTGGTACTATAAATTCGATTCCTAAGTTAAGTAACGGGTAAAAGGACTATCCATTTTTCTCGTTTTTTTGTTATATAACTAAAAACTTAAGATATAACGAAATAGCGTTTTACAGCAGCGTGAGAAATAAACAGATGTGTGTAAATATTGATGTTTCTTCCCGCCTTGACTTTTGTCCGATTAACGTGTATTGGTATATACTTTTATTTACATTAGTTGCATTATCACAGAACTGAGAAACGATTTTGAATCGATTACTTACTTGAGCGAGTATATCTTGCATGCGTTTCAATTTGTACAGGAGGACAATGTATACATCGAGCATAAATTGAACATGTTGAGGATCCGATAGCGAGCGCAAGCGATCGCTCCTCCTGAGAGAGCGAACGCATGCCGCGGCGAGGTTTATGGCAATGTCCTCGCAGCGATCCTCGCAGAGTATTTTCAGCCTCATCGTCAACAGTTCTCCCTTCTCCGAACAGCAAAACTCTGTCAAAATAGAACGTTATATTGAATTTCATAGTTACACAATTACTATTCTAAGTGATTTTCTAAATTCATTTATTTATTCTTCAATGAACGGGACAAGTCCCTTGAAAACCATGACAAAGATGGCACATTACATATTATTACATACAATAACGCATAAGACAATATTGCATAAAAGAAAGATATACAAACATAAGGGATCTTTCCAGTGTGAAGCAAAAAATCGATTTTTTTGTTGTGTCTTATCGATTAGTAAATACGGTCAAAAACGGCCTCTCAAATTTTTAAAGCGGAATTCGAAATACTTCGCTTGTATACTTTATGGAACTGGCATCGCCGATTAGTCGTAAGTACACAATTTAGGTATATGAAATTTCTACACTCGAAACTTTAAACGCGTTTTTCTCAAAACGATATTTTTCAAAACGGTGGACATTCTCCAGGGAACAGTTTTCAAGCGATCGTTTTCAAATTTTAGGAGAACATTCTTCACGCTACTCTCTATCGTGCTATGGAAGCTTTTTTTTTTTAAATCTTTCCATTTTTTTAAAAAGAAAAACTGTCGAAAAAAACCGGCTAAATTCCGTACTTTTTGTTAAAACCTCTGCCATTTTGTCAATTTTGATTTTAAAAAAGCTCCCATAGCGCGATAGCCAATCGCATACTAATTAATAATCCTGTGGGTTTTTTTTTTTTTTTTTCCAGATCAAACTTGCGACCCCTAGGATGTCCACCATGAGGCTATCTTTTTTATCAACATTATTTTCAACAAATTAAAAAAAAATTGAAACAATAAAAATCGTCTTATAAAAAATCATTTTCCGTCATTCATGATTATCTTAATATGTCATAAAAATTTCAGATTAATCGGCGTATAGTAAACGTCCGAAAAAAAAAATCGTGAACATTGGTTATTTTTCGGGCCGTCAAATAACCAATGTTATTAACGTCACTGGAAACATCCCTTAAGAATTACTAAGAGGGGTCTCTAAGTGTAATATACTGATTCAAAGAATTCATAAAAACCGAAAGTGCACTGAGAGAAAAAAAAAAATACTGGTAACTATAAATTTATAGTGAAATACAACCTCAGCTATTTACAAAAAGTTGTCTGTACTAATTATTTATAGTCAATGCAACAGTTAATAATAGTTATCGTAACAAAAAGTATATTGTTTTTAAAATTTAGCGATAGATGCGACGTACCATTCATAGAAAACATAATCACGAACATAGCATTCTTTGAGAAATTGTTTAACAATTTTGAAATCGTCATTGAAAGTATAATAATAAAGTTGCACTAACTATAAAAAAAATAGCTAAGGTTGTATTTCACTATATGTTCACTGTTAAAGTAACTAGGACATTACGTTAAGCCAACTATAGAATTAGTTACAGTAGTTCTATAACGTAGTTAATTTAACCAATAAATCAGTTAAAATAACTATTTAAATTGTTGCATAGACTACAAATCTACAGTTACGGCTTAATAGTTGCTAATAACTACCGCGATTTCTCTCAGTGTGGTGAGATTTTAAAAACTTGATACTTGGTACTTGTGATACTTGTGTTTTGGTGGCAAAATAATCTTACCCTCTTCATGTTCCGAGTCGGGTTGGCCGTTAAGTATGCTGTCTAGTGCCGGATGAGACCACGGATTTTTTGCCAGAGCTATCAAGGCGGTACACCTCGGTGCAGCCGGGTGGTGCACCAGGTGACTCGCGCACCTCTGCAATGTTACGCTGAAATGTGTTTTCGTGGCAGGTGACAGCTTCGGCCACTCCCCGCGCAATACCAGTTCCAACGTGCGTCTGCAAAGGGAAATTTTCAATGTAGATTAACAGACGTGACGTCCCTCTCGACTGTTACTAAAAAAAAAAATTTCTCCTCGCGAAAATTCGCCATACACGAGCAAACACACCCGTCCATGTGTACAGCGGAACATTTTATTTACGGACGAAAGAATTTCGGAGTGCTTTTCGAGAGGTAGCTAAGTGGAACCGCCCCGGAGTATCCTCTCATAATCGTTTTAAAAAAACTTTACGCAAAGATTAAAAACTACGAAAAATCACAATTTTTCTTCTTTTTTTTTTTCATTCAATGCACTCTTCCCATCCAGTCGCGCAGAATCTCCCGCATTGCTCGAAATGTGCACAACAGATGAACGTGGAGAACACTGGATTCCCGCATTTTGCATAATTTAATTGGATTTACGAAAATTAGCATATCAAATGGAACGATTATTCTTTCTCTTATCTCGCGCCTTTGCCAGTACGGTTGTTTTTCTTTTTTTTCCGTTCTTTTAGTTTGGTGCATGCCTGTGGCTCAAAGGTATGCGCAAACTCAGCGTGATTCAAGGAACGCCATGTAAAATATACCAATTACTTGTTCCCGAGGTTTAATCTCGTATCGCGATACCGTGTTTTGTGCACACTCCGTTAAGTTTATGTAGAGCATCTCGTGGCTAAAGAAAGTTTAGTCGGTGGGCGGACAGTCGTTGTGGTGGGTGCTTATAATATCCAGTTGAATCCTCCGCAATATACCGCGAACGGTGTAACAACAGCAACGTACAAAAGTGTTCGATCGAACGTTCTCTTGTCTACTCACTTGTGGGCCCATTCTATGAGAGTCTGGGTTCCCTCTGGGGTTGCCGCAGGAATGAAATTGGTGACATGCTCCCAGGCGGACAGAAGTGCATTCACCTTGTCCCCGTACTTTTTTTTGCTGTCACTCAATGTCGCTTCAAGCCCCTGGAAGAAAGAAAATAAAAAAAAACGTTAAAACTATGATAACACTATTAATCTTGAATGCACGTTCACCGGTGACGTGCATTCGACTTGCTGTTAATTTATTTAACGCCGTAATCTACGCGATATCCTATCGCGACTGTCTATATGTGGACTAATTCTCAATTACCAGTTCAACCAGCTAAAACGTCTCACAATAAACTGCGAATACAAATGCTTCGTTAACTGCCTGACGTCTTCGAATTCAAATTAATCTTCCAAACCCTTCAGACTCACAAACTCATTGTAAGTCAGAATTCGCAACCACTTAGCTGATTAGACGGCTGGATCTTAAGATACAAACACGCTGAAAAGGTTCACCATTCCTTTCAGAAATACTCAAGTATTGTTCGAAGAAAGTGTTAGTTTGAATATTAGTGCAAGTATGATAGAAAGTTGGCTCTCAACTCGTTAACGAGAGTTTTAGAAAATCGTTGAGGTTCCAACATTTTCCATCGGAAGAACCGTCCAAGAGAACGGACGAACTTGACATTTATTTTCATGCATCCACAAAATATCTGAAGAAAGTTTTTCGACAATTTCGAACTTTCTGTAATTAATTGAACGACCTCGTTGGCCCCACGAGTAAACCGAAGTTTCCACTTCTCGCGACTCTTTTCTGCGACTCTCTGACTGAAGTGCCACTATTTTTACTGACAATTCACTCACGACAATTGTCCCAAGAGCGTGGACGAAAAAAAGTAAGCCTCTCTAATCGAATACTCGGTCCGATTGAGGCAATAAAAGAAATAGAGTCGCAGGTACGAGCTTACACTATAAATGGAAGAACAATTGAGGAAAAATCGTAACAGTGGAAGAGTCATTTCCTCGAATGATTTCTCCAGGGCTTAGCTCATCCATTCGTTTGTTCAAAACACTTGCGCACTCTTATTTGTGCTGCTATCAACAAAAACGCGCTCGAAAAAACGTGGCCTGTTGGTTTAGTTCCATTTTAGAACACCATCGAACGACAGATGGTTCTGCGTGATACCAACAAAGACCCCCTGTTGTTGAATTTAATGTCATTAGGACTGTGGCACGGTGGGAAAACAATGTTAGAGTTCTTTGCTAGGCACCAAGCTCAAAGGGGCACTCAACCTGTTTGAACGTCAGAGGACATTACATGTTGCCAAAGCGTTCATAGATCGAGACGAGTCACACGTTATAATGCATCGCCACTTCACCAGGCAGAACACCATGGCAAAACACCATAAACTAAAATTGATTATGCTTAATATCAATATTATAAATACATTATGAAAGAAATATTCAATTATAGGGGAGAGTGGGGCACAGTGTGTCACTAGTAGTAGTAGTAATCGTATATTTATTGACAATACATGACAGGTTACAGCTTTACATATATGGAAATTACAATTTTATAACAAACTGGTATTGCCAATAGGCCATCGACCGTGGTCCTTCAGCCCCTGATTTTTATACATAGTTTCGACTTTCCATTTTTTTAATTAGTAAAGAAATAAATAATTAATTTAGTATCGTAGTTTTTTTTTTTTTTTTTTTTTTTTTTTTCCTTAGTTACCTTCATTGCTGAATATTTCTAGTTTTTGATATGTGGTATGAGTAGGGTGTTTGAATTTACGTGTAATGTTCTGATCAGGTTGAATACATAGAGGTTCTAAATTTTCGATTTGGATGGTAGCGAATTTCTTAGAAAGTTGTTGGGTTCTAGTTCTTATAGGTGTGATTCCAGTTTTTTCGTAGAGGAGTGTATTTCTAGGGTTGTGTAGTGGATTGTCTGGGTGACGTATACGTGTCAAGCGCCGGATGGCGCATGTTTCGGCTGTTTCTATTTTTTTAATTGCTGATTTTGTACAATTAACAAAGATAGGGTGTCCATATTCGAGTAGTGGTCTGCATATACATTTGTACATTGTTGCTAGATGTTTGATGTGTATATTCCGGTCTTTAAATGTGATTTTTCGAAAATGTGAGGCTCTTTGGATGGTTTTATTTTTGCATTGTTGTAAGTGATAGTTGAAGTTTAATTTATTATCAATATTTATGCCTAGGTATTTTGCATGTGGAACAGCTGATATTTCGACGTTGTGCAGACGAATTTTCGGTGATTGTTGATTGATTTTGTGATTAAAGATTAATAACTGTGATTTGCGAGGATTTGGTTTGAGCCGCCATTTGTTGAACCAGGTTGAAATATTGTCTGTGGCGTTCTGGAGTGCTTCTGCGGTCTCTTGTAGATTATTTTGATGTGAAATTAATACTGTGTCGTCTGCGAATTGTAGTATATATTGGCTGAGGTCGATAGCGTCTTTGTTATTTAGATTGAAATTGTACATATCGTTGCAGTATATATTGTAAAGTAGCGGGGACAGTGGTGAGCCCTGCGGCACACCCTGTTCTGGTGAAAATGAATCCGAATGTGAAGTTGACGTTCTGACTATTAGTGTGCGCGAATCGAGAAAGTTTTTAATAATATGTATTAGATATTGAGAGCATTCTAGTTGATGTAATTTATATAGCAGACCTTTGTGCCAGACACTGTCAAAGGCTTTCGCAATATCCAAGAATAGGGCGGCGGTTTTTTTGTTGGAGAGTTTGGTTGCTTCTACGTTGGTTGTGTCACTATTTTTCTTATAATTTTTTTATATTTATTAGAGTAGAGTTACGACTACACGGAAAGAAAAGCTTGGTTGAAACAACCAAGTGCTATGGTTATATATGCGCCAGACAATTAATTGGTTAGACCGACCAATGTCTTGGTTAGACTAACCAAGTGACTTGGTTAGACCAACCAAGAAATTGGTCACCTAACAAATTACTTGGTTGGTCTAACCAATTAATTGTCTGGCGTATATGGGGGAAAGCAGTGGCGCAGTGGATAGAGACGCGGCCTCTCAAGCAGGGGGCCCGGGTTCGATTCCCGGCCGGGCACCAATGGAATTTTTCTATGTGCTTTTTCTGTAATCCCCGGTGGTTCGGAACCCACCTAAAACTGTAGGTCCTGAATATCCTGAATATAATAAGTGCGGCAAAAGGTCCGTATTTTATGCGGTTGCCTACCATGAGTGTCATGGTGGTGACTAACAGCTGACTACCAACAGTTCAGCAGTTATGCTTTTGCAATTATGGCAGGTCGACGTTACAGATGGAAAGGGAAGCTTATTAGCGAAAAGTGCTATAAGCATATGTTAAAACGAGTATAAAACGGAAAGGATAGGAAAAAAATGAATCGAATATTCGATTTTCGCTCAACCACGTCTCGTTTATCGATATAAGATCGTCTGAATCGCGCGCCTATCGCGCTGAGCCTAGCCTAACTCTCAACTCTCCAATGTTGCAGTATTTCCTGCCTGTTATATCGGCAAGCTGCAAACAACTGCGAAAGTTGTGCTTTCATTCAATAATTCTCAAGAACAAAGTAGACAATCAGTCTGATTTTTTAATGGTATTTACCCAAACTATAACTACAGTGAAATAACAAGGTTTGCATTTTTTCTCTACATTTTTCTCTGAGTTATAAAGCGATGGAGCTGTCATGTCATAAGAGCCCATATTAAACAGTATGCAAAAAATACTTTAATTTTATGTGAATGGTGTAGGTAAAAATTTCCAAATAATTCAGGTACATCCAGCACAAAGTATCGACTATGCGATAATATTTTCAGATTTTTCTCTACATTTTTATATTTCTGATGAACCTCCTTAATACTTGGTGTCGAGACGCTTCCGCGTCTCTTGATAATTCAATAAAAAATAAGTTCTGAAATGACACATTGTGCCCCACCAGAGAGATAGAATGTGTCGGATAGTGGGGCACAGTGTGTCATGTTATGTAAAAAATGGTGCAAGCTCAGTTCATAATACTTTTGCTTTGAAAACCGATTATTCATAATGCTGATAAATAGAAAACATGCGCACAGAGTGCCGCGCTAGCAATAATACCATCCACCATAACCGAATATGTGGGCTGCTCAGAAAAGTGAGGTTAGCTTTCACATTTTTCCAAAACGCGAAAAATTGGAGTATCATTCACGATCGAAAACTCAAGCAGGCTTGGAGAAAAAACTGAGATAATACATTTTTACTGACAGCCGAAAAATTTAGTTTTGAAGGGTCCAGATCTATTTTATTTTTTAAATAATTATTCGTAACACTTGATCGTTGTTTTCTTTTACGTCCAATGAAACTCAATTTAGCTCATTTGCCAACACAAAAAGAAAACATTATTTATGCACGTCAAACCTCCGAGAAATTCAAAATGATTCACTGTGCCCTGTGACACATTGTACCCCACTCTTCCCTAAATTTTAACTAATTTCTGAAACATAAATATATCAATTTCGAATACAACAAACGTATTCAAAAAATGAATAATCATTTGATGGCTTGTTGTTAAATATGCGCCAACCGATTAAATGTTTAGATCAACCAAGTTGTTGTGTTGGAAAAACCAAATTCGGCAATACGTCGTTTCTACAGAACCCGATTCTACACATCACCGACTCAACACCACTGACTCTACACAACGGCAATTCGACACATGCCTCGATTCAACACAACAGCAACTGTACACATCACCAACTCAACACATCACCAACTCGACACATACCTCAATTCGACACAACCCCAATTCTACACAGCCCCGATTCTACACAGTCATAACTGTCACGAGCCAAATCCACAACGGCAATACTCTACACAGCCCCGATTCTACACAGGCACAAATGTCATGAGCTAAATTCACAACGGCAATACTCTACACAGCCCCGATTCTACACAGACACAACTGTCACGAGCTAAATTCGCCAAAGTCCCGATTCAACACATCACCGATTCTACACCGTCACCAACTCTCATCCAATCATAGTGCGCCGATGAGTTGGAATACTTGAACGACATACGTTGATTGGATGTGAGTTGATGACGGTGTAGAATTGGTGATGTGTTGAATCGGGACTTTGATGAATTTAGCTCGTGACAGTTGTGCCTGTGCAGAATCGGGGCTGTGTAGAGTATTGCCGTTGTGAATTTAGCTCGTGACATTTGTGCCTGTTTAGAATCGGGACTGTGTAGAGAATTGCCGTTGGGCATTTGGCTCGTGACAGTTGTGACTGTGTAGAATCGGGGCTGTGTAGAATTGGGGTTGTGTCGAATTGAGGCAAGTGTCGAGTTGGTGATGTGTACCGTTGCTGTTGTGTTGAATCGACGCATGTGTCGAATTGCCGTTGTGTAGAGTCGGTGGTGTTGAGTCGGTGATGTGTAGAATCGGGTTCTGTAGAAACGACGTATTGCCCCAAATTCTCTGTAACGCAACCGAGAACTTGGTTGGTCTAAGCGTTATTTCTTTTCAGTGCCAATATAGAGTAGAACCCCGATTAACCGGGATCGGATTAAGTGGGAAGCGGATTAATCGGGCATTTTCGAAGGTTTTTTTTCGCTTCGCATAGAAAAACTCTTACTTCCTTCTCAGAAGAATGAAACAGGTAATAGACGAAAATCGAAGGAAACAAACAACCGAAAGTCACTGAGTACACTGAAAAAAAAATCTATTGCGGGCTGCCGAAAAGAAATATTTTTGAATTAACTCTAGTTCTTATTCGTTCAATCCCATTTAACATTGAAATAATAAATTATTATTTTGCTTATTTTAGAGTTATTATTTCGATCTCGTATGGAATTGGAGGAATTAGAATTCAAATTAAGTTAATAACGCTTGTTTTTAGCAGCCCGCAAACGAAGGATTTATTGAATCAATGACATTTTTTTCAGTGCACTTAAAAAAGAGGGACTAGCTTACTTAACGTTAAAAAAAACACTGAAAGTTTTACATACTAGTTTACATTATTCACTAATTAAGTATAAGTTGTATGAAATCTCATTGTAACAAAATAAAGTTATAACGTTAGCCATTATTGATTTATGCACTTATTCTGTTCAGTTCGGATTAACCGAAATTTCAATTATCCGGGAATTCTTCGGCCCCGAACTGTTGTTCTACTGTAACAGAATTTTATATCACAAAGATATGAAACTGTTTCTTGGTAAATATAGAAGTCTAGAACACATCACGAACTTTTGTTAGGAAGTGTAATATTGTATACATTAGAATACAATATTAAAAATTCCGAAACATAAAAAAAAACTTGTATGTGACATCAAAAGCTTATATCACCTTTGCCCAAGCGATTTTGCGAAAACTACGTCAGCAAAGAAATCCATCTAACCGACCTTCGAACTTTTCTCAAACGCGTTACTACTTCGTCCTTGGAGTATATGTATTTTTTATCTTCTCTCCCTTGAACTGTATATTTTCGATGTGACCAGTCTGCCGTGTAACGGTGTGAGGATTCGATAAGCCACTTTGAGAGAATCTCGTCATCTCGTGCCCATTCGGAAAAGTACACGAAAGTACAGACTGGCTCGACGACGAATGTCCCGGAGAAATGAGAAAGGGCTTTTTGATATTGCAAAATAAAATTGAGCTCTCGAGTATTGCTGTCTAAGATATATGTGGACTGAGGCATACAACGTATCGAGTTCTATCTCGTCGTTTCGTGACCAAGAAACGTGTTTTTTCTTTCGTCTTGCTACTCTTGTACGACACAAACAGCTACTTTTGTCATTTGCGGAAGCGAGAGTAAGAGCCACGAAAATTTCCTAGAATGAGAGTAGTACTCTAGGATGAAAACTCTGGGGAGAAAAATACAGAAGCAGCAAAGAGTGAAAGAAAGAGATCGAGAGAAATAGGGAATGTAAGTGAATTCTCGTTATTTTTCGCGATGTCGCTCTCGTCCACATGGGAATGAGGGAGTTTTTCCAGATTAATTTTCCTGCCGCTGCCATTGCCGGTATTTCTATCGTCGTCCTTTTTTCTCTGGCCGCACACGACTGGTTCGCAATTTTGCGAACCGCAGGCCAACGGTGAACGACTGGATTAGCCATCCTTCTTTCACCACTCCTGAAACTCATAACGAAGTACCAGAGAGCTATTAATTCGTCAGTGTAAAGAAGAATGAAAAAGACAAAAGAGGAAAAAGGAATGTAGCCAGGAAAATTAACTGGCGATTTCCAGGCGATCCGTTGAAATAGCAAGACACGAAAGAAGCGAAAAAAAGATGATATCGTTCAATAGCAGAGTGGAAAAATTTATTCGCACGAGGTTCTCGTATTTTTTGGCCTAACCCAGTTAACCGGAAAATCCTCCCACAGTGTTTTTTCTTCTTTTTTTTTGCCACCGAATTCACGAAGTGTGTCTATGCAGCTACGGAGATGAAAGTCCGGCGCTCCGAAAAAAGACATCATATTTTCAGCGTCAAACGGTTTTGCCAGAAGTATATTTCACAAAACTCGTCCTCCCGGCTACCCCCATTATCTGACAAAGAATAGCGATCGAACGAATTGCTTCAGCCAACATAGAGAACATCCCACGAACAGTTTCATTCATTTTCCTCGGTTCGACCTCGATGGACATGAAGAATTGATAAAACCCTCGCAGTAGAAATAAAAATATGCGAGGCAAGTCTGTTTGTATATTCAATTGTTGGGACGGTGAATACGTCTCGTTATTTTCTTGTCGAGTGTCGCTTTTAAATTCTTGTCTCAAAGCCATACAATTGGCTTCGTTGACTATTTAAAGCCATTTATTCACGGATTTCCGGAAAAGAATCTTTGCCTACTATCTCCTACTGGCTCTTGAACTTTTCTCCGCTGTATTTCCTCCTTTTCCACGTTCGTTTCTTTCATAACTCGAAGATACTGCGGTGGGTTGTACAGGTATATCCAAGTTGGGGTGAAGTTATTCCAGACTGAGTTATTTCCCTGTATGCGAAGCGCGGACAGGTCGCGAACGCGCAGCCGGTATTTGGTCCATGAATCCCCAACGAATTTGTGGCGAGCTGCACACCCGAGGCTTGCGGTTAGATTATACGCCGAGCGACGGGCTTTATTGCTATCTCTGCCGAACTCCGTGATCGCTTGATGGCGAATACGCACGTGAAATTTCCGGTTTTCGTTTTTTTTTTTTTTTCATCTTCACCACTGTTGAACGAGTGTACAGATTGCAGATATAATAGACTGGCGAAAATATCAGGATTGAGTGTGTAAAGCTAAACGTAAATGAAAATGTATCGGAGGCTACTGCATATCAATACAGTCGTTTGTAAATACGGCGTAAGCGTCGGCGATCGGAAATTTAACTTCCAAAATGGTTGCTTGTTATTCTGCAAATACGATCGTTCGCCGACCGTGCAATCGACTCCAAAAACCAAACATCCTCGAGCTCCAAGTTGAACGCAAATCGAATACACACTGCAAATAAATAGAATATTAGTTTCCAACTGATAGTTCCACTGACTATGAGGAAGCAACAGATAAAACGAATGGAATGAAGTGAAACGGCGAATAAACCAGAATAGAGCGTATGCTCGACGTGCATTTGCCGAAAATTTATGAGTTTCGAGGCGGAGATCGCGCACGTGGATAATTCGGCTCAGCGTATCGGTCACGTTAATTTCCCAACTCATACCCGCCACCGCAACCTCTCTCTGATTATCTAAACACTGTGATACTCCCCCTCGCGTACTAATCGATATTCAATACCGCTATCCGACAGCAAAATCGTCGCAATTCATTTGCCGAAGTGGGTTTGCAGTTTAAAAGAAATAACCGTCATTATCGGCACTGCCGTAATTAAATATCTCCGCGGGTAAATTATATAAATTTCGATTTTTTTTTTGTGCGATCTATTGAAAATTATACTTTATCCGCATTTTTCATTTCGTGTTTTTAATTTTCTCCTTTTTTATTCCGCGGAATTTAATGGAAAGGGTTTTTCTACGCAGCATATTGCTGAAATTTTGCAATTAAATACTCCAGCTACTAACACACCCAGAGAATTCGATGTTTGATTTAAACAAATACACCCGGACATCGGTTTGATGTATGTGGGTGTATATGGAGGAAAAATCAATCACGGTAGAGCCAGAGGCAAGAAAATTAGGGAAACTAAAGTCCTTCGCAGAATTTGCGGAGAGAAAGTTCGTGCTACTAAAAGAAGCATTTTCTTGTATATGCGAGCTGCATTTCAAGGATTTTCTCGAGTGTTGGATTATTCTTCGGAGTATCTGAAACGAATCAGGAAGACGTAAAAAATAAATAAATAAAAATAAAAATCTATACATTATTGAATCCGGTAATGAGATTCGATTTTCCGCAGACTGATAGCGGAAATTCAAATAACACAGCCGATGAGATGAGATTATTATCTGGGAGGAAACTGAAAATTAACGAGTTTCGAGTCACTTGCAGAGTGAATCCCACAGAGATAAAATAATGATATACTTGTGTTGTGGAACATTGAGACTCTGTAGGAAATTGCGCTATACAAGGCGACGGTGCTCTATTTCTATCGCTGAATACTTGTATGAAACAATGTATGAGGCATTATCCATCCCGATTCGACCTGAGTCTGACCCTCGACCTCCTTGATTTGGCTCGTAATTTTTTGTAGGATTGGTTAGACCTTCAAGTGCACCAGATTTTATTTTTTTTATTTTTTCTACGCAAATTTTTTTTTAAATATTTTTTTAAAGTGACATATCGAAGGCCCTAATTTAAAGATCTGAAAAAATTCTGAAAAATACTTTGTTGAATATCAAAATTTTCTAGCTTATAGCCAAAGTGGACAAAACTTTTCTTCTTATAGTTTTTAAGTTTTATTGATTTAAAAAAATTATGAAAAAATAGAAAAAAATAAATCTACTACAAGTGATTGGTCAAACGTTAATTTATGTAAACTCGGGTTTTTTTAGAATTTTTTCAGATTTTCAGGAATTCATCAAATTTTTTTGAACTAAGACAGCACCATACACGTCACATTCTAGCACCAGCATGCCATAATTAAAAAATCTGAAAACATTCTGAAAAATACAGTTTTATATACAGAAACGTTTGACAAATCGTCCATAGTAGTTTGATTTTTTTAAAATAACTTTTTTAATCAGGAAAGTTTAAAAACAATGTGAAGAAAAATCTTCTACACTTTGGCTCTAAGCTAGAATATGTTGAGATTCAATAAAGTATTTTTCAGAGTTTTTTCAGATTTTCTAATTATAGCATGCTGGTGCTAGAATGTGGCATGTATGGTCTTAGTTCAGAAAAATTGAACAAATTCTAAAAAATCCGAGTTCACATAAATAAACGTTTGACCAATCGCTTGTAGTAGATTAATTTTTTTTTTTTCTATTTTTTCATAATTTTTTTAAACAAAAAAAGCTTAAAAACTATAAGAAGAAAAATTTTGCCCACTTTGGCTATAAGCTAGAAAATGTTGATATTCAACAAAGTATTTTTCAGAATTTTAAATTAGGGTATTCGATGTCACTTTAAAAAAATATTTAAAAAAAATTTGCATAGAAAAAAATAAAAAAATAAAATCTGGTGCATTTGAGGGTCTAACCAATCCTACAAAAAATTACGAGCCAAATCGGGGAGGTCGAGAATCAGACCCAGGTCGAATCGGGATGGAATGCCCCATATATTTATTTCGCCTTTACGTACACTGTAAAAAAATTTTGTTTGACAATTAATATACAGTATATAAAGCTCGGATGCATATACTTTAATATAAATTTTCAGATGCATTCGTCATTGAAAAATAGTAATTTTTAGTAATTTTCAAATACCAGTATCAGAGAATTCTTATACTACACTGTAAAAAATGTTCGAGTTTTTCCTATACAAACGCGTATGAATTTTGTAAAACTTGGTATAGGAAATCGAAATTAATATGTTTGCATAATAAATTTAATATAGATCAATGAATTTCGATAATCCGGTGAAAGAAAATTACAATACATGATTATTAAATCAATAATTACTAAATCAGTACATGAAAATCAACATGCATTTTAGGAATTTTAGTGCCCGATTTGAAATTTAATACAAATTGTCGCATTAAATTTAAGATCAAAGTTGTGAAAATTTCAGTTACTAATGTTGAAAAATACCCGTCAAAGTATTTGCAGTTTTGTCCACATAGGTGTACTACTTTTTGCAAAATGTTTGTGTTTTTGCGACACAAACGTGTGAGAAATTTACAAAACTCGGTATAGAAACAAACGTTAATATAGTTGCACAGTAAATTTAATATGCGTGTATGGATTTTACCAATCCGGTGATATAAAATTATAACACATGGTTACTAAATCAATCATTACTATATTAGTACATGAAAATCAACATGAATTTTTGGATTTTTAGCGACTGATTTGAAATTTAATACACATTTTCCAATAACGAAAAAAAAACCCGCACTAGATCGCTAACGCTTATTACTTAGCATCGACTTCTGATAAGTTACTCGAGATTTCCAAAATCGATTTTTTTTTAAACACTGGAGCATCTCCCGCTGCTATTGCGGCAAATTTATGTTTGATTTATGTTTGTTGCCAGAACTTTACAGGTCTGTGGATATAATTTTTTCGAAAATCCGGATACCTGAGTTTCCTAGTATATTAATATGGAATTAAAATACCCATTTCGTAAATCTCATATCGTTTGGTATATTAAATTCTGTTGCGTTTTTAACAGTGTATCACTGTAAGTGAATTTAATATACCAAACGATATGAGATTTACGAAACGGTTATATGAATTCCATATTAATATACTTTTATAGTTAATTTAAGAATAATATAAGAATTTCCCGATACTGGTATTTGAAAATTACAGTACGTGAATATTGTAATCTTCATTTTAATATACACATATTGTATTTGTCAATGACGAATGCATCTGAAATAGTACTTTGCGATACTAGTGCGTAAAAGCGGATTTTCGGCGAAGGTTGGAAAGTGGCTGCACGAGTCGGACCGAGCGCTACAACGGCACGAGGCGAAGCCGAGTGCTTTTTGTAGCGCGAGAGAAGACGAGTGCGGACACTTTACAACCGCCGTCGGGAGTCCGCTTTTACGTACAAGTATCGCATACTACTTTTTGTAACAAATGCACGAAGTGCCAGGTTATGTATGGCCGGCCGTGACACGAAGGAAAAGAACCGATGTGCGCATGCGCGCACAGTATTTTCGATACGGTTATCGTATTTTCGATACGGTTATCGTATTTTCGACACGGTTATCGTATTTTCGATACGGTTAGCGTATTTTCGATACGCCTTCTCGAAAAGCGCCATCTTCTGTCACAGCCGGCCCATGCACAACCTGGTACTTTTCGTGCATGCGTTACAATAATTAATATACGGTATATGCATCCGAACTTTATATACGGTATATCAATTTTCAAAAAAAAATTTTTTGCAGTGTACGTTTTGCTGCTGTTCGCTCTCTGAAGAGATTTTTCTTCCGTTCTTTATTCTCGTATTACTCTCAAAAATTACTCTTAAAAAGCGAAAGCACGGGAGCAAGCCTGAGCTGTATGTGCAGCTTTCATAGGGTGAACCAAGAGAGAAACTGAATTTATTATTCCCTTCCGTCCTTCAACCCGAAGACCCCCCGATCGTTAAGACTGGCGGTAAACTAGCAGTTGGGAACACACGCTGATTTCTCTCAGCTAAAACCATCCAGCAAACTAACCCCTCTTGGAGCGCGCGTCAGCGGGTTTTTCGCAAAGTGCAGTAGCCAAGCATTGTCAAAAGTAGGAGGACGAGTCCACCGACTATCCCAACCGTTAAACTTTCCCATTCGCTCAAAGTTCACGCGCTCGAGCTACGTACCGACATTCTTCACAATGTCACTTTCGTCTATCCGACTAAAAAAAATCTTTCTGGCGTGTGAAGAACGTCCGGAGAAATGCCCATATCCGGCTACTAGTCCTATTACGGTAAACGGCCCAGTTTCTGACATCTTTAGAAGCGCGGCCCCGGTTTTCTATTATTTACGAACGCGTTATATTACACTGAAAAAAAGATGTCATTGATTCAATAAATCCATCGTTTGCGGGCTGCCAAAAGAAGTATTTTTTAATTAACTCTTGTGCTTATTCGTTCAATTTCATTTAACATTGAAATAATAAAATATTAGTTTGCTTATTTTAGAGTTATTGTTTCGATCTCTTATGGAATTGATGGAATTAGAATTCAAATTAAGTTGATAACGCTTGTTTTTGGCAGCCCGCAAACGATGGATTTATTGAATCAATGACTTTTTTTTCAGTATATGAAACTGAAAAAAATCCTTTGACGTGTACATTGAGCCTTTCTGAATGAGATTCACCCGGGTTCGAAGTTAAATCATTGAGATATAATAATTAAATTATTGTTCTAAATATGGTCGTCTACTGCCGTGGTTACTGACACTGTTGAATCTTCCATGACGCAATTTCTGACATCGTCGCGGACTCAGTTTCTGACATGTATGTCGCAGTTTGTGACACCAACCAGTCCCCAGTTTCTGACGCTTCGACATAGGTTATACATGCAGTGTCAGAAACTGCAACATAATCTGAATTAGGTGATACACTTACTGACTCCGAGAATTTATTGGAACAATTAACCTTTCGATGAACTTTTACGTATCATATATATTATGTGGTATATTCTCAAGGTAATCATATCACTTTTATAGTATTTAATACTTAGTTAAGCGCATAAATTGGAAATTCCGCATGTGCTTGTGCTAGTGCCTTGCAAATCTCACTATTAAATTTCGATATGAAATATTCTATAAAAATATTCGTATCTCGACAAAATTCGTCAATAAAAAACGCTCTTCAATTTGCCTGAAATTTTTTAAATATTTGACGAAAACTTTATTTACTACAGATATAAATGTATCGTCGGTGTCAGAAAGTGCGGCAGTGTCAGAAACTAGGCCGTTTACCTCAACGGTAAAATATAAACTGTAAGACGAAATATTGAAGAGGATTAGATGATCTTTGCGAGGGAAAACTGTTATCGATTTAAATTTCCTCACCGGAAGCATTGAGGTTGCCAAGGATGACTAACACTGCGAAATTTTATTCTCCTGTTTCGAGCGATTTAATATCAGAGATTCGATAAGGTGCCATAATTAATACAAAAATTGGCATCGTAAACGCGATTTTAAGGAGTAAATCGACTAAATGACGCTGTTACGTCCGGGCTTTTTTATATTATTATAAACAAAATTAATTAATTGCTTCATTTTAGTAACACCCAGTAGAGCTTCTATCTACTGGTTGTGGAGTTTAACTTAAGGATGTATCATAGGTACAGTCTTGCCAAACGTGAGTTTCAGAGAAAATTTCCAACACTTCCCAATGGGATAAAAATCTGAAGAAAATCAAGCATGTAGAAGGTGCTGAAAAGATCGATTTTGCATAATACTCATTCCAAAATGTTATTAACAAATTAATAAATAAAAAAAATGGTTCAACAAATCACCCGACAGTCTAACTTTTTCTTTTTCGAATGAAAATGATTTGTCGATTTTTCCGAATGCATATTAAAATTTTTTTCAGAACTTTTTCTTTGTTTTGGTTTTTTTTCTTCCTTTATTTCGAAAAATTCGTTATTTTCCGGGCATTTCATGAAATTAAAAAAAAAAATCTGAAAGAATTCTTATGTATTCGGAAAAATTGATAAATCATTTTCGTTCGAAAAAAAAATTGGTTTGTCGGGTGATTTGTTCAACAATATTTTTATTCATCAATTTGTTAATAACATTTTGGAATTATTCAAAATGGAATTATGCAAAATCGATCTTAACAGCACCTTTCACATACTTGATTTTATCCCACGGGAAATTGTTGGAAATTTTCTCTGAACCTCACGTTTGGCTGTACCTATCATACATCCTTAAATCGGCAATATCATACACTGTAAAAAAATTTTGTTTGAAAATTAATATACAGTATATAAAGCTCGGATGCATATACCGTTATATTAATTTTCAGATGCATTCGTCATTGACAAATACTAATTTTTAGTAATTTTCAAATACCAATATCGGAGAATTCTTATACTATTCTTAAATTTACTATAAAAGTATATTAATATGGAATTCATATACCCGTTTCGTAAATCTCATATCGTTTGGTATATTAAATTCACCTGCATTTTTAACAGTGTAAAACATTTGTTTTTGAAAATTAATATACCGTATATAAAGCTCGAATGCATATACCGTATATTAATTTTCAGATGCATTCGTCATTGACAAATACACTATTTGTATATTAAAATGAAGATTACAATACTTACGTACTGTAATTTTCAAATACTTGTATCGGAGACTTCTCATACTATTGTAAAAATGTACAATAAAAGTATATTAATATTGAATTTATATACCCGTTTCGTAAATCTAATATCGTTTTGTATATTAAATTCTCTTGCATTTTTAACAGTGTACATTTGTAGTTGTGTTTCAGAGCCAGCGGGGTCGAGTCGCCAAATATATCCAAAATCTATCTTTACCTATTTCCACTACACAAATATTTTCACATAGTAAATGTGTTTGCATACGCGAACGTACACCATTTAAACGAATAGTGGACTATACAAACGCAAGTACACATTTCAGTGTCAATATATAACCGTGAATTTTATCAGCGTAAGGTAAACGACCCTGTTTCTGACGCTGGTCCGGTTCCTGACGCGCTACTTTAGCATAGGCGGCTTCCCCCACCATTCCAGAAACAGCCAATAGTAATTCGTAAATGGTGGCGTCACAAACCGCGACACTCGTTAGGTCCTCCTTTACCCTATGGTTTTACATGGGCAGAGTGAGAGGGTTGCCTTACATCGTCACAAACCGGGCCGCTTACCTTATTATAAATCAAAAAGTACACTCTTAGAAAAGATTGGAAGTTTTTATGCATAAACTCATCAATTAAATTCAATGTCCATTTGTGATATAAAACTAATGGACTTTCACAGCAAATTTAATGAAAAGTATTAAAATTAATGTATTTTCACAGTAAAATTAAAGTAAATTATTGTAATTACTAAACCATACATTAATTTTACATTGCACTTGTATATTAAATTTAGTATATCAGTTTATGCATAAAAACTTCTAATACTTGTACATTAAATTTCAAGTAGATTTTTTTTACAGCGTATTTTACTAATTTCTTCTTGTAATATAAATTATTTCAACCTCCCAGTCACACACTCCGATCCCTGAGGCGGCGCATTCAGTTTTAAAACGGAGAAAATATCATTCGCCTGTTATTTCCCTGCGGAAAAACCAAGCCGTGACGTAACAGACGCTTAAAGTAGCAGACAGAATCCAGCTCATGCAATGCTAACAGCATAAGACGACTGTTAACTCTGTTTGCTAGTTTTAGCTTCATTATATTGAACTATTGTCAACTCTCCATAAGATTCAGTGATATACGCTTGGGAATTTCCTGGTTCAATATTAAACGCCTATAGCTCTGTCTCTCTCAAACATAAACCTAGTTTTGTTTTTTTATACTTCAAAAAAAGACTTTGAGTATCGCGGAGCCAGAAGCTTAGCCTATTTCTACCATAATACGAGTAAATTTAAAGGGTAATTAATGTTAGATTGTTCAACAAAAGTTTCAATAATAAAAGTGAAATTGTACGGAAAATCTGCGATGCGTCTTTAGCGATCTGGGGGAAGAAAAATACATTAACTCGACCGTGTCTATTGGAGCCGTGGACGATAAAATTTACAGCGACGTACGTCAAAGATCGTTCGCTCTAGAATCATAAAGAAACGATTCTGAAGACTTGGAATGAAATCGTTGAAATCGTTCGATTTCACAGGGCTCCATGTGTGCGAGACGAACGAGGGGGATGATGGCGCTCAAGTTCGTCGTTACGTAACGTCAGAAATACCCTCGGATGTACGAGTCGTCTTGGACTCTCGTGGTACTTTTACGTCTGCTTCTGTTTCTGCTTCTGATGCTTGGAAACGGTCGAGAACGACGATTAAAACTATAGCTTTGGGTGAACAAGTTTCCGAAGCTCGTTAGCGCCAGAACGAGGACTTGGAGTATACTACTCTACGCTCTGTCGCAGTTATAGTAGTACTACGTTCCAGGGAAGTGAAACAGAACCAGAACTACGAAAACGAGTCAGAGAGGACGAAAGTTTCCGGCACAAACCCTTCCGGTATGATCTCTACTTCGAATTCCAACTTCTGTGTCGATCGAGACTTGGATCATTCGAGCCATTACTATCATTGTGGGTTTCTATGCGAAGAGGCTGGAACAACAAGCAGTATTTTCCATTACCTGATGGATGCTGCGTGGAATTTTGGTTTCCAGTCAGCGGCAACGACCAGTCTGTAGATACCTAACGCATATATGTACTCGATATTCCTGGTGTCACGAACGCCAAGAGTAAATGAATACGGGCCGTGAAGCTTATTCGCTCCGTGCAAGCCTTTGGAGGTGATAAACGAATCGATGTGCACGCGCTGCGTGGCGAAAATGAGAATTAAATTTAGAACCTCCGATGCAT
Source organism: Ephialtes manifestator (assembly GCA_963970395.1). Taxonomy (NCBI): domain Eukaryota; kingdom Metazoa; phylum Arthropoda; class Insecta; order Hymenoptera; family Ichneumonidae; genus Ephialtes; species Ephialtes manifestator. The sequence goes on from OZ019980.1 coordinate 2,273,221, forward strand.
GAGAATCGCGTTATTTAATAAAATGGGAGATTCTACTTGTTGTACATCGAATTGTAAAAATAGTAGTGTAAATAGCGAACGCAAATTCTACCGATTTTCAACAGCGAAATACATACGTAACCTCAAAATGCATTGAACAATCATGCAAATATGCGTAATGATTATAATTTACTTAAGTGTTTCATTAGATTATATTATGACAAAAAATGCTAAACACAATCATGTGAAGTTCATCCCGAAATACGTCTTTAATTTTATTTTATGTAATTTTTTAACGCTTTTCCACTCCCATTTACGGCCATAGTCTCCAAGTTTTTCGCATTTTCGAGCCAACAGATGGCGCTGCGGCTGACTTGCACGGAGCGAATACCATTTAAGGGGAGGTGAAACTTGTATCACGTGACATATGAGTGCAAGAGAGATAACTGAAAATTTCCGAACACCGCCATTGGGAGGACATTGTTATTTAAAAAAAAGCTCTATGTCACCGGACGGAGAATTAAATTATGCTTCCGGTGACATATTCATTTTTCTCAAAATGTTTACGGTGTCTCCATCGTTTTGTTTACAGTTTTTGTTACCGACTGAGTAGGTTTCGCCTCGCCTTAAGGGGATTCTGAAGTAGATTTTTTTGCCGACTTTGGTCGGTAAGTTTTTCGATCAGGACACAGGTGGCGCCGACGTAATCTGTTTACTTTTGGCAAAAGATACTGAATCTCCCGAAAAGCAATATGGTCGCGCACGATATGTCAGCTGACCTGTGCCATAAGATTTAATTGTTTCTGGAAATTAGATGTGTAAAATCAGACCGGGCGTCAATTCTGTGATAATTTCTGAATATTCGAAAGCCATCAGAATGTCAAATACACAAGCCAAATCCATGTATAGTGTATACTACGGTCGCGTTGCAAAGGCTCGGAGCTTTTTGACGAAAGAAAACAGACTACATCGGCGCCACTTGTGTTCTAATCGGGAAACTTCATTCGCGCTCTTCTTGACCCACTCTGATCGTGAACAGACTACGTGAACGTAGTCTGGGTTTTGCGTGGATTTCTTTTGTGTAATTTACTTATCGACGCTCGTAGAATATTCAGAGAACGCTAAAGAATGGACGTACATTTTGATTTAACGTATGTGAGTTCCAGAATCTTTTATATCTTACCAAACAGGCGATGCTGTCAAACACTGGCGGCCATATTGATTTCGGGACGTTTAGTAATATACGATTTTTTCATTTATGGTACGTTTTCACCAAATATTCGAATGTACGTCCACTCGTTTATGTTGATATTACAATCGTGTACAATTTGAAGCATGTGTGTAGCGTATTAACGAAGAATAATCAAAACTACGAAAAAGCCTGTTTTTACCGACCAAAGTCGGTAATAAAATCTACTCCAGTATCCCCTTCCCGTATAGGGGCTCACTATTGGCCGAGCATTGGGCCGGTGCTGGCGGCCAGGCTTCCAGCAACGGCGCGGCAATGGTAACCAGCACTGGTGCAGCACTGGCTTGACTGCTGGATGATAACTTCGGCCCAGTGCAGGTAGTTGTGCACTGCCGGATATTGGGGGCCAATGCGGTCCGGGAATGGTAACAAACACGGCCAGTATTGGGTAAGTAACGGCGGGAAATATTCAGTATAATCAATTTAGTAATTAATTATTAATTTAAAAAGATATATTTCCTAACGGACCGTCTCCAATAATTTTAATAATGTTATTCTATTATCATTTGAAAAAAAAAAAAAGAAATCATCCACGGATACAATTTCTTCGATAGCTTTCGAGAAAGTGATGTTGGCGGGATTTGAACCTACGACCTATACGACCTACCTAAACTACATAACTACCTAACCTGCACGCTAACCACTAGACCAAACCGACTATGTGGGTTTCTTATACTTTAAGTCCATAATAGTTGCATCTAGGATAACAATCACAGGGACATCAGATGGATTTGGATAAAATTTGGTACACGAATGTTTTTGAAGCCACTGATTAAAGAACTCAAATCTGAATTCAGAAATTCAAAATGGAGGATCCAATATGGCAGTCCAAATGACAATAATTTATATAATTTGTATGAAACATGAAACAGAGAGCCTTTTTGAATCCAATATGGCGGCTAATATATAAAAAGTGACTTCATTTTGATAAAATTGAGTACTCAGGCTTCTTAAGATAATTCATTACTAATCTAAACTCGAAAATAAAGGATAAATAATGGCCGATAAAAAAAATTCCCAGTGCAAAATCTTGTTTAAATGGTAGGAAAGGAAATATGTTTTTATGCTGGTCGTCGCTAACGTGCCGACGGTGCGCGATATTGAGTTTATGTTAATCATTGGCATGAGGGTAATGGCCCATGTCTGCCCACGACTGGCTCACATACGTGAGAAACGTATTGGACCTGAGACAATGGTCCCCACACTGGCACACTCCTGATAGCCTTTACTCGGCCAGTGAACAATGGCCTATGTTGGGAGCCAGCACTGGTTCGGAGTACTACCAATAGTGGCAGCCAACGGTTCCTAGCCATTACTCGGCCAATGCTGGAAGCCTTTACTCGGCCAGTGAACACAGCCCAATGCTGGTAGTCAGTACTGGTTCGGAGTTTAACCAAGACTGGCAGCCAACGGTTGATAGCTATTACTCGGCCAACCATTGGGCCTATTGTCACTGCTGGCGTTTCCTATATGGGTTAACGCAGAAAGCCCATACGTCGTACTGTTGCCATCAAATAGCCCACGGGCACTTCTCAAGAATTGTATCTCCGTTAATGTCGCCAACCACCACGCGGCGCTAGTAGTTACCTGCTCGGCTCGCTCGAATCGCACCGCGTCCGCGTATAACCAATAAAATTTTGAAATTGGAGAATTTTGAAACTATACTATATGATATTCACATATTGACTACATTTTATTCTATGCCCAGAACCTACCAAACAGTTGTGAATAAATATTTATGTCACAACAACAATAATGAATCAATAATGCCGATAATACGCAATCGTTCAGAAGATTAGGAATGACGCCAACACATAGCCGATTTTGTCGGTTTGCCGGGTTAGGCTAGAGGCCATCAAAGTGGACAACAGAATCTTACGTTCTGGTATAATGAATGTCGAATTTGAGATATTTTGCATTTTTAAAAAATAATCTGTTGGGTTTAATATGTCTGTATTTTGATTTTAAAAAATCTTTCTTCGAAATACAAATTTTGAAGTCACTACATTTTAAAGAAGCGGTATTTAAAGAGACCAAGTTCACTTAAAAAAAGGATTTTGAAAAATATGTTTATATGTGACGCTGTTATGAAGAAACATGCATTGGCCTTGGACCAGAACCAATCGCCAATGTTATTATCGTTTTCATAATAAAACAGTGCTAAATAAAAACATTTCCTAATGCCTTTCCTCAGGTGACGCAATCACCTTAATAATTACAACATAAATAACCCTTTAATGAAAAATGGCACTATTGAAAAATATATATGATTAAAATAAAAAAGATATGCTACATTTACAGGGTTAAGATAAATTTTTACCTACTTCTGGCAATTCGAATATTCATAAAAATCAATTGGCCACATTTTTAGGGATTGGCCCGTCGTAGTGGTAATTCATAAATAATAATTTTTGTCTTTAAAGGAAAAATAATGTCTTCCGTTCCAGGGTTTATCCTAACCGTTTGATAGTACATTGCAGTCTCGAAAAGATTGCCTCTCGTCGTACGATGTCACGTTGGATTCCAGCGTCGAGATTTCCATGAAACAGGAATTGGTTTTAGTCCTGGGCACGGAGATAGCCCCGGAGAATCGTTCGGAACTATCGAGTGCTATACGTTTCCGATCAGCATGAATCGTCTCTGGGCAAAGCCTAGTGCATATCGCGTTCCAGCTTGGGCGCTAGAGTCCTTGGCACTGCTACACTGCCAGAACAATTATGGGCCTGTGGTAGTAACCCTTCGGCCCTCCCTCTTCGTCTGCTACGATTAGGGATATCAAACACCTGGAAGCTCAAACGTCTGTGCCGTATGGAGGACCGAGGACGCACAACCCTTGCCAGAATATCTGCATGCGCGTACCCTCGACCGTATCCTAACGATACAGCAGCCTTGTCTCTACAGCTGTTTAATAGTGATGAAGGTAATCTTCGAGTAGTTGGAGATTCGACCCCGACCTGATCTTTCTCCTAATCAGAACTGACCCCGAGTTTCGGATCTCTGAGTAACAAGTCCTTAAAAATAAATGCTACATCAGTCATTATTATAAAATAACAAAAACAAAATAACGAGATATTATTTCAATAAACTATTTCTATTATTTTCATCTAATTATCCTAAACCGAAGTCTTTAATTTTTGTTGCCTAGTGTTTTTAGATGCCCTTTTCATACCAATAAACCATTTCTACTTAGCAGATTAAAAAAAAAAACGAATGAAGTATATTTTTTTGGAATCTCACAAACAAAAAGGAAAGAACATAACTTAATTTAAAGTGTGGCCTGCTATCCTTCCAGTAAACTATTTTTATAATGTTCATCTAATCATTCTAAACCAAACTCTTTAGTACTTGTTGACTATTGCTTGTAGATATATACACTGTAAAAAAGGGAAGGAATTTTGATATCCCATAATATGTTAAATTTCCAAACTCGGTATATGAAATAGTAAGTAATATTAATTATGTAGTAAATTTACCACACATATCGGAAGTTTGGAAAATACAAAGGAATATTCATACACGCGACGCTCAAAATTGCAATACTTGTATATTAATAAGGCGATTCATGGGGAGACGCTTTAAAACGGAAGCCACCTATCCTCCACATCCCGATTCTCCACCACATCCAGTCCTCCACCGTTCAGTTCTACACACATATTTTCCTACACAACCTGTTCGTACACACCATCTATCCGACACATCCCGATCCGATACAAAGCGATTCTCCACCTTTTTTCCACATTTTCAATCCTATACCCCCCTGTTCCTCCACATTTCGATTACACACACTCTGTTTCCTGTACATCCCGATCCTCCACCGTTCGTTTCTCCACACATCTTGTCCGACACTGCCCTTTTTCTCCACATCTCGATTGTACACAAGCTCTTTCCTATACATCTCTATTCGACACCTCCCGATTCGACACCGTTACTATCTCCACATATTCGATCCTCCACCGCCCTTTTCCTCCACATTTCGGTTATACACACTCTCTTTCCTATACATCCCGATCCTACACCTTCCGATCCTCCACATCTCGATTCGATACATTGTCGCGGTCGATAACGATTTGTCAAAGATCTCCCGTTGGTAAGTTAGAGATCCATGCAGTTTTGCATGCGAGCAGAAGTTCTCATATGGTTGTCGGCTTCTGCAGGGATCCACCGCGCGCAGGCGCGTAGCAGAAGTCGACAACCATATGAGAACGTCCGCGCGCAAGCAAAACTGCATAGATCTCTAACTTACCAACAGGAGATCTTTGACAAATCGTTATCGACCGCGGCAATGTGTCGAATCGAGATGTGGAGGATCGGAAGGTGTAGGATCGGGATGTATAGGAAAGAGAGTGTGTATAATCGAAGTGTGGAGGAAAAGGGCGGTGGAGGATCGAATATGTGGAGATAGTAACGATGTCGAATCGGGAGGTGTCGAATAGAGATGTATAGGAAAGAGCTTGTGTACAATCGAGATGTGGAGAAACGAACGGTGAAGGATCAGAAGGTGTAGGATCGGGATGTATAGAAAACAGAGTGTGTGTAATCGAAATGTGGAGGAACAGGGCGGTATAGGATCGAAAATGTGGAGAATCGCTTTGTGTCGGATAGATTGTGTAGGAACAGGTTGTGTAGGAAAAGGTGTGTGTAGAACTGAACGGTGGAGGACTGGATGTGTCGGATCGATGTGGTGGAGAATCGGGATGTGGAGGATAGGTGGGCTCCCTTTAAAACCAATATACCTGTTATTGAAAATAATGCCCCTTTAAAAATTCAATGTACGTTTTTATATTAAAATTAGTCCTTTCTTGAAGCTTAAATTTCGAGAAATCGAATTGGTAGTTAAAAGGTTAGAACCTTCGAAGTGTCGTGCGCAAATATCTCTTGAATATATTAACTTGAAGTTAACTTGAAGTTAAAATACAGATATCAAAAAACTTGTTTGAACATCGAAGTACGGTCATTGAAAATTGATAAGTGTGTTCTTCTATATCTTCGACTAAAATGCAATGTGTAGATCCACAGGTATATTTTTGTCAAATTAAGGCTTGAGCTTTGCCTGAAACTATTTCGCCCTATTATTAAACAAATTTATTTGGTAAATCGTCATAAAATTAATCGTTAATCGGACACACGTAAAAATAAATGTACAAAATGAGAGAAAATCTGACCAGACGTACACTGAGAGAAAAGTATATCGGTGATTTAACCTGATAAAACGAATATAGGAAAGCTTGCGATGTTTCATGGTTGAAGCGATGATAATATGCTTCAATAAACGATAGTTGCAGGGATATTGGAAACAAACGTTGAAATCGTATATGCAAACCCCATATTTGAAACTATTAGAATAGTTTTTGAAACTATTATCATTTTGATGATTGCCACTATAATTATATTTGTTATAACCATAAAATATAGACATTCCTCCTGGGAATTATAGTTTATGGTTATATTATCGTCGGTCTAGAAATATATATTTTTTTTTAATTACCAGATTTTCCTCTCAGTGTATATAAAATTATATACACTTTGATTACAATAATAGAATAAAGTGTTGTAAAAATCAATCCCATTAATATCCCATTCTTAGTATACATGTATATTGAATTTTTGAAGAAGAATGCGTACTAAAATTGATGCACGGTATGTGATAAAAACTATTTGCAAATATATTAATATTAATGGACGTTATTTTCAATAATTGGTACAAATGTTGTGAAACCAAAACACACTTTTCAATTAATATCGAAGATTTTTGCGTATTCACAATATATCAAGACTTTAATTGTTATGCATGTACGAATCTGAGAATTCACGGAGAGAAATTTCAGTGTTGTGACAACATAAAACGGTGACAACAAAAATCGTTTTGTCAGGCTAACGAAAAAATTGTTCTGCTCAGCAAAAAGATTTGCCTGCCGAACAAAAGATTTGCCAGCCTAACGTAACGATTTTTGTTGTCCTCGTTTTATGTTGTCACAACACAGAAATTTCTCTCCGTGCTCATATGCGGTATAAGGCATCCGAGTTTCATATACCGGTATATTAATTTACATTATAGTACATTGTGCAACTAGTGCCGAAAATTGGCGATTCTGACGAGTGCGAGAGTTGCCGCCCGGGCGAAGCGAGGGTAGCAATCGCACGAGTTGCAATCGCCAATTCCGGCACTAGTTGCACACCGTGCTTTTTTTAACGAAAGAATAGAAACTATCGCTTTCCGAGACTGTAGAGTATAAGCGGAAAGGGTCCCTAACCTCAACACGCCGTTAAAAAATGTGCCGGGCGCGTTAGGTAATGTTGCGGCGGCATTTAGAAAAACAAATATGCGTGTAGAAAAAGAAGAATGTAGCTCATGTGCGCATGCGTAGGACATTTCCTAACGGCGTACGGGAACGGCCAACGTTCCGCCACGCTCTACGGTGGAGGAAAGCGGGAGTTTCTATTCATGAGTTAAAACAAAAAAAAATTTTACAGTGTACTTAACAGATAATAAAAAAAAAGTGAATAAAGTATATTTACATCGAATCTTACCACGCACGACTTTTGGATGTGCGAAGACATTCAGAGGAGTGTCTTACGCAATAGTGATAGTGGTTTACGTTGTGCAGCCGATGGTCGTTGGGACGCGGGCTCAGCAGTTCAGTCCCCGAAATTATCGAGGAGCAGTTGAGACCGCGTCTGCTCGATCCCGGCGGCGACGACGGCAGCAATCTCGGCTCCGTCTCGACGCCGTCCGAGATATCAGCGGGAGGACGACGCGACGTGTCTCGACGTGGTCGCGAGCACCGTCCAGGAGCAGAAAGGGAACCACTCGTGGCGAACATCAGCAACCTCGCCCAATCGTCAGCGCGGGCGATCTCCTCTTATCCCCGAGACCGAGCTTTCGGCCTCTTTCTTTCTCTTTGATCCTCCACCTCCGCCTCCACCGCGGCCCCGCGGTATACCAACTATTTTCGTTTCCAATCGCCAATTGTATTATTCCTCTGAAGCACACAATGCACCTTTCACTATACACTCACTGTGAAATCCTCCCCGTTGTACGAAGTCCGTTTCAGCTTCTGCAATACAAAAGCAAAAATAAAATCCCATTAGTTCTCTCGGTATTAATTGCAATTTTTTGCCTATTCACAAAAAAAAATTGTTAACTTCACGATTGAAATATGATTTATTTTAAATGTATACTCGGTCTATTTAGTGATGCGGACGAGCGAGATGAGCGAGAAAATCTCGAGATCAAGACTATGACTCGGAATTTGACTGCTTGATTGTCATTTCAATTCAAGATTATCGACATAGCAAGATTTTTCCCTCGTTCTCGTCTTGAATTTCGCTCGCAATCTCGTCTTGACAGCCGGATATTGTTTTTCTTTATTTCCCTATTATCTTCTCTATTTTTAAATTATTTCCAATGATATTAATGTTTCAGAAAATGGATAACGCTAAGAAGAATAGAGTAAATTGTGAAATTATTTATATTAAATATCTGGTGCTGATATTCTAGCCTTAAATCAATTAAATTATTAAATCATTGGAGTACATCCACCGCTACATTAAAGATGAAGGTCACGTTTTTTTCTCGATATTAAAGAAAGGTTTTTCACTTCGTAGAACTACGCTAACTTTTTGAGGTTCCAGGATGATGGTTTCTTTATGATAGACGTTTAGATCGTTTTTTAGGTAGACCTCATCACGTACAGGACACCTTTTGAGGTCTAAATCAGTTTTCAAGGACGATTCCATGTCTACGATGTCTACGATGATATCCAGAATTTCAGAACAATCCGAAGTCATCCGTAGTCCTCGTGTAATTCGAGACTGAAATCCATTTTTACGTAGTTGTCGTATTCAAACTCGACCTGAACCTTGGAATCTAAGGAGACAACATATCAGAACGTCGTTCTGATACGTATCTTCGCCAATGAAATTAAATACGTATCAGAACGTCGTTCTCATACTATTTAATTTCATTGGTGAAGATTTCCGTGATTCAACGAAACTTTTTCGCTCGGTGTAGTCCTTTTACACTAGACAATCAACGTTTAAAGCCCTTGGAAGCCTACACCATACCAAAAAATATGGATGTACGTACATAGAAGTGCAGATCCTATGCTTCGCCTGAAGCTGCGCAGAAACTGGACTACGCACAAAAAATGACGAAAACGCGCGTACTCCAGTTTCTGTGCAGCTTCAGGAGGAACATGGGATCTGCACTTCTATGTACATCCATATTCTTTGACCATACTTCTATGCCGACATTTTGGATAGCTGTTAGGCACACAATTTCATTTTCGTGGTCGGTGGCAGAGCCTAATGGAGCATATCCTATCGTATCGTGCGATGCTGTCGCAGTCAGAACCATAACATAGCCTCTATTTTGTTGACAGTTTATCTGTCATCAGTTTCAAGATCTCGCTCGATCTCGCTTGTTATTTTAAGCAAGATCGAGCGAGACTATGATTTTTTTTTTCATACCGCAAGCTCGAGACGAGAACTTCAGACAAATGACAAACGCAAGAAAAAACGAGCGAGATTCAAGATAACCTCGTCTCAAGCCGCATCACTACGGTCTATGTTGAACTGTGAATTTTGGAGCACAGAAAATCAACGACAGCAACAGCCACGTTGATGATTATTATCAAGATTTTGCTATTCGTTAACGTTAAACGCAGGTAGCTTTCAAATTTCATTATTGCCCCAACCCTCTTTCTCCATACATGTGCACGTTCTCTATCGCACGTTGATTGAACCCGCTTTCGTACCCAATGTCGAGCGTTAAAACCAACTTTGAAATTCGCTAACGCTTGCCTTCGTTCACGCGTAATTACCTTCCAACGCGGATTACACACTGGCTACAACTATACTATAATCAATAATAAGCTCCTGCAAATCTCTACTACACATCTGCAAATGAGTACCTTGAGTTTGCGAATTCGTGGTCGAAAAAAAAGTTGCTCCAATTTGTTGGAATATCGTCCATGCTCAACAGTGAATTACATACTGAAATACAAAGCTGAGGAAGTATGCTAATCGATTTTGGCTTCCTCATAGAGGACGCTTTATAAAAAGCGAAAAATAATGAGGAAATAATGTGCAAGATTCTTCTTTGCAACCTTGTTTTAAATTAATAAATACATATCATGGTTGCATATTATTTCATTTATATACATAGTTTGGGCTCGCTATCTCAAGTTTTGCTTTATGCAATAAAGTTTTTTTTTCAATTTCAAAACTCTATAAAATCTTACCCGCTTTACTGATTTTGCCGAAATTCAATACCAAAGGTCGCATCACTTTGTTCAATTTTCGTACGAACTTTCAGCCCAATAGATGAAAATTGTTTCAGCCAGATCGTTGACAGTTCTTTTTCAAAATATAAAAAATCTCACAAAAACGGAATGCATCAATCGATTTGTATAAAATTGATACCAAGTAAAGTTTTATAGTTCTCTATATGAGAACTAATCAACTAAATTTTGAGTTGATTCGGTTAGTTCACGAATTATGGTAAAATGAATTTTAGGCACTTTATCTCACACACACACCCATAACATCGGGACAATTTTTCTAAACCACTTTTTTCGTTGTTTTGGATGATTTTGAGTATTCAAAGTAACAAGTTTAATTGGTTTATCACTTAATAGTTTCGATAAACAATTTCAACCTTAACTAATTGAATGGTTGATGCTATTATGTAAATGTCCTGTGCAAACGCAAGCCCGAAAACTATATATTTGACTTGCTAGCACTACTAAAATTTGTAGGTTTATCAATAGTGTTGGTCGGTACCATTAATTTGCGTAATTAGAAACCTGAAGGGCGCGACTAAACTTTTAGAAATCAAACTGTCAACGTTATGTGGCGTTGTGCCTTTTATCAATTGAATAGTATCCTCAACAGTCGTGTTTACTAGTTCGTGAGAACTAATCGTAAACAGTTATGGTTACTTTTCAAAGTAAATATGGTAATAAATGTATGAGTTATAGTAAACAATTTTGGAGAAATTGGATACACCAAATTGAAAACGCACTCATCATAATTAATATTTTTTTATTCTATAATTTCAGGCCACTGAGATAGGTAACAATATTAATAACTAGAATGAGCATTGGGAAGAATAAATAAACGGCACATCTCTCGATATCGATACATTTCCAATTATAAATAAAAATTCTCTCGTCTGTAATGTGATATTTGAAACAAGCCGTTTCGGTATATTTTCAGGAATCGCTGCAAAATTTTACTTCATAGAATTATAACCGTTCAGAAAAAATTGCCTTGCATGTGAAAGCTTCCAAGGAAATGTCAGTATTTGACATGACAATTACACATTTCAATATTTTGAACGCAAACCACAGAAGCACAACATTTCCCAAAACTCATATATTTCCAGTTACACAAAAGTGGATTACTTCAATTGTTTAATTAAATACGACGAATGCATTTGAATTTTGAACGAATAATTAATGAAATCGGTGAAACATGTTATTTCATCTTTCATCAGCGATCAAATCGACATTTTCGCTCTACCTCACGTCGACGTTTCCCCTGCATATATTTGGCGACTGTGTACAAAACACTATTACCACAGTTGAATTTAGCAAACATTAAGATCGTTCAAAGCGGCTTGGTTAGCGTCACTGTCAAAATAGCTACCGAAATTTCCATTGGTCGGATAATCGGAATAATGTCGATCTGTATGTTGCCCATCGGCATATGCATTACGTTAGCCCATGTACAACAGTACACGTTAATGATCCCTATATGAATGCACGCGACCAAAGGCCCACGAGGACGACTAAATACGATTACGTGAAATCATTGAACGTAAACACGAAGCCCAGAAGGACATTTTGGCCCAGAACGAGCTTCAGCCATTCCATCATAGCCAAATTACTGCCAAGAGATTCAAGCGAGGAAGAAAGTGACAGTGCAAGAGTGTATGTGTCTTAAGGGGAGGTGAAACATGTATCACGTGACATATGAGTGCAAGAGAGACAGCTGAAAATTTCCGAACACCGCCATTCAGAGGACATAGTTATTTTTTAAAAAAAGCTCTATGTCACCGGACGGAGAATTAAATTGCGCTTCCGGTGACATATTCCTTTTTCTCAAAATGTCTACGGTGTCACGTTTACAGTTTTTGTTACCGACTGAGTAGGTTTCGCCTCGCCTTAAGGAGATCCTGAAGTAGATTTTACGAACCGAACTGAAGCTTTTTACCGACCAAAGTCGGGAAAAAAGCTTCGGTTTCGTAGTTTACAAATTACGTTGTTAATATAATACAAATATATTTCAAATTGCACAGGATTATAATATCAACATAGGCACATCGGCGTCCGCTCGAATTTTGGATGAAAACACTTGGAAAATAAAGAAAATCATAATTTTGTAAACCTACCGAAAAGCAATATGGCCGCTCGAACTGTCAACACCACCTATTTCGTCCTATATAAACATTTCTAGACATCACATTCAAAAGAAGAGCGTGGACGCTGATTCTATGAGGTTCTTCGCATTTGTTAAGACTGTTGGATTGGCGATAGAACAAAAGAAGCGCACGTAGTTTGTAAAGTACGTTTGCGCAGTTTGTTCGCGATCAGAGTAGGTCGAGAAGAGCGTGAATGAAGTTTCCCCATTAGGACACAGGTGGCGCCGACGTAGTCTGTTTACTTTTGGAAAAGCTCCGAGCCTTTGCAACGCGAACGTAGTATACACTATATATGGATTTGGCTTGTGTAGTCGACATTCTGATGGTTTTGAAATATTCAGAAATCATCACAGAATTGACGTCCGGCCCGATTTCACATATCTGATTTCCAGAAACAATTATATCTAACAGCAAAGGTCTGTTGCCATATCGAGTGGGGCCACATTGAATTTCGGGAGATTCAGTAACTTTTGCCAAAAGTAAACTGACTACGTCGGCGCCATCTGTGTCGTAATCAGGAAACTGACCGACCAAAGTCGATAGAAAAATCTACTCCAGCATCCCCTTAATGGATAGGGGTCAAAATAGCGAATTTCAAAATACACGAAGAGAAGAGTCTGCAAATAGCTACGAGGGTTTCCGTTCTTAGTTACTATAATTCCTGTAGCCGGATTACACATGGTGTTTATCGTTGTTGCTTTTATGCACATAGAAGCATCCACAATGTGTATAGTAATCGTTCCGATTTCGCTTTTGTATCATGCACATTATTCGTATATTAATGTTTCCTACCGAGATTTTACTTATACGTGTACGTATGAAAGTATTCCCTTTTTATACAGGAATAGTCATTTTTTGGTACTATTTTCAATATGATACTGGAATCAGTAATAGGAAGATTTTTTATGCGTTCTGTTGAATGTATTTAAAACTTTGCAAGTTATCGTGTCAAAACACTTTTGTAGATGCCATCATAAATATATATATATTTTTTTATTTCACTGTCTATTGTGTTAACACTGCAACACGCTAGCCAAAGTAGGTCGATATGGCATAAAGTTATAAACCAACTTATATGGCAACTCGACCAAAACTACACATTTCAGGCAGCATTACCGCCATGTCTTTGATGTTCCACGAAAGACAATTTTAGCGAAAATTCTACTCCTTATATGCACCGCCGTAGATCTTTTCGTTTACGAGAAAAATTGTGTTCATACGCAATTTAGCGACAAAAAACTGACGCAATTTCAGTACTTCACAGTATTTGATATACTGCGTGTACTGTTCTACATGTAGTATTGTACACTGAGAGAGAAAAGCATATCGTTGATTTAACGAATTCACATGATATGAAATGAATATAGGAAGGCTCGCAATGGTTCAAGCGATGATAATATGGTTCAATAAATGATACTCGCCAGGTTATTGCAAACAAACCTTGAAATCGTATATGCAACGCAACGGCACATTTGAAATTATTATCTTTTTGATGATTGCTACTATAATTATTTTTGCTATAACCATAAAATAGATTATCGTCGGACTAACTATATATTTTTTTTAATTACTAAATTTTTCTTAGTCTTTTCTTCTAACATATACAGATGAAACTATGAAACAACGAAATAACATTGAAACATGTTATCCTTTTATTCTTATTTTACTATTATCTTTATTTATAATCTTAATTCTTTTTATCTCTGTATTTCGATTTATTCTTTATTTTCCTATATCTGTTACTTCATTATAATCTTGTGTTAAAGTAATTCCTATACTTAGGTTTATTTGATTGCGTTGCCGGCAAGTGGGTTCTTCAGGATTCAAGTGATTTAATCATAGTATATTATAGGCAGCGACCGTGTATTGTTAATATTAATTTTGCGACTATTCTTGATCAATATTTTTAATGGTGGAATTTTGCGAAGCACATCTCGGGTCTGAGACAGTGATTCAAGCGCGCGAAAATGAAGCCCAATTCAAATTTCACTAATGCGAATCTTTCGCATTAAAAAACTAACAAAAACTGTGAACAGTAAACGTATGCTGTATCTAAACTCTATATCTCTCGTGCACGAATAAATTCCCCCACATCGTCATTAACTAGGTTATTATTGGCGAATCTCAAGAAACCCTACATGTCATTAATCCCAAAGCAATTTAGAAAATTAATACTGATCGACACTAATAAGTCCCATACAAATTAAGATTACTACAATGTTTTCACCTTTCAAACCAAAACAGATACAATGGATTACAATACTGTTAAGGAATAGATCACTGGTGTGATCAAGCAAATTTGGGACGCTTACTATACGTATCGTAACTTGTAAATTATTAATATGAGCTATGATAATAAAGCCCATGTGTCACCTCAGTAATATATTTCCTGAGAGTCGTATCTATCTTCCAGGCTCCATTTATCGCCGCGTTATGAATGTCTGAATCTAGAATAGCCATCATTATGAAATTCGCTATTTTGATTGTATTTTGACAGGATGGATATCAAAATAGCGAATGGCTAAAATAGTGAATGTAAATATAATGAACGTCTGAATTTAGAATGGCCATTATTATGGAATTTTCTGTTTTAGCCATTCGCTATTTTGATCATTCGTTATATTGAACCCCATCCTCTTAGTGTTCCGTTGTACATTTTGTACCACTGCATTGCCAGAGCATAAAATCGCATTAGATTCAGCCGCGGAGAACACGCCCTTTTCCTACGTGTTATTACACGTACGCACTGGAAATGTTGGCATTCGCGTACAGTTGCAACGTGATGCGGGGAACCCTTGACAACGAGACATGCACACACAGTTACACAGGGATGGAGAGTTTAGCCACCACCCCCTATGAACTACGGGGCGCCCTTGCATCCCTCGCAGGTCACGGAGAGCTTGCAGAAAGCCAGCAGCCACACCGACTGCCATATACGCAATATAGTGCACCACCAATAGTATTCTCTTTGCTCTTGCGTGTACCGTGCGATACAAAATAACTATTGAATTCATCACGACTTAACTGAGAACGTTTTTTTTTAAATAAACTAGATCGTTCAAACGAATTTTTAGTTGGTTTAACAAATATTGTGGTTACCGCAAATGTATATAATATTTTTACCCGAAATACCAACAATTTTTTATGAGGTGATGAAAAGGTTGCGAGCAATTCTTTTTCTTTCTACTTTGTACACCCGAGTCGAAATTTATAACCTCCTTTTAACCTAAAATAACTGAGATCTACGAACGCAGTTTTGAGGGTGAAAGAAGGCAGTCTGCAGGGTGAAAGGAGGGTATCGCACATAGATTAACATTTGAATTTCACCCTACCAGACTCCCCAAATGGCAGAAAGCAGACATCTCTACTTAACGAAGGGTCATGGAGGGTGAAGCGGACCCTAAAAAAACCTTCGTAGAATCTACCATAAAACCTCCCAGACCCTCCGTCGAGCCTACCGCTGAATCTCTCAGACTTTCCGCTAAGCCTATCACAGAATCTCCTATACCCTTCCTTGACCTGCGAAAGTTCCTTCCACATATAACACTATTACACCCTCCGTTTACCCTCACATCAATGGAAGTCTAATTATTTATATTATGAATATAAGAAACAAGTTCAGAAAGACAAAACCGTTTATTAAACTTTTTTATAATGCCATAGATATAATATATTTTTATTTAAGTGATCTTTCCAGTGTGAAAAAAAAGAATCGATCTTATTTTTCGTCTTATCCATTAGTATATACGGTCAAAAACATCCTCTCAAATTTTTAAAGCGAAATTCGAAATACTTCGCTGGCATACTTTATCGACCTGGCATCGCCGATTAGTCATAAATACACAATTTAGGTATATAAAATTTCTACACTCAAAACTTTAAACGCGTTTTTCTTGAAACGACATTTTTCAAGACGGTGGACATTCTTCAGGGAACAGTTTTCAAGCGATCGTTTTCAAATTCTAGGAGAACATTTTTCACGCTACTCTCTATCGTGCTATGGAAGCTTTTTTTTTTTAAATCTTCCCATTTTTTTAAAAAGAAAAACTCGAAAAAACGGCTAAAATCGGTACTTTTTTTTCAAACCGCCGCCATTTCGTCAATTTTGATTTTAAAAAAAGCCTCCATAGCGCGATAGCAAATCGCATACTAATTAATAATCCTTTGGGTTTCTTTTTAGATCAAATTTGCGATCCCTAGGATGTCCACCATGAGGCTATCTTTTTTTATCAATATTATTTTCAACAATTAAAAAAAAATGTAAACAATAAAAATCATCTGATAAAAAATCATTTTCTGTCATTCATGATTACCTTAATATTTCATAAAAATTTCAGATTGATCGGCGTATAGTAAGCGTCCGAAAAAAAATCGTGAAAATAGGCTATTTTTCGGGCCGTCACACTGGAAAGATCCCTTAAGGTGTTCCTATGGACGCCCCCTACGCGGGTGTCAGAGAGGCAGATATCAATTGTTTTCCGTACAAGACAAACAATTGTAAATTCTCTTCACGACACAATTTTTTTACTTTTTTTTCATCTCATCATGTATTCTTTCTAAGCGAGTATAACCTATGGCATATACTGCATGAACAACTTTGACATTGAATATTTCCGAAGTACGGTAGGCGATCAGATTCAAATTTTGCAGAAAATTTTTTAAATTATTGGCGAACATTCTATAAGAATTTCAGAACGATGGCATTTAAAGTGCATCGCCCATAGGAACATCTTAATATCAGCAATATTTTTTAATAAAAATTTCTTTCGATAAAAGAATCAATCTCTAAAGCATATAACATTTGAAGGTGATGTGATATACCAACGAAGTCAAAAAATTGTTCCCTATTCTCTTGGAAATGATTAATATTGCTTTTTTAAAATTAAAGACAAAATCAAATTAGATTCAGATACATGTCTTGACGGTTCAATGTATCGGTTAGGAGTATCTCAATACATCCAGAGAAATCGGTTTGATGGGTTTATTTACATCAAATACGGGATCTGTTTTACATAAATGATTTTTGTCTTGAATCAAATAAATTTTATTAAAAATTAATACGATTTATTAGCATGCAATAAATTTTCTTTCTTCGAAATAAAATCCCATTAGGCCAGTAATTAAATAAATGTCTTTTTGAAATGCTAGCATAATAGGATTTTATTTCGATTTTTTTTTGTTATGTTGCATTTCCCCTCGTCTGCACGCATTACGCCTATTCCAGGGTCGGCCCGGATCAGTTGCCAGTTCCCCCTGGGGGTCTGGTCCGGATCACTAACCAGGCCCCCATGCGGCCGCATCCGACTTCCCCCTCTATATCGCATTTGCCATAGCATTTCTGCTATGGGCATAGGGGAAACTGCGGAAAACCTATGCCGATATAGCCGGTCTCGAGTTCACCTCCCGGCACCGGAGCTACGTCACGTTTCGTCGAGAACGTAAACACGGACTACAGTTGTATACATGTGACCCCCACAGGTAGAAATACTTGTGCGGGTCTCATGTATACATCTGGAGCTTCATCGCGCCCGTATTTATATTTTCGATGAAAATCGACGGCACCGGGAATCGAACCCGCGACCTTACCGATGCTCTGGACTAGAGGCCAGTACTCTGACCACTAGACCATCGCTCCGGTCATTTCGCTTAAATAGAATTTATTTCATTCAAATAAATCGTATTGATTTGCAGTAAGTTTTATTTGATTGAAATAAAATTTCATTAATTTGAAATTGATCTTGTATTTGATTCAAATAAACCCATCACACCGATTTCTCTGGGTGTAGGCGACTAAGACAGCCCTAATACTGTACATTGCTTTCTTCTAGTGTTCTCAAGTGGTTGGTCCCACTTGCTGGTCCTGCAGGGCTTCACTATGCATTTAGCATAGATGGAGAAGTTGATGGTGAGGGTTTCTATTTCTCGAGCTAACTTCCAAGAGAAGAGTCGCTTCCATGATGTATCAAATGAAGCACCAGTAATTTTGTATCAACCAGTACAGCCGAATAGACGACTCCAGTAGTGTGTCTGGTTCTCCTGTTACTGACCCTTGTGAAATGCACCAGTGATTCCGGGGTGCAACGAGAGCCTGGAAAGGTTCCGTCTAGCTGGCCTGGGTTCTCTTCAATCCAACCGTGTTTACAAGAAGAGAAGCAGAAGGGAGAGAAAGAGAGAGAGCGCGAAAGAGGGTATGCGGAAAAGAAAAGAACGAAGAGAGACGTAGAAGAGGAAGTTGTTGGAAACCTCGGTCGTGTGTCTCTTCTTCTTCTTCTTGACAGTACACAACTATACAGTATTATGTATACAGTGTAGACGAGTGAAAGCTCGCACCGCTCTCGTGGAGGCCGAAGCACGAGCGCTCTCGCCAACGAAAGAGTTATCAACACACAGGGGCCAAGCGTGAGTGTGGGAAAGCCGGTTGGTATAGAAGTAGGAAAAGTTTGCAACCCTGCAGAGAAAGCACGGAGGGTAGGACGAGAAAGAGAAGAAGGAGAAGACAGCAGCGCGTCTGAAGCGTACCGGACGAGAGAAATGCTGCTGCTGGTGGCTCAGAGCGCCTCTGGAAATTCTACCCTCGTCTAAAGAAAAAGTTGAGGAGAACGGGGTGAGGAGATACTACTTCATACTATTATATCATCGCTACCCCACAGAGAAATTACCGAGCTACGTACTCACTTGCCTGCAATACTTGTCGCAAACTCGATGAAAAATATATTACGTAATCGACTTGCACTCGCTACAGTTGCTACGAGTTTCTTTTCTCTATTGCTACGTTTTTTTTTCCATTCACCCTATTTCTGTTATTACTATCTGTCTCTCTTAATGCATCTATTTTTCCCTTTCTTGTTCACTCTCTCTCTCTCTCTCTCTCGCAACGCTCAATTTTTCATTTTCTTTCGCTTCATTAATATTCGTATTCCACACACTACCAGAGATCAAAAGTATTCTAACTTTTCTTTTCTTTTTTACTTTGCGTTTCTGGTGGAGTCAATGACCGTATGAAACCTGAGCGACGATCGCATCGAACTCTGAACGCATCAAAGTTTCACGTAATTTTGGGTAACGCTCGGTAATTGGCAATTACTATTCTCGTATGCATGAAAATATATATATAGTATGTCCATATCTCTTTCTCGCTCGCTCAATGTATTTCATAGCGCTGCCGGCCAGCTGAACTTCCCTTGCTCACGCCGGATGCAGACTGCGACTCTCTCGCGGCTCGGGTGGTCCTATTTAATTGTTTCTCCACAAGCAAACTGTCACAACATTCGAGTTTGTTTATTTTTCTCGTGCTTTTTTATGTTGCAAAACGCACGAGGTAAATTAATGGAAAAAAAAAGTTGTTTACCATGGCAGGTCAATGGTCGACGGGTGAATTGTTAGCCTGAATATGCGGTTGTTTCTTTATGTCCAACATCAAGAGACGCGGTAGCCTCTCGAGACAAGTACATTTACCTACCTATCATTCCGTCTAAAATGACAAGACTCTCTTTTACTCGAGTTTTCACATTTCGACCAAATGATTTTCTTTGGCAAGTTAGTGAAATATAGCAAGTTAGATCATTATTGTCATTAATTACTAAAAGTGAGGTAAATTCAGAGAAAAATCGGGCAAGTAATAAATTCATTTGAGAATATTTTTTTTATGGCGCGACAGCGGTAAACGCAAGGTTAATAAAAAAAAAAGCGAGCGAGAAGAGAAAGAGACAAAGAATGAAAACAAGTCGAGGTGAAGGACGGGAAAAAATGAAGAATTCGCAGGAATCCACCTATTCGAGGTACGAAGAGTTTACTCGATCTTCTTTTCAATTTTATCCCTTAACTTTTGACCTTTATATCTCGACTTGAGTTTCACTGGCGCGTATAACTACAGTTCTCGTCGTACTCTTCTCCCGTCGTCTCCTTGAAGAAAAAGAGATGCAGGGGGATGAGAAGACGAGCAGAATAAGGCACCGAGCTACCTCTACTGTATGCATAGTGTACATGTTCGTACGCTTCGACGACGGCACCCACGAGAATGATACTTAATCCTACAATCCACGAAGAGAAATCTCTGTGTTGTGACAACACAAAAAAGTGATTATAAAAATCGATTTGGTGAGCTAACAAAAAGATTGATCAGCTCAGCAAAACCAATTTGTCAGCCGAACAAAATATATGTCAGTCTAACAAAAAGATTTGATAGCTTAGACAAAGCGATTTCTGTTGTCACTTTTTTGTGTTGTCACAACCCAGAAATTTCTCTCCGTGTATTCGTAAAATGAGGTAGCGAGGCATTCCAGAGACAAGATAGCACGCTATCTTAGCCAGGAGAGTCCAGTGATGTCGATGTATCGAACTAACAGATTAGTATATTGTGCGACAAGGGCTGAAAGTTGGCAAACGCCAACTTCGACCCACGTCACACACAATACTTTTTATAACCAGTGCATGTAAGGCATCGCTGTAAGAAATTGAATGCAGACGAGAATCTCGAGTGTCTAGCTCATTTTTCTCGAAGCCGTAATTTACTTTGGACTCTCATCTCGATCGTGTGCCATGACGATGAAGCAATGTCTTGTCTCGGTTTAGCTCAAATCTCGTTAAATATGCAATCATAAATAAGTATCATTTTACAATGTTAATCCCACGAATACACACACACTGGTGTATTACACGAAGTAGAACCCCAAAAAATTGTGTACTTTCGGAATTAAGAAAGCTAAAGTAAAAAAGCATTTGCGATAATTGTGATTAGTTTTTCGACAAACTTTATTTTAACTCGTTACAGTTTACATCAAGGTAGTGCAAGATGGAATGTTCCCGATTAAGGTGTCTTATTACAACTCGTCGTCTTGATTATCTTTGTAACTCCGGTACATAGATAGCATTTCGCAGATTTTAAATTGCTCTCGTCAACCGGTACGGACCCGCTGCCAAAACGTAACGTTGTGGTTGATACGGCCATGATCAGGGAGACTGTTAAGACCATGATCGGAGAACTGTTCAGGCCGTAATCAGGCTCGAATAAGGCTCCTATCTGGAACTTTCCAGGCAGGAAATTCATAAATGTATTAAAACGCGTGTTATTTTTTTGTTTTCTTTATTACTTTAAGCTCTTCAACTTAAAGAAACTTTCATAAAACATTTAATGTTAAACAAGTATATATTCTTTTTGTACCTCTGGAAACATGAAAAATGTGGATACTTATCTTATTTTGCGAGAAACACAAAAAGCTGAGTTAAAGCGTGCCAAACTTGCTCCGACTTCTCGGTTGCCTTAAAAAAAACTTGCCAAACGAATAATAAAGAATCGGAACAAACATCTAGAAAGGGCCGCGTACGGTTTCCTGATTAAAATTGGTTCACAAGATGGCGCTGGCGTTAATACGGATTGATAAAACGTATCTAATCAGCACCTTGTACGATTTCATGACCAAAGTTGGCCCGCGAGATGGCGCTGGGATTAATACGGCATGATAATGTATATCTAATCAGGACCGCGCACGACTTCCTGACCAAAGTATGCACACTAGATGGCGCTTGGATATTATCAGGCACCTCTCTCCGCACCATATCAGATCTCCGTAAGGCATTCCACAGAAAGGCAAGCCTTAAGCTTTCCCGATCGCGGCCTGACTAGTCCTCAGGCACCCGTGATAGAATTTCCACTCAGGTAGTTGTAAACTGATTTATCGGTCCCGACAACCAATCGAAATAGTTAGCATAGCGCCAACTACACGGTCGGTTAACGAAACTACAACCTCGTTGACAGAGTATCGATAGTAACAATGACCAGTTGAGATTATAACCTCAACTCACCGGTTGGTTGTCGTAACGAATCATTTGGATTGGATAGCAGCCGTGATAGTTGCAGGAACAAAGTTATACGTACTATTTTTTCTACCAATCGAAAAAAGTTGAGACTACGATTCCGATTTAGTTTCAGTAACTAATACGCGTTCCAGCATATGCTGGAATTGGTAACCAGAACTACTTTTTTCTTTCCGTATAGGTGAAAATTTCATCATGGCGATGTTTCGAAGATATCAAGGACTTCATTATATCCAAATTTCCGATATCGTGATCAGAATTTGCGCTTGGCGCGATAATTGTGCAACACTCTTTATTTCCACTTTGCAAAATCTCGAAGTGATTCTTTTTTTTTTCGTTTCTTAAGAACGGGCTCAGATTCTAACGTTTGCTCCATGACGCACGCTACATCAATCATACTCAATGGGACATTTATGAGAAGACGTGCGAGAATATTGATTTTCAAACTTTTCACAAAACGAGAAATTTAAAAAATCATGCTTCGATCTCGATATATTCAGACTATCGAGCGGACATGTCATCTGACAGAGAATCTCGAAATGTGCGTTTTAAACTTGACATTTTCTCGTCTCGTCTCGCTCATCGCATCACTACCCTACTGTATAAAAACAGTGAATTTTGATGAAACAAGAACTTAACTCTGGAGACCGCCGAAGTTACACACAGACCGCGCGTGTCCCCTGCGGCCGGTACGTTATTCAATCCTTTCAAACCGGAAATTTTCAGCTGTTCGCGAATGATTCCTGGATTCGGTATCATAAAATTCCAGACGAACACATAAAAACGGAAAAAGCTTGAAATTTCCTGTATTTCCATAATATCGTGAAACGTATATCATACAATAAATGCGCGGATTTCCGAGGAGTTGGGCATCGAAATGAAAACGGAAGTGGCTCTTGGTCAGGATATAACATGAACAATGAAAAAATAAAAATCTCGCACAAATTCGCGTAAAACGCGTGTTGCCGTGTTGGGTAACGGTACTCGTATTGTCGTTTGAAAGTTTTATAGTCGACCGTTTGAGTTCAGAATTGTATATCGTTTGTCCGTGTTTAAGCAAGACCATGAAGAAATCCTCAATGCACTTTCGCCCGGGAGGGTAGAATATAATTCTGGATTCTTGAATGACCGTCGGACTAATTAGCTCCGAGATTGCTTGTTCTCTCTCGCTGTTTCTATCTCGCACTCAACATGTTTGGCTCTTGTATTTTGCGCGCGAGCTACGCCGTGTGGACTTAAATTCCCGCAGTGGAACAGTGTCGTGAGACCAACACGCTGTGAGAGAAGAGAATCCAGAAACTCTCCTACACGAAGTAGCTATAGTAGTAATAGTAACGTCGGCAGCATTGTAGTATAGTATTCTCGCGTGCCTCACGCGATGTATGTATATGTTCCACCTTGTACGACGTGTTTCTACCAATTCTCTCAGCAGAGTTAGCAGCACCCACCCCAAACATTAACGCTATGCTGAATGCCCTCGTCCTTCTCCACTCTCTCCCACTCCTAAACGAACACCCGCCGTATTCTGGTATTCCAAACGGTATGATTTTTCACTTACATGCCACCGTGTGACGAGCACGCCTGAAACTCTACCAGGTGACTCTACTAAATTGCAATTCCACAAGAAAATAAGCCTCTGTCCTAACTCGACGAAAAAACAACTCTACTCGATTTAACAGCAGGTTACAACTCGGCCGTGTTACAAATCTACTATACACCCAGAAAAATATGTGATAAAGGTCTGATTAATGTATTTGCATTACATACAGGATATATTTTAAATAATAAATTGATGTATGCCTTAAACCAATTTATTATAGCTAGCGACTCCATGTAGTAAGCTCAGGAGAACCTCATTTGTGAATTGGTCCTAAGTGCGGACTTCTAGGTGTAATATTCTATAATGTGTAAAAAATGTTTAATGTGCCATCATTATTATGGTTTATTCCAAGGGACTTGTCCCGTTCATTGTAAAATAATTCAAACAAATAAAAAATAAAATAAATGAATTTTTATTTCGATCAAATAAATAAATTTTATTTATTATTAATACGATTTATTCTTATGCCTAGATATAAATATAAATTCTATTTGATCAAAATAATATCTTATTAGGCCGGCAATAAATAGTTACTGATTTAAATTAGGCTTAATTTGATCGGAATGAAATTTTATTTATTTCAAATCCATCCCGTATGTAATTCAAATAAGCCTATCAGACCGATTACTCTGGGTGCATAGTATTTACTGATAAAAAGATCTGTACGATGTTATAACGCCGCCGTACACACTGAGAAAAAATGGTTCAATTAACTAAATCAGCGTACACCTTCGTTCAAACGTATTTTTAGTTGGTATAACAAATAATTTGAATACCGCACATATATTTTAGACAAATGAGTCTAATAATTAATTAAGAAACTAAAGATTAGGTTGAATTTCATCCAAATCGAGTCAATTCTTACAATTCGAACCGCTATTTTGGAGTCACGATTTTTAACAGATGAATGACGAATATGTATATGGTTAAGGTGAAATGCGTTGGATATTGACACCGACTTAATTCATTTGAATTCTGTTAGGCAAAACAAATTTTTTGTCAAAATTGTTTCATGAATTTAGAATTTGATCAAAAGAGACAGCCATTTTTATTATTTAAAAAAATAAAATGCCTATCACTTGTTCAAATTCCTGGCCCATAAAATAAATTCGACAGAAAAGTTTGCTTTGTCTAACATTATATAAATATAAATTCTCGGTAAAATAAAAAATGCCGTTTACCTTAAAACACGATTTCTTTGTTTATTTTGCCATTAATATCGTTCCAAATTACATAATTGAATTTGAACAAATGTTCATCTTATAGGCTATTAAAAGTCGCATATTTTCATTGTTCAACTTCTAGATAGCGTAAATCATTTTCGAGATATTAATGTTTTAGTTAAAGTAGTAAATGATTGAAAAGTGCAACCAATATTTTTTTTTTTTAATTTGAAATTTGGAATATCTGTTGGAATTATAGAGTCTGATGTTTAGAAAAATGTTCAGAATTTCTTTTTTTTGTGGCCGAACGGATATAGAATGCCTCTCATGTAGTCGGTTTGATCTAATCCGTAGCGTGATAGTTACTTAGGTAATTACGTAGGTCGATTGGTTTTAGGTTAAGTAACTGTTAAGGAAAAATCATACTTTCAATGATTGCCTTTTTTTCTTTTTCTATATTAATAAAATTTCTATATTAATTCATTTCAATGCATTTTAAGAATGTATTGATCGTTTCATTTAATGGTTTTCATCGACTATTTAAAGAATGATGATATAATTGCTACGAGACAATTTTAAATCGCCATGCAATAATGATACAGGACTCACGGAAAACAAGTATATAAACACTCAATCTAAGTTCTCGTTAAATCGTCTGTGAATCGAATATGATGCAATAACGCCACAAATTATTCCTATAATAATATATTGAATTGTGTCGAATACATGTCGAAACGATAATTTAGTTCTCTGATACAGTAAATCAACGTTTGCATCGTATGCCTTAACTAGTAAATTGAACAGCATACGTCATTAACATTTATCAGCCTCGCCTTTTAGAAAATGCAAACGATTATACATGGATACGTTTAATTGAATCAACATAGATTTTTTTTTAATTTAATGCTAACCTTTAGTCCGTGTACAGAAAATTACACTGTGTCGTAAGATTTTGTTGCTTAAACGAAATAATACTTATTGTGAACGAAGAAAAACTCGATTCGACTATCCATTGGTTCCTTCAACCAACTATTCTTTCCAATCAACAACATTCGATAGGCCTAGACAATTTTTTCTCTCAATGCAGAAAATACACCGAGAGAAAAGATTTCATTGACGCCAAAGAAATGAGTGGATTGATTTTTTTTTCATTCATTTCAATGAAATAGTGCATTTGAATTTCAAAGAGAACATTTCAGTGCCTGTAAATAAAGATTGACTTAGTGAGCATATAATAAAGAAACAGTTTCATTGTTTTAAAGAGACGTTTTCATTGGTTCAAAGAAACGTTTTCATTGATCTCTCTCGCACCTAACCTCACTTTTTTTAGCTTAGCCTATTTCTGCCGTACTTCCTTACATACTCACAAAATTTGAGCTTTATCTGCCACGTACTTCAGGACAAAATAGGTTTCGAAATTTTCAGCTGGTAAGAAGAAGGTTTTATTGAATTAGAAACGATATCTTTGAAAACAATGAAAAAGGTTGATTGGTTTAAAGAAATGTTTTTTCGAATCAATGTCACTACTTTTCATTGAGTTTGAGATCATTCAAAAAAAAGATAGTATTGAAATTCAAGTATTTCATTTCATTGGCCAAAATTTCCGTGAATCAATGAAACTTTTTCTCTCGGTGTACCTTTTTACGGCTAGATCAGAGACAAGAGAAGTCGAAATTTTGACTCAGCCCGTTCAGAAAATCGTTCGGGCAGCCACGATAAAATAAGGGTCTTTCTTCGGCATAAACGAGGCCAAGAGGAGGCCCAAACATTTTTCTGCACGGGAGGTAATACTGAAAAAAACACTTGATCCACGCATCCGTGGCTCAGATGGTTCTTGCATGCCTAACACGATCTCGAAATTTGAAACCTGAGGTTTTGAGAACGTCTCAACGCTCGAAAACTCCCATCAACGACGTTATACTGTTATGTCTACCGGCACAACTTAGGTACTCGCTGTGCATGCACATCACACGCTCATAGTTTCATTCTCTCGTGTGGCGTTGCCACCGGATCGCGCGTCCAACATGCACGCTCTGACCCCGCGGTTAACCCTGAAGTGCCTGAAGTACTTCTCTCTCTCCTTGCGAGATTATGCGATCGCCTGCTTCCCGATAACAAGCTTTCCCAGACACCTAAGCGCATTACTTGAAATATCGCATACAAACAGACCCATCCCCCTTTTTCTCTTCACTGGATGGCCCTGCTATTTCTCTTTTTCTGCCCCCACGAGCTTCCGAATTCAATGCTTTTCGTCTTTGCATCGAGAAAAAAAGTAATTCAATCAAGTAAAGACAACTAAAATCTCAACCAAAGAAACTTTTCTTTTCAGCCAAAAAATTGAGTCAACTTGATGTGATCTTTTATTTGATTACGCTCAAATTTATTTACTTCAACATATTTTTGTTTGCTGCTGAGACTGGGAATGATGGAACGATTATTTCGTTAAGAATACCATAAAATAAAAATCCATTAATACTCATAAAATTCAATACCAAACATCATTTAAATTGGACCGAGTTACAGCCTTCAACGATAATATTTTTCAATTCAATAAAGCCATCCATCGATAAACAGCATTTTTCAAGCCAATGTTTACATATCATAAAACAAATCAAATCAAAGTATGAATCAAATAAATATATTTGAAATATGAAACAAGATGTTTTTAGTATTATGTTCATAAAATAATTTTTATATAACCGAATGGAAGGTTCTAATTGCAATTAAATCGTAAATAACTTATTATTTAATAAAAATTATTAAAATTGAATAAATGAAAACATTTTTTCTCGATGTATGCTGGACACATCTCCGTGCGTCTTCGATTACGCAAAGTTCTTGTATTCTTTTGTCCTCTTTTTCTTCTCATTTTTACCGGGTTTTCGCAGGCTGCCGTTCCACTTCCTGCAAAAAAAAAAAAAAAAAAAAAAAAGAAACGGGGTGTACATTTTTTTGTCGTGAAAAAGAGAATTCGACTTCTTTGACGAATGTTGAGGGTGGACGAAAGAGCTCAAGAAGAAGAAGCGAGTGGCGTTTCTAAGTGCACCACGTGATCGGTGATATACAGCTGCTGGAGCGGCGAAGAGCTCAACAAGAGGGAGAGAGAGAAGGAGGCCTTTTTGTTATTATCATTATTCGGCCTCGTCTTGCAAACTCTGAGCTATGTGGAAACTCGAGGAATCCCGGGAACTCGGACAAGCTCGCTGACTGGTAAGTTCGCACAACGTCGAAGCCATCAGCAGAGCAACACCCTAGATATATATCCCTCTCACCAACATTACCATTACCTCGGACTCTCCGTTCTCGTGTAATGTGTATTCATTTTTATCATTTTTTCTCTGTTGCCTAACTACGCAGTAACGCGTATTGTTTCCGATGAATTCCCCTTTTTCGTAACCCACTCCCAAACGGCCACGGTAAAATTTAATTATCGGTTTTCGCTGACCTTAACGTAGGAAAAAAATAGCTGGACAAGCGTGCAAGCTGTTGGGCGAGCTTTTTTTGTTTAATTTAAAAAAAAAAAAAAACAATACAAAAATGTTGTGAACGATGAGAACCAGGACGTTATTATCATGACCCAAAAAATCGATACTTCGAAATCCAGTATTGCTGAAAGCTTTTTACATCCCCCCAGAAAAATCATAGAAAACTACAAATTGAAAAATTGGAATTGTGAGGAAAAAAATCAAGACTGATTTCTCATTTTTTTCGCTTTTTACAAAGCTACCTCTATAAAGAATCATGTAATCGATTTTGGCTTCCTCATGGACGAACGCACGCACACGTACACACACGTACAGGTATTTTTTCTAAATCACTTTTCTCGACGTTTTGGACAAAAAAAAATTTCACGGAAGCTATGCTTCCTCCATGAGGAAGCAAAAAATGGATCGTGGAGCAGCCAGCTTAAATTTTAAACGAGTTTCGTTCCTTCCGACTGTCTGATGCTCAAATAATAAAATTGGGGATGGGTGTGTTTGAGGGGGCGATTTGGTCGGGATGCTGCTGACAGCGTTCTATAGAGTACACGTAGTTGTAAAAACTGATTTATCGGTTCCGACAACCAATTGAAATACTTAGAATAGCGCCTACTACTCGGTCGGTTGAAGAAACTATAACCTCGTTGGTGGAGTATCGATGGTAACAATGACCAGCTGCGATCATAACCTCAACTCACCGGTTGGTTGGCGTAACGAATCATTTGGATTGGATAGCAGCCGCGGTAGTTGCAGGAACCAAGTTGTTGGTCATACGTACTAATTTTGCTACCAATCGAAAAAAGATGAGACTACGATTCCGATTTAGTTTCAGTAACTAACACGCGACACAGCATATGCTGGAATTGGTAGCCAGAACTACTTTTTTCTTTACGCGCAGCCCGCAAAGTAGAACTTTGCAGACTGATTTCTCATTTTTTTCGCTTCTTACAAAGCTACCTCTATAAAGAAGCATGTAATCGATTTTGGCTTCCTCATGGACGAACGCACGCACACGTACACACACGTACAGGCATTTTTTTCTAAATCACTTTTCTCGACGTTTTGGACAAAAAAAATTTTCACGGAAGCAATGCTTCCTCTATGAGGAAGCAAAAAATGGATCGTGGAGCAGCCAGCTTAAATTTTAAACGAATTTCATTCCTTCCGACTGTCTGATGCTCAAATAATAAAATTGGGATTGGATGTGTTTGAGGGGGCGATTTGGTCGGGATGCTGCTGACAGCGTTCTTTAAAGTACACGTAGTTGTAAAAACTGATTTATCGGTCCCGACAACCAATTGAAATACTTAGAATAGCGCCTACTACTCGGTCGTTGAAGAAACTATAACCTCGTTGGTGGAGTATCGATGGTAACAATAACCAGCATCGCAGCTGGTATTGTTATAACCTCAACTTACCGGTTGGTTGGCGTAAGCAATCATTTGGATTGGATAGCAAACCAAGTCACTTGGTTAGCTTACCAAGTGACTTGGTTAGTCCAACCAAGAAATTGGTAGCCTAACAAATAACTTGGTTGGTCTAACCAATTAATTGTCTGGCGCATATATAACCAAGGCACTTGGTTGTCCCAACCAAGCCTTTTTTTCCGTGTGCACTCAGAGAAATCATAATAGTACAGTCAACTATAAAGTGACAGCTATTCATTTTTATTACTTGCAACTATTTTTATAGTTACGATAACTAAGAAAATAGTTATGGTAACTATGTGCTAGTTACAGTAACTATTTGGTAGTTGTGTCAACTATAAAACAATTGTTGTACCGACCATAAATGAATAGTTGTAATTTTATAGTTCCTAATACCATAATTTTCTCTCAGTGTGTACGGTGCCAACGCTCGAACCAATCAAAATCTTTACAAGACCAGTATTGGGATGATAACATGGGTCTCAAATTTGGCATCGACATTGGCCCGATATTGAACCATATATATATCCTATTCCGGAAAATAATTCTGTTTTGGTACTGGCAAACAGTGTTGGGTCTGTATCCGAAAAATATATTGTGTCAGATGACATTTTGTACTGATTGCCAAGAGTCGTGGCGGTACTTGATGTGTACTGGGGCGACACATGGCAAATTATTGGGGATCGATGTTGGCTCAAGTACCGAAAACACATCGGCCCAATTATGTCTACTGCTGGGTGCATTTTTTTCTAGAGGCAAATTACCGGTATGGTGTTCTGGATCAGCCTTTTAGCGAAAAGATGTAACATTCCTGTTCTCATGATGCGGTCGTAGGTTCATAGGCGGTCACCTATCTAAGTATTAACTTTTAAAGTCATCCCAGTGGTCACCTACCCAATTACTGACCGTCAGAGTCAGCCAGGTAGTCGCCTATCCTAGTACTGACCCTCAGGTCAGTCAGACGGTCATCTACCCAAATAATAATAAACTAATTAGTGTAAACAATGAAACAAGCAACTTCGTAGAATATGTTTATAGATTGTAAAAACGATACAATGTACCCTTTTCGATATAACCGATCGCCGTGAAAAATAACTGAATGTGTTTTTAATTTTACCACTTCAGATGCAACCATATAAATCTTTTTGACTATATTGTACTAATTTAACTTTATGTTTCATATTGCCGATGTTCAAATAGACAAAAAAATTGTATAATCATACAACTTGAACCTGGGAGGGTCCCAGGTTCGTTTTCCGTAATGTCAAAAAAAAATTTAATATCTTTTTTTTAGCGATTAATACATACCATCAAGTAGAGGAAGATGTAATATCTATTAAAAATGCAGAATTACTCGATTGGGTAAGCTCAAATTAGTATTCTTTATTATTTTAGCCGTAACTGGGACTTAACTGTTACCGAAACTGGCCCGACATTGACTATCCACACTGGGCCATATCTAGTAGTCAGTAACGGTTCGAAGTTGGCGCCAAGACTCGGTCAGGTGTTATCAAAACGTTATTAACACGGTACAGATTTAGATTTGACCGCACACTGGCACGGGGTTATTTGCCAATATTGGCAGTTCTGACAACGGTACTAAACCAGTACTGAGCCTCATAGCAATTCCTACATAGGTTGGAATGACACGCGTGATTGGCTCAACTACTCGGTACACGCGTTTTAAGTACCGAAAAATTGTTGCCTTAACCCCTTGCGGGGTTAAGTCAACGGCACTGCCATTCGCTCAACAGCATCAATGTTCAACCAAAACATTGTTATGTTGACGCTCAATTACATTAAGTAGTTCTCTCAAAGAAAGAAATGCATTGTATTGCCTCGACGAATGGGTGCTATTTCTTTGAGCCAAAGTAATATTTGTCAACCACTGCGTGAGGTTGTCAGGATTTCAAGTTTTCTCTCAGTGCAAGTATCGTCACAGATCTATAAAAATTAACAACCGTGTAGAAATTGTGGTAGGGATCCAGCTAGATGTTTAGTGCATTTCCGCATGGAAATAAATCTATTCGGAATACACGCAAAAAATATATGTGGCGTATATTGTACATATTCCGGCAAAATCTATAGTATCCGTAATATAACTTGGATGTATGTCATAAATATATTTTGCACTTATAATAAATATACATCATAAGTATGTTATGTAAAATCTACGTATATTAACTGTATACGATATGGATATGCTCGATATATTTTTAGTATATGTTCAAATATATTATTAATAACATATTTATTTCTTTCCATTACTCTTATAAAATACTTGCAAAATCGATGTATATTAGGCATATTTCTTATATATTCGAGATATTTCATACAAGTATGAAAAATATGCTTTCAATTAACGGAGACTCAATTCTGGATATATCAGACTTATACATTACTTGTATCAAAAGTATATTTTATAAATATTCGAAATTTACGGATAATATAACGGAAATTTATTACGTATGTATTGGTTTTCCACGTGAGGTACAACGGAGATATCACGATATGGAGTAAAATGACTTCAGTGCATCAATGACTATAATGAAAGAACTTTATTACGTGTCCCATGCGTCCGCCAAAGTTGGAGGGTTGAATGACCATTTACATCAGGCAATACGAGCCCCTTATCTCGTATTCAGTGTTGCCTACATTTTATTCCTAGACTTCATAGTGTCTCTGGGTTAACGGAAAATTTCCGATTCTCATAGGGAATGACGATAAACAAATTCTTATAAGGTAAGTTGAAAATTTTGATTGGCGGTAATATTAGACAATAGGCATATTAATGTCAGTCAGGTAAAGATCGGTGAGGCGGATATATTTAATAGGAGAGATATTGTGTGTTTCTCTATGCACTGAAAAAAAAATTCTGCCAAAAATAAGTATTTTTTAATTAACTCTAGATCTTAACTCTAGAACCTGAAAAAAATGTCATTGATTCAATAAATCCATCGCTTGCGTGCTGCCAAAAACAAGCGTTAACAACTTAATTTGAATTCTAATTCCTCCAATTCCATACGAGATCGAAACAGTAACTCTAAAATAAGCAAAATAATATTTTATTATTTCAATGTTAAATGGGATTGAACGAATAAGAACTAGAATTAATTCAAAAATACTTCTTTTTGGCAGCCCGCAATAGAATTCTTTTTTATATCACAAAAACTGAAAATATGAAATTGAATTACAATTGCGACCATTACGCTATTTTCTGTAAATTTCCCAGCTTCGATTGAGATATAATTAATTCTAGAAATATTAAATATTTTTACAAAGGCAAATTAAGAGTTCTCTTTGCCGTGCGGCTCATTATAAAGTTTCTTTTTCAAAAGTAGACGAAATTCTTCCTCCCCACTAGCCACTAGTTATATATCTCCGGCCAATCTGTACTACGGTATACACAGAGTCGCTTGTACATATTACGCCGCGCGGAAGGGTAGTCGGGCGCGCGTGCGGGAGGGCGCTTCGAGAGCAATACACACCGATGAGGTACATACCGACATTTACAGTAGGGACGTACGTACCTCAATGTATATAAGCTTCAGTGAGAGGTGCGCCAGTATAGATGCGCCCTCGACCCATCGGTGCGTCCTTGTATGCGCGAGTACGTGTAACGATATCCCCTTTAAAGCCTCGTCGCAGTTCACAGTGCACGAGAGGAAAACCAGCGGCGGCAGCAGCAGCAGCAGCATAAGCAGCACCACCACCGCACCACCTCGAGACCCAAGGCTGTCGTTAAATATCGCACGCTGTGGCGTCGTCGGCGACAGCGCCACCGGAGAAATGATTTCATCAGGGACTTTAAAAGACAATGCGAAACGACGCGAGCAAGGCCTGGATGGATATCGGGCCAAGTGGATAGTATGAGAGAAAGAGTGAGAGTACGAGAGTAGAAGAGAGAGAGAGAGAGAGTGAGGGGTAAAAACGGAAGGGGAAGTAGAGATAGAGATAGGAAGTGCGGTGCTAGGGGGCTGCAGCTTCTGCTCCGCTGCTAAAGAAAAAAACTAAAAGGGAAATGGCGCTATACACGCGAGTGAAACGACAATACAGCCGAGGCCTACCTCGTTTTTCTCGCTTCACATATCTCTCTCTCTCGATTTCTCGACTGCCTTGGGACATATAGAGATTAGATGTCTACTCAGAGAGAGGAAGGAGAGAGAGACGAGCGATATCGGAGAAAATCGCGAGTGAAAGATACAAAGACACAAGAGAGGAATCCATTATCGTAAATTTCCATTTCTCTTATTCAGGCTCTTTCTCGCGATCTCCGCTCGCTATTACTCTTTATCTCTTGAAACACGACGTATTGCCGGTCGAGTAGCCCATTTCGAATTTGCCAAAGCGATCGCTTTTCACTATATTTATTTACTCATATATATGTATATATCCGATCGTATTTCAATCCCCAGGCAAATTGGACGTTGGAACTATTGGTTGCTATTCGCGTTGCGAATGCAACGTTTACACACTCTGTGCACCCTGCGGACTGTGTGGAGAATGGGTCAACGGTGAAACGCGTGTCCGCTTAATTTTTATGGCTCTAGCGATCAGGAAAAATACAATTCGCAGTTACACCTGTGTATTTCCCTTTTTTTCGCAAAGTTTAAAAAATCATGGTCTCACCGCCCAAAAAGTTTGTTTGACCCAGTGGCGTAACCAGGATTTTATTTGGGGGGGGGGGGGGCTTAAAGAGAGTCATAGACACAAATATATATATATAAAGGCGTCATCTTCGGAGATTCCGGGGGGGGGGGGGCTGGATACGCCCCTGGTTTGAACTTAAAAAAAAAAAGAATTCTCCCAAAAGCTGAGCACTGTTGTAGATGCAAAAAATTCTCCAGCATCGATTTGTCAAAAAAATCATGAAGAATATATTTCTGTGCTGTTTAATATTACTCTTTAAAAAATTATTTGGCACATTATTAGACACTAGAAAACTTCCGCGAGTAGAGATCGTGTGTCGGTGCAGCGATCTTAATACATATAATATATATAATCGGAATTCCGAAAAATTAAGAGATCTAACAAATTTTTCCAATAATTCCAAATCTTATCGAATCGGAAACTCTTTATAGATTTGACTCAAATTGATTATCAATTGTCCTTTAACATTCTTTCAATTATAAATTAGTATTTACCTTGATAACTTCAAATTTGCGAGGTCTGGAGCATTTCCAGACTTTAGAAAAAAAATGTAAAGTCCCATCATTATATGGAGCTTTACATTTTTAGTAAAGCAGTACGACCTCTTTGCTCAATGAAATAAATACAGGATTTCCAATTCTGGAAACCTGGCATGGATTTTGCTAAAAGTGACAGTGAGCAAAGAGGTCTGATTTACTTGACTGCAGAATTTCAATTCTCCCCGATCTCTTCGCTTATCATCTTATTCACGATTGTTCTGTTGATCCGCATGTAGTGACTCCGCGTACGCCTGGTTTTGTTGCTACCATAGAGACTATGTCGCACTTTGTCGTTCAACATCTTAAGCCCAGTTTAATATTCGCAATTAACACATAATCCGGAAACCCCGAAATATTGTAAAGTCAACCAACTTGGGAATTCAAACCTCGCGCCCTCGATATGCTTGATAAAACTGTCAGAATTGCAACTGTCAAACGTGTTAAACACGAACTCGGTCTCGGTCTCGATCTGATCTCGCGCCAATTTGGACCAATCACAGCGCGAATAACGTGACAACAATGGACCAACTCGCAATTCGATAAAATCTCGCAACATACTTTTTAGAGAAGGATATTTATGATTAAGATTAAAGGGATGCCGGTCTTTTATTTTTTAATGTTTCTTTTAGTATGGTACTGATAAAATATTTTTGGCTCTAGTAAATGATTTCCCAGATTTTCATTTGTATAGATTATGTTGATTTATTTGGGAAGTCTATAACGGTTTAGAAATTTATTTTTCTTTTTTTTTTTTTGTCATTTGTCTCGAGAAACTATTGTCCAGAATAATAAAAAACTTTTATTTTTCTTCGTGTATCTCGTACGAAAACACCACCTCATGTATTATCGGTTGTTCGTATTATTCAGAAAAGCGCATACCTCCAATTGATTGTAAATTTGATAGACTATTGTGACTCGACCCGTTAATTACAAATATGATAATGAAAATTGGCATAAAACACATTCTCATAGTGATGCGGACGAGCGAGATGAGCGAGAAAATGTCGAGATCAAGACTAAGACTCGGAATTTGACAGTTTGATTGTCATTTCAATTCAAGATTATCGACATAGCAAGATTTTTCCCTCGTTCTCGTCTTGAATTTCGCTCGCAATCTCGTCTTGACAGCCGGATATTGTTTTTCTTTATTTCCCTATTATCTTCTCTATTTTAAAATTATTTCCAATGATATTAATGTTTCAGAAAATGGATAACGCTGAGAAGAATAGAGTAAATTGTGAAATTATTTATATTAAATATCTGGTGCTGATATTCTAGCCTTAAATCAATTAAATTATTAAATCATTGGAGTACATCCACCGCTACATTAAAGATGAAGGTCACGTTTTTTGTTCGATATTAAAGAAAGGTTTTTCACTTCGTAGAACTACGCTAACTTTTTGAGGTTCCAGGATAATGGTTTCTTAATGATAGACGTTTAGATCGGTTTTTAGGTAGACCTCATCATGTACAGGACACCTTTTGAGGTCTAAGTCAGTT
The DNA here is from genome assembly GCA_963970395.1 of Ephialtes manifestator. NCBI lineage: Eukaryota > Metazoa > Arthropoda > Insecta > Hymenoptera > Ichneumonidae > Ephialtes > Ephialtes manifestator. Next base: position 2,310,045 of record OZ019980.1, read on the forward strand.
TTCAAGGACGATTCCATGTCTACGATGTCTACGATGATATCCAGAATTTCAGAAAAATCCGAAGTCATCCGTAGTCCTCGTGTAATTCGAGACTGAAATCCATTTTTACGTAGTTGTCGTATTCAAACTCGACCTGAACCTTGGAATCTAAGGAGACGACGTATCAGAACGTCGTTCGTATCAGAACGTCGTTCTGATACGTATTTAATTTCATTGGTGAAGATTTCCGTGATTCAACGGAACTTTTTCGCTCGGTGTGGTCCTTTTACACTAAACAATCAACGTTTAAAGCCTTTGGAAGCCTACACCATACCAGAGAATATGGATGTACATAGAAGTGCAGATCCTATGCTTCGCCTGAAGCTGCGCAGAAACTGGACTACGCATCAAAAATGACGAAAACGCGTGGTACTCCAGTTTCTGTGCAGCTTCAGGAGGAGCATGGGATCTGCACATCTATGTACATCCATATTCTTTGATCATACTTCAATGCCGAAATTTTGGAAAGGTGTTAGGCACACAATTTCATTTTCGAGGTCGATGGCAGAGCCTAATGGAGCATATCCTATCGTATCGTGCGATGCTGTCGCATTCAGAACCATAACATAGCCTCTATTTTGTTGACAGTTTATCTGTCATCAGTTTCAAGATCTCGCTCGATCTCGCTTGTTATTTTAAGCAAGATCGAGCGAGACTATGATTTTTTTTTCATACTGCAAGCTCGAGACGAGAACTTCAGACAAATGACAAACGCAAGAAAAAACGAGCGAGATTCAAGATAATCTCGTCTCAAGCCGCATCACTACATTCTCAACATGACAATAAAATAAACAAGGATGCAAAGTAGAACCTTGCACATTGCTTCCTCCTTATATTTCGCTTTTTACAAAGCAACCTCTAAGAGAAAGTATGGTAATTGATTTTGGCTTCCTCATTGGCACACGCACACACATTTTTTCTATATCACTTTTCTCGACGTTTTGGACCATTCTGAATGTACTGACATAAAAATCCCGAAAAAAAAAATTTTCACGAAAACAAAGCTTCCTCTATGAGGAAGCAAAAATAAAAAACATTGTTCATTATTTCTATAGAATACTGTGAAATAATTAACCATACTAATGAACGCAAATGAAAAAAAATGATTTACTGTAAAGGGCACAAAAGCCAATTTTGCATGATTTTATTCACAAATCGACACAGTGCTTGTCTTTTCGGACAATTTTTTTTTTTTTTAGTGACAAACTTTTTGGAGCAGAAATTTATTTTTAGAGAAATCGAAAAATCTTTTGAAACACCGTAGTGTATATGTATACAATGAAATCCGGAGCAACGACGAATTTTCGATTTGGGAAGCTGCCGTGACGAATCGCGTTTCGATGCTATGAGGGGTATGGGCACACGCCAGGGACACTGCCGGGTGGAACTTAAGCGCGTGTGTGCTTCTGTAGATACGTGGGTATATATATATATATATATATATGTGTGTGTGTGTGTGTAGAGAATAGGATGAAAAGGGAGAAGTGGAGCTCGGGGGTGAAAAGGGCGAACGCTCGAATTGTATTCTCCACTCGTGCCCAGCCTAGGCAGGTATATATATATAACGTTAGGATGGCAAAATCCAAGAACACATCCCCTTTAAGAGCACAACGGGGTTCGGACTATAATAAGCCTGACAGTAGAATCCTATACTTACGGGCATGGAACGAGGCGACGTGGACAGGGAAATAGCAAAGCACAGGGTGTGCTGTTTTCGAGGCGAGAAGCAGGGCCCACGAGTATACGCTTCGGAGTAATATCTGTTTCAAATAACCTCTGTGAAGCTCTACCGTAAACAGCTACGGAGAGCATGAGGCTAGAAAAGCTGAGATGCAGGATTCACTTTGCCGGCAGTAGAAACCTGATCTATTCTCACAGTTTTCAGTAATTTATTTGCAAACTAGCAAATTTCATATGCCAAGAATTGAAGGGATTTAATAAATCAAGGAAATTATGGAAGAAATGTAGGTTGTTTTCATATTGATAATTTCTTTAGAATATTCTCCATATAAGTGAAACAACTAATGAACCACTGTGATTTTCTGGTATTTTTTAAACGTATCCGTGTGGAAGTATTTGAGGCTGGGACAGTTGCTATGCAGCATTTAGTTTGCCGACAGTAGAAACTTGATGCAATCTGAGAGTTTCTGGTAATTTTTTTGATGGTGGAAAAAATGTAGAAAAAAATGTAGATGTTTCCATATTCTAGTCCATATTAAAAGTTTCTTTAGAATATCCTATTACATTCCATTACATTGGTAAGAAAATATGTACGGTTTTAATTAATTCCAAGGGATTCTCCATAATTATGACCGGTAATTGTAATGAACTTTGATTGAAATTGAATTTGCCTGAAGTCATATCTGGCTAAAATAAGTTCTATGAAGACGGAATGTAGAAGTCGAGGCAGAGATGCGAATGGAGAAGAATATTGTAGCGTAGATCGTAGTTTGCTGAAACCGGAAATTCAATTCTCAACTCCAGCTTCTGCATCCAACATATCACGAATTTTTACTTGAATAAATTCGAAACATCCTTTTGAATTTTTCTCTTCACTCTTCAACTATATTCTACATAGCATTCCAATTTAGAAAAAATGGATAAGTAAAAAAAAAGTAATATCTTCTCGTTCAAGCAAGTTATTTAATCTCAAAAATTAGAAAAACGTACAAAGACCAAATAAGTACACTGTTAAAAAAGATTGTAAATTTACTGTAACAAGCAGTGTTTTAAGTTCCCATGACTTTAAGAAATAAAGTTTACACAACAGTTTGTCCTTTAGTTACGATTTGATCATGATGACCTGTAGCGATTATAAGATTATATGTAAACTTTTGTATAGCTATGAGAAAAACCTAATTTTTAATAAAATATTGAGAGAAATTATGAGAAAAATGCACAAGCTCAGTCCTCCATTACTTTCGCAATGTATTAACAGTATTTCTCCATTTTTTCAATAAGATTACTATGAAATTTTATATAAAATTAATATTTTTTGCTACCATTCAAAAGTTTACACATCATATTATAATCACTAGAAATTATTATTATGAAAACATAATTGAAAAGCCAATTATACCGTCAATTTTATTTCTAAAATAATTGGGGATTTACAAATCTGGTAACAAGTAATATGAAATTTATAAAACTGGTGTGAAATAATGACTCGTGTGACATTCACTGTAAAATTAACAATAGTAGAGTAAATTTATGTCCGTGATGATTATTTTTCAAATATTTTTATGAAGATTAAGTAAGTAAAGTTCAATTAAGTTCTTAATATTAGTCGACAGGTTTGTAAATTCATATGAACTTTCATATCTGCATAAAAAATACAAGTTCATGTTAATTTATGCATATGTTAACTTCCATGCTTCTTGGGATCAAAAATATTGAATAAAAAATAAGAAATATTACGAACAATAAATTTTCCGTCGACCACGACTGTAATTTCAGAAATCCGAGCTTTGATATAATTGTAGGTGATTTTTGATTTTATAATAATATACATGTGCACGAAATGTACAATCGACACGATAAAAAAAAATATACAGAATGTAAATTCCTTTGCCTATTTTGTAATAGTAAGTTTACAAACTTTACAATTTTTGTCAGTAGTGTTACTTTAAATATCTAATACAAGTGGACAAGAAATTTATGATGCAACTTGTGAACAAAATCTTCCGGATAAAAAACGGATAGTTCTGTTACTAAAACAAGGATGCAAAGTAGAACCTTGCACATTGCTTCCTCATTATTTTTCGCTTCTTACAAAGCTACCTCTATGAGGAAGTATGTTATTCAATTTTTGGCTTCCTCATAGAGGAAGCTTTGTAAAACGCGAAAAATAATGATGAAGCAATGTGCAAGATTCTACTTTGCATCCTTGTTTTAATTAGATAAATATACATGTTGTGGATTCGCTTTTTCTATTTCGTTATTGCGTTATTTCGTGATTATTAGAGCGTTTCCGAAGTGAATGTCATAATGTATATTTTTAAAAATAATTCAACATTCCATAAAATCAAAAATTTCATACCGTTCGTGACTAAATTATACATATATAATGGCTGAATATTGTTTCATTTATATACAAAATTTGAGCTCGCTATCTTAAGTTTTGCAAAAGTTACAATAGAGCGATAATGTCAATTTTTTGAAAAATTCAAAACATCATAAAATTTTTACAGCTCAACCGATCTTAACCAAATTCAATAGCGATCACCGGCATATGAAAGCTGAAATTCATACCAATTTTTAGATCAATATCTCGAAAATTGAAAGAGTTATCGCGTAAACAGACATTTTTCAAAAAATTAAAAAACGCGTAATAATTTAACGATGAAGTGGATTTTAACAAAAATTTGTGTGAACGATGAGGCTTGATCCCTCTATCTGTGGTCCAAATTTCAGCTTGATATCTCAAGGCATTCTCGAGTTATAAAGGTTTACATTTTTCGATTGTGTAACACACACAGACATTTTTTCTAAATCACTTTTCTCGATGTTTTGGACCATTCTGAGTGTACTGACATGAAAATCTCGAAAAAAATTTTTTTCACGAAAACAAAGCTTCCTCTATGAGGAAGCAAAAAAACCATGTAATAGAATATAATAGAATAAAATAGATAAAAAGAGAGAACGCCGTACGAGAACTAAGACCGTACGGAGAAAGAGTACAAGTAAATCGTATAACGAGGACCCGTAAACCACGAGGCCGCGCAGCGACCCCAGTAGTACGTCGAGTCATCCGCGCCAGTTTGCTTTCCCCTTCAAAAAGTTTTCTGTGTGTTACGTATGGAATCTCTCGGCGACCCATACTAGAGGCCCAACGTCGGGTTGGCAGAAGCAGAGCGCAGCAGTAGCAGCCAAGCAAGCAACTACAGTGTCTCGTCTCGTCTGGAGAATCAACTAGGGGAGAACAGGGGAACTACGGTCGCCAGGCAATGCGGGTCACCTTAATTTTGCATAAACTAGTGTTTATATCGAAATTTTTTGTGCTCCGTCATCTTGCGTACATGATGATTATCTAATTTAAAACTCCGTGACGATTAAGGAGGCGTCCATTAATCACGTGATGAGTTTTTATCAAACTTTTGGCCCCCTCCCGCCCGTTCGTGATTAACCGTGATATTTCGACGGACCCTTCCCTCCCTGGCTCGTTATCAAAGCTTTTTTCGTAATCGGACAGATGTAAAAAGGATAAAATATAAAATAAATATCCCATACAATTTATGCTGTTTTAATTATATTGTAGTTGCATACAATTCACAATCCGCTTATATAATATCTGCTTATTATTAACTTTGGTATCATCAGGCAGATCTCATATTAAAAGAAAATAAGTGAATAGTATCCGAAGCAATCACTAGTTTGCCACTAGTCATCGGCTACCCACGGATTCTCGACACTCCTTTACACGTTTACAAAAGCTTCATCTTGCAACGTATTACTTTCAAACTGCACGTCCTCCAACTCGTCTTCGTCGTTCTCTTCGTCACTAACCCGTTCAATGCTTTTTTATTTTTTCTTGTGCAGAGTTTTGTGGGCAGCAACGGCTTTTTTTTGTACAAAAGTATTGCCCACATTCTTGGCATGTACTACCCGCGAGGAATTGAGGATTTGACTGTAGACTCGGGTAATACAATGCACATTTCTTGGAACTGCGAAACTATTTCGAATCATAATAGAATCTACTCGGTAATATTAGAAAAAAATGTATCAAGAAATGTACGTGACTTTGACCCAAGATCTCTGCCCTCTCCCATGTGATCATTCATGATGATTTTGAGTACCCCCCCCTCCTTTCCAGATTCTCACATGATTAATGAACGCCCCCTAAACCAAGTTAAATTAAAAACCTTGCACATTGCTTCCCCATTATATTTCGCTTTTTACAAAGCAACCTCTAAGAGGAAGTACGGTAATTGATTTTGGCTTCCTCATAGAGGAAGCTTTGTAAAAAGCGAAATATAATGAGGAAGCAATGTGCAAGGTTCTGCTTTGCATCCTTGTTTCAAATAAATAAATAAGCGCACACTCCCGCTTTGTAAAAATATAATAAGGACGAACGGTCCGGAAACTCCCTCGAGTACTCTATCTTCTCTGTTTTTTTTTGTAGAACACGATAGAAACCGGTGTTTTCCGAAATTTCATTGGGAAGCAAGGATATGGATAGTTTATACGACATAAATCGCTACTTTTCGCAATATAGACTGTACAACATCGCTATGAAAATATGGTATCGTTCAACATTTTTGGGCAATATCTAACGTATTTTTCTGTTAATCATGAATTTTGTACTCATTTAACTTCCAGCTTGATATTTGATACCAAAATTCGCATCGCAGAAAAAAAATAAAAAAATTTAATTAATCAAAATCTCATAAATATTTAACGTTTCAACCGATTTTAACCAAATTTAATAGGGATCACCGGTGTATAGAAAGCTCACATACATACCAATTTTGAGCTTATTATCTCGAAAATTAAAAAAGTTATCGCGTTAACAGACATTTTTGAAAAAATTCAAAACCGCGTAAAAATTTAACGATCATGGGGATTTTAACAAAAGTTGGTATGAACGATGAGGATTGACCCCTCTATCTATGGTGTAAATTTCAGCTGTATGTCTCGAGGCGTTCCCGAGTTATAAAGACTTACATTTTTTGAGCGTGTAACATACACACACACACACACACATACAGACATTCTTTCTAAATCACTTTTCTAGACGTGTTGGACCATTCTGAGTGTACTGACGTGAAAATCTCGAAAAAAAAATTTTTTCACGAAAACAAAGCGTCCTCTATGAGGAAGCAAAATCTAATGATTTTTAGATTATACACTTTTTTGCTCATAAGAAAAGCCGTATTTAAAATAAGGGTTTTGCGAAAGTTACGCGGAAGAAAATACTTGGTTATATACGCCAGCCGATTACTTGGTTAGACCAACCAAGTTATTGGTCAGCGCCACCAAGCGCATTGTAACCAATACAACCAATACAACCAGTTGGCATGGCCAACAATCTGATTGGTCTAACCAAGAAAACAGCTGGCGCGTACTTTAACCAAGCCTTTTTTTCCGTGTATAGTCGTTGAAATCACATCTAACCGGTATCCAAGTCTCTTTCGATTCTTTAGCTTCCATTTCCCCATGTTAAAATGTTAACTCCGTGAATAAATATATTGAAATTTAATATAACAAATCTTCGCGGTTGTCGGGGTAACAATAATCACCACCGCGAACAATGGTAGTCACATCTATAATACGTATTCAGTTGAATTAATGACTTAGAAATAACTAAAAATGGAATAAGAATTGATGTGTAGAAAGATATACATAGAAAATATGTTCAATTTTATGGAGATTTCCGTATTGGCATGAGGTTGGAATTTCTGACGTTAGATTAAAATTTTTCTATAATCCATAGATTGAAATTTGTACGTGCAATCGCAGATACCTCGGTGATAGTATAAAGTTGCGCTGTTGAGAGAAAATTAATCTTATGTTTCGTTATACGTTTGAAAGTCGTATAAAAAAGACAACCATAATTACCCAAATCGTCGGACAATAGAGATCAATGCATAGGCTTTTATAATTTATGAAAAAGCCAATTATTTTATTGGTTTCGCGACTTTCGTACTATTACTTTTCAGTAATAGTTGATAAAGTATTCCACAACCATTATTTTTTGGCAGAACATTGTTCGCCGAACATTGTTCTGACGTTTTAATTACAGAAAAAATAGGATATAATCCTCAGTGACTGCGATTCCCCCGTTCTTTCCTACCATCGCCACATGACGACCACCAGGCTGGTTCGGTGCTCGTAGTAGCAGCTACAGCAGCAGCATCAACCCTACAGAACCCTGTAGCTGCTTCACAGTGTGTTGTGCCTTCAGTATTTCCGTCTCTGTCTCTTTTCCTACCTTTCATGGACTCTCGCTCAGTTTCCAACGCGTCCTGTCATTCCTCACAGCCCGGGATGCTTTTCCGGCCAACTTGGTTAGCCTGTGCTATATAGACGTATGGTTCCATCCATAGATACGTGAAGCCAACAAACGTGTCTGTGTGTGTATGTGTCATGGTGTGCCGCCCGGTAACCCCCTGCGTCCAGCTGGAAACACATGGCGTCATCGGGCGTTCGACAGCGCATTCTCCTTCTCGTACACATAACAGTTCGTACGAAACATATGCAATGGGCTCTCTGATGCGTGCTGGAAACGCGTCACCGAATCCCACGACTCTATGACTGCTATTGCTAGAGCCGCTGCGACCGTTCCCATATTTCGGTGGTAATCGTATAATGAAAAAACACGTCGGGGTCATGAACTCCTGATGTGGAATACCGCAAAATAATCGCCGACTTCTTTTTTCTTCTAGGAATTGGCTTTAGAAAAATGGATAATTTGGTCGTAACACGGAGAGAAAAACTTGTATTACCACAACATTCCCCATGCTGCTGCAGCAAATTTTGTTTGCCGAAATAGTGACAACATAAGCTTTCGTTGCCGTAACAAATGTGGTTTGTTACCGTTTCATTTGGTACCCAAGCAAATAGCATTTGCTGTGACCTATTTATAAATTATTTGCTTCAATGGCAAATCAACACGTAATAGTAGCAAATCGTTTGTTAGAATAAATGCTTTGTGTGCTAGTATAACCCAACCTCTGCAATTCTTTCGTTATTGTTTTTCGCGTAACCCAAAGCAAGCTAATTAATCAATATAACTGTGAAGTTAAAAATAAAAATGAAAATATATATTTTTCGTTTCGTGAATTATTTATTGAGAGACGTTGTCAGTAGTGGTGGATGTGGGGAAACGATTTCTGTCGAAGAAAATTTTTCCTACCTATACCAAGATTCGAACCCACGACCTGCCTACTTAACTTCCTAACAACGCTATCGCTACCGACTGTGCTACCGAGTACTTACTGATTAACAAAATCTAAATGGCACAATAGTAGTGGAAGCAGAAGATAGCGAGAGATAGATGGAGAACCATTACATTCTGACTTGTTTTCCTATTTCCACAATTACCCCACACAGAAAAAAAAATAGTATATTACACTATTAGGGCAGAAAGTTCGAAATTCCTGCACCTCGGCTTCGCCTCGGGCATCATGGCGCGCAATTCAGGGCTTTCAAACTTCTGCCCGTGTAGTGTATACTATTTTTCTTTATAGCCGGTTGAAAGTACGAAAAATATTGTATACATTACATCGAAAGAAGTTGTTGCCTGCCCCCGACATTTGCGGCACGACCGAAACGAGTGCTGCTGGTCGGGGGGGCAGGCATCAAATAAAAGAAACCAATGTAAACAGTTAAATAAACTTATTTTATTTTATTTATTTTATTCTGTAGATTCGTCGTTGACATCATTTTGTTGATTAATTACTTATTACTTAATTAAATATAATCGATTTATTTTATGCCCGTCACTTCGAAGTTATATCTTAGTAACATAAAGCGTACACAACTAGCGTAAACAAAACACGTAATGAAAGCAACTTCACGTATCAGTGCGAATGAAAAAGTGTTTGGTCCCGCTGTAACAAAAGACGTATGCGTACCTCTACCAATGCACGAATCTTCAGCTTTCAACCTCGAAAAAGGTGCAAAAGATGCGTACTTTCGACCGAGGTATAATGAAAAGTAGTTTTGGTTACCAATTCCAGCATATGCTGTGCCGCGTGTTAGTCACTGAAACTAAATCGGAATCGTAGTATCATCTTTTTGCGATTGGTAGGAAAAATAGTACGTATAACCAACAACTTGGTTCCTGGTACTATCACGGCTGCTATCCAATCCAAATGATTCGTTACGCCAACCAACCGGTGAGTTGAGGTTATGATCGCAGCTGGTTATTGTTACAATCGATATTCTATCAACGAGGTTATAGTTTCATTAACCGACTGAGTAGTTGGCGCTATTCTAACTATTTCGATTGGTTGTCGGGACCGATAAATCAGTTTTTACAACTACTTTTTTCTTTCCGTGCAGCAATTTACTTAAAGGCCCGCGCACTAGTAGCTTTGTTTATAGCTCTTCATTTACATCGCTAGCTATTGACAGCAAATTTTGCGTCAAAATAACAAATAACCACCGTGTATGCAAATTAATGAGTTGCTAACATTACAAACCTTTTTTTGTTCCGTTAGCAAATCAAACATGCAACGATAGCATATAGTTTTTTATGTCAGCAATTCCGATGCTAGATCAGCAAACTATTTAAAATCTTACATGTTTTGTCGCCATAGCATACATTTATTTGTTATCGGTACATAATTTTTGTTACAGCGGCATTTTAAATTGCTACGACAGCAGGTAAAGGCGTAGCAAATGAAGTTTTGTTACAACGACATACGGATTTCTCTCCGTGAATAAAAAAAGTTTCCTCGATTCAAAGAAATTTCATTAAAATCCTAACCTATGAAACATTTCTTTGAAATCAATGAAATAATATACTGCTGCTAATATTATATTTTCTTTGAATCATCAGAAATTGAGTGAAATGTACACCGAGAGAAAAAGTTTCCTTGATTCAAAGAAATTTCTGTAAAAACCCAATCTATGAAACATTTCTTTGAAATCAGTTTCAATCAATTCTTTATAGGAAACTGTCATAAAACATAAACTGTTTCTTTAAATCAATGATACCCTTTCTTTGAAATTCAAATGCGCCATTTCATTAAAAGCAAAGACACATTTCCGTAAAGTCAATGAAAAAAAATTCAATCAACCCATTTCTTTGGAATCAATCAATTCTTTTTCTCGGTGTAATTTAAAAAAACACGACGGAGTCATGAACTCCTGATGTGGAATAGCGCAAAGTAATCGCCGGTTTCTTCATTCCTCTAGGAATCAAATTTTAGGAGACTATAGGAGACAAATTTTCGTTCGATTGCAATACACTTGCATCTCTCACATACTTTACATGTGATGAAAAAATAAAATGCGGATTTCGTTGGTGATCGTGTAAACAAATAACACAACACGGAAAAAAGTTTGGTTGTGGCAACTACGCTTTCGATTTGCAGTACACAATGTCTAAAAAAATTAGTTGCCTCAACCATATCGAATAGTAACCTCAACTATTCACGATTAGTTCTCGATTGGATTAGTTAGGTTAACTAATCCAATCGTTGGGACTACCGCTCGAATAGTTGGGACTACGAATTCGAATCGTCGGTAATATCATTCGAATCGTTGGTATTACCATTTGAGTTGCTAGGGAAATAGAATAATCGATTGGTTGTGCCAACTCATTTCTTGGTTATGGCAACTAATCTTTTTTTCCGTGAACGGCGACATGAGCTCCTAACGTGGAATACCTCAATGTACTTACTGGGTTCTTTTTTCTACTAAGGAAAGAGACTTGACCGTTAAAGAATCATCGTGAAGGTCGTAATTAAAGCAAAATACCTTAAAAAAATCATGACAACATCACTGATAAAATATTAAATTATTTTTAAATAACAATAATCCGCGCATCAAGAAAAGAGTATTCCGGTGGTAATCGTGTAAACGGGTTAAAAAACCACGTTTATAAGCTCCTGGCATGGAATAACGCAATGTACACACCGGATTCGTTTGTCTTCTATGGGAAGAGATTTGACCGTTAAAGAATTAAGGCAAAGTAAATTAAGAGGTAACACCACTGTAACAGCCCAAAAAAAGCGTATTGTGACTTTTTTTTTAATCGAAGAAAAGGTAATAGTAAAATAATATTCTAGAAAGTTATTAAGCATATATATATATATGCAAGTATTAAACAACAAATTATCATCGACAAATATTAACAAAATGGCGACACCGGAGCCATTCTCGCGAGGCATATTAAATTTAAGGCGCTCTGCGGCACGCAGTGTAGCTGGTGCAAATTTGAATTTAGAAAACAAAATCACTTAATCTACATGTTTATAGCTAGTGAAATACGTAGGGGATTTTAAAAATATAGATTTTTGTGTGATTGGCGAGTATTTGAATTAAAACGTTGAATTTTGCACAAAAAGGGCAATAACTTGTTAATAAATAATGTTTAAATTAACTTATCGGAAATCCCGTCCATACTTCACTTCAAAATATTATTTTAAAGATATTGTTAAAAATCCGAATGAAAAGAATAAAAATTGTTGGAGTTGTACTGCGTGCCATTTTGAGAAATCGTGTTTCGAGAATAACGCGTTTAAAGTTTTTAAAAGTGTTATAGACATGAATAAAATGAAAAATTCGACTGTTCAAAAAATTTTCTAGATTAATCCGCAGGACCACAAAACTGCCCGATCATGTTCAAATATTCTTCCTCATTCCCTTTCCACGAAGATTTTATTCTGGAGAATATTCGTAGAATATTAGTCAGATGATCATTAAAATTGCACACGGCAATATCAATCGCTATATTCAAGACTTTTTTTCCACTGGAATAAGAGTTTGGAGCTACACTAACGTACTTTTGTTTGGAAATGCTTCTAACTGAACATAAACATTTCTAATGACTTTCTAATAGCATAAACATGTCATTTCTAATAACATCTGTTATGTATTAGAGAAGCTAGAAATCAAAAGGTAAGACCTTACCTGCTGTTAAGGCAAAGTAAATTAACAACCATCGCACAGGTGATGGTCATAATTAAAGACAACGTATGCAGATACCGATCAAGATCAGACAGACAAATCGCAGTGTGAAGGCAACATTAATTTCTTTTTTAACTTGGCGTCGAGTCGCTACCGCGACTCTTGATTAAAAATCGTAACGATATCACTGTTGAAGTAGTGCATTATTCTGAAATAATAATACGCGCATTGCACGGCTCTATGCAGAAATTGAAACCCATTTGAAGGGACTGGCTTTCAAAAAATGGATTCGAAGAGGCCGATCTCCGATTGAGCAAGCTCGAAGTCAGGTTGAAGTACGGCGAAGACGACGAAAGACGATGAAAGGGAGTCGAGAGTTTACATAGGAGTAGGATCAAGTGGCAAGTGCGTGAGCAACGTGGAGGGAGCGCCCAGGCCGGTTCTCGCTGAATGGCTCTCGTTATTTTATTGACTTGACAATGCGCGCATTCACATCGAACCACTGTGTTAGGACAAAGAGTTCGCTGTAGCTATCTTCCTCTCTGTCCCACGTTCTCATATTCTCCTCCACTATCTCTCCATTATGTTTCGGCTATACCGTCCGCTAACCCTTTCGCGATTTCTTCGCCTCCCCTTACGCGTCACCTTACTCTAAACTTTCTTTATCGCTGTTTTTCGACATCAAAGAAAATTGTATTTCTCGCCCGTTTTCGTGTGCATCCATAGAAACTGGTTTGATGGGTTTATTTGAATCAAATTTCAAATCTATTTTGTTGAAATCAATTTTATTTGAAATTAATATGATTTATTTTAATGAAATAAATTATGTTTAATCGAAATGAAATCCTATTAGGCTGACTATTAAAAAAAATTCTTCTTAAATAGCCAGCATGATGGAATCTTATTTCAATAGAACAGAATTTATTCCACTTAAAAAAATCGTATTCATTTCAAATAAAATGTATTTGATCCCAATTTTTTTTTCAAATGGTTCCCGCATTTGATTCAAATGAACTCATTAAACCAATATCTCTAGGTGTGACAAGCGACAGTGAAGACGAGCCAAAAAATCGAAGTAAAAATGACGCCGAAATTACGAGATGTCAACACTCAGAAAAATCGTGGTAATCCTGACAACTATACATAATTGTTCATTCGACATTTTTTTTTTAAATTTGATTAACTTGGTTGAGTTACGTAATAGTCACTAGCCCATACACACGCTTTCCCAACTCATGTTATATTATTTTATCACATTTTTTGCCAACTGAACATTTTCCTTTAAAACGAATTATTAGACGATGGAAATAAAATCAGAGCTACCTATATGAGGAAGCAAAAAATAAATTGCTCCTCTCCCTATGTATCTCTACGGTAAAATCTTTCAATCACGAAAATTAGCTTACACATTTTTTTTTACCCTTGTTTGCTCTCTGCCGATATTTTTCTCTGCCTTTCCCTGGCTCTGCTTCATGAATGTACTAGAACCAAGATCAATTTTTTTTAGATTCTCAGAGCTTTCCGTTCAAATACTTATATCGTCTACGATTTTTTTCCTGCACTGCAAACAGTTCGACTGAAATACGACCCTCTTTTTTATGCATAACACTTCGACTTAATTCGCTCTGCCGGGCTTTTACAATTTTTCTCAAGCGTCCTTAGGCGACAAAGTAGCAGTGCCCTTCTTGAAATAACTTTAACAAACCCTCAAACTTTGCACGCCCGAGAACTGTCAAAATACGTTAACACGTCTGAAGCGTATCGGTTAGCTATGTTTCATCAGAATCGGACTGATATTACGGTTTACCCTTTTACAAAGGATGTGGCTGCTCGTCCGGTAATCGGACGAATTACTGGGTGTTATTCGTCCGGCTACCGGCCAAATTCACTCAATTTTTTTTAGAACATAATTTTTTTTTGCAAAATTTCATGAAATTTTTTTTTTCTTCAAGATGTATTGATTCTCAAATACGTTTTTGATAAAATTCTTAATTTTTCTATTTTATATTTTTTCCTTGGATTAAACGTAAAAAATATTAAAAAAACATACCTGGATGAATAATCGTATGTTATTCGTCCGGATAAACGCAAAAATCGTTAAAAGAACATATTCGGACGAATATCATACGATTGTTTGTTCAAATATGTATTTATAAGATTGTTGAAAAATATTCCGACCAAAAATCCTATGTTATTCGCAATAATCGTTGGGTATATTGAGGTATAATATTTGTGCAATGGGGGGGGCTTCGCCCCCCCCCCCCAATCCCTCACCGGGGCTTCGCCCCTGGACCCCACCCGCCCCTTATTCGTCACATTAATTTTTTCACATCGAAAAAATGTTGGGCTGGTGGTTTTGTTAGCTTCGTTGTTCAGATGCAGGACATAACGATGCATCTAAAGTCATCGTTGCGGTTAACATTTCTTTTTTCAGAAATCGCAGTCGTCAGACCACTCATTTTTAGAGCTTCCCCCCGAATCTTCTGGCTCAGATAGATTAAAGATATTCTTAGTATAAAAAATATAATTATACGCAAGAAAGATTTAGAATTAAACCCGGCTAGTTGTTTGACCACTACAAAGGGGTTATGTACCGAGAAAAACACATCATTCTAAAAAAATTAAATAAAAACATACTTCCACATTACTGATGACAAAGAACCGTACAAAGCAATATCAACAACTAAATTTTTTTATAGTAACCACATGGCGCGTAGTCGGAAAAGAAAGCAAAAGGAAGGGCTCACTCATTACCCGGAAAGACGAACTGCGCAATCGCCTTTAGTGGCCATGTTCTTCGTTTTCTCGCATTTCCGCGACGGATAGCCGGACGAATAATATCGCGTTATTCATCCGGTTACCGGACGAGCAGACACTTCCTTTTACAAAACTGGATGAAAAAACATTACATCGGAAATTTGCAGATATTCATCGATTTACTGTTCATATGACAGCTGTGAATGTATTGGAATATCAAGAACTAATACTGCTATGTGATTAACACCTTGGAACAGATTATTAAACCATATGAAGTTGTAGAAGCGTTTTTAAAAATTTAGCACTGATTTGACTAGTGTGGAGCTCTCCAACCTCCTTAAAAAGACATACAAAATAACATACAAGAGGAAAATGTCTGATAATAAGATAATACTTATTAAAAATTAATTTTTGTTTTCCTCTAGCCACTTTTTATAAGTATTATAAAGTAGCAGGTACCGATCAGAAGATTTTTTAGGGTAGGTTTCACTTTGTACTATTTTTTTCGCTTTCTCGTCAAAATTTCTTAAAACTTCTTCGTCGACAGAACCTTCAGACGAGGAGTCGTCCATTTTTTTCGATCCACTCACTTTTAGGTTAGCTAAAGAAATTAACTGAAGATAAAAAACCTTATACATTGCTTCCTCATGATTTTTCGCTTTTTACAAAGCTACCTCTATGAGAAAGTATGTTAATTTTGGCTTCCTCATAGAGGAAGCTTTGTAAAAAGCGAAAAATAATGAAAAAGCAATGTGCAAGGTTCTACTTTGCATCCTTGTTTTATTTTATTCTTATTTTCTGATGTTTTACGAAATCCAGAGCGACACCAGTCAATTTTAAAAAAATTCAAATTAATGTAAAATCCGAACCGCTTTACCGATCATCACCAAATTTGGTACGTTGCAGGGCTGAATGTTATGGTTCCAGTGTAAAAAAATCAGATGATTTGTTGAAATTTCACCTGAATTAGAGCGAAACGAAAATTTTTCGAAAAATTAAAAATATCATAAAAACTGAACCGCTTTGCAGATTTCGCCCAAATTCAATACCAAAGGTCGCATCATTTTGTTCCATTTTAATACGAAGTTTCAGCCCGATAGCTAAAAATTCGTTTGTGCTAGAGCATTTACGTACTTTTTTCAAAATTTAAAAATTCCTGTAAAAATGAAATGTGTCAATCGATTTTTCCGAAATGTATACCAATGAAAGGTTAGGCAGTCCTGTACATGTTCTTTAAATTTGAGCTGATTCGGTCGAATAGTTTAAAAGTGACAGTTAAATCTATTTTTGGCCTTTCATTACACACACACACAACACACACACACAACACACACACACACACACACACCGGACAATTTTTCGAAACCACTTTTCTCGACGTTTTAGACCATTCTGAGTAATTTGACATAAAAAAATCGAAAAAAAAATTTTCATGAAAACAAAGCTTCCTCTATGAGGAAGCAAAAAAAAGTAATGAAATGAAAGTCGAAGCACGCGCGAGCAAACGACACCAAACACAAAAACATAATAAGCCAGAGATGGGAAAACGAAAGAGAGAGAGAGCGAGGGCGGGAGCCACAAAAGCCGACCACAAAAATCGCTATTCCCGGCCTCAAATCCGGCCCGGAAAACGGTACTTTCGATTCGTGGAGCAAGAAAAATTATACTTACTACTACAAATGTTATTGTTCCTTTAAATAACCCCTATTTGAAAAATCGAATATATATACATATTGGATCCACCGACACTGGTGGTTGTGCGGTCGGTGTGCGGCTCTGGCGGTCCCCCGAGTTAAGCAGCATTGTTTGCGGTCATAACTTGGATGGGTGACCGTTTAGCCATGCACCGGCTAGCACATCAATCAGTGAGCGGGAGGTCAGTTTTTCTGAGATCTCGGTGTTTACACTTAAGTAAGTTACTTTCGTGAATACACCGGAAAATCAGAAAAATATACGGCCGTCTGTACCGGTACGGGTTTTCCGCAGTTTCCCCGTGCCCATGGCAAATGCGGTACAGTGTAGCTAAAGTCGGCTGCGGACGCATTGGAAAGTTAGGTTAGCTTAGTGAAGTGCGGGTAGGGAGTGATAGGAGTAAGGGTGGGAAGGGCGGTAAAAGGCGATTGAAGCCATGCCATGGAAAGAATGAAAAATTTAAAAAAAATAAAAATACATATTGGATCCATCGTTTTCAATACCGAAATTGTGACTTCACATTCGTAATCAACAATACCGAGTATTATTCAAATGATCCAACGCTATAATGCGGTGTATCATAACTGACTGTTCTACTCGATGGAGTTGTTATGGAATGGAAGTATACAAAACCTTCATAGTCGGTTTGGTCTAATGGATAGCGCACTCGCTAGGTAGTTAGGTAGGTCTTAGGTTCGAATCTCGTAAACAGGAGAGCGTCACGGACAAATCTAGTCTGTGTACGATTATCTTTTTTTCTTTTCCAGTATCAATAAAATAATATTATTGCATAAATAATTACCCATAACATTGAAAAAGTTAGATCTGCAATTATTTATTAATTTCCATATTGTTTGTACTTGATGTTTTGTATATTTCATGTTAATTACTCAACTGAAATAAAATAATTCGCTTAAAATAAATACAGTCCTATTAGGCCGGCATTGAAATACGAAAATTTATTTACGTCAACTAAATTCTAGTTCGGTCTACTAGATATTTTTTCTGGGTGTAAACAAAAATAAACAAAACTAGTTATTACTAACAATAACATAGTTACAGTCAAATATAATATATACAGTAAAATAATTTATGGAACCAATACCAAATTTTTTCCCTCAGTGAATATGGGTGATTACTAACCACTTAATCTTGTTTTTATAACTCTCCGAAGTGGCCTCTACGATGGCTTAGATTTCATTGGTTAAATTCACCGAGTTTTTCCTTATACTTTAAAAGTGCGAGGTAGTTGCCAAGAAACTTCGAAACTTTCATTTTAACTTTAATTTCAGATGCTCGAAATTTATTCATTATTTAAATAGCCTTTAATTTTTAAACAGCATTTAATTTGAAAAATGTTATTAAATTTTATTTTATACCTCACGATAATATGCAGAGTCGTCTCCCGGAGAATTCACAATTTTTCAATTGAAGCACCACCCTAGTGATTATCAAAATACAATTATCGAATGAAGAACGAAAGCTCGCGTTGCGCACACGAATATATAAGTTTAAAATAATTACAGTGTTTCGTCGGAAAATCTTTTGTCAGATTTGTGTTATTTCAGAGCTGATGATGCAGCCAAGCAGGTCGCGTGGATTGTCCATTAATTTCTCCGGGCTACGTGTATTCAACGGTAGAAGAAAATAAGAGTAAAAGAAATATCTTATGGCACGTAGAGAGGAAGTGAGGACGAGAGTTAAAAAGAGCAGGGAACACGCTGTACGGAAAAACTGCTTTCGCGCGTTGGGCACGTACAGACGTCGAGGAGCCTCTCGCGCGATAGGATTACAACGGCAGGAACTGTGCTGGTCTTGATTATGGGTACTCTCAGTGGGCTTGATGCCACCACACGTGCGCACAACGCGCCAGGAGACCTGAGCGAAAGAGTGTGGCTCCCGACTGCAACAACATCATCAAGGGTCGAAAAGGCAAAACGAAAAAAGGTGAATAGAGAAAAACAGGTAAAGAAAGTGGGACAATCAAATGTGATGAGGGCGAAATATGTATAATAAGGCTATTGTCCTAGTTATCGAACATTAATATTCAAAGGAATTAAGCATTCGTATTTTCCGGCAAAAATCAATTTTTATAGGTTTATTTTAATCAAATGCAGATTCTATTTCAAATTAATCAAATTTTATTTCGATGAAATGAAACTTACTTGAAATCAATACGATTTATGTGTATTCGATAAATTCTATTTGATCAAAATAAAATCCGGTTATGCCAGCGTTTGAAGAAGAAATTAATGACTGGGATAACGGAATTTTATTTCAATCAAATAGAATTTTTGAACAGACATAAATCGTATTAATTTTTAATAAAGTTAATTTGATGAAATGACACTTTATTTATTTGAAATAAACCCTACTTTTGATTTACGTAAACCCGTGAGACTGATTGACCGTTCATTTTTAATTAGTTGCTGCTGAATTTATATGTAAATTAAATAATTAGTACAAGTAATAAAAAAATAAACATAAGCATTTTTCACTTATCATCAAACAAAGAGTAATAAAAAATATTACAATTATAATATCATTTAGATTTTGATTTTTGAAATTCGGCCACTACTTAACTGATTGAAAGTAACCATCTCTATCAGTAATTTTTTATCAGTAATGAAAATTTTGTTGCAACAACTTTTTTCAATAATTGCATTGTGGTTTCGTTGTATGTCCATTATTGGTCTATTTGCATTAAGGTTATTACAAATTGCAATATAATTATTTTTCAACTAAATCAAAATTTACCAAAATTCAAAGTTACTGTTCATTAATGATAACTTTGTGGCAGGTCAATTTAGAGAAATATATTTATATTTCGTTTGAATTGATATTTCGTCATATTAAGGGCTGTCCATGAATGACGTCACCACGAATTTGATCTTTTTGGACTCCCCCCCCCCCCCGACCCTGGTCACATATCGTCACAATTACAGAGCCCCAAGCGTGACATCACGCGATCTCGAACGATAATAAATATTTTAATATTATTTATGAATAGTAGGAACAATAATGTAACTTTTCAGCCACCGGTTTAACAAAAACGTAAATACTCTGTTCGTTTATTAAAAATGCTCCAAGACTAGTAAAAACGAAGATTACAAATGAAATAATTGGAAGAGATCATTTCGTTACAGTGAAATCGAAATTTAAAAAAATTTACCAAGAGATGGCGAAATTTTGCGTGAGGCTTTTAAAAAAAATGTAAAATGCGTAACGTCACAATTGTGACTCCCCCCCCCCCCCCACCCCACCCCGCCATTATCATCACAAAACATCACATTTTTCGGGTCATTTATGAACTGCCCCTTAATGAATTCATAGAAAAATTGAAGAACGCGTGATAGACTTCACGGCAGTGACCGATTTCTCAAGGACGCGGGGCTGAGCTGTCGCTGTACTTGACTCGCACACGTTGTCGAAGCAGATTACGAGTACCACCACGACAACCGCACTATCTCGCCGGAACGATTGATGACCGTTACGTCAAATCGGTTGCCCGAGGCGAGATATATATAGGGAAAGAGAGAGTGTTGGGACAAGCCGGTCTCGCCTGTGTGTACACTCGTACAGCTCTCTATCTTTTCAATGCATAAGCAAACGTAGACTCATCGGATTCGACAATAAAACGTGTATATGGGGGATTCCAAGTAAACTGAATAAACGTCTGACCATTTATATTTTTAATTGGGTTCTCTACTCGGTTTAGATAACATTGCTAATGATTCGAGGGCATATGAATTTATAAATAAACTTTTTTTTGTTGTAAAATACCCCATATTTGGAAATTTACAGCAACTTTAAAACGCAGTTCGTTGATTAATTATTTGAACGCGCCGGTAACGCCCGACTTTGCACGAACCGATCATTCGATCAGCGATCATTCGCTATTTTCATTGCATTTTAATAAGATGGGGGTCAAAATAGCGAATGGCTGAAATAGTGAATTTCATAATGATGGCCATTCTAGATTTAGACGTTCCTTATTATGAAATTCGCTATTTTAACCATAAGCTATTTTGGTCATTCGCTATTTTGACCCCCACCCCAGACGTCCGGATAAACCAGATAAACCGACAAAATCAAATTACTTTTGTTGTTGTTACGAACACGATGTTCGGGTGGGGGTTAAAATAGCGAATTGCCAAAAGAGTGAATGACTGAAATAGCGAATTTCAAAATAAGGAACGTCTAAATATAGAATGGCCAACATTGTAAAATTCGCTATTTTAGCCATTCGTTATTTTGGCCCTTCGCCATTTTGACGCCCACCCCGATGCTCAGGACACATGGTACATTTTATTATGCATGTTCTCAAATTTTCATCTCTTTTGAGACATACATAACCTATTTTACTTCATCGCCGTACGATTATCGTGATGACCTGTAATAATAGTTCATAATTTTGTATATCACTTTACGTCACTGCGGCACGGAAAGTGAGGTTTTCCATGCGCGAAGCGCACGAAAAATTCTCTTTCCTCGCCTTGTAACGTAAAATCGTATGCAATATTCGGAAGGGAAATATTTTCTCAGCTCGTGTAAATGCAAACTCACACGCGCGAGAAATGTGTTTTCCCTCCCTCGGGCCGCAATATACTATTGTTATCCGTTTATTATATTTAATTATTGGGACGAGAAGCGAGTAACAATCAAGTAATTTTTCACTAATAAATTTACTTATATTGCGGCATTTTCGTTTCTAACCTCGGCAGCATTGAAGTTGTCACTTTGTTTTACGAACTCAAACACCATAAACATATCAATTTTTGGCAGGTTTCGCGAATCTGCTTTCACGAAGCCTGCTTCTAGCTGATTTGCCTTATTTGACATGATTTTTTTGCCAGAAATTTTATTTTAACGTCGTTAGAAAACGACTGTGAAATAACCGTTCGAATAGTGCGGTAACAGAACAACACCGTGACATCACACGCTCGGGCACCAATAGCGTTGTGTTTTCATCAATTTGAATTTCCATAAATATTTAAACGTTGATAAATAAAAATGAACAATTTAACCAAGCATATCTTTCTGAATCACTTTTATACAACGGTTTATTTATTTAATAAAATAATAGAATATGCCGATTAAAAATTTTAGTAGAGAACCCAATTGGACTTATTTACATTTCACTGGCTTGTACTACCCCAAAAACGGCCAAGAATAAATTCGACTTTTATTAGTACCGTGCCGTCGGTTACATTTTCAGTACTAAAATAAAAACAATGGGCTTAACGTGATGTGTTACTCGTTTTTGTCGTTCTCTCTCGCTCTACCGCGAGCGCCAATGGCGCTTTCTCGCTCGCCGTCACGGCAATTCGGTCAGTGTAACACATCACCTTAACGTGATGTGTTAGTGCTCGGTCGGTAACAAAAACTGTAAAGCGTTGTTCTTGGTCACAATTGATGTTTCAGGCAAAATACGAGAAGTACTCAGTACTTCTCGACTTTTATTCGAAAAATCAACCGTGGCGAAGAATAACACTTCGGGAAGATTCAGCTATCTCACTCGCACTTATGGCGATCTGAAAGTGACAGACGATATATAACACATCACCTTAAAGTAAAAGTCTGAAACTGATATAAAAAAGGGAACGCCGAATGGAACCAGTTCGATTTTTCGTTTTTAGCAAGGTATAAGAAAAATTTATTTCATTTTCGCCCTGTTTTGAGTGATGCAAACTAGTGAAATAGTCAAGTCCAATTAAAAATATGAAGGATCAGGCGTTCATCGAGTTGGCTTAGAGCACCCCGTATACA
The DNA here is from genome assembly GCA_963970395.1 of Ephialtes manifestator. Classification (NCBI taxonomy): domain Eukaryota; kingdom Metazoa; phylum Arthropoda; class Insecta; order Hymenoptera; family Ichneumonidae; genus Ephialtes; species Ephialtes manifestator. The sequence continues at coordinate 2,332,881 of OZ019980.1, forward strand.
AGTACTATTCGTCAATGTACAGCGCGATTTATATAGCAGCACATGTACAGAACTGTATGGAGGAAAAATGAGTTGACGGTGAGAGCATTACCGCAGCAGGCTGCGTGATTGGATCGAATCTCTCATCCCGGTAATCCTACAAAATGTACAGCGTAAGCGAATAGAACTCGGGATGCTGGTATATAGTGGTGAAGTCTGGCGGTGCTGATGCTTCCACTGTACTCGCAGTAGCAGCAACTATCAGTACAAGTGCGTCTTTTCACTTCAAAATCCAGCGGCTGACGATATAGAGCGAGAGAGAGTTAGAGGTAGAAAGATAAGGGGCTGTGGCAGTATCGTATATCGCTTGCGTCGTTAGCGAAATAATAGAGAGAGAAAGAGAGAGAGAGAGAGAGGGAGAAATGGAGAAGGATATATCACTCGCGCGGAGTGAAACGTTGTCGCTACAGCAACGCATTGCTCAGCGTGAGCCTACCAATCGACTATTCGTGTTCTAACGCATGGTTCCGGTTGCACCGGCATAAACGGTCCACACACTATCGTCAACATCAAAAGTAAAACGACACGCTGGCACAAAATAAATGTTATCACCGGTGCACGGATTTTTACGTTTATCAGTAGTAAATAAATTAGAAATAAAAAATTGGATTGTTAAACAACAAATTGATCTTTTTTCTGGACTTTATTTAAGGAATAATTATTCTTTATATCTGAAATCTTTCATGCACTCATACAAAGCTAGAATGAACATTTAAATTTCGTTTAAATTCATTAAATTTCGTGATAAGAATTCCGGGTTGTAACCTTAAAGAAATTAAATGAGAAATAAGGTGGTGTAACATTCCAGTCGTTGTTGCGGTTATTCTTTATTATCAATTTCTATATAATCTGCTTTTCTTTAAAAATCAGTGGGTAACATATTTCACATTTTCGATATAAGCTTTGCTATCGGTTTATTCGTTGTCTGATTGGCTGGCGGCTTAACTGAAACTCGTGATAACCGATGAGCAACTTCAGACGTGTTAACGTATTTTGAGAGTTCTCGGGCGTGCGAGATTTGAGGATTTGTTAAGGTTATTTCGAGAAGGGCACTGCTACTTTTTCGCGTAAGGACGTTTAAGGAGGTTCGTCAGTACGTGCGGGAGGTGAGGAGTGCGAGCGGTAGTCCTGTGCTTATACACGGGCCTATTTCACGATAGCCAACGGCATAAATGATGTATCTTGATTCGGAGAATTGTCAAATTGGGACGGATAATGTAATTTCAAATGGATATATAAATGTTTTTTAGCAGTATAAAGTTAATCGATATAAGTTTATATTGCTCAAACATATAGAAATTAGAATTTGTAGTATCGCGAATTTGTGGAGAAGTGCAGCAACAAGGTCCGTATTTTATGCGGTTGCCTACCATGAGTGTCATGGTGGCGACTACCAGCTGACTACCAACAGTTCAGCAGTTATGCTTTTGCAATCATGGCAGGTCGACGTTACACGTGAAAAGGGAAGCTTATTAGCGAAAAGTGTTATAAGCATATGTTAAAACGAGTACAAAACGGAAAGGATAGAAAAAAAATGAATCGAATATTCGATTTTCGCTCAATCACGTCTCGTTTATCGATATAAGATCGTCTGAATCGCGCGCCTGTCGCGCTGAGCCCAGCCTAACTCTCAACTCTCCAATGTTGCCGTACTTCATGCCTGTTATATCGGCAAGTTGCAAACAACTGCGAAAGTCGTGCTTTCATTCAATAATTCTCATGAACAAAGTAGACAATCAGTCTGATTTTTTAGTGGTATTTACCCAAACTATATCTACAGTGAAATAACAAGGTTTGCATTTTTTCTTTACATTTTTTTCCGAGTTATAAAGCGATGGAGCTGTCATGTCATAAGAGCCCATATTAAACAGTATACAAAAAATACTTTAATTTTATGTGAATGGTGTAGGTACAAATTCCCAAATAATTCAGGTGCATTCAGCACAAAGTATCGACTGTGCGATAATATTTTCAGATTTTTCTCTACATTTTTATATTTCTGATGAACCTCCTTAAGGTAGTTCTATCACGGCGTAGCGGTGAGGATAGGTGCAGTAATGCGCGAGACGCAAGGGGGTTATCCGTAGTAAATACGTGCGCCACTGGCGCTCTTCTACCTCATTCCGCTTTAATTCCTAATATCTCAATAACTAAACAGTAAACCTTTCTCAATTTTTTTTAACCATATTTGTGTTATGGCCCTGTAAGATATTCTCGTTTTGTTTTTATTTCCAAAATGTCAAGCAGATTTTGGAAAAGACAACGTCTCGTTTTTGCATGTTCGGTATATGAGCTACATGTAAATTATGACAACTTCAAGTGTAAATATCTCAACTTACGAACGGTAAATCTAGTTGAAATTGGACAGAGGTTTAGGTAACATGTTCAATAGTATGTGCGCCAAGTTTTTATAAATTCGTGAATAAAGTCATCCCACGATAGAACTTAAGAAAAAAACCTTAAGAAAAATTGTAAAGGCGGGATAAAGCGAATTGAGTCGAAGTGTGAAGCATAAGAAAAAAGGGCCGTACTTCAATCGAACTGTTTGCCGTGAAGGAAAAAGATCATAGGCGGCACAAATAATTGAATGGAAAGCCAGAGATCAAATTTTTTAGAATCTAAAAAAATTGATCTCTGGCACATCATGAGGCAGACGCCAGGGAAAGGCTGAAAAAAAGAGCGGCACACAGGAAACAATGGTGGAAAAAAAATGTAAATTAATTTTCGTGATTTAAAGGTTGGTATATTCAATTTAAACGCACAAATGTGGTAGGAAACTTTTACAGTAGAGACAGATAGGTAGTGGCAAAAATAGAGGCAAAGACAAAGGCAGACAGATAGAGGAGTAGTTCATTTTGCTTCCTCGTAGAGGAAGCTTTGTTTTCGTGGATTTTTTTTTCTTTCGAGATTTTCATGCCAGGACACTCAGAATGGTTCAAAACGTCGAGAAAAGTGGTTTAGAAAAAATGTCTATGTGTCTGCGCGCGCGTGCGTGTGTGTGTGTGCAGATTCCTTGTAAGCACGATAACTGCGGTAATTTTAGATGTATCTTTGTCAAATTTGGAACGTAAGTGGGCTGTCATACAACAACGCTTGGGATTGTAGTTGACGCGAATCGGTTGGAAAATTCAAATTTTACAGCATATTGAAAATTTCGAAAATATTGTTTTCACGCTGTAACTTTCGCAATTTACGAGATATCGGACAGAAATTTTGTACATAAATGGACTACCATCAAAACATGATGTGTACCAAATTTGGCGAGAATTGATAGGGTGGTTATAATTTTATTGCAATTGGAATTTAAAAAAAATGTCTTCAAAGACTTCATTTCCTATAAATTCTGAGATATCCGGCTGCAATTTTCGACATAATTTCACGATTATTGATTGTTAATGATGAATTTAGTCAAAGAAACAATCGATATGTCGGTAAATTTCGATTTTGATGAATAAGAAAAAAAAAGTCACGAAAAAATTATTTTTTTGAAATTTTTCATAGATTTATCTTAAATTTTGTTCACATATGGCTATGATCGATCAACATTTGAGTACAAATTTGACGCAGATCTGGCCACCCGTTCAAATTTTATGGCATTTTGAACTTTTCCAAAAATCTCATTCTCGCGCTGGTTCGTGCAAATTACGAGATAGCGGGTTCTAATTTGGTCCACATATGGACTACTATGGTACAAGATTTTAGCACAAATTTGAGAAGAATCTGTTACACGGTTAAAATTCTTCGACACTTTGTATTTTTAGAAAAACATTTTATCTAGAGCATAAACAAGCCTGCAAAGTAGAACTTTGCAAATAGCAAAGGTTCTACTTTGCATCCTTGTTTTAATTAGATAAATAAACATGTTGTGAATTCGCTTTTTCTATTTCGTTGTTCCGTTAGAGCGTTTCCAAAAGTAAATGTGATAACGTATATTTTTAAAAATAATTCAACTTTGCATAAAATCAAAAATTTCATACAGATCATCACTAAATTATACATATATAATGACTGAATATTGTTTCATTTGTATACAAAATTTGAGCTCACTATCACAAGTTTTGCAAAAGTTATAATAGAACGATAATGTCAATTTTTTAAATAATTCAAAATTCCATAAAATCTAAACCACTTTACCGATTCGAGCCAAATTCAATACCAAACAACATTGAGTGCACCTACTCTTATAACCCACTATTTAGCAAAATAGACTAAATTTTACGAAAGTTAGGGCGCGCCCCTCCTTTTTTCAAAAAATTCAAAACGGCATAAAATCGAAACTTTCGCACACATTTTTTCAAAAATTGCTACAGTTGAAGAGGATCTGCAGCTACACTTGTGTGCCGAGTTTGAGCTCGATATACAAAACGGTTCTTGAGTTATCGGCGTTCGAATTTTCGGAGTTGTATACATACATACATACACACACTTTTTTTTTTCATGAAAACAAAGCTTCCTCTATGAGGAAGAAAAAAATAAAAGACGACGAGAATAAAAATTTTATATGATGGAATAAAATGGGTTGGAAGGAGAGGGTTACATGCCCACGAGAGATGATTAATTGCGACTATCAACAGCTGAAAGAGAGAAAGGTTACGACTTCGATTGTACGTTACTACCGTGACGAGTTGCGTTATAGACTACGTCGTAACTTACTACAATAAAGCGAGAACTAGGAATATACATTCGATATCGTTGATGCTAATGTACTTCCTAACTCTCCTGCCCTTTTAGCTTCGCAGCTATGATAAAAATGAACTCGAACCGATCTAATGTCAATCTCGATTTTTCGCTGCACTCTTATCTCCAACTGATAATGGCCTGACCAAAGTTTATGCAATGCTGAGATAAAAATAATATTTATAACTCTTTGTACTTTCTCCAAAAGTTTGTAATGATGTGTCGATGGATGGCCCTATAATATATATATAAATACAATGTAATGCATTAACCATTCACATAAAATTTGTCAATTAAACATTTGTATACTTTCTGAGATGCATGACAGAAGTTATGGTGTTGGATTATTATGGTACACTGTGAAATTTCTAGCATTGATGATAATAAATAGTTGATTAAAAAAACCTCAAATATATTCTTAGAATTATTGTAGTTACAAGTTGTAACATTTCTTTAGCATTTAAAGCTTACATTTGTTTAAAAAATGAATATTGGAATAAGTTTTATCTTATCTATAACTCTTGATAGGATTTCTTCAATATCTTTAATTACATAGCAGAGAAACAATTTAATTTGTTTCACTGCCCTAACGTGATTTGAATTATAATTGAATAACTTTTCAACATTAGTATATTAACTATTTTGCTTCCTCATAGAGGAAGCTTTGTTTTCATGAAATTTTTTTTTTTCGAGATTTTCTTGTCAGTACACTCAAGAATGGGCCAAAACGTCGAGAAAAGTGATTTAGAAAAAATGACTGTATGTGTGTGTATGTGTGTATGTTACACGATCGAAAAATGTAAACCTTTATAACTCGGGAATGCCTTGAGATATCAAGATGAAATTTGGACCATAGATAGAGGGATCAAGCCTCATCGTTCATACAGATTTTTGTTAAAATCCACTTCATCGTTAAATTATTACGCGTTTTTAAATATTTTTTTTAAATGTCTGTTTACGCGATAACTCTTTCAATTTTCGAGATATTGATCTTAAAATTGGTATGAATATGAGCTTTCATACGCCGGTGATCGCTATTGAATTTGGTTAAGATCGGTTGAACCGTAAAAATTTTATGATGTTCTGAATTTTCCACAAAATTGACATTATCGCCCTATTGTAACTTTTGCAAAACTTAAGATAGCGAGCTCAAATTTTGTATATAAATGAAACAATATTCAGCCATTATATATGTATAATTTAGTGACGGACGGTATGAGATTTTTGATTTTATGGAATGTTGAATTATTTTTCAAAATATACATTATCACATTCACTTTCGGAAACGCTCTAATAATCACGAAATAACGTAATAACGAAATAGAAAAAGCGAATCCACAACATGTATATTTATCTAATTAAAACAAGGATGCAAAGTATAACCTTGCACATTGCTTCCTCATTATTTTTTGCGTTTTACAAAGCTTCCTCTATGAGGAAGCCAAAAATTGAATAACATACTTCCTCATAGAGGTAGCTTTGTAAGAAGCGAAAAATAATGAGGAAGCAATGTGCAAGGTTCTACTTTGCATCTTTGTTTTTCAATGCTTTCAAGAAAACCATTTTTAAGCAATTTTTTTCTAAAAAAAAAAATCTTTTTCGTGTTCACTATGTGCTTATGAAAATATCACAAACAAAACTTTGATGCACAGGAAGATTAAAACATTCAAGCAGCTGATCAGAAAGTTGTAACTAATTACTTTGAAGGATCCAAAACTTATGTTCATCCCTCCTGAGTGTAATTACCATACAGTTATAAAACTTATTACACAAGTCAAGTCTTCGAGGTTAGAAGACCAATTACTCTAAAATTTGATATGCAACTTAGTATATTAGAACAGCTAAAGTACATATTTATTAATCAGAACACCTGTACTGTGAATATTGCTATGACGTAATCATATTTAGCTGTTTGAAAGGGAATTAACGGACCGACTACAAAGTATATCCAAACGGATATAGTTTGTACAAGGAGAGAAACTTTTGAGACTGTATTTGTTCATGATGATTCAAGTTTTTGAAGAATTATGAAATAAATACCACTTCAAAGTGCACCTAGCTTTAAGGTTATGATTCACTGATTCAAAGAGTTAAAACCTTGTGATAACTGTGAAACCCTCGGTTTACAATCAGCCACACTTTTATCAGCATCAGAATCTATGTCTATCACTCACCTATTTATAAAAGCTTTGCATTTGATCCAAAAACTCTGTCCGCTATACTCCACACTTACGTGCAGTGAAACTATTGAAACCGCAACAGCCAATATGCAAGATAACTTTTAAACATTTAAAACAGACAATTACTTTTAAAGTATATAAAACCTGAGAATATTTCTCAAAACACACAGCTTGATGTACTTTTTTTCAATTGATTATCTCAATTTAAAAAAAAAACCGCACCAAAAACACTGATTCTATATATTTTTATAAAATTTTTAGTATACTGTGTATTAATTTTACAACAATTTTTTTTGTATATCAATCAATATTTGTATATTAAATTTAATATACGTGTATCCGCAAAAAAAACTTCCAATACTTTATAAATATAAAACCTGAGATTATTTCTCAAAACACACAGATTGATGTACTTTTTTTTTTGGATTGATTATCTCAATTAAAAAAAAAACGCACCAAAAACACTGATTCTACCAATGTAATTATATTATAAACATAGCTTTTATGAAGTTTTTAGTATACTGTGTATTAATTTAACAACAATTTTTTTTGTATATTAATTAATATTTGTATGTTAAATTTAATATTCACATACGCGCAAAAAAACTTCCAATACTTTATAAATATAAAATCTGAGAATATTTCTCGAAACACACAGATTGATGTACTTTTTTTTTTGGATTGATTATCTCAATTAAAAAAAAAAACGCACCAAAAACACTGATTCTACCAATGTAATTATATTATAAACATAGCTTTTATGAAGTTTTTAGTATACTGTGTATTAATTTAACAACAATTTTTTTTGTATATTAATTAATATTTGTATGTTAAATTTAATATTCACATACGCGCAAAAAAACTTCCAATACTTTATAAATATAAAATCTGAGAATATTTCTCGAAACACACAGATTGATGTACTTTTTTTTTTGGATTGATTATCTCAATTAAAAAAAAAACGCACCAAAAACACTGATTCTACCAATGTAATTATATTATAAACATAGCTTTTATGAAGTTTTTAGTATACTGTGTATTAATTTAACAACAATTCTTTTTGTATATTAATTAATATTTGTATGGCAAATTTAATATACACATACGCGCAAAAAAACTTCCAATACTTTATAAATGTAAAAACTGAGAATATTTCTCAAAACACACAGATTGATGTACTTTTTTTTTGGATTGATTATCTCAATTAAAAAAAAAACGCACCAAAAACACTGATTCTACCAATGTAATTATATTATAAACATAGCTTTTATGAAGTTTTTAGTATACTGTGTATTAATTTAACAACAATTTTTTTTGTATATTAATTAATATTTGTATGTTAAATTTAATATACACGTATGCGCAAAAAAACTTCCAATACTTTATAAATATAAAACCTGAGAATATTTCTCAAACCACACAGATTGATGTACTTTTTTTTTTGGATTGATTATCTCAATTAAAAAAAAAACGCACCAAAAACACTGATTCTACCAATGTAATTATATTATAAACATAGCTTTTATGAAGTTTTTAGTATACTGTGTATTAATTTAACAACAATTTTTTTTTGTATATTAATTAATATTTGTATGGCAAATTTAATATACACGTATGCGCAAAAAAACTTGCAATACTTTATAAATATAAAACCTGAGAATATTTCTCAAAACACACAGATTGATGTACCTTTTTTTTGGATTGATTATCTCAATAAAAAAAAACGCACCAAAAACACTGATTCTACCAACGTAATTATATTATAAACATAGCTTTTATGAAGTTTTTAGTATACTGTGTATTAATTTAACAACAATTTTTTTTGTATATTAATTAATATTTGTATGTTAAATTTAATATTCACATACGCGCAAAAAAACTTCCAATACTTTATAAATATAAAACCTGAGATTATTTCTCAAAACACACAGATTGATGTACCTTTTTTTTGAATTGATTATCTCAATAAAAAAAAACGCACCAAAAACACTGATTCTACCAATGTAATTATATTATAAACATAGCTTTTATGAAGTTTTTAGTATACTGTGTATTAATTTAACAACAATTTTTTTTGTATATTAATTAATATTTGTATGTTAAATTTAATATACACGTATGCGCAAAAAAACTTCCAATACTTTATAAATATAAAACCTGAGAATATTTCTCAAACCACACAGATTGATGTACTTTTTTTTTTGGATTGATTATCTCAATTAAAAAAAAAACGCACCAAAAACACTGATTCTACCAATGTAATTATATTATAAACATAGCTTTTATGAAGTTTTTAATATACTGTGTATTAATTTAACAACAATTTTTTTTGTATATTAATTAATATTTGTATGTTAAATTTAATATATACATACGCGCAAAAAAACTTCCAATACTTTATAAATATAAAACCTGAGAATATTTCTCAAAACACACAGATTGATGTACTTTTTTTTTTGGATTGATTATCTCAATTAAAAAAAAAAAACGCACCAAAAACACTGATTCTACCAACGTAATTATATTATAAACATAGCTTTTATGAAGTTTTTAGTATACTGTGTATTAATTTAACAACAATTTTTTTTTGTATATTAATTAATATTTGTATGTTAAATTTAATATTCACATACGCGCAAAAAAACTTCCAATACTTTATAAATATAAAACCTGAGATTATTTCTCAAAACACACAGATTGATGTACCTTTTTTTTGGATTGATTATCTCAATAAAAAAAACGCACCAAAAACACTGATTCTACCAACACCAGCGAAGCGGCAAATATGTGTGTGAAATATGGCCCGAGATGTTTCGTTGTGACGAAAATTACAATCGCAAGCGACACATTTTACTCACAGGAAGATTTGAATCCGCTTGTATCGTAAACAGAGCGAGAAATTGACACAATTGGAATCTCGCGTGATGCGAAAAGGGCGCAACACTTGATGGACAATCGGGACAAACCCATACGTCGCGATTTGTACAGTGCTAAAAATTAAGTGAAAAAGAAAGACTTGTGTTAGCGGCAAGAGCGGCAACTATAAAATGTATCGGACAAGTCTCGGGCACATAGGACCGAAAACAACAAATTACCTACACGCTCGCGACGAGGCGCCGTACCTCATCGTACGCGTTGTCGAGGTTTTTGGCAGTAGCAGAGCACGCAGTGGTGTTAGTGATAACACACGCACCGTCTTCGGTTGTTTCCACGAAGGGGGTTGTTCGACCGACCCCCACATACACACACACACACACACACACAGAAGCGTCCAAAGAGTTTGCGGCGTTAAAGAGCAGCCACTCCTGGTGTCTGTTCTGCAAGCCGGTCTGATACGCCCGGAAGATCGAGAGCTACGATCTTACCGGTGATAAAGCAATAGGCCTCGAAGAACGAACGACCGATTCGGTCGAAAAAAAAAAGAAAAAAAAAAATAACAACAAAAAAACTGAATTCACGACTCGTCAAGAGTTCTCCCCGCTACACGGGGGGATTAATATGGCCGTCCGTTGACACGAAGTTTCGTGGGCTCCGCTCGCGGAGCCTCGTTACGTCGTTCCCGGAGGCGCTGGAGGCGTAAGTCGCGCACCCCACGAACACCCACCCTTTCTCGCGTAACTCGCAAACGCGCACTTCTCACCCTCACGACGACGTTTCCGTTAACTCCGCTGCCTCTCCTTTATTAAAATCGGCTATATTTTTCATTACTCGTCGATCTCTCTCTCTCTCTCCCTGTCTCGTTCTATTTCGTTATCTCTCTCAGTCGCTCCCTCTATCTCTCTTTTTCTCGCACAACACACATGTCGCCCTCGCACACACGCACACACACAGAGACGTACACATACACACACACATACATGACCGACACACGGACGAGAGATTTTGAAGAATATTATGATTATGGATATATGTAGAGAAATAAGAATTGGTGTTATCAGGACAAAGTAACGACGAATGTATTTATTTTAAAGTAGTTTAATCGAGCCACGTACAGCAGCGCACTCCGTCGCACTCACCTATGGAGCCGTGAACGTTCTTCTTTTTTTTTTCGCACAGCGGTAGCGCGAATATCTTCTCGGAATGAGTTAGCCTGACGAAGGTGCTCGGAGAGTCGGTTGCTGGCGCGAAGGTCACGCGATACACGCGCGTCCTCACGTCGTCCGTAAGGCCGACGTCGTCGTCTTGTCCGTTGGTTCAATCGTGTGGTCGTGGTCGTCTGGCCGTGTCTACACGGCCGACTACTCCCTCACGACTCTCGAGAATATTCCTTGTTGTATCTGGTGCGTAGCACAGAAACGTCACTGTCACAGAGAATGCGTTGAAATACGCTCGATTTAAAATCGTTAAGACGTTGAAAAGTGAGACACCCGCGCGCGACGTGTGACGGCTCTCACGCTGACACACTGGACGCGGCTACTCGCTCGACGACGTCAACATCACCACCGTACGCTCTAGTGGCGGCCATCTTTTCGGTGCCAGACGAATGAACCGCCGCGTTCGGCGGTGTTACGCGTGTAAAACTTCTCGGTCCGCTTCTCTCGCTCTCTTTTCCTCACTATCCCTTCCTACTTGCGCAATGTATGCACCCCTCTCACACCATCAACGATACAGGCTTTTCGTTGAGGCGTACGTGTGTGTACATGTCGCGTAGTTGACGCTCGGAATGTAGTATATTGTAATAGCAGCCGCTCGCGCAACGGAGCTGCGCTTCTCTTACGCGCACAATAACCGAGGTGGCGCCTCATACTCTCAAAGCGTTCAGCATTTGAATTTTGTCTGTATGCGTCGACGCGTGTACATGCATGCTTGGGCATTGAAACACGCATACACGCACGCATACGTATGATAGAATTTTACGAGGGGGACCAGCGGTAAGGGCGCTCGAGGGTTGGAGCGAGATAAATGCAAGGGCTAGGGAGAGCATGCAGCGGTGCTCAAACTCTCGTGTACACCCGGTTATCTCCGCGTTATGCCGTTCTTCCGAGCAAATTCGTGGCGCTTCGGTCGACTCCGTGGCTTCGAATATTCACGCCGGAAAAGTCAAACCCCCGTCGCGCTCGTTTCCAACCCCGACGCGAGTTGAGCCGCAGCGCCGTCGCGAAACTCGGTACTACGCGGTCCATGCTTATCAGACAGCGCGTATTAAACTCGCGGGATTCTCCTTCACTATACGCTGATAAAAATATTTTTTTTATTAACACATGTATTGAAAGTTCTTTTGCTGATACGGTATATTAAATTTCGTTTAATATACTTATATGTTGTAAAATTTCAATAATTATGTTATAAACACAACTTTTATGAAGTTTTAGTATACTGTGTATTAATTTTATAACAATTTTTTTGTATAGTAATTAATATTTGTATATTAAATTTAATATACGAGTACCCGCAAAAAAACTTCCAATACTTTATATTAATTTTCATACAAAAATTTCTAAGAGTGTACGCTAATAAAATTATTTTGAAAATTAATATGTGTATTGGAAGTTCTTTTGCTGATACGGTATATTAAATTTCGTTTAATATACTTATATGTTGTAAAATTTCAATAATTATATTATAAACACAACTTTTATGAAGTTTTTAGTATACTGTGTATTAATTTTATCATTTTTTTTGTGTAGTAATTAATATTTGTATATTAAATTTAATATACGCGTATCCGCAAAAAAACTTCGAATACTTTATATTAATTTTCATACAAAAAATTTCTAAGAGTGTACGCTAATAAAATTATTTTGAAAATTAATGTGTATTGGAAGTTCTTTTGCTGATACGGTATATTAAATTTCGTTTAATATACTTATATGTTGTAAAATTTCAATAATTATATTATAAACATAACTTTTATGAAGTTTTTAGTATACTGTGTATTAATTTTATCATTTTTTTGTATAGTAATTAATATTTGTATATTAAATTTAATATACGCGTATCCGCAAAAAAACTTCCAATACTTTATATTAATTTTCATACAAACATTTCTAAGAGTGTACGCTAATAAAATTATTTTGAAAATTAATGTGTATTGGAAGTTCTTTTGCTGATACGGTATATTAAATTTCGTTTAATATACTTATATGTTGTAAAATTTCAATAATTATATTATAAACACAACTTTTATGAAGTTTTTAGTATACTGTGTATTAATTTTATAATTTTTGTTGTGTAGTAATTAATATTTGTATATTAAATTTAATATACGCGTATCCGCAAAAAAACTTCCAATACTTTATATTAATTTTCATACAAAAATTTCTAAGAGTGTACGCTAATAAAATTATTTTGAAAATTAATATGTGTATTGGAAGTTCTTTTGCTGATACGGTATATTAAATTTCGTTTAATATACTTATATGTTGTAAAATTTCAATAATTATATTATAAACACAACTTTTATGAAGTTTTTAGTATACTGTGTATTAATTTTATCATTTTTTTGTATAGTAATTAATATTTGTATATTAAATTTAATATACGCGTATCCGCAAAAAAACTTCCAATACTTTATATTAATTTTCATACAAAAATTTCTAAGAGTGTACGCTAATAAAATTATTTTGAAAATTAATGTGTATTGGAAGTTCTTTTGCTGATACGATATATTAAATTTCGTTTAATATACTGATATGTTGTAAGATTTCAATAATTATATTATAAACATAATTTTTATGAAGTTTTTAGTATACTGTGTATTAATTTTATCATTTTTTTTGTATAGTAATTAATATTTGTATATTAAATTTAATATACGCGTATCCGCAAAAAAGCTTCCAATACTTTATATTAATTTTCATACAAAAAATTTCTAAGAGTGTACGCTAATAAAATTATTTTGAAAATTAATATGTGTATTGGTAGTTCTTTTGCTGATACGGTATATTAAATTTCGTTTAATATACTTATATGTTGTAAAATTTCAATAATTATATTATAAACACAACTTTTATGAAGTTTTTAGTATACTGTGTATTAATTTTATCATTTTTTTTGTATAGTAATTAATATTTGTATAATAAATTTAATATACGCGTATCCGCAAAAAAACTTCCAATACTTTATATTAATTTTCATACAAAAATTTCTAAGAGTGTACGCTAATAAAATTATTTTGAAAATTAATATGTGTATTGGAAGTTCTTTTGCTGATACGGTATATTAAATTTCGTTTAATATACTTATATGTTGTAAAATTTCAATAATTATATTATAAACACAACTTTTATGAAGTTTTTAGTATACTGTGTATTAATTTTATCATTTTTTTGTATAGTAATTAATATTTGTATATTAAATTTAATATACGCGTATCCGCAAAAAAACTTCCAATACTTTATATTAATTTTCATACAAACATTTCTAAGAGTGCACGCTTATAAAAATATTTTGAAAATTAATATGTGTATTGGAAGTTCTTTTGCTGATACGGTATATTAAATTTCGTTTAATATACTTATATGTTGTAAAATTTCAATAATTATATTATAAACACAACTTTTATGAAGTTTTTAGTATACTGTGTATTAATTTTATCATTTTTTTGTATAGTAATTAATATTTGTATATTAAATTTAATATACGCGTATCCGCAAAAAAACTTCCAATACTTTATATTAATTTTCATACAAACATTTCTAAGAGTGCACGCTTATAAAAATATTTTGAAAATTAATATGTGTATTGGAAGTTCTTTTGCTGATACGGTATATTAAATTTCGTTTAATATACTTATATGTTGTAAAATTTCAATAATTATATTATAAACACAACTTTTATGAAGTTTTAGTATACTGTGTATTAATTTTATAACAATTTTTTTGTATAGTAATTAATATTTGTATATTAAATTTAATATACGCGTATCCGCAAAAAAACTTCCAATACTTTATATTAATTTTCATACAAACATTTCTAAGAGTGTACGCTAATAAAATTATTTTGAAAATTAATATGTGTATTGGAAGTTCTTTTGCTGATATGGTATATTAAATTTCATTTAATATACTGATATGTTCTAAAATTTCAATAACTATATTACAAAAACAACTTTTATGAAGTTTTTAGTATACTGCGTATTAATTTTAGAATTTTTTTGTATATTAAATTTAATATACGCGTATCCGCAAAAAACTTCCAGTACTTTATATTATTTTTCATACAAAAATTTCTAACAGTGTATACACTGTAAAAAATATTTGGAAAATTATTGTATTTGGAAAGTATTGTATTTTTTTTACTGAACTAGTGTAGGAAATTAAATTTCACATACAAAAGAAAATGAAAATTCAATGTATGCGTGGTAAAATTGAATTTAACTTATATTAAAAAGACGACTTTCGTAACTAATTTAGGAAACTGTACATCAATTTTACGTTATACCCGTGTAGTAAATTTTCTATACCCGTTTATGTAAAAGAGTTTCGTATTAAGCAGAAATGTACATTGATTTTACGTTGTACCCCAGTAGTCAATTTTCTATACCCTTCTATGTAAAAGAGTTTCCTGCACTGTGTAGTCATTTTACCTTCAATATTTTTAACAATGTATACCACAGTATGTGCAGCTTCAAGTCCAGACTGTGGAGAGCGCGTTTCAACTTATAGCCATTCATCGTCCTATTTTATTTGCAGTGTTTCAATTATCATGCCCGAAATTTCGAGACACCCTTGAATCATTGAATTACTAAGATACAATTCTGGGAACGATTTTTTTTTTTTCAAAGACGTTTTACTTAGCGCATACTCTTACTTTCCTCGACGGCGGTTCTTTAAAGATCACTTTTGAATTGCATCTCGATTAACTAATTTTAGTGTTCCGTGAAACGACGATTTTGCGAGACACACATGAGATAAATTTGTAAAGGTGCGGAAAAGTGGCGGCGGTGCAGAACGGATAGTGTAGACACAATAAAAAATGTATGCATAGATGTAATAGTTTGGTAAACACATGTATTTTTTTCTTCTTTTAATGTCTGATATCAAGTTATAGTTCGACAAATATACGGGGCAATTTGACTAATTAGTCTCAGAGAAACTCGGTACAACGTATTTCTTCTTCCCACTCTCGATTCTGTTGAATAGCAGCGCAACTGCTTTCTTTTGTTCAAAGTAGAAACTGTATAAAAGTCATTTTACAAAAAATATATGCACTATAGTTTTCTCTTTACAAAAAAAAACGTATATAATTTTATAATAGTATAGTAATAATAGTAACGTTCGTTGTTGTACCAAACGGCGTACTTCTCGATATACATAATCGACACGTAACTTTTAACCAGATCTACGAAAATAAATTCGTATGAATATGCCACTTTGCGACTATGTTTGGATCGCGGAAGACGAGATGTAACAAAAGAAACTTTTTTATTTTATTTTTTGTGGTAGTGTTGGAACTTTCGGCAGGGCCAGCCCACTGCTCCTTGCAGCAACACTGTTTTATTATTTAAAAAAAAAAAAAGAAAAACAATTTTTCTTTTTCTTGTTCAAGTATATAATGATATATAAAAAAGCCTATATCGAACACACCCTTACGAGCTTTATTACGAGCTTACGTGAGTCGTGAATGGTGCGCAGCAGCGTGTCCCCTAAAGGTGTGAGAGATTATCGCGAACCCTTGTTTGCGAACTCTAAACCTTGAGGATTTCTTGAACACCGCCGACGATACAACGCGCGCTGATGCCGAAAGCGTCGAGGAGAACGTCTGGAGGTCCAGAGCGCGGCACTGTTGGCACTGCGAGTTTCTTTACGACGATATTGCGCTCCAAGGCAACGGCAGTGGCGACGGCTTCGCCGAGACCACCTTCTGGATAATGATCCTCGACGGTAACGATACGTCCTCCAACTTCTTTAGCATTGCTGATTACAGAAGCGGCATCGAGCGGTTTAATGGTAAATGGATCGAGAACTCTAGCGTTGATACCGGCTTTGACGAGCTCGTCCGCTGCTTTAAGAGCCTCATGGAGTGTAACACCAGCGCCGATAATAAGCACCTGATCTTTGGCCGAAGATCTCACTACTTTGGCTTTACCGATTACGAAAGGTTCATCGTTTTTATACAAAACTGCGGTGTTGGGACGAGAGGTACGAATAAAGCAAATTCCCTTTGTGTTGGCTGCCAATTCGACGGCGCGCTCCGTGGATACTGCGTCACTTGGGTAGAAAACCGTTGAGCCGGGAATCGAACGGAACATCGCGATATCTTCGAGACCCATCTGCGATGGACCGTCCTCACCGATCGAAACTCCGCAGTGAGAGCCCACGAAATTTACGTTCGATTGAGAAATCGCACCCATTCGGATCTGTCAATTTTACAATAATATTCGGTTAGAGTTTTGTGTTAACTCGTACAATATTAAACACAAATTAAGAAATTATTTTACATATTTTTGCTTCCTCATAGAAGAAGCTTTGTTTTCATGAATTTTTTTTTTTTTCGAGATTTTCATGGCAGTACACTGAGAATGGGCCAAAACGTCAAGAAAAGTGATTTAGAAAAAATGTCCGTATGTGTGTGTGTGTGTATGTGTGTATGTTACACGATCGAAAAATGTAAACCTTTATAACTCGGGAATGCCTTGAGATATCAAGCTGAAATTTGGACCATAGATAGAGGGATCAAGCCTCATCGTTATACAGTTTTTTGTTAAAATCCGCTTCATCGTTAAATTATTACGCGTTTTGTGATTTTTTGAAAAATGCCTGTTTACGCGATAACTCTTTCAATTTTCGAGATATTGATCTTAAAATTGGTATGAATGTGAGCTTTCATACGCCGGTGATCGCTATTGAATTTGGTTAAGATCGGTTGAACCGTTAAAATTTTATGATGTTTTGAATTTTTCAAAAAATTGGCATTATCGCTCTATTATAACTTTTGCAAAACTTAAGATAGCGAGCTCAAATTTTGTATATAAATGAAACAATATTCAGCCATTATATATGTATAATTTAGTGACGAACGGTATGAAATTTTTGATTTTATGGAATGTTGAATTACTTTAAAAAATATACATTATCACATTCACTTTCGGAAACGCTCTAATAATCACAAAATAACGTTATAACGAAATAGAAAAAGCGAATCCACAACATGTATATTTATCTAATTAAAACAAGGATGCAAAGTAGAACCTTGCACATTGCTTCCTCATTATTTTTCGGGTTTTACAAAGCTTCCTCTATGAGGAAGCCAAAAATTGAATAACATAATTCCTCATAGAGGTAGCTTTGTAAGAAGCGAAAAATAATGAGGAAGCAATGTGCAAGGTTCTACTTTGCATCCTTTGTTTTACCAGTTAAATATTGACTAAAGTTAGAACTTTTTGAGGTGGATGAGCCACTTCAGACTAGTAAAATCAGTGCTCCATTTAAAAAGTCGTTTCTGCGAGTTTCATTGCATTAAATATTAGGAGTAGAAAGTAATTTAGGAGACATTTAGGTTTAATGTAGATCAACCTTTTTTAAAATTAACCAATATTTAGATAACAGACTGGAAAAACTTTACAATCTTTTTTGTCGACTGTTTAAAAAAATTATTTTATGGGCGTACTGATTTAAGGGATATTTCGATCCCTCCACTAAATAATTCTATTAATAATTTGGCAAAAATTTGTTTCTAGGTTTTTAAGTGTATTATCTAAGTATTTGTGAATATTAAAAAAGTTTGATCGTCTTTGAGCCGAGATATTTACAATTGAACTTGGCAAAGTTAATATTTTTGGTATCCTTAAGCACATTAGGCAGAAGGTCAAGTGGATGAGGAATAAAACGATGATCTAGTGCACAGAGAGCCTGCGTAACAGAAATAGCTAATGAGATAAGTACTGCGATTATAAATAGTATTGCTTGTATTATCGAACAAAAGATTTTTGTTAGAGATGATCGATTAAAATCGATTGTAGCGATTATCGATTATTTTTACATTAAAATCGATTATCCTTATAATCGATTATCAAGTAATCGATTTTTTTTTCAACCGCTCACCTCTAGCAGAGATGAGCGATCAAAATCGTTTGTAGCGATTATAGATTGCATTGACATTACAATTGATTATTTTAGATAATCGATTTCGCGATATCGATTATTCTTATAATCGATTTTTTTTTCCAAGATCGCCCATCTCTAATTTTTTATATAACAACCCGATTAAGGGGATGCTGGAGTAATTTTTTTATCGACATTGGTCGTTAAATATAGGCTATTTTTTAGTATACACTATTCATCGTTATTACGTTACGTATATGCTTTATATTTTACAGTAATGTAATATGAATAGAAACGCTTCGGCATCCGTTTCAATTGCGGTCAGAAAATTACACGAAACATAAAAAAATTACATATTATTGAACCTTCCGAAAACCAGTATGGTCGCACTCGATGTGTCAAGAGACCTTTGCTGTAAGATACAATCGTTTGTGGAACTTGAATATGTTAAATCAGACCGGACGTCAATTCTTTAACGTTTTCCGCATATTCCAAAACCATCAGAATGTCGATTATACAAGCCAAATCTAGTTCGCGTAGTTTGTGTGCTTTCGCCAAAGGCTCCGAGCACTTTCCACGCGACCGCAGCTTACACTATTTCTGGATGTAGCTTGTGTAATCGACATTCTGATGGTTCTGGAATATTCGGAAAACATCGAAGAATTGACGTCCGGTCTGATTTGAGATATATGCGTTTCAGAAATGATTATATCTCACAGTTCACGCCTGTTGTCATATCCTCGGTGGCCTTATTGATTTTCGGAAGATTCAGTAATATGCGATTTTTTATGTTTCGCCTAAGTTTATGACCGCAATTTGAACGGACGCCGAACGATTTATGTTCATATTATATTCCTGTAAAATATAAAGCATATACGTAGCGTAATAACGATGAATAGTGTATACTAAGAAATAATCTATATTTACCGACCGATGTCGGTATAAAAATGTACTCCAGCATCCCCTTAAATCATTCGTTTTTTTACGTATGTGCATGAGATAAAACTGTTGTTTGCAATTACCACGGCGGTTTATCTTAATAATAGTAAATTATCAATAATGAAGAGAATGTTCCTATTTTTTATTTCCAAGTATTATCCGTAATATCTTTTCAATTTTAATGAGCAGTTCATACTGTTTCTCGAAAAGCGTTTTGCGAATTAACTATCTATATTTTTTACAGCTTTGATCATAAAAAAGAGCATACAAAAAACAGCGAAAACGCTTCATCATAATCAAATGGCTATAATAATTAAGGACAACACTATGCAATATATAAGTGGACGAATACTCTTCGGAAACAAAATAAGACATGACGCATTACAATTTGCGTTAAAAATATTGACGTTACTTAACCATTAAATGGTAATTACGAGAAAATTTATTTGATTGCATCGCAGAAACTGATGTAATTAAGGAGAAGTCAGGCCCAAATAGATGATATTGTTGGCAGACATTCCACATATTTTTCTGCTGATGTTATTTTTAAAAAAGTATATCCTTTTGATCCCCAAAATAAAGATTTTTGCTCCATGGCAAAAAGCACGTAATATTGCAAATAAGCTTTAGGCAATGTGTAAGTTTTTAACATTTATATCTTATTACTTCGCACTTTCCTGAAAATACCGGTAAGTGACAAATTTCTAAAAATTGCTCGATAGTCTACAAAAAAAATGCTTCCGGCATGAATTTAGCGATTTGTGGTAAAGGTAAAATTGGCAACATGCCATAGACTCAGGTGTTCATTTTGAAGATTATTTCCATTTAAAAAATAATTGTTCTTACGTACAATTAAGTAATTTTTAGAAGTTCTCGATTTACCGGTTGCCTCAGGAAAGTGTGAAGAAGTTTTAAAAACCCATACATTTTCTATAGTTCATCTACAATAGTTAGCTGTTTTTACTACAGAGGAAAAAATCTTTGTTTCAGGTTCAAAAGAATATATTTTTTGAACGTCATCAGCGCATAAACAAGTGAGATCTGTCAATGAATATCATAATTTTGGGTCTGAATCTCTCCCCTTAAGGAGGATCACCTATCAGTCGATTTCCAACTTAAGGCTTTGGTTTTTTTTGTTTATTTAAATGAACTCTTAAAACACCCAATCCCAAAATTTGAGAGATATTGGTCGTCTAGTTACGTTGGAATATGATTCAGAAGTTGACCACTTTGACCGGGATAAAGTATCGAGTACATGGCAAAATTTGTTTCAGAGAGAGCATTTACCGATTTTTTATATACGTGGAGACAACTTTGGACTTTGTAAAACTAGTATCAGTTCAATGAAAATTCGAGGAATGTGTAAAAAATGAATAACGTTACCGTCTATGAAGCATTCTCTGTCAATTCAGCCACTTTTTTTTCGACCCTCTCCGATTTGCCCTGTAATTGGTTATATGAATATACCACAAAAAGACACTCTATGTGAATTTTTTCAGATTTTTAAAAATAATTTTTTAGAAAATGGCTTTTTTTATTCAAGTGCAAATATCTCAGAATTTTGAAGTTACTGAAAAAAAATGTCAGCACATAAAAGTTGTCGTTTATTGTTAGCTTTCGAGCGGAATATTCCAAATAATCGTCACGTTCCTGTGAGTATGATTTTTTTCCGAAAAATGGAGGAATTATTGTTTAATTAAAAAAAGGATATTTTTTTTTACTGAAAAAATTACAGAGTATTGCTACATAACTGTTGATATCACAAAAAAATCGCCAGAGTGGCACCGATCGATCTTCTGGTATTAAAAAATGCATTTGTGTGAAAGTTCCGAAAAACGGGGGCACTATTATTTTTATGATAAAAAAAGGTTACTTTTTTTGGCTAATAAAATTACAGAGTATTCTTGCATGACTGTAGATATTGCAAAAAAATCATCAGAGTGGTACGGATCGAGCTTACGGTATTAAAAAAAATTATTCGTGTGAAAGTTTCGAAAAACGGGGGAATTATTATTTTTTTATACCGGAAGCTCGATCCGTACCACTCTGATGATTTTTTTGCAATATCTACAGTCATGCAAGAATACTCTGTAATTTTATTAGCCAAAAAAAAGTAACCTTTTTTTTTATCAAAAAAATAATAATGCCCCCGTTTTTCGGAACTTTCACACAAATGCATTTTTTAATACCAGAAGATCGATCGGTGCCACTCTGGCGATTTTTTTGTGATATCAACAGTCATGTGGCAATACCCTGTAATTTTTTCAGTAAAAATAATATCCTTTTTTTAATTAAACAATAATTCCTCCATTTTTCGGAAAAAAAATCATACTCACAGGAACGTGACAATTATTTGGAATATTCCGCTCGAAAGCTAACAATAAACGAAAACTTTTATGTGCAGACATTTTTTTTCAGTAACTTCAAAATTCTGAGATATGGCACTTGAATAAAAAAAGCCATTTTCTGAAAAATTATTTTTTTAAATCTGAAAAAATTCACATAGTGGTACATTCATATAATCAATTACAGGGCAAATCGGAGATGGTCGAAAAAAAAGTGGCTGAATTGACAGAGAATGCTTCATGTATTTAACGATTTATCGTTGAGAAGTTCAGTTTGTTACCCCGGACCGCAAATAAATTGAACTCGTATCGCAACAGCTGAAGCGTTCGCGGAAGCTAAACTGACTTTCCTGTCAGGTTGCCATATTGTTTTAAGGAATTTACTACTAATTAAGAGTTAGCGAGTGAAAATGAGCATCTTATTAATCACTCTGGGGCTTTATTATTGTCTGAGAACTGTTTTTATAGGTTTTGGAAATTATTTTCAATTTTTTTATTTACATCGTGATTTTAGACTGTCAACGACTCCCGAGACGTTGAGGATCTGAGACTTGTGAATATGTATTTTTATATTCTATAATTCAATAATTTACGAGAAATGGGGTATATACGTAGCATTCACAATTCATGATACTAATATTGCATATAATTCGTGATAGCTGCATTGACATTTTTTTCAGTCACATTTTTGACTCACAAGTTATAAGCGAACCTCCTTAAGGAGATGCTGGGGTTGATTTTTTTACCGACTTTGGTCGGTAAAAAGCTTCGGTTTCGTAGTTTACAAACTACGTTGTTAATATATTACAAATATATTTCAAATTGCACAGGATTATGATATCAACATAGGCGCATCGGCGTCCGCTCGAATTTTAGATGAAAACACTTGAAAAATAAAGAAAATCGTGATTTTGTAAACCTATCGAAAACCAATATAACCACTTGAACTGTCAACGCCCCCTATTTCGTCCTATATAAACATTTCTAGACATCACATTCAAAAGAAGAGCGTGGACGCCGATTCTATGAGTTTCTTCGCATTTTTTAAGACTGTTAGATTTGGCGATAGCACAAAAGAAGCGCATGTAGTTTGTAAAGTACGTTTACGCAGTTTGTTCGCGATCAGAGTAGGTCGAGAAGAGCGTGAATGAAGTTTCCCCATTAGAACACAGGTGGCGCCGACGTAGTCTGTTTACTTTTGGAAAAGCTCTGAGCCTTTGCAACGCGAACGTAGTATATACCATATATAGATTTGGCTTGTGTAGTTGACATTCTGATGGTTTTGAAATATTCAGAAATCATCACAGAATTGCCGTCCGGTCTGATTTTGCATATCTAATTTCCGGAAACAATTATATCTAACAGCAAAGGTCTATTGTCATATCGTGTGCGGCCATATTGAATTTCGGGAGATTCAGTATTTTTTGCCAAAAGTAAACAGACTACGTCGACGCCATCTGTGTCATAATCGAGAAACTTACCGACCAAAGTCGATGACCCTGAAGATATCTGCATTTCAGAAATAAAATGTTTGGCACGTCGTAACTCCCTCAATTTTCGTCGTACGAACTTCTGCGGGGGTACATTTTGTTCGTCTTGAAATTCTCTAGAGGCGACTATTTTTAGATTTTTTTTATCGATCTTTTTTCCGACGCTGCATACAAAATAATAATGGCAAACATTTGGCACGCTGTAACTCCCTTAATTTTCGTCGTACGAAGATCCGCGGGGGTGCATTTTGTTCGTCTTTAAATTCTCTAGGGGCGACTATTTTTAGATTTTTTTTATCGATCTTATTTTTGGCACTACAAGGAAGAACCACAAAAATATTTGGCACGCTGTAGCTCCCTTAATTTTCGTCGTACGAGGATCCGCGGGGGTGCATTTTGTTCGTTTTGAAATTCTCTAGAGGCGACTATTTTTAGATTTTTTTTATTGATTTTTTTCCGACTTTTTTCCGACGCTGCATTCAATCCATACAAAATAATGATAACAAACATTTGGCACGCTGTAACTCGCTTAATTTTCGTCGTACGAAGATCCGCGGGGGTGCATTTTGTTCGTCTTGAAATTTTCTAGGGGCGACTTTTTTTAGATTTTTTTTATCGATCTTATTTTTAGCACTACAAGGAAGAACCAAAAAAATATTTGGCACGCTGTAGCTACCTTAATTTTCTTCGTACGAGAATCCGCGGGGGTGCGTTTTGTTCGTTTTGAAATTCCGTAGAGGCGACTATTTTGAGATTTTTTTTGTCGATCTTTTTCCCGACGCTGCATACAAAATAATAATTACAAACATCTGGCACACTGTAACTCCCTTAATTCTTTATCATACCGGCATCCGCGGGGGTGCATTTTGTTCCTCCTGGAATTCTTTAGAGGCAACTATTTTTAGATTTTTTAACGATCTTATTTCTGGCACCATGAGGAAGAACCAAAAAAAAAAATGGTCTGCGCTAGCTCCCAACATCTTAATCGCACGAATGGCCGCGGGGTTCATTGTGTTCGTTTTGAAATGCTGTACGTATACGCATATTTTTTTTAAGTTTTTATGTGACGGTATTAGCCAGCTTAGATGAAAATATCCGCGCTGTTGCCCGGAGCACACCACGTGGAGGTTACCGTTACATTTTCCCTATCGTTTAATCAAGCTAACGATAATCCTATTATATATATTTTTAGTGCTCCTTTTTTTTTTTTTTTTTTTTTTCTCTTCGTAGCAACTCGGGGTGTCAACGGACTACCCACGCCTTTGCCTGGTGCACACCATGTGGTGCCGCATACAGTGTACGCTTTTTTTCCTTTTTTTCCATTTATTTCCTTATATTCCTATAAGTCGCGGATGTCAACCACTTCGCCAGATGTCAAGTCAAAGTATTCGCAAGATCAGGTAACTTGTCCCGTATATATTTTACGTTAGTCAGCCGAAAGCTCTGAATCGATTTTGCGCGTTAAACAAACGAGTGGAAATTGAATCGTGATACAGTGTAGGGTTGCTATTTTTATGCAACTAGACTTTTAATAACGAGAGCGCCAATCGCCAATGAAATATATTCCATTTCCGCGCAGGAGGATTGGCTACTAAGAAGAAAATACACTAAATAAGCTCGGCTTTTTTCGCTGTGAAAACCAACGAGCTTTCGGCAGAAACGCGCTTCTCTTGTATCCTCCTATCTCTGTACATTTGAGTACGCATACAGTATCGTGAAGTCCGCATTTAACGCCCGCAATATCATTGACGGCCGATTTATTTCGATTCCGTTGTGATTTTGTACAATTGCGGAGAAAAAAGACACCCAGCCACTAGCTATGATCACATTGCCTTAAGTGCGAATATTCGTCAGTTCTGTCCTCCGTTGCAGGGGTCGTTAGACTGTACTTTTAATCTAATAGTGTGGAGGATTTTCCCTCCGAGCGCAATACAGCCGTCTAAGACTCGTCAGTTAGAAAATCGGGTATTCTCGTGCAACGTAATACGATCAGCTCTAACACTCTAAGTCTTTACAACGATGCGAATGAAAAGTTGAAAAAAAATTTATCGTGAGGAATGTCGTTTTTTTTTGCCGCGACGCACGATAGCGTCAATGTACATGTGACTTAGTACATCAGAGGGAAGACTCCTCTGACTTTGAATGCACGCATGCATTTTTGTATTGACCAATGTTTAATACTCGAGGCTCCCATACAAACATAAGACAATCTAAAAATAGCTCCCATAAGGTAAGACAATCTAAAAATAGTCGCCCCTAGAGAATTTAAAGACGAACAAAATGCACCCCCGCGGATCTTCGTACGACGAAAAATAAGGGCGTTACGGCATGCCAAATGTTTGTCATCATTATTTTGTATGTTTTGTATGCCGCGTCGAAAAAAAGTCGGAAAAAAATCGATTTAAAAAATCTAAAAATGGTCGCCCCTAGAGAATTTCAAAACCAACAAAATGCACCCCCGCGGATCTTCGTACGACAAAAATTAAGGGAGCTACAGCGTGCCAAATATTTTTATGGTTCTTCCTTGTAGTGCCAAAAATAAGATCGATAAAAAAAATCTAAAAATAGTCGCCCCTAGAGAATTTAAAGACGAACAAAATGCACCCCCGCGGATCTTCGTACGACGAAAAATAAGGGCGTTACAGCATGCCAAATGTTTGTCATCATTATTTTGTATGTTTTGTATGCCGCATCGAAAAAAAGTCGGAAAAAAATCGATAAAAAAAATCTAAAAATGGTCGCCCCTAGAGAATTTCAAAACCAACAAAATGCACCCCCGCGGATTCTCGTACGAAGAAAATTAAGGTAGCTACAGCGTGCCAAATATTTTTTTGGTTCTTCCTTGTAGTGCTAAAAATAAGATCGATAAAAAAAATCTAAAAAAAGTCGCCCCTAGAAAATTTCAAGACGAACAAAATGCACCCCCGCGGATCTTCGTACGACGAAAATTAAGCGAGTTACAGCGTGCCAAATGTTTGTTATCATTATTTTGTATGGATTGAATGCAGCGTCGGAAAAAAGTCGGAAAAAAATCAATAAAAAAAATCTAAAAATAGTCGCCTCTAGAGAATTTCAAAACGAACAAAATGCACCCCCGCGGATCCTCGTACGACGAAAATTAAGGGAGCTACAGCGTGCCAAATATTTTTGTGGTTCTTCCTTGTAGTGCCAAAAATAAGATCGATAAAAAAAATCTAAAAATAGTCGCCCCTAGAGAATTTAAAGACGAACAAAATGCACCCCCGCGGATCTTCGTACGACGAAAATTAAGGGAGTTACAGCGTGCCAAATGTTTGCCATTATTATTTTGTATGCAGCGTCGGAAAAAAGATCGATAAAAAAAATCTAAAAATAGTCGCCTCTAGAGAATTTCAAGACGAACAAAATGTACCCCCGCAGAAGTTCGTACGACGAAAATTGAGGGAGTTACGACGTGCCAAACATTTTATTTCTGAAATGCAGATATCTTCAGGGTCATCCAAAGTCGATAGAAAAATCTACTCCAGCATCCCCTTAATGACAATGTATGCTGCTAAAAATTACCTGGTCGAATGCACGGGTGAAGAAGGTGGCGAAGGCAGAAACAAAAGCGACAGTGCGATCTCTGCAGGCAGCACCAGTTGCCACACCGACGAGATTTTGCTCAGCAATAAAACCTTCGACAAAACGCGTCGGATCCACAGTCTTGATTTTGTCGGCGAAGGTTGAGTTCTTTGTATCACCGTCCAAAGCGATAACGCGACTGTTGTTCTTGGCGATTTTGGCAAGGGCCGTTCCGTAAGCGAGACGCGTTGCGATTGCCTCGCCGAGTTTGTAGTTTGGTGGTGAGTCGAGCTTCACATTGGTAATGTTAACAACAGGAGCATCTTCTACCAGTGGCTTCTGCGGGTGAAGACCCAAAGGTCCCGGGTTCTTGATCATGGCAGTCAAATGTTTTATGACCTCGTCGGCCTTGTTGCCGAGAGCTTTGCCATGCCAATTTTCCAAATCCTCGATGTTAGGAAAATTCTTTCCCTTGAAAGTTTTGGCAAGAATAGCTGTTGGACGTCCCTTTGTCGTTTGAGCCTCATGGAGGGCCTAAATTAATACATAGGATTATTATTATTTTTATTCTCAATTATTACTTAACTATCAAACTCTACACGTAAAATTTTGAACTCGGATATTTCTAGAATGCATTTTGCAATCTTTATTCTCCTGAAGACCACATTGGTGTTTAAACCAGATTTTGACTTGAAAACGAGGTTGAGGTTCTTTGATAATTTAATATTGTAACGGTGTTTTCTGAACAAAAATGTTTGCTCGTTTGGTTTCTGAGCTCGGAGCATAATGTGGGTTTAAAGAATGATAAATATAAATAAGGTACCTTGACAAGTTCTTCGACATCGTGACCATCGACGACGAGAGCGTTGAATCCGAAAGCATCGAGACGTTTACGGTAAACCTCCATATTATGCTGAAGGGAAGTTGGCTCACTCTGGCCGAGACGATTGATATCGAAAAGGACACAGAGATTGTCGAGCTTGTAATACGAGGCGAAATGAAGAGCCTCCCAGATGGACCCTTCGGCTGATTCGCCGTCACCGACCAGGCAGTACACGCTAAAAAATCATTTCGATCTATATTATAGAATTTCTTGTAAGTGCGTAAACCTTTTTAATTAATTTATTTACTTCCAATTCCTAGATACACCCATGAGGGTTTGTTTCTTGATCTCCCCCAGAATTTTTCTTAACTTGTCTAACCGCCGTACCGATAAAGGCGTTCAAATTCTACTCAATTCTCCGGAATTTCCACTGAGTCTCCAGAGTTTCTACTGATTCTCCAGAGGTTCTATTGATTATCCGGAGCTTTTATTTATTCTCCAGTTTCTATTGATTTTTTTAAGTTTTCACTAATTTTCCGGAGTCTCTACTTATTCTCCGGAGTCTCAACTGATTTTTGGGAGATTCTACTGAATTTTGGGAACTTCTACTATTTTTTTCGGAGTTTCTGCTGATTCTCCGGAGTGTATACTAACTGTTCGGAGTTCCTACTGATTCTCCGGAGTTTTTACTAATTTTCCGGAGTTTCTACTCATCCCCCGGAGTTTTTACTGATTCTCCCGAGTTTCTATTAATTCTCCCGAGTTTCTACTTATTCTCCGTAGTTTCAGCTGATTCTTCGGAGTTTCTACTAATTCTCCGGAGTGTCTACTAACTGTTTGGAGTTCCTACTGATTCTCCGGAGTTTTTACTAATTCTCCGGAGTTTCTACTCATCCCCCGGAGTTTTTACTGATTCTCCGGAGTTTCTACTGATTCTCCGGAGTTTCTACTGATTCTCCCGAGTTTCTACTTATTCTCCGTAGTTTCAGCTGATTCTCCGGAGTTTCTACTAATTCTCCGGAGTGTCTACTAACTGTTTGGAGTTCCTACTGATTCTCCGGAGTTTTTACTAATTCTCCGGAGTTTCTACTCATCCCCCGGAGTTTTTACTGATTCTCCGGAGTTTCTACTGATTCTCCGGAGTTTCTACTGATTCTCCCGAGTTTCTACTTATTCTCCGTAGTTTCAGCTGATTCTCCAGAGTTTCTACTAATTCTCCGGAGTATCTACTAACTCTTCGGAGTTCCTACTGATTCTCCGGAGTTTTTACTAATTCTCCGGAGTTCCTACTGATCCCCCGGAGTTTCTACTGATTCTCCGGAGTTTCCACTGATTCTCCGAAGTTTCTACTGATTCTCCCGAGTTTCTACTTCTCCGTAGTTTCTGCTGATTCTCCAGTTTCTACTTATTCTCCGTAGTTTCTACTTATTCTCCGTAGTTTCTACTTATTCTCCGTAGTTTCTACTTATTCTCCGTAGCTTCTACTTATTCTCCGTAGTTTCTACTTATTCTCCGTAGTTTCTACTTATTCTCCGTTTCTACTGATTCTTCCGAGTTTCTATTTGTTCTCCATAGTTTCTACTGATTCTTCCGAGTTTCTATTGATTTTTCGAATTACTAAAGTTTTTTTGCATTTGAGTAGAGTACAGAAATACTCAAGTCTTAAGAGAACGATCCTCCCGCTCAACGGTTGATGCTCCAATCAGCGTACGGCTAAGCGTTCACCCATCCAAGTACTGACCGCGAACAAGGCTGCTTCACTCGAGTGATCACCGGAGCCGCTCACCAATCGCGCATTCAACAGTGTCGGTTCGTAAAACTATTTTATCTTAGCAACAGTAGATTTTTACAATTTTATAATTGCTTGAAGTTAAAAACGAATGACTCACCGATAGCTGGCCTTGTCATAGTTCTTGCCGACGTACGCCATACCGGCGGCGACAGAGAGTCCCTGACCCAGCGAGCCGGTACCTACGTCTATGAAATTGAGCCTCGGCGTCGGATGTCCCTCGAGATCATTGTCGAACTTCCGCAAGTTCAACAATTCGCTTGCTGGGAAAAGACCAGCCTCGGCCCATGCTGCACATTTTTAATGAAATTTAATAATATCGGGG
Source organism: Ephialtes manifestator (assembly GCA_963970395.1). Classification (NCBI taxonomy): domain Eukaryota; kingdom Metazoa; phylum Arthropoda; class Insecta; order Hymenoptera; family Ichneumonidae; genus Ephialtes; species Ephialtes manifestator. Next base: position 2,363,015 of record OZ019980.1, read on the forward strand.
CTGGCAAAAATTAATCATCAACGTAATATGAGACATTCTCGGTCAGTTCCGTTTCTGTAACTCTGTTGCATTATTTTTTTCTCATTGCGCACATTTTTTAATACGTTCTGTACCAGAGATGGACACCTTCCTACTTAAGATAGTCCTTGCGTCTGGTATACATTTTGCATAAGTTCGAGTAAAATTAGAAAGAATTGCAAACACTTCTCGATGGTATAAAAATCTGAAAAAAAAATTCATGCACGTTAAAGGTACTGAAAGGATTAATTTTTCATAATAATTATTCTAAAATGTTATTAACATATTGATGAAAATAAAAAAATTGTTCAACAAATTTCCCGAAATCCAACGTTATTTAAATGAAAATGATTCGTTCATTTTTCTGAATGCGTATGAATTTTTTCATATTTTTTAATTCACTTTGAATTTTTTTCTTTTTTTATATGGAAAAAATATGTGAAGAAACACAAAATTCAAAGTGAATTTAAAAATCTGAAAAAATTCATACGTATTCAGAAAAAGTACGTATAAAAAAAAAGTGGGTTCCGGGAGATTTGTTGAACAATTTTTTTTTTTCACCAATTTTTTAATAACATTTGAGAATTGTTATTATGCAAAATTAATCTTTTCAGTACCGTTAATGTGCATAAAGTTTTTCAGATTTTTCTACCCACGAGAAGTGTTTGCAATTCCCTCTCGTTTTTCTCGAACTTATGTTAAATGAATACCCAGGCGCAAGGACTACCTTAAAAAACGGTTCAATGCGAATATAATGCGTAAAGAGATTGAATAATTTTCTACAAAATAAAAATAAACAGTTCTATACCTTGGAGTTAATAATTGCGTAATAAAAAGTAGCGAGAATTTTTTATCCTTGTTCTGGATATACCGCAGTAGGTTATATAAAATTGAGATCAATATAATGTATCTGAATGAGTGAAAAATATAGTAAAAATAATAAGTAGCTGATCTGAACAATTTAATATACGGTACCCTGGCAAGATGTGCCACCGAATTTTTAACCGGTGTTTTAACCGGTGTTTTAACCGGTCTCGATTAAGCCCCTGTTTCGCCTAGTTTAACAGACCTTTTAACCGAATTTGTTGTTTTTGCCTCCTCATAGAGGAAGCTTTGTTTTCATGAAAATTTTGTTTTTCGAGATTTTCATGTCAAAACGTTTAAAATGGTCTGAAACGTCGAGAAAAGTGGTTTAGAAAAATTGTCCGGATGTATGTGTGTGTGTGTATGTGATGAAAGGCCAAAAATTCATATAACTATAGCTTATAAAGTATTCGACCGAATCAGCTAAACTTTAAATATGTACAGTACTGGCTAATCTTCAATAGGTATAAATTTTACAAAAATCGCTTAACGCATTTCATTTTTATAAGAATTTTGAAATTTTGAAAAAAGTAAGTAAACGCTCTAGCTCGAACGAATATTTAGCTATGGGGCTGAAACTTCGTATTAAAATTGAACAAAGTGATACGACCTTTGGTATTGAATTTGGGCGAAATCGGTAAAGCGGTTCGATTTTTATGAGATTTTGAATTTTTCGAAAAATTTTCATTTTGCTCTAATTCAGGTACAATTTCAACTAATCGACTGAAATTTTCGACACAAGAAAAATAACATTCAGCCCTGCTACCTACGAAATTTGGTGATAATCGGTAAAGCGATTCGGATTTTACGAAATTTTGAATATTTAAAATTTATTGGTGTCTCTCTGGATTTAGTAAAACGTCAGAAATCATCATCTTCGTCGACAATTTTCATCTTTCGCAAAGCTTCCTCTACGAGGAAGCCAAAAATAAAACAAATAAACTTCCTCATAGAGTCGACTTTGTAAAAAGCGAAAAAGAATGAGGAAGCAATGTGCAAGCTTCTACTTTTTTAAATAATTTTTACTGGTGAATTAAGCGATTTTAACCGACATTATCACCGAATTTTTTAAAAGTAAATTTTGTTTGGGAATTCGTCCAATTTAACCAATCGAAACATTTTTAATCGGTTAAAATGCCGGTTAAAGTCGGTGAAAGACGGGGCTAATCGAGACTTATCTTTTCTCGGTTAAAAAGTCGGTTTACTTGAGTTATTTTCGGTTAACACTTCGGTGACACAGCTTGTCAGAGTATTTATTGAATACGCGATTCAATAATTACCTGCGTAGAGAATAGGTGCAGCGTGACCCTTGCTGAGAATGAACCGGTCACTGCTGGGATCACGGGGGGCCGAAACTTTGTAACGCATCGTGTGGAAGAAGAGCACGGACATCATCTCCGCCATCGACGCACATGATGTTGGATGTCTGCGAAAAGGAGCAATAAATGATTAATACCAAATTCATCATAAGACATAATGGTAAATCGTTAAACAATAATTAACAATAAAAGAAACATAAACAAATATAAATTTGTTCCGAGATAAAATTACTATTCCTATATACGGTAGAGTCACAAGTAAATCAACAATTAAGCAACACAATATGTTTATCATGGGTTTCTATAAAATGTTATATTTCCAAACTCTGCGAAAATTTTAGCGGATGCCCGGAATGTTGAATTAGGTATGCAACTTGAAAAATGTAGAATTTTCATTGCAAAGAATATAAAAATATAAATACTAAAAGCCAAAAATCCAAAAACACCAGTAAATGAACAGGCTATACTAACCAATATTTTTAATCGAAAATAAGCTTCTGCAACAAAACAACGGCAGTAGACAGTTAAAAAATATAGACATATAAAAAAGCTAATGTTCAGCCAAGTCGTGAAAATTACTCATGCTCACAGAAAACTGTTGTTCATTCACTGGTGACTGTTCAATTACTGGTGCATTCACCCTAGACATTACACACGAGGATTTTTACTGCAGTCTGCCTGCCGGGCATAAAGTCGAGAGTTACATATACGTTTAGTGGTGGTTAGCTGATCAATGCAGTTCTCCACGTCGCGAATGTTCTCGAAACCGGCACAAATTTACGTAATCGAATTTTACACACAGATTTTGAATGTATGTGCGCTGGTTTTAGGCTATTTTTCAGTGCGACAAATTGTTAATTCAGTGACATACTCGTTTACAAAAAGCCTGTTTGAATATTTCGAAATATCTCAAGTTCGCCATCATTATTGCGTATTCTGTAACTCACTTCGCAGCGTTTATGGTAGTGTCGTAATTAGGGTGGGGGTCAAAATAGCGAATAACCAAAATAGCGAATGGTTAAAATAGCGAATTGCAAAATAAAGAACGTTTGAATCTAGAATGGCCATCATTATGAAATTCGTTATTTCAGCCATTCGCTATTTTGACCCCCAATCTTATTAAATTGCAATAAAAATAGCGAATTTTATAATGATGGCCATTCGATATTTAGGCGTTCCTTATTTTGAAATTCGCTATTTTTACCCCCACCCTGCATGAGGCATATTATTATTACGAGCTTGTGCCATCGACCGCTGCTCGATTTCCACCCTTTTTACTATTACTTAGTAGTAGTAGTACAAGAGTTTTATTGGACAAAATATTTACATAAATAGGCGGGTGTTTACAGGTGTCGCTTATATACTATTCTTTGTCCAAATGGCCATTGACCGGAGTCCTTCAGCCCGTGTGTTTTATAATTTTCTGTTTATTAACCTATTTTTAATTTTTTTTTTTTTTTTTAATGAAAAATGTGGATGCGATAGTGTTGAGACTTATTCTAGGTTTTATTCTACTGTGAATGTGTGAGACTATGTGTTGTGGAGACACTATTACTTATTATTCCGAGTCCGCACGAAAGTCTTCGTACATGTTAATAGGGGTAGTATCAGACGGCTTCGAGGAAGCTCTCAAAGTTCATCGGGCCATTACAATCTTCTTATCTTGGGCCGCTTCTGAACTTTGAATAATGGATAACACTAATAATATAAATCAGGATAAATATATATTATAGAATACTTTCTGTAATTCATAAATATTGATTTTCATTACATTTTGTTAAATAATAGCTGGATTTCAATTAGCAAAGGTAAAACTAGGTGAATCGGTGAAACACTTAGATATCAAAATATTTTCTAAATCGCATTGTCTGCACGGGCAATCAATTATAATCGAGACACAATCGTCGTGCAATTTAATATATAATGCATAAAAGCAATAATATAAATCAATATAAATGTGCATTATAGAATACTTTCTGTAATATTCATATGTATTAATACCGATTTTTATTATATTTTGTTAAATAATAGCTTGATTTCAGTGAGTACAGCTAAAGTAAGGTAAACCGGTGAAACGTTTAGGTAACAAAAGATTTTCAAATTGCATTAACTACACGCGCAATCGATTACAATTGAGATGCAATCGTCGTGGAATTTAATAGATAACGCACAAAGTAATAGTATAAATCAATATAAATATGCATTAACATCGATTTTTATTACATTTTGTTATATAATAGTTAGGATTCAGTTTGTAAATGTAAACGGACTTGAAATGCTCAAGTATCAAAACATGATGGCCGTTTTTTTCCGGAAAAAAATTTACCGACTTTTCTCTGACTAATTTATCAATTTTCCCTGACCAAAATTTTAAGGGTATCTACTAAAAAAATGTATAATGCGAATAAAAGAAAATGTATTTGAAACAGATACGTGTTTTTGATAAGTTATTTATTTCTCGATCAACAACGAATAGTACTTTTGACGATATATTTTCTCTTTCAAAGTTTAAACAATCTTTGGAATTATAATGCTTTAAATCCGATTAAATACTACACTGTAAAAAAAATCTTTCTTAAAATTAATATACTTGTATTGGAACTGCCATATGCATAAACTGTGCATTAAATTTCATAAACCTTTATATTGAATTCTCATATGAACGGTATTGGAAAAAATGTAGCTTTCGATAACATTACGGCACAATTGTTTCTGGTTTTTCCATCGCTGCAAGCTATTTTTCGATGAATATATTTGGAAATTCATAGACATTAGTTTTGATATTTAATGACCTTGTATATTAAATTTCATAAACATTTATGTTGAATTTTCATATGAGCGGTATCTGAAGATTCAAATACATTTATGTTGGAAATTAAAAATGGGCATAAAAACAATTAAAAGAATATAAATAGTTTTACCCATAGAAAATTTTTCGCTTACACTGGGGTTTGAACCTACGATCTACCTACGTAAGTACCTAACGCACGCACGCACGCTACCGATTACGCTATCAACGACTTAGTAATTTTGGATTAATGTAATTTAATAATTTATTATGTATGTGTGATGCCAAGTGTAATACTTATTTTAGTAATATACAACACTTTTTAAACTTTTTTCTTGAGTGCTTCGATTTCTTCGAATAGATTCATGTTGTAATGTTTATATAAATTGTTGTTTATTTATTTTTTTCTTTTCAAATATTTTTCGGTTGTTTTTTTTTCCAAGTCTTTCTTTTATGGATTTGTATTCAGTTATTGAAAGTTTGGCAACAATCTACTTTTTCCCTGACTAATTTCGATATTCCCTGACTTTTCCCGGATTCCCTGATCAATTTTTTATTTCCCTGACTTTTCCCGGTTTTCCCAGACCGCAAAAGATTTTCTAAATCGCATTGACTACACGGGGAATCGATTGCAATCGAGACGCAATCGTCGTGCAATTTAATATATAACCCATAAAAGTATTTAATATATAATGCATAGGAGTAATAATATAAATCAATATAAATATGCATTAATATCGATTTTTATTACATTTTGTAAAATAATAGTTAGGATTCAGTTTGTAAAGGTAGTGTTGAATAAACTGATGAAATGCTCAGGTATCAAAAGATTTTCTAAATCGCATTGACTACACGGGCAATCGATTTCAATTGAGATGCAATCTTCGTGTAATTAAATATATAGTATGAAAGTGCATGTGGTTTCAATGAACTGATCAAGTGCTTACTCGAGACTTCTAAGTTACAAAATAATGACATTGCTCAAGTTAAAGCAACAGAAATCATTCCAAGTTTTTCCATCCATCATCAATAGTCGTTACAGACTATTATATGGGAACGAGGAAATCTGGTTTATGGTATACCGAAGAAGCGCGACCGTTGAAAGGGAAGACTATTGATCCGTTCGCGAACCAAGGTGCAAAAACTGGAAGGCGCAGGGAGCAACGTCGCCGTGTCTCTCCTTTTTTTCCCTTCTTCATTCGTATCCGTTGCGAATTCGTAATCGCGTCCGCAAGGTTACGACTTTCATCTTTACGATATATTTCGTTCAGCTTATCAGTAAGAAAAGTGAAAAAAATATTGTAGATAATACGAGTTACTTTATGATATATTGCAACACACTCAGTTAACTCGATTGAACAACACGCGTGATAAGAATTATAATGCTCGCCGAAGTACTGCATATCACGGAAAAAATTTCCATCTAAATTTTCGACTACATAAAAGCGTTGAATTACGTAGATAGAATATAATATATTCAAGAATTCACTTTGACTAATGTGCGAAGCTTCGAAAGCTGTTTGTATTTATTGGACACGAAGGTCACGGTCGAACAACAGTGTACGGTCAAGTTTACGTTCGATGGATTGTCTACGACAAATAATGGTTATTCAATAACTCGTAAGCGTAAAAATTAGAATCATCATCGTTAGAACTTCGAAAAGCTTTGGAAAGAAAAAAAATCGATGTCTAATGAGTTATTGATGAGTCAATCGATGCAATTGAATTTAGTGTACGAAGTCGATGAAACTTTTTTAAACAAAATGAATAAATCCGTAAATCGTACCCGCTCTTCGAGGCTTGTGTAGCTTGGATCGAATGGATCCTCAGCTTATTAGCCATGTCCTGCAATTTACTGATATCCGCGTCGCGCACCATTTTTATTTTGCTGAAGAATAATTTCGCGTTCTCAAGTAAACTCGATGGCAATATTGAAGGTAGTGAGGACGACCGCTTCGTTCGAGGATTCGATGCGAACTAGTGTGACTCTCGGAAAGTCGGCGAACTGCGCGGAGGGAACCTCGTGACGCTATAGTACGCAGATAGTACATTTCTCGGGAGTAGTATAGTATAAGTACATATCGAACGGAACTCGTGGACGAAATCCGGGGGAAGTTGCTCAGTCGCATGCGGCGTCGAGTCCTGCCGGTTCGGGTCTTTACAGTACACTGTTAAAAAAAATGTACTAAAAAATAATAGTACCAGAATCGAAGTGTTAAGGGATCTTTCCAGTGTGACGGCCCGAAAAATAACCTATTTTCACGATTTTTTTCGGACGGTTACTATACGCCGATCAATCTGAAATTTTTATGACATATTAAGGTAATCATGAATGACAGAAAATGATTTTTTATAAGATGATTTTTATTGTTAAAATTTTTTTTTTGAATTGTTAAAAATAATGTTGATAAAAAAGGTAGCCTCATGGTGGACATCCTAGGGGTCGCAAATTTGACCTAAAAAAACCCAAAGAATTATTAATTAGTATGCGATTGACTATCGAGCTATGGAGGCTTATTAAAAGTTTTTAAAGAATAAAAATTACCGATTTTAGCCGTTTTTTCGACAGTTTTTCTTTTAAAAAAATGGGAAGATTTTAAAAAAAGCTTCCATAGTACGATAGAGAGTAGCGTGAAGAATGTTCTCCTAAAATTTGAAAACGATCGCCTAAAAACTGTTCCCTGGAGAATGTCCACCTTTTTGAAAAATGTCGTTCCGAGAAAAACGCCTTTAAAGTTTCGAGTGTAGAAATTTCATATATCTCAATTGTGTACTTACGACTAATCGGCGATGCCAGGTCCATAAAGTATGCCAGCGAAGTATTTCGAATTTCTGTTTAAAAATTTGAGAGGATGTTTTTGACAGTATATACTAATGGATAAGACGAAAAAAAATCGTTTTTTTTTCACACTGGAAAGATCCCTTAATTCACAACCTATGCCGTAAATTTCTTGTCAATCTGTATTAGATATTTATAGTAACAATATTGAAAATGATTTAAGAAATGCACTGAGAGAAAAGCATATCGTTGATTTAACGATTTCAAATGATTAAACGAATATAGGAAGGCTGGCAATGTTTTATGGTTGAAGCGATGATAATATGATTGAATAAACGATACTTGCAAGATTATTGGAAACAAACGTTGAAATCGTATATGCAACGAAATTACATATTTGAAACGATTAGAATAGTTTTTGAAACTATTATCGTTTTGATGATTGCTACTGTTTCTCTGTATTATAAAAAGATCTCGCCGCCGTCGTCTCGTCAAGAATCGAGGGACTTAGAAAAATTCGGGGGGATCTGTGAGACACCAAGCCCGTATTTTTCTAAGTTCTTTTTCAAAAACATATGTCCCCCAAGGGTGGGGGCCAATGGGGGGGGGCACAGTTGCGGGGGGGGGGGGGCACCCTTGAGTGGGGGGCACTTTTGGGTGAGGAGCCCTTGGGTTGGAGGGGGGGGGGGCGAATGAGAGCGCGCGCAGCGCGCGAGCCACAATAAAATCCTAGTAATTATATATAACCATAAAATAGAGACGTTCCTCCTGGGAATTATAGTTTATAGTTAGATTACCGTCGGTCTAACTATATATATTTTTTAATTACCACATTTTTCCCTCAATGTAAGTTTACAAATTACTAGGAATTTGCATTCTTTATTTTATTTTATTTTCTAATGTCGTTTGTACATTTCGTCCACATGTTTATTATAAAATCGGAAGCTACCTACAATAAAAACGATGGTTTTCGAATTTCTGAAATTATACAGTTGTGGTTGACTGAAAATTTATTATCCGTATTCAATATTTTTGTCCCCAAGACGCATGAAAATGAACATCTTGAAATATTCCATGATGATGAACTACTAATTTTTATACAGATATGAAAATCCTGTATATGAATTTACAAATGGGTTTACCAATATTACGAAATTAACTGAAATTTTACAATTTTGGTCATGTAATTTTCATTAAAATATTTGAAAATTTAATCTTCGCTTACATAAATTTACTCTAATAATGTTAATTTTACAGTGAATGTTATACTAATCATTATTTTACGCACCAGTTTTGTAAATTTCATATTACTTGTTACAGCAAATTTACAATCTTTTTTAACAGTGTACCTTCACGGAATGGAAGAATTTATTAAAACGTAGCGCACATGTAATTGAACATGTCATCTAAACATCTGTCCAATTTCAATTATATTTACCGTCCGTAAGTTGAGATATTTACACTTGGACGGCTCCTAATGAAACTGAAGTAACTCACAGAAATCATTCAAAGCGAAGTATCTCAGAGTTCAATTCCAAACTGAATCATCTTACGATTCAGAATCAAACTAACTTATCTCAAATATCATTATTGAACTGACGTAACTCGGAAGGCATTCTGAAAAGCCCTAACTCGATGAAGGTGATTAACTACTATCTAATTCTAATTAATTATAATCGGTTCAATCACGGTTTTGTGATCGATATGTTTTTGTCTCTCAATTAATGCTGGAAACTTCGCATACGCCAAAAGCTGACTGCTGTCATAATAAATATTAATTCTTAATACTTGAATTGAGTTAGGCCTTTTGATTTACGTCAGTTCAATAATGATATTTGAGATACGTTAGTTTGTTTCTGGATCGTGAGATAAGTCAGTTTGGAATTGAACTCTGAGATACCTCAGTTTGAATAATTTCTGTGAGTTACTTGAGTTTCATTAGGAGCCGTCGACTTGAAGTTGGCATAATTTACATGTATCTCGTATACCTGAACGTACCTATTCACTCCGTGCAAGCCTTTGGAGGGGATAAACGAATCGATGTGCACGCGCTGGGTGGCGAAAATGAGAATCAAATTTAGAAACTCCGATGCATGAGAATCGCGTGATTTAAAGAGGTTCGGTGATGGCGGCAGGGTGGGGGATAGGCACTGTTGTGCTGCGCGGTAAGGGGCTGACGCCGTGTGAGCGAGACACCATGCGAGCCGCGTTAAGCGTAGAGGCAAAAAGTTAACGATTTCTCTGTCAATTTCGCGGTGACCTTCAAATTTCAAGCTCGTGCCCTATTCAGAATACTTTTCCGGACGTCTGCATATTTTTTTGATTATTCTATCTTGGATTTAGCTCTTGCAAAGACGTAAAAAGTTCAATATTCGACTCACTTTTCTTTTCTTTACATGTAAATAGTCGCAACTTTGTTATTTAATATCTCGGAAACTACACGGTGAAACCCTTAAAAATTTTACGTACGTGTCCGTTATCATTACAGCTGTTATACGATTTTTTTTACAATTTTATCTTGGATTTGATTTTTTTTTATGAACCTCCTTAATAAAATGGGACATTCTCCTTGTTGTACATCGAATTGTAAAAATAATAGCGTAAATAGCGAATGCAAATTCTACCAGTTTTCAACAGCTAAATACATACGTAACATCAAAATGCATCGAACAATCATGCAAATATGCGTAATGATTATAATTTACTTAAGTGTTTCATTAGATTATAACAATAAATGTTGTACACAATTATGTGAAGGTCATCCCGAAATACGTCTTTAATATCATTTTATCCCATTTTTTAATGCTTTTCCACACCCATTTACGGCCATAGTCTCCAAGTTTTTCGCATTTTCGAGGCAACAGACAGCGCCGCGGCTGACTTGCACGGAGCGAATAGGACATACATGATCTACATGTTGCAAAAATGAGAGGTTTTCTGTTGACATATTCCTTTTTCTCAAAATATCTACGGTGTCTCACTTTTGTTTACAGTTTTTGTTACCAACTGAGTAGGTTTCACCTCCCCTTAAGGGGATGCTGGAGTAGATTTTTTTACCGACTTTGGTCGGTAAAAAGTTTTGGTTTCGTAGTTTACAAACTACGTTGTTAATATATTACAAATATGTTTTAAATTGCACAGGATTATAATATCAACATAGGCGCTTCGGCGCCCGCTCGAATTTTTTATGAAAACACTTGAAAAATAAAGAAAATCATAATTTTGTAAACCTACCGAAAACCAATATGGCCGCTCGAACTGTCAACACCACCTATTTCGTCCTATATAAAAATTTCTAGACATCACAATCAAAAGAAGGGCGTCGACACCGATTCTATGATGTCCTTCGCATTTTTTAAGACTGTTGGTTTGGCGATAGCACAAAAGAAGCGCACGTAGTTTGTAAAGTACGTTTACGCAGTTTGTCCGCGATCAGGCTAGATCGAGAAGAGCGTGAATGAAGTTTCCCCATTAGGACACAGGTGGCGCCGATGTAGTCTGTTTACTTTTGGAAATGCTTCGAGCCTTTGCAACACGAACGTAATATACACTATATATCGAATTGGCTTGTGTAGTTGACATTCTGATGGTTTTGAAATATTCAGAAATCATCACAGAATTGACGTCCGGTCTGATTTTACATATCTAATTTCCAGAAACAATTATTATATCTAACAGCAAAGGTCTGTTGCCATATCGTGTGCGGCCATATTGAATTTCGGGAGATTCAGTATATTTTGCCAAAAGTAAACAGACTACGTCGGCGCCAGCTGTGTCATAATCGGGAAACTTACCGACCAAAGTCGATAGAAAAATCTACTCCAGCATCCCCTTACACGGAAAAAAGGCTTGGTTAGAACAACCAAACGCTTGGTTAAATACGCGCCAGCCAATTTCTTACTTAGATCAATCAGATTGTTGGTTATGCCAACCAAGGTATTGGTTATGTTACAATACGCTTAGTGGCGCTGACCAATAACTTGGTTGGCCTAACCAATTAATTGGCTAGCGTATATATAACCAAGCGCTTGGTTGTTCTAACCAAGCATTTTTTTGCGTATAAGGGGAGGTAAAATATGGCCTCTCTGGCACTCATGAAATCCGAAAACAGCTTTCTTAACGTGATGTGCTACTGCTCGGTCGGTAACAAAAACTTTTACAGTTTTTGTTTCCCGGTCACAATTGATGTTTCAGGCAAAAGACGAGAAGTACTGATTGCGCCTTGGCATTCTGCAGTCAGTACCTACTTCTCACCTTTTATTCGAATAATCAACCGCGACAGAGAACAACACTTCAGAAAGATTCAGCCATCTCACTCGCACTTATGGTGATCTGAGAGAGAGAGACGATATGTAAGAGGAGAGTACGAAAAAAGCATCCATTTCCGAATTAAATTTACGCAACATTAAGATTATTCCCCTTTAAGAATATACGGCACTGATATCATTACGCAATGATGCGGCGAGGGCTGTATGGTCAACACGTGACGAAAGATCTCACAGCCATGCATATAAATGTTGCACCGATGATTAAGATTTCATATAAAATACGTTGATTTAATTCACGTCCATTTTGTTTTGGTCTTATAAATCTTAAAACGAGGAAGAAAAAGATTGCAATGCAACGAATAAAATATTCTACCGTTGGACTTTGCGCGCCGTTTGAGCTTCAATCTTGGACTATTTGAACGCTATTGGTCAATATACGTGAGACCACATTATCGTGTACTACAAACTTATGCGAAACTCGTCGGACGATACGCGGAACGACCAATGAAGAGTCATTCAGAATCGCACCGGTTTAACTACAGACCTATACGCACATATACCTCGTATAGTGTGCCGTCGTTTTCCTCTTTTTCACATTATCCGCATGGCCTTCGAATCGCAGCGTCGTCTATACTTGTGCGAAGCTTGGCGAGCTCGCAAATTATTTCGCCGGAGGCGCCTATCGCTCCTATGTCGGCCGGCCGGCCAATACCGGCATTAGCCACAGACTATAGCAACCAGATTAGTATATATTCTAGTCCACCACCCATAGAACGGATGTCGATTTAAAAATAGTGTAAATAATAAAAATTAACGGCGTCCTTTGATTCGCCACTTTATATTTCACAGTACAGTTACATAATTTCCGTATGATAGAGGCATGCATAAACATGATTTAACCTTGACCCATGTGCTTTCCGATACAATGAGCAACTACATCTGAATTATTTTTAATGTTTAAGGCGATGTGCTGCCTCTCAATCGATAACAAAAACTTTAATGTAAAAATCTTTAGTCCGGAAGATCGACCGCACCAGAGAAATTTACATTTTATTGCAAATCTTTTGCTTATCGTTTTATTTGCCGGTATATATAGTAACGACCACGTGGTTCAACGAAAAAAAAAATGTTGGGTACGAAGCCACGAGATGCCGTTATTTTGGGATCGTCGTCGTACCATGCGGCTTTTCGAGCGGGGGCATAAAATTTGCTTGTTTCAAAGGCCCCTTGTTTGCTACTCGTTCTTAACAATCGTTAGAACTTGATACGCTGTACTATCGTAATTCTGCGACACTATCAGTGACCCCGAACAGCATTATCATATTTCGCTTACGCGGAGGATGAGGAGGGGAAGAGGAGAGGCTCGTTCACTGATTAGCAATAATTCGGTTGGCACGTGTATAACCGGCATTGATTAATCCAATAAAGCGAGGGATCGAGCAACTCGTCTATTTACCTTGAAAAAACGCATATCGAGCGTGTTTGGTGGTAAGAAGACGCGGGATATATATATAAGGTATAGTCGACAAACATGTGAGAGTGTTGCATGCACGCTCTACACGAGTCTACACTCTTTACTACCAGCAAATATTGACATTTACGTAATTTATACACCGCATGAGATGAATGATTAGTTGCATTGGAATAAACGCGATGTTTATCGTTAAAAAAAAATGTAACGCTTATGCCGCTTACCCAGACTTGCTCGCCTGCGTTGCCTGCACCGAATGAATTCTCAGCTTGTTGGCAATATCCTTGAGCTCCTGAATGGTTTTCGACTCTGGTTTGTGGTAGCTGGCCATGATTATTTATGTTTATCCTTCAACACTGCAAAGTATCTTAATTGATAAAGGAATTAATTATTTTGAGATAAGGAGATTTCAGTTCACTGAGCACGAGGAGCAAAGATACGAACCGGCGGCTCAGCAACAAGTATCTGACGCTGTGAACACGAACGTAAGAGTAGCTATCGCGCGACCACACATGCTTCTCAATTGCCACCAGATAGCGCTGAAATTCATCTCAAATCCCCTCCATTGTTCGAAATACTCGCTTTTACGAATAAAAGCTAAAACCTCGCTAAAACAAATATGATACGTTTTTCTGAGAGTCCTTCGTTGAGACTAAAGTAAAGCATTCCTACTGCTGTACTATAGGTACTAGAGTAATAGAGACCAGCAACAGATGTGAGTTAACATAATTACTATTATGGTGTCTCTGTCTATCGATCAGATGCTTGACGCTGTAGCGCTTATAATACAAACATGAGCCTGGAATTTGTTCTGCATCGAGCGCGAGTGATGGAATCGGTAAGCTACCGACCGTCAGCGAGTATATTGTTGGCAATAAAGATTTACTCCATTGTGTTTGGTATAAAAAAACTTGCTACTGGCGTGATCGCAATACGTGACTTTCTCATCACGATTGCTACTGGCATCACGTTACTGTCGTGAAGTTAGTTTGTGAAGTTAGTTTGCTTCACATCTCTCTTTCGTTTCGATGATATTATTGTCGGCATTGCGATAGTTTGACAGTCGGATTTACATTTTATTTCATATTTCAAAAGTTTCGAATGTTATGATGTGTATGAGCAGCATTTGGAATTGGTATAAAATGCTATACAAGTGATAATAGTATATTACGATACGAGTGCGATCAAACTTTTTCTGACGAGTGTGAGCTTGCTACACGAGCCGAAGGCGAGTGTTGCAATCACATGAGTTCAGAAAAAGTTTCTCGCACGAGTTTCTTATACAACTTTATGCCACTAGTGCGAGAAGTGCGATTTCTCGCACGCGAAGTGAAGCGAAGCGTGTGAGAAGTACGCATTTCTCGCACGGAGTGGCATAAAATAAATTTAAAAAACTATGATGCGATGAGTGCATGAGTGTTTATAGTCTAACATCAAGAGTGATGATAACCTCAAATGTGTTTGTCTTGTATTTTTACATTCTTTTTAAAAATTTTAAACTAACATATGGTGTGAATATTTATAGTATGTTCTCATTGAAAACTGCTCAAGATCATTGCAGTTCTTTTTTTTAGTAAATGTGTAACACAATAACACAAGAAAGTAACATATTTCAGGCAATACAAATTTTTTACAACAGTTTCAGATGTCTTATGTGAGTGATTGAAAAGACAAAATCTTCTATATACTGAATCTCTTGTTGTTCATTGCTTATTCGCTGGTAATACTATTTGTATGTATGACATTGAAGCATAATATCTTTTATATTAGCTTGCGGTACAAAAATAAATTAAATTTTTTTTTTTTTTTTGTATTTAAGGTAAAGTATTAGAAGCAGTGAAGATTTTGGATTGGATTTCATTACCAAAACCAGGATTTGAATGCAGAAGGCACACAAAAAATTTAATTTCAGTCCATAGATTTTTTCAAAAGTTATTGTGGTTTCGGACGGTACATACAGATGCCAGACAGACAGAAATGAGTAAATGTGTTTTTTTGGAATCTAGGACACTCAAAACATGTATTTCCATCAAAATCTGAGGGTCGAATTTTTTTTGGATTGCAATACTTTCTCTCTTACATACTTTGTATGTGATGAGAAAGTAAAAATATTTAAAGATGATGTGCTACTGCTCGGTCGGTAACAAAAACTGTAAAGCGCTGTTCTTGGTTACAATTGATGTTTCAGGCAAAAGACGAGAAGTACGGACTGCGTCCTGGCACTCCGGAGTCAGTACTTCTCGTCTTTCCCCTGAAACATCAATTGTAACCAAGAACAACGCTTTACAGTTTTTGTTACCGACCGCGGTATTTCACGAGCCCTTAACGTGATGTGCTAGTCGTTTTATCGCTCTCTCTCACACCACCATGATTGCCAATGGCGTTATCTCTCTTGCACTCATGGCAGTTCAGTTAGTGTAGCACATTACCTTAAGATGATGGGTTAGTGCTCGGTCGGTAACAAAGACTGTAAAGCGTTGTTCTTGGTTACAATGGATATTTCAGGCAAAATACGAGAAGTACTGACTGCATCCTGGCACTCTGCAGTCAGTACTTCTCGACTTTTATTCGAAAAATCAACCGTGGCGACAAATAACACTTCGGGAAGATTCAGATATCTCACTCGCATTTATAGCGATCTGAAAGAGACAGACGATATGTAACACATCACCTTAAGGCGAGGCGAAATTTACTCAGTCGGTAACAAAAACTGTAAACAATAGTATGGAGAAACCGTAAAAATTTCGAGAAAAAGAAATATGTCACCGGAAGGGCAATTTAATTGTTCGTCCGGTGACATATTCCTTTTTTTCCCAAAATAACAATAGCCTCTGAATGGTGGTGTCCGAAAAAAATGCAGCTATATCTCTCGGACTCATATGTCACGTGGTACATGTTTCACTTCCCCTTAAAAGGAGGTGAAACCTACTCAGTCGGTAACAAAAACTGTAATCAATCTTTCAGAGGACACCGAACGTAAGGGGAGGTGAAAATCCATGAGTGCGAGAAAGATAGCGAATATCTTTCGGAACAAGAATTTTCAGAAACTTGATCTTTTTTGGCAAAAATGACAGTTTTACATCATGCAGAATTAATAGGCCAATGATGTAAGACTTCTTTTATCAAAAAACGTTCGGTGTCCACTGAAAGATCGATTACAGTTTTTGTTACCGACTGAGGAGGTTTCACCTCCCCTTAAGATGATGTGTTAGTGCTCGGTCGGTAACAAAAACTGTAAAGCGTTGTTCTTGGTCACAATTAATATTTCAGACAAAAGACGAGAAGTACTGACTACGTCTCGGTACCCTGCAGTTAGTACTTCTCGACTTTTATTCGAAAAATTAACCGTGGCGACGAATAACACTTCGGGAAGATTCAGCTATCTCACTCGCACTTATAGCGATCTGAAAGAGACAGACGATATGTAACACATCACCTTAAGACGAGGCGCTAATAGCGCTTTCTCATTCGTTCTCACAGTAACTCGGTCGGTATAGTACATTACGTCAATAAAAAAAATATGCCACTTACACCACTTATTTCTGCAGGCACGAAAAGGGAAACTTTTTGTGCGTGTTTTACAAAATCATACTTTTCTCCGTAGTGTTGAAATATACTATTGTACTATGCATCTGTATTTGGCAGCGTTGTAGAAATTATTGTTTTTGACGCTTTTACCAACTGAAAAACGCAAACATCTTGCGCATACTTATGATTAACACATCCTGACATGATAAAAGAATATGATCACATTCTGCCCTGCCGACAATCTCAATGCTCCATGCTGCGTCGATAGCAATCAAAACATTTCGATTATACTTTGTTGACGTTCGGATTATACAATAATTCTAATGTTTTATATCTGCTTACGCGTTACGAATTATAAAAGTTATGTGCTCCATTTTACGCCCCTTTCCTGACTCAGTGCTTCATTGTACTTTGGACGTCGTATGAATCGTCTATCAGCTGTCCGAATAATACGAAGACAAGCTGTCAAATGGAGCATCGCGTAAATTACAGCCGTCTGTAATTTTATTATTTAACAGACGATAGATTCAACAGCTTATCAGGTTTGAAAAATACTTTCGTTTTATAATCCCCGTTATTGAACGTTGTGTATGTATTTAATGTTAATTAGTAAAAATACGAAAAAGTGTAATATTCTTATTGTGTAAAACGTTTTTTTCCGTTTCAAAAATTCTTCATCTGTTATTATTTTTTGGGCTTTCTTTTTAACAAGATCATGTTGTGCTTTTCAGGTTACACGTATTTTCAGCTCCACCTTGGTAAAAATAAATTATAGAGGCCGGTACAGATCAATAGAATTTTAATGGGATTTAATTGTATATTATTATCTCTATCTATTCTGACTGATCAATTTATACAAATTAAAATTGTTATTAGTTTACTATAAGTTTGTTTTCTGTGGGTTAAAAACTATAGATACATTATCGTTACGCTGTGGCTATTCGCACAGAAGAGTGTCACTAATAGAGTCCTGCTAGGGACACGCAAAAAATTGGAGTGTTTGGAGTATGCGTAAGCAAGTTCGGGAATTGACATGTCTAAATGATTTTTGGAGTGAGTTTAACAACTTTTGAAAAGGACTGTACATTTTCGTGTCTATACCACTGTCTATCTCTTATTTTCTTGCAGTCACGGATATGCTTAATTTATATGTTGTGTGCGGTGCTACTATAATTCCTGAATATTATAGTCTTCAATACCAAATGATGGACTAATTTTTAGGCCTCGATTTTGTAGGGTGTGATGTCATTTTTCAAGCGGATTTCGCATTTCCGTATTAGGGACACATCATTTTTGGAGTGACCTTTATTTACCTTTACATTTCACTGCTCGATTTGCTGTTTTTCTTTCTTACAATTACATACATACGCAGTTTGTCGTGTGCGATGCTACTAATAATTCCTGAAAATTATAATCATCTATGTCAAATGATGATTATTATTTCATCATTCCATGTTGATGATTATAATTTTTAGAAATCACAGTAGCTTTGCACACGCCAAGCTGCGTGTATATGTAATGTTAATTTAAAAAACAGCAAATCGAGTAAAATGCAAAGTACTACTCCATATGGTTTAGTCACTCCAAAAATAACAAAGCACCCTAAAAAATCGTGACATGAAAATTAATTCATCATTGGACATAAATGATTATAATATTCAGGAATTATAGTAGCGTCGCAATCGACAAACTGCATACACGCAACATATAAATTGAACGTATCCGCAGCTGCAAGAAAATAAGAGATCGACAGTGGTAAAGACACGAAAATGTAGAGTCCTTTTCAAAAGTTGATAAACTCACTCCAAAAATCATACAGACACGTCAATTCCCAAACTTGCTTACGTACACTCCAAACCCTCCAATTTTTCGTGTGTCCCTAGCGTGACTTTATTAGAGACACTCTTCTGTGCGAATAGCCACAGCGTTATCGTTATGTATGGTGCAGCAATGGATTTATAATATTTTATATTGAATTTACGTTTAGTCGCATGTAAATTTTTATCTGTTTGTGATGTATCATTTTCTATTGTCTCACAATTATAGAAAGTATATCGTAATAAATTGTATGTGTTCAGACTGAATATGTTTAGAAGAATTATTATAATCTATTGTAAAACTCTGATATAAATTAAACAGTTTCTTATCATTCATATAATAATTTCATGCTGATTGACTAGTGTTCTCTTCTTATCGTTTCACAGATATAGAAAGTCTGTCATGATGAATCTTGATACGATAAATATTTAAATCCAAACATTTCTGGATGATACTTTTTTAAAATGAAAAATGTAATATTATTCATATTACTTCTACAATTGTATATTTTTATTATCAAGTTTGATAGAAATATTATATTATTTGTAATCATATCGTAGGATATGGAAGACTTTGTAAATTCATTAACCAAAATCCATATACGGAAGGATAGAATTAAAAAAAATAATTTTCTATCATTTACTTTTAGCAGGGTAATGCAACCTTCAAGCAATGGAGTTTGTTAGAGAGATTCCTAAAGAATCCAAATTTAATTAAAAAAATTATGTTATTTGTAATAATATTGTAGGATATGGAAGACTTTGTAAATTCATTAACCAAAATCCATATTCGGAAGGATAGAATTAAAAAAAATAATTTTCTATCATTTACTTTTAGCAGGGTAATGCAACCTTCGAGCAATGGAGTTTGTTAGAGAGATTCCTAAAGAATCCAAATTTAATTTAAAAAATTATATTATTTGTAATAATATTGTAGGATATGGAAGAGTTTGTAAATTCATTAACCAAAATCCATATTCGGAATGATATAATTTAAAAAAATAATTTTCTATCATTTACTTTTAGCAGGGTAATGCAACCTTCAAGCAATGGAGTTTGTTAGAGAGATTCCTAAAGAATCCAAATTTAATTTAAAAAATTATATTATTTGTAATAATATTGTAGGATATGGAAGAGTTTGTAAATTCATTAACCAAAATCCATATTCGGGATGATATAATTAAAAAAAATAATTTTCTATCATTTACTTTTAGCAGGGTAATGCAACCTTCAAGCAATGGAGTTTGTTAGAGAGATTCCTAAAGAATGCAGATCTGTGGGAGAATGTGCTGGTGTGTGGTCAGGCTGGAATACCATTGGCGACCGAGAGGTGGTTAGAGAAGCCTCTGCGAAAGGTACGCATATAAACCTGGCCCACAAGTACCTGGCGTACAGAAGACACTGCACTATTGCAGAGGCTAAGAAATATTTCAACGATGAGGTTGAAATATGGATCAACGAATTGCTCAAGAAACAGCAGATTCACAGAGCTTCTCACATCTTGACAAATTCAGTTTGTATATTTTTTACTAGCCCTTTTAAAGGGATGCTGGAGTAGATTTTTTTACCGACATTGTTCGGTACCCTAGCGATCACGACAACCGTCAAAGTGACCGAAAAAATAACGGTGGTAGAAGTTGTTTTCTGCACAGAAAAAACTTTCGGTAATGGTCAAAATGACTTGCGAAACAACCAAGCGAAAAAATCTGAAAGTAGTTTTTCCGTCGCTGGAACCAATGAGTGACCGTCAAAACAACCTTCGCGTAAACATCGGGAAGGTTGCTTTTCGGGTTGCTCGAGACCGTCGAATGACCGTCAAAACAACCTTCCCGCTAACTCCGGGAAAGTTGTTTCGACCTGATGGTCACCGTAAAAACCACCGATGAAGATTTTGAAAGAAAAAAAACAAAAAAAAATTGTCTTTGGTTTAACCGGTTATTTTGCTCTTTTACTGCATATTCGATTTTGTTCCACAATTTGATACGTGTTTGAACATGAACAAAGAATGTAAATTTTTTGTCACTAGTAGGATTCGAACCTGAGACCTTGTGATTGTTGCCATGCGCCTTAGACCACTTGGCTATTCACACCTTTAGGAATAGATGTTTCGATTGTCTATTTGTAATACAAAAAAAGTCTAATCATGTTATGAGTTTTTACAATTGTGTGCAAATAATGTACAATTAAAAGAGCAAGATAACCCGTTAAATTAAGCGCAAAAACGATTTTTTTTCTTCGACATTTACATGGGTTGTTTTGACAGTGACCACCGAGTCAAAATAACTTTCTCAGAGTTAGCAAGAAGGTTGTTTTGACGCTGACTCTTTGGTTCCGGTGACGGAGAAACAACTTTCAGATTTATTTTTGTTTGGTTGTTTCGAAAGTCATTTTGACAATTACCGAAAGTTTTTTCCGTGCAAAAAACAACTTCTATTCAGCGTAATTTTTTTGGTTATTTGGACAGTTGTTTTTGCGAAAAAATGAAAGTTATCGTGATCGCTAGGGTAAATATAGACTATTTCTTAGTATACACTATATCGTTATTACACTACGTATATGCTTTATATTTTACAGGAATGTAATATAAATAGAAACGCTTCGGCATCCGTTCCAATTGCGGTCATAAAATTACACGAAACATAAAAAATTACATACACTGTTAAAAAAATCTGTATTAAAATTAATACAAAAGTGTTGGAAGTTTTTTTGCAGATACCCCTAGCAAGTCGTGCCACCGATAAACAACCGCAAAAACGACTGACGTCGTTTTGTGCAAAAATGTTACGGCAAATCACTGCAAAACGACCGATATTATTTCATACTCGATCGGTCGTTTTTCGGCTAGTTAACGAAAAAACGACTGCAAAACGACCGACCTTATTTCACGTTCGATCAGTCGTTTTACGTTTAACGACTGTAAAACGACCGATCTTTTTTCAATTTTCAAAAAAAAAAAAAAAAAAAAATTGTGTCGCTGGTAGGTTTCGAACTTGCAACCTTCGGTTTACCAATCGAGTACTCTGCCTACTCGGCTTCTCAGTTCGTTGAAGTATAATCAACACACGTTCCTCATAAGCTACCATACGTTTTGGCGAATAACTTATATGGAACATGAGTTTAACATGTATTAACGAACTGAGTGGCCGAGCAGGCAGAGCACTTGGCTAGTAATCCGAAGGTTGCGGGTTCGAGACCTATAGATGTGACTATTTTTTTTTTCTCCAAATGCGATATTTCAGGAGCACGCACATATTTTCTTGGTCTGCGCATTTATTAATTTAATAATATTTAATTGATATTAAAAAATGAAAAAAGATCGGTCGTTTTGCAGTCGTTTTTCGGTCATTAAACGTAAAATGACTGATCAAGCATGAAATAAGGTCGGTCGTTTTGCAGTCGTTTTTTCGTCAACTAGCCGGAAAACGACCGATCGAGTATGAAATAATATCGGTCGTTTTGCAGTGATTTGCCGTAACATTTTTGCACAAAACGACGTCAGTCGTTTTTTGGTGAACTAGGGGTTAATTGCGGTAAAATTGCGGTGACACGACTTGCTAGGGACCCGCCCCACTATTAGGGTCCTGATAGCGCAGGCACCTATAGTGGAGATTCTCTCTCCTCGCGACTATTTTAGTTTTAAGAATAATTTTCAGTATTAATTTTTCAGCTGTAGTTAGTACCTTTGTCCCGTCTTATGGTAGCATTATTGCTCTTGCAACCATTAGACTAATCCTCTGATCGCAATATTCGCATGTATATCACGCATCTCTTCCTATCCTTTATATTGCGCGCACGGGTGAAATTGCTCTCTCACGTGCCCGCGTCGACTATACTCCTCTAACGGCGCGCCTGGTGTATGATCGCTCTACCACAGGCCCGCGTGCACCAATACTCGCAAAATATTATACCTACAATCGACGCTTCGCTTTCGGGTGTTTACATGCTATCTTCCTCACTATAGCGAGATACATCTCTGCACCCTCTCACTTGCTCACATGACAACTTTTAAACATCTCTCTCGCGTGAAACATATAGATGAGTGCCGCTATCCGAATAACATTTGCAACAGCTGAGTATCCCTTCCTTGTCAGTCTGAAGGGAAGACGTGCTCTCTCGATCGCGCTTGCTATCCCTCTCACTTAGACCTGGGCGCCGCGTTATAAACAATAGCTCGTTCCTTTGCTGACCCATGCGAAGACATACTAAGCTGCTTAGCCGACCGATATTTCGAACTCACTCTCTCATGCAGAATATCTGACTATAGCTATCGCACTCACCACGAATTCATCACATAGACAATCGTTCGAACTCGGCAAATATATTTGCTCTCTCTATTCCTCTCAAGCGTCAGAATCAGTCGAAGACTTAATCTCTTTTAGTAAATATTGAGATAGCCGCTGACATCGGTTTGCACTCTTAAAATTGCAGCGTTAATCCTTTCCGATAAGAATTCCGATCGAGCCATTTAAATCGCGACAATTCCGATATAGTCTCTCGTGAACCTCGTCAATTTTGGGGATACCCGCGTTACTTAGAGCCCCCATAAAGCTCCGGTTATCTCACGTTCTGAACTTAGCTAATAGTAATGGCAATCGTCATCTGAAGAGGTATCACATAATGCTGACCTTGTCGAAGAGCTAGGGAAAGATCCTTAAAACAACCATCCAGAGCAAACCAAAGCCCTCATCTATTCCATCTTAAAGAGACCTCGAACACGGAAAATTCCCCTCGCAGTAATTCTGAATCTATTAATTCAATTCTCGAATTCCGATGATGAAAGGGAAGCTACCTGTATGTGCATTACTGAGGAACTGAGTCTTCAAATTCCATTAAGAGTGCGTGCTCTTACCAAATTAACACGCAGTGTCAATTCATGCTATATGAGCCCCGTGCTCCTCGCAGCGACGGCTGTTTGTTGCGTGAACAATTAGAGTCACAAAAATTTTGTTAAAAACTCCGAGTATTATCTCGTTTAAAAATCACTAAGAATATTTTAGGAGAGCTAAGGCTTTTTTCCTTCCCTTACTGCATCATCCCTACTCGACATTACATCTATCGATTCCCGAAACAAATAATCAATGATGAGTAAGATGGCCGGTGTCTGACGGCCCCTGAATTTTGAGATTATTCTCACATCCTAAGAGAAAATTCACACCTTTCGCGGTCCAGCACACGATACCTCCCTCTCACAAGTAACACTGTATTAAACGGTCCGTATTTTTCCTGTGCTCGCAAACCCGTTCAGTGGTGATACCTCGATTAACGGACTCGAGAGAAGACTAAAACGTTTCAATACGTGGCGAATATAACAATAACAATGAATAATTTATACTAAGAAATAGCCTATATTTACCGACCAATGTCGGTAAAAAAATGTACTCCAGCATCCCCTTAAATGCATATCTGTATGCTTCATCGTCTTGTTGTTATATAGGGAAAAGTTCCTCTGCAATATATCAGGGAAACATGTGTGAAATGCAGGGAACCAAAGTTGAGAAAGTACCTGGCTAAATATGTTATGTCCAATGATGGATTTGAAGGAATGCACGAGGAATCTTGGAGCATTATGAACAGTATTACGCTATTCGAAGAGAGAAATGGGTATGGGTTTTTACAGATACGATTTTTGCAATAAAAAAAGGAGATTTAAAAAAATTTACTTTACTTTTTTTTAAATTGTATATTTCATATTAAATTTTTTAAATACTATTTTGAGAATGAAAATTATTTTTCAGACTGGAGCTAAGTCTGATAGAAGATCGATGCATACAGGAAATTTCACTATTTCCTGATAATGTTAAATCTGCACTAATTACAGAGCTATATTTTTATACGAACGAGCAGTATCTGTCCAAGAAACTAAAAAATAGAATTCTTTGGGATTATTTTTTGTCAAACAATAAACTAGATTTGCTTGTGCTCTGGATCGACGAAAATTATCGGACTTCCGAAAATATCGTTGAAGAATGTGACGATACGAGCTTGACGAAAAATTTTCGTGAATTGAAGATTACCGACGACATGATCGACGCTATTGAGTTATCGAATGCCACGACTCCTATCAAAGATTTAGTATTAAACAAGTTGTCTCGGTAAGTTTCCAAAAATCATGCTAAACAAAAACGTACTATTTGTTTTTTTACCGAAATTTGAATTGACTTCAATTTTAGATACGGAGTATTTACGAAAAAGGAGCGGCATGATGTTAGACTTATGCTGGCGAGATTTTTCAGCGGTCGTGCGATTCCGTCGAAATTTACGGAAATATTATCTGGTGAACGTTGCGACTCGGATCGCGATGAATTCGTTCGGAAAGTCTTTTCGATTTTATACTACCGTTCTGCCGTTGAGGCTATCGGTTCGCAAGAGAAACAATCTCAAGAAAGAAAGCTTCTCGATTTTTTGACTGAAATGGGTAAAAGTAACAACGATAATGAGAGTCTCCTGCAGCGAGGAATCATCGAAACCGTGAATACGTTGTCCAATGATCCCGACAGATTTCTCATAGATAATCCTTTGATCATGTTGTCCCTATCGTTTTTGGAATATTTGAAAAACACTCGTAGAAAAGGCAGCGATAACCGAATCGCGAACACGGAATTTGAATTAAAGGATATTTTTAGTAACGAAAATGGTCTTGACACGGGTTCGGTCGTGATATCAGCGGAAATCCTTCGTGAATCGTTACTCAATCTTCCGTACCTGAATGAATCGCTAAAAGAAGATATGAGAGAGAACGATATAACGATATACCAACTTCTGGATGGTTACAAAAATTTAGACGTACAGGAATTATTCAAGTGGCGTCACAGAAATGAGCAAATGCCAAATTTTACGAGCGATAATCTCATCACAAAGTATGGACGTAAAGAAAAGTTGACTTACGTTTATTATTTGAAGGAAGCTAGACCGAGCATGGCTGCGTACATTTTGCAGCAGCAACAGAATAAAATACGTGATGGCGTCTCCTCTAAAACGTAATGAAAGGTTTTTTAAATTAACTTATATTTTTCAGTCAAAAGCTGAGTCTTCGGATTCTACAATATTTTATACTTTTTTATTCTCAGGAAATATCAGGCTGCTTCTTATGCTCATTTATTTGGACTGCAACACGCCAAAGATCCTGAAATAATGTGCAGTTGCGTGTCTTTCATCGAAATGCTTAACGTCGATTCTGATTGCCTGAGGCTTCACGCCACCGCCGCAAATTACGTTGAAAAAACTATCAACGTTTCAATCTGTAATTATTAATCTCATATAATTATCACTGTACAATAAATCCTTAAGAAATATTCGTCAAAGAATAACTTTATGGATGTTTTACGAATCGTTGCAGATGATTTGCTTGAATCTGTTTCCCTAAATAATCAAAAAGACTTGGGAACGGTATTGAATTACTTGGAGTCGAGTTTCCAGTCAAGTGTCACGATAGACTCATTGACGGATATCAAAGAATTTGTAGAGGCCCTGAAATCGTGGGACTTTATCGCTAGATTCGCCAGAGCTCATAATTCTTTACCGCCGTGTTCTTTTCTCAAATTATTGGCAAGCAATAATCTCTGGTTCGAATTTGTTCTTGTCGGACATATATTCGCGTATTCTCTCGACCAGGTAAAAATATAATGAAATTCTTTGACAATACAATCGTCGCCTTTGGATAGGCTTTCAACATAAATATAAAATGACTTTTGCAGATTACGGAAAGTGCGAGGCAATTTGAAAATCCTAGTATGCGAAAACATTTACTTTTGGCTCTGAGTAATTCGCACATTTTAACGACGAATTCTCACCACATTAATTCGCCAAAAGTTAAAACACAAGAATTATTATTGAGTGCGCTGAGACAATCTTCTGTGGATCAAAATACGAGCCCAGACGAGAGTGATTTGTGGCTGACTATTCTAAAATGTCATCAGAGCCAGGATCCTCCTGGAGCTTTGTTGACGGCTTCGCAATCGACAAAATCACCTGTTCTGACCGTCCTAGCGGCTTGTTACGAGGTAAAATCTAATTAAATTATATTTCAATTAATCTGTGTTCACGATTTTGAACGTCTTATTAAGAGGAGAGAGTCACACCCAAATTGCTGATATTCATATTGACAGATATGTCACTTGGTTATCTGTTGATGTCATCAAAAAAATATATTCTTTCGAACCGGAAGCAAAGGTTTTTTGCTCTTCCCTGGCGAAAAAGATCTACAACTTTCTACGTCGTTTCAACAACAAATTACAAATTTCTACAACTAAGTACGAGATTTCTCCAATTTGTTCATTTTGTAAAAAGTTGTCGAATTTTTCTACAAGAAACTACAACTTTTGACAACTAACTAGAATTTATTACAGCAATAAAATAATTCATTGTAGTTTGCTGTAGAACAACTTTCCATGAGAAAGTATTACTTTCTACATCTGCATCAAACTTTTAAAAAAATTGTAAAAGTAATCGGAGTAGTTTTATCGGTTGAAAATTTTCGTAATAAGTTGTAGTTAGTTTTAAAATGTTGTAGACACTACAACTGATTACGAAAGTTTACAACCGTTTTGGCCCTTATCGGTTGTAGATTTCCGGAAAAAATTGTAGTTGTAGCAAGTTATAGTAACTATAACTTTTTACGAAAATGTACAACGGTTTTGGTCCCTATCGGCTCTAAAGTTTCGTAATAAGTTGTAGTTGGTTGTTTCTACAACCAACTACAACTTATTACAAAAATTGTACTAACCACAACTTATTACGAAAATTTACAACCATATTAGTCCCTATCGGGTGTACATTTTCGTCATTAGTTGTAGTTAGTTGTAGTAATTTCGACAAGTTTGCAAATTTTCATAGAAAGTTGTAGTTTTTCATTATTGTTTAAGCCCGGAATTAACGTAAAATGTAGAAACTACAACAATCTACAACCATGTTCCAAATCTCATATTTTTCATGGTAAGTTGTGGAAGTGGCGTAGTTTGGTATAAAAACTTATAGTTCTAAGATGTTTTCGCATAGTAAGTTGTAGTTTCCGGGTAATTATTCGGAGTAGAAAATTTTAGAAGTAGTGGCACAAATATCGAGATCTTTAGTATTTAGTATCATCGACTCTTGTTACGAAATTTATAAGTTTGTAAACTTCTTCTCACTTTCCTGTGATAACCAAGAAGCCAAAAATTTCTAAAGATTTCTCAACTGTACATAAGAAAAATTGTTCCAGCATGAAAGTACCTTTTTTAAAATAAAATAAGGGAATTTATCATTTTTTTACTGTACTAATTTTTATTGAATTATTTAATAATAATTCCTGTAGCCCATTTGATATAGTTAGAGATGATTTTACCGTTGAGCAAAAACGAATATTTGTTTCAAGGTTCAAAAGAATATATGTTTTTAAATTGCATCAGCAGATAAACAAGTGAGATGTTTGTCATTTTGGGTTTGACTCAATCCCCGTAAATAACATCCTTTCAGCCCTCTGCCACCCCTGCATACTGTTATTCGTGGCTCGTAATATCAGTGAACATCGATGAATTAGTTTCCGATTACGAATCGTGTCTGAGAGATCAATTGTGGCCTGCCAAGAGAGTTTCAGACCTCTTTCGAAGCATGGTGTCGTTTGAATACGTCGATACACTCAGCCGGGGCTTCCAAATATTTATGCCTGTAAGATTTTTCATTTTGTCAAGACTACACCACAAAATTGTGATTTTTTGTTACACTACTTTTTATTTCAGGCAAGTCCGCTTAGTGCATTTTTTGAGTTCCTTGTGCAATGCATTAATCTCGGAGATTTTAAACGCAGTCGTGAAAAACTTCGGGACTTTGTCACTGGTTGTATCACTCTGAAAAGTAATGTGAGCATTGTTAAGATTTCCCATTTTGTGTCTTTTTATTCAATTTGAATTGTCATTGAATTGCAGTTTATTTGTATTAGAAAATTATCGATTGGGGGAGCACCGAGACTGATTATTTACAAAACTCGTACTGGGTCGTTACCGTTGCTGTAGAGTGCATGATGACGGCTCTTGGAAAATGTTTTCGAAGCACTCACTTGCAGATGAAATTTCTCGATATTCTCGTCAAGTGCAACATAAACTCCGATCTGGACAGTAGGCATTCACTAAATTTTTGTACATTTTTTTTTCTATCAGTGACGCAATCTTCTATTTTATTTTTTAGTCGAGACTCCAGATTTCTATACTTTGTGGGAAATCACCACGATCCTATCAAGCACTAAAACGAGCTTTAATTTTTCATCAATTCACGTAACCGAAGAAGGCTCGAATGTTAACACGGAGATCAAAAGATGCATTCGCGATTTGGTGGATGTCGAGGATTTCGATAGTGCCTTACAGTTGTCGAAAGTCGCGGGTTTGCATTGTTCACAAATCATAATTGCTCAGGTACATCTGCTTGTTTATATCCGTAATCAAACAAAGTTTTGCATAAAAAGTACATAGATAAAATAAAAATAGAAATAAAATGGAACGAAAATTTACTAACGCGTTTATGTGAATATCAGTATCGCAGCGAGTTCAAGCGAAGTACCGACGAAGATGGCAAAATAGAGTCATCCTTTTGGAAGCGTTGCGCTCAAGATTTGAAGAAATACAACGTAACGTTCGAAGACGCTGCAGCATTTTTTGTAGAACATGCTGAAAAAGTTCTCTCTCATAAAGAACAGTAAGATTATCCAAACAATCTTCTATTTACCATAGTTAAGGGGTGGAAGCCAGACCCAGATGGCTGATATTCATTAACAGATATCTCACTTGTTTATCTGCTGATGTCATTTAGAAAAATATGAGGCATTCCATATGAAGCGGGCCACCCGGATTTTCAATGTTCGTAGAGTGGGTTCATATTTTCTTTCAGAATATTTAGAGATCCCCGAACATATACGAGTTATTTCGGATTTAAATACGCTTTTTTTATTTTTATTTTTTTTCCTTTCGCTGCCGATTTAAAACTATCTATGACACAACAAAATTGGTCCAGGTAAAAATGTAGGGTTTCGCGTATACTTTTTGATAAAAATGTTTCCAAATTAACCTACATAAATTTAGAGGCATTTTTTGGTCAAATAATGCCATATCTTTTTTTTTCGTTGAGAGGGACTATTTTTATTTTACTGAAAATTTCCCTTATAATATTGAAAACCGACGAAAAAATCAACACGATGGCAAATTGATACCTTCACAATGTACGGCTCGGTTTTGTGCTGAATCATACACAATTCATATGTTCACATTATGAAGGTATGAATTAATCATCGCGCAAATTTTGGTGTAGTTAGTGGACATAATATCGGAAATTCTGTCAAATTTTGAGCAAAGTCAAAATGGTCCTTCCCAACTAAAAAAATGGTATGACTTTGTATTGCCAAAAACTGATTGAAAATGTATCTATGCTAATTCAGAAACATTTTTATCAAAAACTATACGTGAAATCCTACATTTTATCCCTGAACAATTTTGTTGTGTTGTGTTTGTTTGTGTAAAAATAAATAAAAATGAAAATAGAATTTTTTTTCATTTCACTGCGGATTTATTGATATATTTAGGAACGGAACTATAGGAAATTTAAGGTTTCCTGAGATTACTCAGAAAAGTGAGAAGAATATTAAAAACTTGTAAATTTTCTTCAGCTCATTTATAATAGTTTTATAATAGAGTATATTTTTCTAAATGACATCAGGAGATATCTATCAATGAATATCAACCATTTGGATCTGTCTCCCTCCCCTCAAGATTCTGAAATTTAATTGACCGTCATACTTAGGTACGAAATACTAAAACTGGCACTGCAGACTCTTGAGCCTATCGTAACGGATAAACAAGCAATTGATACTATAGAAATGGCAATGTGGAAATCGTGTATACTTGCCGGCCCGGATTCTATAGAAATCGAAAAGGAATTGGGCGTTTTTAACAAATTAAAAACGGAATTGTTGTCCGGTGTGAGCGATTTGCAAGTCAGTTGCACTTTAAATGATACGGTAGAAGAATCAGCTGTCGAAGGACTGATTAATCGATTTATAGCTGCGGAGAAATTGGCTATCGCTTTACGAATAAGTACAATATTCAACTACAAACATCGGGTATGTGTCACGATTTAATTTATTTAGTTCAGTTTGTAAAAAAATCTTATGAGAATCTCCACATAAACATTTTTGTAATACAAAGGACTTGCAAATTTTGATGCTGTGCCTGAGCCTTGCCGAAGGCGAGATATCGCCTTATCAATTGACTTCCCAGCAGAAAAGTCTTTTGTCAGAAAGTGGCAAAGTTAAGCAGCAGAAATACACGACACTGCGAAATCGCGGTTTCCGGAGACGCTCATCTTCATCATCGCGTAAATATTTGTATTTTTCTATAAAATAAACTTACGGTTTTCTTGACGATTTTTATTAAAAAAGAATCATTAATTACTGTAGTGACTCTGCCTTCGTCGCATTCTACAGCTTCCCCGAATTGCGACGCTCCAGATGCGGCTCCGAATTCTAAAATTCAACAAATACAACTGGAGTCCCTGTCGTTGATCGAGAGGCTTGTCAAAAGTCTTCAGAATGGATTTTCCATAGGAACCAGGATATTCTTGTGTATTAAGCTTGCTACGTATCTCAGGAGAAACTATCAGTCCCTGTTAATACTGAACGACCCGATGCAATTGCTGTACGAAGTCGTGGGCAGTAATTGCGATCACAAAATAGAGATGGTCGGTGATATAATCGCCGCCTACCGAATTAAAAATGATATGGTTGCGAAATTCTTCGCGGAAGAAATTGTCGCGACCACTCCTCGGCTGGTTGAAGGTATTTCCGCCTAGAATTACGATCGCAACTGATAATATTAATTGCTACACCCAGAAAAAAGATCTTGTTAAAGGGACTAGAATCTACGCATCGGAAATAAAATTTCTTATTTAGATGCCGACCTACTAGACTTCCACTCACCTCAAATAAATTTTTTTATTTGTAATTAATATACTTATTGAATAGTAAATATATTCAAATCTAAGAAATATTTATTTGGGTCGGCAGTTACATAAATGTTGATTAAAAAAATTCTTTTTTGTTTGTTTTTGGGTTATCCTCACTACCCCTTAGAAGCTCAGAAACTGCCTCCCGCTCAGCAGTTGGCGCGCAAACCAGTGCGCGGCTGAGCGGTCACTCATCCAAGTTATGACCGCAAATAATGCTGCACTTTTTTTTTTTTTTTTTTTAATATTTATTGAAGTTCTTGGTACAATCATTGTTTCACACTGATGGTTTCATTAAACATATAAAAACAACCATAATTTCTGATTAATGCGATTTTGCCCGCTCGCATACAGTTCTTAATGGTAAGCAGTTTTCGTTATAAAAATAATGAATAATAAAAGAATCTATATAATGATATTTGTTGAGCTTCTTATTTGCTCGGTACTTTCTCGGTGCTTGACTGTCACCATAACGATATGGGAAAAACTTGAATAGAAAAAAAACCCTTCGTACAATCTTGTTTGTCAAGTTCGTCGAGCCACACACCGACCGCGCGTCCACTGCTGCCGATTTAAAGAATATAAAATATTCATATAAATATACGTCAAGAATGAAATCAAATTGATAAATGTTGCATGTTGATAATAATAAACTCCAGTGATGAACGGAAATAAATATGTATTGGATTATAAGATAGTTCCAATTGATTT
Organism: Ephialtes manifestator; assembly: GCA_963970395.1. Taxonomy (NCBI): domain Eukaryota; kingdom Metazoa; phylum Arthropoda; class Insecta; order Hymenoptera; family Ichneumonidae; genus Ephialtes; species Ephialtes manifestator. Next base: position 2,395,538 of record OZ019980.1, read on the forward strand.
TATTTAAAAATATCTAAATATATAAAGATTCAAATAAATAAATATGTTGGAAATTAAAAAACTGAAAAATTGAATGAAATACATATTTGTTGGAGGGAAAGTAATTTTTCGTTGATTGAAATAATTAAATGTTGAATAGATAATTTTAGTTAATATTACCAAATCTTTTTTCTGGGTGTAAATAACAATTTTTTAAAGTAATAGTGGAATAGTTGAATTTAATTGTACATAAAAATTTTAGACGGACTGGATGGTTCTATCGTAATGTGGGGATACCCACTGGGCGTGAGTATCCAAGCGATAATCGATTTATGCAATGATCCATCGTTGCTCGGATGGGAACTCTTGAAGACTGCCAATTTAAGTTTGGGACATTCTCACGGTGAAAGACGAAATGGTTAAAACAAACTCCTTTTCGATACTCTAGGTTAAGTGTAGAAAATAAATATATAATTAATATCATTTTATTTATTTAGTCTTGACTTTGAAAGTCGTAGTGGAGCTTCTTATTCGTGCCCACGATTGTTTCACTGCGTCCTGCAGCATGGAGGGTATCGCTTCGGTACTGAGAAAGTCCCAGCATCTGGCTTATACATTGCAACAACTTAAACACTGGAGTATTCTTGTGAGTCGATCGTATTTTTTTTTTTTTTTTAGTATTTGTTTTTTTCCTTCGGTCGTGATTACTTTATGATCAAATTAGGTACGACTTGTGACAGGACTTCGTCGCTTTACTGAGATGAACTACATATTCCAAATATTAATGGAAAACGATCAGATCGAATTTTTATTGGGTCAGGGGTTGGACAAGGTGAGAATATAAATCCAAAAACGTACGTCGGTTCTGGTTTTTTTTTGCTATCACTGTAAAACTTTTCATTTATAAAAATTAATATACTTTTGTTGAAAATTTTTGTGCATAGAATGATATATTAAGTGCTATATACCGTTATGATGTTAAATTATTAGACGATATAAAAGTACCGTGATTTTAAAAAAATATCTTGACGCCGTGTAAAGAATCGATGACTATCTATCGATAATCAAGAGTATCTTGATTCCAGAGGAGAAATGCTTAACAAAAATGAAATATTTTCAGATACCCGGTTTGAAAACTGCGTTGTTGGAGTTTTCAAAACGGCAGTGCCACGAAAATAAAGAGCTCTTTACAATGATAGCGTTGCACTTTCATCTTTACAATGAGATGGCTTTGATGTGGGAAAAAGAAGCCAAAGCCGTGATAAACGAGCTCGTGGCTGACGCTCGTAAGAATCTACCAAAAACTTCAAGTCCCCAACAAGTTACCTTAAAACTGATTAAAAATGAAACAACTGAAAAAAAGTTACAAGAGGCAATGAAAAACTATACGCATGTGACGGACTTTTACTTGCAGGTACATTGAAGATACGATAGCTGGAAATTTTTTTTTTTTTTTAATAAGCGAATTTAATTGAGTTCGATTGTTTCTACAGGACAATAAACTGAATTTGGCAAGTCGATTCTCTCATCAGGCTCAGTTGGTAGCTTTACAAATATCTTTACTCGCCGGAGTTGGTCAGAATCAACAAGTTGCTTGTCTGTTTAATCTGACTTCCGAGGAAATAAATAAAACAATGTGCCAGACTCTGAACTTGCCGCAAAGTCTGATACTTGTTCAAGCATACAATCATCACGGCGATTGGTCAGCGGCGATTTACACTCACGTTGTGATAAACGGCGAATTTCGTTATCTGAAGGATTTTTTGGCTTGCAATCGGCTGACTTCCGCGATTGTTCAGGAATGTGTGTGCAGGTAAGTTCCGGGATCTAATTCGAATAAATTATGATACAATTGCTTTTATAATTTCTTCATTTGTTGAAACAGGTATCGGTCGGAAAAAACGATAACTAAACAAATGACGGAGAATATGCAAGTTCTCGTATCCGAGCTGACTGACATCGAGTGTAAATACGTGCTAGCGAGTCAGCTCGGCTTCAAAAAAATAATCGAAAACATGTTGGCGAATGCCACGACGAGTTCTTATCTCAAGGACACCGTTTGGAAGCAAGGTTTCAACGTAAAGGAACCAATGGGCGACAATTATTGTGGATGATGCGTACCGCTAATATCAGATTGCATTCAAATGGATTCCATGGTGCATAGGCAGATTGTGATCGGTATCACTAATCGCAATGGTTATTTTGTAACTGTATATTCATGTAATTGTATTTTAATAATTTATATATTGTTCCCTAAAATATTGGATTTAAGTAATATATTTTTAATATTTCACTTATTAAAATATGAAGCGTCATTTCCATCCCTCGACACGGCATTTTCAATTGACTGTCGGGCAATGTCCCACTTTGCAGGCTTTTTTAAAAACAACAAGTTTAAGGAGGTTGGAGCGCTCCAGACTAGTCAAATCAGTGCTAAATTTTTAAAAGCGCTTCTACAATTTCACATGGTTTAATAATCTATTCCAAGGTGTTAATCGCATAGCAGCATTAGTTCTTGATATTCAAATACATTCACAGTTGTGATATCAACAGTAAATCGATCAATATCTGCAAATTTCCGATGTTATGTTTTTTCATTCAGTTTTTTAAAAGGGTAAACCGTAATATCAGTCCGATTATGACGAGCAATAGTTCATTCGTGAAGGTAGTTCTGTCGTGAAGGCAATCCAAACTCATATGCATGAATTTTTGACATGTTGTAATTTAGCTATTCAATTTTACTTGCCCAAAATCTTGAAGGCTTTTACCGAGTATTTTAATGAACAATTAAAACTTGAAAATCGATCTTTTTACATGGCGCTCACGGGAGGACCGGAAAAATTGTTCTTCAAATCGAAAATTAACACACTTAGATCAAAGATAGAGAAAAAATAAAAAGTACTACGGATTCGCCAATCATTCAGGAATTGATGCATCATGAAAAAAGGTGAAGTCTCCGGAATAATGTTTAAATGAACCAAGATCAAAGTGCACGATACCGGGCCCAATGACGTTTCCTAACCTAATTATCGTAAAAATGAAGTCAAATCCGCACTAAACATATCAACTATTTACAAATAATCGTTTTAATCTTATTACGACAATTTCGAAGGATTCTCGATTATTTTTTATATTATTATTGAGGCAGTCAAAGTGATGCGTATGATTATTTTTTAATGTTATATAGACTCTGAGATTTATGACTCCGGCGTACCGACAGAACTACCTTAAGCTGTGATTCGGTCCGTGATTTCTACCATTATTTATACAAATTACCAAATCAAGAGACGCGGTAGCGTCTCGAGACAAGTACATTTACCGTCTCTCTCAGCTCCAGCAAAGGGACGCACCAAGACTCTTTTCTCTAGCCAACTCCTTTTAGCCGTTTTCCACCCCCCCTATCTTCGCATATTAATAAATTTCGACCGTTTTGAGTATTTTCCCGGTTGCGATTAGATGCATTCGCTCAAAATATTTCGTTTAAGACCAAACACAGCGCTGCAGCTATTCGCATAACGGAGATATCTCAATTTATAAATTAAAAATTCAGTTTTTTTTGCAGTTTCTTTTCGTTGAGTGGATGGCACGCGCTCAACTTCACACCGTACATGGCACCTGCTTAACTTCACACCGTACAAGGCAACTGCTTAACTTCACACCGTACATGACAACTGCTTAACTTCACGCCGTACATATTGTTATCTATATATATATATATATATATATTGTTACGCGCGTGATTGAAATAATACGCCCAGATTATTATAAAAGGTCACGTAGCTTTTATTCTGCAACACGATCCGTTGGCACGTCTGGATTAGTCGCGGTGTCAACCGAAACTGTCTTGTTTATCTGTCTCCGTTGTCAAGTTAGACGGTTGTCAAGTTAGTCGGTTGTCAAGTGCTTCGTCTAGTGTGCCGTGTTCGGTCTGAACCCCAATGTGAAGTGAACTTGGCGCGCACCATTCGTTACAATATATAATTGAATGAATTTGTAATAGTATATATATACACATATATATACTTGAGAACAAAAATTAGTGAATAAATGTCAACATCTCAAAAAATTAAACGGAAGTACTTGGCGAGTTTCTATGCTAATATGACCATTGAATAATGGCGAACCATATAGGATATTTAGCAAACTCGCCAAGTACTTCCGTTTAAATTTTTGTTCTCAATTTATGTCATCGCCATTTTTTTTTATGCAAGATTTTTCCTTCGTTACTGATTTTTTTTCCTTTAAATGCGAGAAATTCTTTTTAGTTGATATTAAAACTACTGTATATATACAAGTATATATATGTATATATATGTTGTACAACATGTACTTGACATGCTGAATATATTTTTAGTTTATTTCACAACTTTTTGTACCTATACATAGTTTACGGTCAAGTTTTTGGGGGGTATTAGATACCTCTCACGTAAATGTACTTGTCTCAATTTTTTTACCCGTGAGGGTTTTTTTGGGGGATATTACGAAATTTCGAAATTTTTCGAAATTGATATCGGTGTTTTTGCGGTGATCGAAACGGCAAAACTACCAACGCTAGATTTAAAAAAAACTATCAGTGGCTGTGCGGAGAATCGCTGTGCGGAAAAGTGCAGAAAACACTGAGGTGGTTTTTGCGGTTTATTTACGGTGGCAAAACCCACTAGAGTATTCGTTTATCACGATATGACAAAACTTTATTGATGAACATTTTATCTGTTTCCTTCTAATCCGCTTCCATATTTAGAACATTTTTTAAGTGCTATATGATGAATGGTCTGGTGTGTGATAGGGTGAGCCGCTTTCGTTCAGTGGTGTAAATAACATTGTAATCTCGTACCAAAGATCAGTTGAAGGTTGCAGTTCAAGTCATTTGCCCTCGTTGAACGTCAGAAAATCCCGGCGGATAAGATTATAGCAATATTACCTCATTAGATATTGCGCACAGCGGTTTTTATGACGAACGCGGTAGAGATTTCACACCAAGTATTAAATGTCATTGATATGCTTTTTCCAATTTTCTGCTCCAATCGTCTAATGGAAATTTTTTAAATTGATGTTTATCTTCAAAATGTGATTTGTCGTGATAGAATTGGTTTCTACAATGCTGATATAAGATAAGCTCAACTTTTTAGTCGCATAATCATTATCCTCCAACGCTTGTACAATACACATTTCGTTGTGAACCTATAGCGTATCTCATTTATCGTGTTTCAATTTTATGACTAATACAAAACCCAACAAAGCTGCTTCTGTTTAAAATGAATATCAGAAAAACAGAATAGTTAATTGATTAGACACATGAAAATTATGATTACTTTCTCATTCTCACCTCGTTCAAGTTTTTGATTGAACTCGATACAACATACATTGTATACATACCAAGAAAATTAACGCATCAGGAAGGGTAGAAATCTAGAGAAAGTATATGATTGTAACGAATTAAAAATATTGCCAAACATTATATTACTTCATATTACTACATGCCAGTGTATACTACATATTACTAATTTAGAGTGTAACGATTGCAACCGTACGGATTTTTGTCTTCGGGTTTGTATGCGTCTCGATAGGAGTAAAAGTTTCCGGAGCCGAAGTTTTGATAATATTCCTTCCCCGCCGGGCAGTCCCAGTAATCGTTTCTAAAGGTACCCCTCTTCAAATCAATCCGATCACATACCGCGTATATTGCATTCTCGTCATCGGGATCCCGCTGAAGTCTTTCAAAAGCACTGACCAACTGTTCGACTTCACGGAATATGATTTTGTGTGCGCCCCTACTGGTCCGCGTCAACATTATATCTGTCCAGTCGATGTTGATATCATTCCACTTGTTCAACAATTTCTTGCACCCCTTTAGCAATTTATTATTAACGCAAAACGCGCGAGGCCCGCCGGCAATGGTTCGTTCATTCATTCCAATGCACATAACATTGACACAGGTATTATGCCAGCCGTCTGCATGCACCTCTATTTGTTTGGCTTGCTCATTGCCGAGACGTAACTTTTTGCCGTACTCGGCAGCTTGCGAAGTCATTCGCATTTTGTATCTGCTGTTGCCACACTGATGTACGGTGGATTTCGGGAAGTAACCACTCGCGGATCCGCCAGCATAACCGTGTACCATGAAAAAGAAACCGCAGCCGTTTAGCTTCTTATCACCGTTGTGCATCCACACTTTGATCTTGATTGATTCCGCTTCTCTGTTGGCACGCAACGTGGCTATGAAGTTCCTGACGAATGGAGCGAGCAAAGAAACGGCTCCTTTTGCAATGGCCAATGGATTTATGCATTGCGTCTTCTGTGGAACGACTACCAGAAATATCACTGTCGACAACAGGACGATGGCTAAATAGGGCGCAATAGGGTTACGCATTTTCCCGTTGATCCTAAAACCAAAAAAAAAAAAAAAAAAAAAATGAAATTTAAATAAAAATATATAAATTGGAAAGAGCGACAATGTGGAGTTGCACACCATCCCAGCATCATTTCTACCGACCGCCCTGACCTAGCATACGCCGTTTTTCGTTCGGGGCCCCACGCTGCACAATTCAAGAAGTTATCCAAATGTTGCTCTAGCAATCTTGACAACCGTCGTTTCTAGCTGATTCACCGTAAAAACCACCGTCAAATAACCGGGTGGTTTTTTTGCAAAAAATAAACCGGAATTCGGTCGCAGCAACCGCGAAAACAACTGCCCAAATAATGTTTTTCGGTTTTCCATAGTAAACTGAAAAAAAAACGACCGCATGAAATTTTTGAGGTCAGTCCTTTTCACGGTTGTTACGATCAACGATCGGATTTTTTTTTTTTTCGCAAACACCACCTGGTCGCTTTTACGGTAAAACGGTAGTTGTTGAGATTGCTAGGGTACCAAATGTCACTTTGGAAGTTCTCCATGAGTTAACAACCGTCCTAAAAGATATTTTTTACGAGATGATAACTTATGGATAACTTCCCTAGCGACATTTAGTACCCATTTAGGCGACTTTTGGATAACTTCTTGAATTGTGTTACCTCCCAAGTAGCACAAAGATAAAGGACATCTAATCTAAAGGTATATTAATTTCCGTCCAAACGATATCTTTTTGGATTTGGATATCTTAAGAACGTCTAAAAGATATCCAAATCCAAAAGATATCATTTGGACGGGTATTAACATACCTTTTCGTATACATAATAGATATCCTTTGTCTTTGTGCTACTTAGGCTACCCAGGCAGCACAATTCAAGAAACTTTTTCGAAACACTTGGTCGTGACAGCACCCCGCAGTTTAAATTTGATGGTAAAAAAGTACACATAACAATTCAGGATTAATACCTACTTGTTCTTTGCTATACCAGCCACACTTGCTCGCTGTTGGCTTTCGACTGGTGAAGCTATTATGGAATATAGCACTATTTATGGAATCGTAGTGCATAATGTCGCAATTTATCAATCACGTTGTAAGGAAACGGGATTGATAAATTGATGTCTATCTATCTTTTCCTCATGAGATCATTTTCCGGCTTCCCAACGTTTCCTTATGGACCAAAGTCCACAAATTTGTACAATAAATGACCTGATATTTCATACTATGGCCTATGCTCCCGCGTTTTGAAAAATTGATCTTAAGAGGCAGTCATACTTTCCCCCACCACTTTCAAAATTTCAAAAGCTGTTTTCTCTCAGATAACTACACACATTTGGCTTGCATTTTGAGATAATACGCGGGAGGATGGTAGAATTGGGCTAAGCTTTTGGCTTCCTGAAACTCAAAGCCGTTTATTCGAAAGTACCGAAAAACCGGAAAGTGGGGTGAGGTACGAGAGAGACAGCCCTATAGGCGTTTAACATTCGGCGAAGAAATTCCAGCCACTTAATGCTCATGGGTAAGTATTGTAATACCGATTTAAAAAATTGCCGCCTACCGAATTAAAAATGATATGGTTGCGAAATTCTCCGTGGAAGAAATTGCCACGTCCACGGTACGTCTGATTGAAGGTGTTTGAGGCTAGAATTACTATCGCAACTGATAATATTAATTAATAAATAACAATTATTAAAAGTAATAGTTAAATAGTTGAATTTAATTGTATATTAAAATTTTAGAGGGACTGGATGATTCTATAGTAATGTGGTATTTGATAATCATATAAATGATTTTTCTCCCGACTCCGATAAAATAACCCCATTTCGTGTCCGCAACGCGGACGGAAAATCGCTCATTTGTTACGAATGACGTACGCATGCCCAGTTCGCTTTCTGTTCGCTTTCGGCCTTCAGTCCGCGGAATGAGTTGATTACCTCCCGAGGGAGGTAATCAGCTCATTCCGTTATTTATTTTATTTATAGTTATTTTCGGTTAACACTTCGGTGATACAGCTTGTCGATTTGACACCAAGTATTAAATGAAATTGATGTGCTTTTCTTCAATTTTCTAATAGAAAATCGTTGCCGATGAAATTTTACTGTATTATCATCTTTTCATTCATTTTTTATCTTCTAAATGTGACTTGGACTAGTTCTGCAATGGTGATACACGGAGAAAACGGGTTAGTTGAGAAGCTAACCTTTAAATTCTTGGAGCGTTAGATGTAGTTTGGTTGGCATTACCAATCGGTTGGTTGGCACTACCAATCGGTTGGTTGGCGCCATCAATCGGTTGGTTGGCGCCTCCAATCGGTTGGTGGGCGTTACCAATTGGCTGGTTGACATCAATCGGTTGGTTCTGACACGCGATAATTTGCTAATGCCATATTTTACCATGCCTGTTGGTTGGCACGTATCAATTCCGTAGTTCCTACAACTACACCCTTTTCTCCGTGTATATAATAATTCTACAATGCTGATATAAATAAGTACAACTTTGTATTCGCATAATCATTATTCTTCAACTCTTGTACAATACACATTTCGTTGTGAACCTATATCGTATCTCATTTAACGTGTTCTAATTCTATGACTAATGGAAAACCCAACAAAATTGCAACTGTACATAGAAAGAAATGTTTGACTGTGGCAACTACGTTTCCAATTTGCTGTACACAATGTCTCAAAAATTAGTTGCCTCAAACATATCGAATAGTAACCTCAACTATTCATTATTAGTTCTCGCGAGATTAGTGAGGTTAACCAATCCAATCGTTGGGACTACCATTCGAGTCGTCGGTATTACCATTCGAATCGTTGGCACTACCATTTGAGTTGTAAGGGAAATAGAAGAATCGATTGGTTGTGTCAACTCATTTTTTGGTTATGGCAACTAATCTTTTCTTTCAGTGTATCTTCTGCTTAAAAAGAATATCTGAAAAATAGAGAATATTGTTCATTCAGTAGACACATGAGACACGGTAAACTGCAATTGAAAGAAGAAGATTGATTCACGTTTTGGGATTAGTATTTCATTGAAATAATTTCGGAAGGGTTTATGTTACGGTTTTTCATTTTTCGTTTTTGATTTCTTTTTTACTCCCACCTCGTCCAAGTGTATATTTCAACTTGATACAACTACATACTAAGAAAATTCATGGATTGGGAAGGGTGAAAACCTGAAAAAGGTATACGGTAGTAACGAATTACAAATATTGCCAAACATTATATTATTTCATATATCACTACATGCCAGTGTAACGATCGCAACCGTACGGATTTTTGTCTTCCTTTTTGAATTCGTCGTGCCAGGAGTAAAAGTTTCCGGCCCCGGTTGCTTGAACCCAGGTCTTCTTTGCGGGACAGGTCCAGTTATCGTCACTATCCGTACCTCTTATTAAATCAATCCGGTCACATACCGTCCAAATTGCATCCGTGTCATCGGAATTACGCGCAAGTCTTTCAAAACCACCGACCAAAATTTCAATGTCACGGAATATAATTTTATGTGTGCCTCTAGTGGTCCGCGTCATCATTATATCGTTCCAATCGGTGTTGACATCGTTCCACTTGTTCATAAGATTCTTGCATCCCTTTAGAAAAGCATTATTAATGCAAAACGCGCGGGGTCCGCCGGCAATAGTTCGTTCATTCATTCCAACGCACATAACATTGACAAACGTATTGTGCCAGCCGTCAGCATGCACCTCCAGTTGTTTGGCTTGCTCATTGCCCAAGTGAATCTGTAAGTCGTACAGTGCACTCTGTGAAGTCATTCGCATTTCATATCTGTTGTTCTTGCCGCACTCATGTTTGATGTTTCTCGGGAACCAGCCTTGGGCGGATCCGCCGGAATGACCGGATGCCGAGAAATAAAAACCGCAGCCGTTTAGCTTCACATCACCGTTGTGCATCCAAACTCGGATCTTGATTTTTTCCGCTTCTCTGTTGGCACGCAAAACGGACAGGTAGCTCTTCACGAATGGTGTGAGGATGGAAATGGCACCTTTGGCAATGGACAATGGATCTTGGCATAGCGTATCCTGTGGAACGACTACCAGAAATATCACCGTCGACAACAGGGCGACGGCGAAATAAGACGTAATGGCATTACGCATTTTTTGGCTGATTCTGAAAAAAAAGGAATTATAAAATATATAAATTGGAAAGAGCGACAATGTGAGGTTGCACACCACCCCAGCATCATTTCTACCGACCGAGCTGACCTCCAGAGTTAAAATTTTAACCCTCGGTTAGCCCTCCGGGAATGCCAAATCCTTTGACGAGGCAAAAGACGATGTCGGTTTCGCCCTCCGTACAGCCGACAGTGAGACTGCTTGGAGGTTCAACCGTTATTTGCCACCCTCTGTAGAGTCTTCTTCACTCCGTGTAGAGCCTCCGAAGGCCTACTCGCCCTATCCTTAGACCCTCCTACGACCTACTCACCCTAAATGAGGTATAGAACCCCCGTTGAGCCTATGTAACCTATTGAAATCCAGATAACCCTACTTAAGCTACAAACATAGAAAAAAATACGTGCCGTGATGAAAACTCACGAAGAGTTTAACATCTTATTGGTGTGAATAATACATTTTGAGGAATGCAAACTAATTCACTCGTTACGATAAATCCAGAAAAAGTTTCTTACTCATTATCGTACTTTGTTCACATGTAATTGTACTGTGATTATACTGAAAAAGCTATATCTTTCTTGACGCTTCGAGCGAATAATCTTTACTTATTTATATTTTTTCTTTATTTTTTTCCGTACTTTCTTAGACGATTCATATTTCGGACAAAAATCGATCAGATTCATATGCAAGAAGATATAGATGTATCTGAATCTAATTTGATTTTGTCTTTAACTTTAAAGAAGCAATATTAATAATTTGTAACAAAATAGGAAATAATTTTATGCCATACCCGTGCGCGAAGAGCGATTTCGCACACGCCTGTAATAGGCGTAATGCCTGCAGACGGGGGGAAATGCAACAGAAAAAAGAAAATGTTTAATATACGCTTTTGTCTTTCTGAATTTGTTTCTTATATTTATATTTATAATATAATAATATAAATATAAATATATAATATAATAATAATATAATAATATAAATATAATATATATTTATAAAATTTATATTTATAATATAAATAATTATAATTCCATTGACTGAGGGTGTAATAGTATATGTTGAAGGTACTTTTGCAGGGTCAACAAAGGGTATGGGGATTTCTGTGGTAGGCTCAGAGGAGGGTCTGGGAGATTCAGCGATAGGCTCAACGGAGGGCCTAGAAGATTCTGCGGTAGGCTCAACGGGGGGTCTGGGAGGTTCTATGGTAGGTTCTATGAAGGTTTTTTAAGGTCTGCTTCACCCTCCGTGACCCTCCGTTAAGTCGAGATGTCTACTTTCTGCCATTTGGGGAGTTTGGTAGGGTGAAATTCAAATGTTAATCTATGCACGATACCCTCCTTTCACTCTGCAGAGTGCCTTCTTTCACCCTCCAGACTACGGCAGTAGATCTCAGTCATTTTAGGTTAAAAAGAGGGTAAAAATTTCGATTCGGGCTAGCAAACGTCGTTTTTCTTTCGGGTCCATATTCGTAATTCAATTTGTCTGTCGACAGTCGCCGGACAGCAAATTCTAAGTTTTTCTCGAAGTTTTGTCCGCCATATTGGATGCGCCATTTTGAATTTTGAAATTTGGATAGCGTAATCGTGATCAGCGATCTCAAATCCTTCGTTTTTAATATTCGTTATTATATTAAATCGTTTTTAATTTAATTTCGCAAAAAACAAAAGTTCGTATACTACTTTTTATGAAAATTCGACGACTAGAAAAATACGTGTTACCAATGGTATTCGTATTTTTATTATTCTATGTGTTTGCCGTAACTATAACGGCATTTTGAAGAGGTTAGAATGATTTTGGGCCGGAAAAAAAATATTTTCTTGAAGTTGAACAATTTTGTGCACTTTTGGTTGAAATGCGAAATCGTTTCCATTACTTTCTGAACGCAAAAAACAAAAATGAAAAAAACTAAATTTCAGAATTTTGCTATTTTTAAATTAAAAATCCGCCATGTTGCTTTTCGTTACATAATATTTATGTAACAAGTAAGTTTATTAGTCACATTTTAATAAAATCTCGATAACAAATGTTACTTATTTTTGTTACAGAAATAAAATATAACGTTTATATATTATTTAAACAGAATTTTGTGTCACAACTAGATACGATTGTTATTAAAACAAAACATCATACTTATGTCAATGTTACATAATAACGTTATGTTTTTTTGCAATTCGAAAGTTATGTAACTGTTACATTCTGTGTTAGGTGGGGAGTAGTTCAGCAGTAGTTGGCGCGCAAGCCAGTGCATCCCGTGAAGAAAAATATTAGGGTTGCCCTAAGATAACTTAGGGCCCTATCGGGCTTTAATGTGGACACCATAAAAGGGAGTTCCATATCACTCCCAATTAGAGACCTACTAAGGAAACTGTAGGATTTCATGCCGATATTTAATGGGGCTATATTAGGGCAATTAATTAAGGGCCCAGTCAGGCGTAATCTTGGCACCAAGTAAACAAATCAATAATAATTTTGCCACCTAAGGGTCTCATAAGGCAATACTAGGTTTCCATGGCGAAGTTCAATAAGGGCTTGATAGGGTAATTACTTAAGGGCCCAGTTAGGCTTCATCATGATACTAAGTAAACTAATTAATCATAATTTTGCCAAATAAGGGGCTCATAAGGCCATGGTGAAGTTTAATAAGGCCTTGATAAGTTAATTAATTAAAGGCCCAGTCAGGCTTAACCATGGCATAAAGTAAACAAATCAATAATAAATTTGCCAGATAAGGACCTTATATGGCAATCCGAGGTTTCCATGGCAAAATTGGTGGTCACCTATCCAACTAATGACCGTCAAAGTCAGCCAGGTGGTCACCCATTTGAATACTGGCCCTCAGGTCAGTCAGACAGTGACGCACCTAGATACAAACGAACTAATTCGCGCAAACGATAAAACAAGCAATTTTGTGGAATATAATTATAGATGACAACAACCATACAATGTACCCTATTCGATATAACTAATTTCTGTAAAAAAATAACTGAATGTGCTTTTATTTTTACACATCAGACGCAGTCATGTAAATCTATCAAGTTCTGACTATATTACATTAATTTTATTTCATATTTCATATTACAGTCATTCAAATTGACAAAAAAAATTGCATATTCATATGATTTGAATGGTTAAAGCTAAGGCGCAGCACAACTACACCATCCGGAGGGTTCTGGGTTCGATTCCCGTCAATGTAAAAAAAAAATGTAATATGTTTTTTCAGCGATTAATATGTACCATCGTGTAGAGAAAGACGAAATATCTAATTAAAAGTGCAGCATTACTCAATTAAATAATAACAAATATATACTTTTAAATTAAATTTCTTTATTATTTTAGTAAGGACTTAATAGGGCAGCCTTAAAAGGTCCTCATTATTTTGCCTTTAAAGGCCCCGAAGAAAAAAGCGTGACCATCATTTGCGAAACCCTATGAGGCTTCCACATAAGGCCCCTAAGAGAATTAAGGAATATTAATCGGGGCCTTGAAAGAACCCTGATAAGATTTCTTCACGGGATATAACTCGGAAAACCCCTATCCCTCGGGAATTCTTATCTAATCGACTTTTTTTTCAGTGCCTTATTATAATAATTGATTTTCTTATTTACAACATTTACCGTGTTGGACGAATGTTTAATAAAAAGTATGAGAAGACGTTTTTAAGAAAAGGTTTTTGAAATCACTAACGGGTATGCACCTATATCTCGTACGAATTTCTCTGTTATTCGTACGAAAGATTAAACTTTTTCGAAATACTTAGTCGTGACCTTACTCCACATTATCACTCAAAGATATAAAAAGCACACATAACAATTCAGGATTAATACCTACTATTTCTTTGATGTACAAATCACTCTTGCTCGCTGTTGGCCGTCGACTGGTGAAGCCATTGCGGAAAATAGCAGTATTTATTCAATCGTAGTTCGTAATGTCGCAATTTATCAATCACGTTGTGAGAAAACCGGATTGTTAAATTCATGACCCTGAAGATATCTGCATTGAAAAATATTACATTTTTGGCACGCCATAACTTCCTTAATATACATCGTACGAGGATCAGAGGGGGTGCATTTTGTTCGTTTTGAAATTCTCTAGAGGCGACATTGTTCAGATTTCTTTTATCAATCTTATTCAGGAAATTACAAGCAAAACAGAAAAAAAAATTGGCACGCCGTAGCTCCCTTAATTTTCAACATACGACGATTCGTGAAAGTACATTTTACTGGTTTTCAAAATCTCTAGGGGCGATATTTTTTAGACTTTTGTTTATCGATGTATTTTTATTATGCTAAAGCAAAAGAATGACAGAAATTTGGCACACTGTAACTCCCTTAAGTTTCATCTAACGACACTCCGCAGGGGTGCGTTTTACTTATTTTAAAATCTAGGGGCAATATTTTTTAGATTTTTTTATCGATTATACACTGAAAAAAATGTTTATATGAAAATTACTATACCGATATTGGAAGCTCGGATGCATATACCGCATATGAATTTTCATATACATAAATCTGTAATATTTAAAGAATCGGTATACGATAATTAAATAGAAACCTTCGATATTAATGGAAAAATGTGTTCGAGGTTCACAACATTTTCACCAATTATTATAAGTAACGTACATTAAAATTCACAAACGGGTGAATAGTTTTTTTCACGTACTGTATACTAATTTCAATATGCATTCTATTGTAAAATTTAGTATGGTAGTAGACTAAAAAGGGATGTACACCTCTAACAGTAATGAACCAGAGTGCTTTATTTATGCAACACTCTTTTCTATTATTGTAACCAAAGGATATTAAAAGTCATATATGTGCGAATAGTTTTCCTCGTATACAGTATACTAATTTTAACATGCATTTTTCTTTAAATTTAGTATGTTGGTGTAGCAAAGAAATTTAATTAAAAAATATTTATTTGTACGTGTTCAATCGAGTTTTTCTCCACTTTTAATTACATATCACATCTTTGTCTACATGTTGGTACATATTAATCGTTGAAAAACATATTTAATTTTTTTTACATTGTTCGGGAATCGAACCTGGGACCCTCCGGTTGGTGTTGTTGCGGTGCGCCTTAGCTCACTCGGCCATTCAGATCATATGATTGAACAATTTTTTTTGTCTATTTGATTGTCGGTAGTATGAAATATAAAATGAAATTAGTGTAATATAGACAGATATTTTTAGATTTATGTGATTGCGCCTGATATGGTAATAATAAAAGCACTTTCAGTTATTTTTCACGGCAATCGGTTATATCAAATAGGGTACGTTGTTACTATCTATAAATATATTGAACGAAGTTGCTTGTTTCATTGGTTGCGCGAATTACTTCATTAGTATTTGGGTGAATGACTCTCTGACTGACCTCAGGGTCAGTACTAGGACGCGTGAGCGCCTGGCTAATAAGTTCGTGACCACCTAGTTTACACTGACGGTCCATACTGGAAATCGTTAAACGCGGTTATTAATTTCCAATAACGGTATATGAATACCCGAACAAGTCTTTGGATAATCACATTGGATGTTAGTTTTAATATACTTGTGCCAACAAAGTTTAAAAGATTCTGACCCTTTACCAGTTTGGTTAAGTTATTGAAATTTAAAGAACAGGTGACTCTTCCTATTCATATAAAAAGGTATAATATTTTTATATTCAAGTACAGAATTTTACAAAACTCTGCACTGATTTTAAAACACTGGTCTATAAATAGTTGCCTTGGCGCACGCGTATTCAAAAATTAATATCTTTCTTAGAATTGCAAAGTATTAGCACCGAAAATTCCAACGCGTATTTCTTAATTTCTAATGACCGTATATTAATGTTCAAATAGGTTTTAAGATATCTACAACGCATGCTAATTTTAAGGTATACTTGTGGACGAGATTTCGAGGTTTTTAATCTTTTAATTTTGAAATCGTGTTTTAGAAATTTAAACTATCATGAACACCTACTTTTAATATGTAATTGTATATTAAATATTTAGTCAGCCTCTAAATTTGCGAACTTGTACACTAATTTTAATACACCGGTCTATGAATAGTCTTTCTAATAGACATGTATTGTAATTTTGAATGTCAGTTATATGAAAATTCATTTACTTTTGCTAAATTTCGTATACGGATGCTATATTTACTAGACAAAGTATATCAATTTCTATTTTATATACCAGGTTGTGAAATTTCATAGTTGTTGGTGTACGAAAGTTCCTTTTTTTTTTTACAGTGATAGTGGAGAAAATAAGGTCGGTAAAAAAAATCTGAAAATTGTCGCCTCTACAGAATTTCAGGACGAACAAAATGCATCCCCCCTCCCCTCGCCGGATCCTCGTACGATATATATTAAGGAAGTTATAGCGTGTCAAAATAGTACTTTACGATTCGTGATGCCCTCAAGAAAGTCCTCCTATTGAACTCCTATTGAACAATTGAATTTCAAGCTATCTCGATATTATGTGAATGCAATCACGAAATACGAGATATTCAGATTGTATCATCAAATGTGTCGAGAGCTTGGGTGACATCACGAGAATTTGACAGTATCGATACAATACAAGAGTATTAAAAAAATTTGATAATGAAGGAAAACAATAAATACAAAGACGGCACTCAAAAGCCATCTCACAGACGAAAAAAAAAAAATTAAAATTATGATTTTTATTTGAATAAAAACTCGGAAAAAACTGTTTGCAAAACGTGTTTCGAAGAATCGATGACTCAAAAAATAATAGAAATGAAGAACAGCAACACGATTGCAGTGAGAGATCATGTGCAAAATGAGCATTCTCAATATTTTGAAGAAGTCAGTGCGACAAACGCGAGCAACTCCTTTCAGAACCCCCAGTTTCAAGTAGAAATAGACTTTGATACATTGCAAGCTTGTTTATATATTGTATACGTCAGCAATATAGTAATAGATACGCAATACAATCGACTATGAGACGAACCATAAGTCAATTCTCAAGACAAGGCAAGGCGATTTCAACAAAAGGTAAACCCCTGCTAAAAAAGTACGATAAACAACGATAGAAGACAAAGGATTTCAGAACCAAAGTCACGGCAGCTATCGTGACTTTGGTTCTGAAATCCTTTGTCTTCTATCGTTGTTTATCGTACTTTTTTAGCGGTCACCGCGCGAACTACCGTACAATCATGGTCGTTTTCACCATGGCGGTTTTGTGGAAAAAGTTCATTTAGAATTTTGACAAAACCACGTAAACCACCACTCCGAGATTCGTTTAAATCTAGCCGTGGTGGTTTCGACAAAATTCTAAGTGGACTTTTTGTACAAAACCACCATTGTGATTTCGACGGTGGTTTATTCGGTGATCTGCTATAGGGAATGGCGATCAAACTTTTTTTAACGAGTGTATGTTTGCACGAGCCGAAGGCGAGTGTTGCAATCACTCAAGTTGAGAAAAAGTTTCTCGCATGAGTTTCATATAAAACTTTATGCCACGAGTGGCATATATGTATTCTTGTCAATACGGATATGTTCAGGGTCATATTAAATCGATGTCTATTCATCTTTTCCTTATGAGATCTATTTCTGGCTTTCTAATGTTTCCTTATTGACAGAAGTCCATCAAATTATACGATAAATGAACTGATATTTGATACTATCGCCTATGCTCCCGCGTTCTGAAAGATCGACCTTAATGCTCATTAGTGAGTATCGTAATACCGATTTTAAAAAACTATGAAAATCGACATAAACAATAATATTTACATGATAAATGGCTTATCTTTGCGATTCATTTGCGAGCTATTCATGAATTTAAAAAATTAATAACGCGCTTTTCATTTTGTTGACGTTGAGATAAATTTATAAGAGATCAGTTGGCGTTGGTATAAAAGAATGAGGGGGAGGGGGGCGCTGATAAGTTAAATGTAATACAATTTATTTGAAAACAATTAATTGATATTAATTTAAATTAATTTTTTAATTTTAAATATTTAAATTAAATTGAATTAAAATAATTATCAAATAATAAACGAAACACCCTACAGAACGATAATAACCAGGCTGAACGACTTCGCTCAATGGCCAATTGGCCTTGCGTACCTTATACTTGTATACATATAAATGTTATGCGAAAAAAAAAAGAAAAAAGTTTGTACGCATTGTCAATAAACAAACAGTTACTACTACTAAATAAAAATAAATTTACAATAATTTATTTGAAAATAATTTGTGATATTAATTGTTTTTAAATAAATTATATTACATTTAACTTATCAGCTTGATTCATATAAAGTTTTTCAAAATAATAGTTTCTGTTTTCCTGCCGGAAAAAGTAGACAATTTCCTTCAGTTTTACAATGCTGACCTTTGCGGTCTGATATTGGATTCCCAAAATTTCCAGTTTTTGACACCATCTCTACTCACCGGCATTGGCACATACCAGAATGTTTTTTTTTTTCTTTCTTCTTCATGTCCAGGATAGTTTTTTATTTTTTAAACTGATGTACGTGAGAGCTATATCTATGGAACAGCATAAATGAGATTACAATTTTCTCAGTGTCTACTTTTGTTACTAAATTCTAATTTTCAGAGTGACGAGGATGATAGCGTAACGAGTCACATCACTCTTTCGAGTCTGTGCTACGTAGATAAGTAATCACGAGCAATTACACATGATTAACGCAAAAACTTAAAGCTCAATAACATATCATCCTCATTTATAGAATCTCCGCAATTTTATGCAAATTATCAATAGTTCATTTAAAAGATGTAATTCAGAAAATCACGAACCATCAGGCATAACATGTTCGGGATTCCAGTCGTACCGCTTCCATCGATTGATCACATTTTCATTCGCAGGAAATTCCATTTAGTGTACGTGGTACGTGTGTGTGGACATCGTTCCACTTATTAATCAGTCGCAGCTAGTTGGAACACTAGGTTGATCTGTCAGGGAGGGCAATTGCCATTTTTTTTTGTTTTTCTTGCACAGTAGAATCTTTTGGAAATGGTCAAAATGACCTTCGAAATACCCTATAAGGTCCGATAAAAGTAACGGTTGATCTCGGATCAGAATAACCACCCTGTGAATTTTTTAACTGTTTAACCACGCCGAATAACTACTTCGATAACTGTCCAACGAACATTCGGCTGCTTGTTGTTTGCGCTATATATGCGCTTCATCCACAAATACTGTACCGGTATACAAGTCAAAATGCAGACATACTATTCCGATATATAATTTCACTATAGACATACTATGAACTGAGAAGAAGAAAAAAGTTAAAAAAATGAACTAAATCGGCGTACACCCCCGTTGGAACAAATTTTTAGTTGGTATAACAAATATTTTGGTTACTGCAGATATATTTCAGATAACTGATTGTAATAATTATTGAAGAAACTAAACATTTGATTGTCCTAAAGAAAAAGTCGTCTCAACGCCGATTTAGTTAATTCGTTCATCGGATTTTCTCAAATACTTCTTTAAAAAACATGATAATCTTCAATCCATTCTAGTTATTCGTAATAGTAGTGCAACCATACGGAGATTTGTTTTCGTTTCTCCATCCGGGCTCCAAGGAGGAAAAGTTTCCGGTGCTATTGACCTTCGTCGCCGAACACTCCCAGCTTTCGTGATTATCGACACCCGGTTCCAAATCAATCCGGTCACATACCGTACGAAATGCATCCATGTCAAAGCCATTTCTCTCAATCCTTTCAAATCCACTGACCAAATTTTCGATGTCACGGAAGACGATTTTGTGCGCACCTCTACTGGATCGCGTCAACAATATGTCGCTCCAGTCGATGTCGACATCGTCCCACTTGTCCGTCAGTAATTTGCACCCCTTTAGGATTTGATTGTTGATACAAAATGCGCGGGGTCCGCCGGCAATCGTTTGTTCATTAAATTCAATGCACATTACTTTGACGCACGTATTGGACCAACCGTCTGCGCGTAATTCTATCGTTTTGGCCTGCTCATTACCCAAATGTATCTCCTTATCGTACATGGCACTCTGCGACGTCATTCGCATCTCGTATGTGTCGTTGCCACATTTATGCTCTGCTACACTGGGAAAATAGTCAGATCCAACTCCGCCGGAGTAACCGGTTACCATGAAGAAGAAACCGCAGCCATTCAGCGACGGATCACCGTTGTGCATCCAAAGTCGGATCTTGACGTTTTCTGCTCCTACATGGTCGCTCACAGAGGACCCGTAGCTATTCACGAATGGAGTGAGCATAGACACGGCACCTTTGGCAATGGACAATGGATCTTGGCATTGCGTCTCCTGTGGAACGGCTACCAAAAATATCACTGTCGACAACACGACCACGGTGAAATAAGGCGCAATGGCATTACGCATTTTTTTGCTTGATTCTGAAAAAAGAAACGAATAAAAAAATGAAAAGGTGTTAAGGGAAGGGAGTTAGGTCAAAAATATTGATTTTGGAAATTCAATATCATCCAAATCCTATTGCATATAAAAATGCCCAATGCGCTATATTGTTGGTACTCGATGAAAGGATTTTTGACTATCGTCTGACTTGCATATGCTTTTCAATATTATTCTTAAACAAAGTTCTTAGGTTTTCCATTCTGCGCATGATTCAGATCAAACTACTAGGCAGATTGGAATGGTTGACGTCTCATTTTCTTCTTCACGAAAAAATACACCGGCTAAATGGAGCAAATGTTATTAAAAGGTAATATTTTTTAAGTGACATAATTATTAATAAATCAATTTTATGCTATTTTCTAAATAAGTGATTGACTTTGCTCTCAGAATGAAAAAAAATAGTTTGCTCCATTTAGCCAGTGTATCTTTTCATGAAGAAGAAAATGAAAAGACGTCAACCATTCCAATCTGCCTAGTAGTTTGATCTGAATCATACAACAGTAAAAAGTCCTTTCATCGAAAACCAACAATATAGTGCGTTGGGCATTTTTATATGCAATAGGATTTCGATGATGTTGAATTTCCAAAATCAATTTTTTTTACCTGAATCCCTCCCCTTTAATAATCAAAATCAGTCGAAGAGCTCTTTCTGGTCATAAAAATGACTGTGCATAACCGGGTAGTGCACATTATTTTTCGGTTCTTGGCGGATTAATTAAGTGATTGAATTATTAATAATATTTTATTTTTTTTTTTAAATACTGTTTTCTTTTTCATATCGAATATATAGTTTCGGTACGCATTAAAATGTGGAAGAGACAATTATTTTACAATTTACCGAGAATAAAACCACCTATAACTTACGATATACTAACACCTTTTTTCATTGAAATCGTAAAAAAAAGGAAACGTCAAAACAAATCACATCGATTTTCCTTTGTGGGAATAAAAAAATGTATATTAAATTTTTTAATTTAATTTCATTGTTACGGAGTTTTTTTTCCACTTATAATATTGTTAGAGCCAACCCTAGAATTCACGGTAACTGCAAAAGTGACATCAAAATGATCCTCAATAGAAGTTGTTTTTTGCACAGAAGAATGATCAAAATGTCCTTCGAAATAACCGAACTAAAAGAATCTGATAGTTACTTTCTCGTCACTGGAATCAAAAACTTATTGTCAATACAAGTAAGTTATTGGTTCCAGTGACGAAAAAATAAATGACGAAAGTCATTTTGACCATTTCCGAAAGTTTTTTCTGTGCGAAAAACAATTTCTATTAGTTATTTTTATGGTCACGTTGACAGTTGTTTTTAGAAAAAATGAAAGTTATCGTGATTGAATCAAATTTAATTCATTCTTGGCCGTTATTGGGGTGGTACAAGTCAGTGCCCTAGCGGATCCAAGCAACCGTAATTTTGTGGTTGCTTTACGGTCATATACAAGTAACCGTCATTATGAGGTTCATTTCCAGTTGCTTTACCGTAACACAACTATAATGTAACCGACAAAGCGACCGATATTTTGGAACAAAAAAGAACCCGATTGCAACAACAAAACGACCAATGCTTTAACCAAAAACAAACTTTAAAGTAACGCAGAAGTAACCGACAGTTTGTTAAAAGTTTTTTTTTCGGTTATTTGAAAGTTTTTCAAATAACCGAATAGTAACTCGAAACGGAATATTGGGTTCATTTCGGGTCACTTTACGGTTACCCGCCGGTCACTAGGATGCTTCTGGGTTATTCTGGAGTGATTTTTTGTTCCATAACGACCGGTCACTCTTCGGTTGTTTTGCGGATCTTCACATCCGCTAGGGTGAAATAGGAACAAGTCTAATTAAATACAGAAAAAAGTCTAATTAAAAATATAAAAAGTCATCATCGAGTGGGCTTGAAATCCCAGGTTCTTTATTACCCATATACATATAGGAACTTTTCGTAACGCTTAGTTGCCATCCACGCTCACATTACTCGAAAGCCAACAGAAGTTAACATATCATTTCAGGGTTAACACTTACGTAGCTACTACTCAACACCTTTGCTCGCCACAAGTTGTCGACTGGTGAAGGTATTGACAAAAAGTCGGTATTTATTGAATTCTATCTCCTGGGAGATTGCGTTGCTTCCTAATCACGTTATTCAATATGATTAGCTCATTACGTACTTGCAATATTATTTGTTTATCTTTGCTATTCATTGGCGAGTTGTCCATGTTTTTAGTTGAAACTACACGGGGGTGTAGCTTTAAAAAAATGTTAAATTATCAAAAATCTTTAGTAGTTTAATAGAGATAAAATTGCAATATTAATATTTAATTCAGCTCTGCAGTTCGAGGTTCTTGTTCGTTTTTCTTTGATGGAAGCAGGAAAATAATTCTCGATTAGTTGATAACAACAGATTACCAGATATTGCAAACAAAGGCTATACTTATAAAAAGACGCGATAGCTTCTCTTAACAATAATAACTAGAGAAAAAATAAATTGTAAGATTTTTAATATCTAAGATAGTGCAAATATTAATCGCATTCGTTCCTGTGCGGGTACTATGATATGATACGAGCAATCGCATATTTGCACTATGATATTGTTTCCACTACTGTTCAGATATTGCAGAGGTGAATTACTAACCCAGATAGACACACGTGCTTTTTTTGTTGCGTGCCGGCACCGTGCCGGCTTATATGTCCGAATATGACGACATTGTGCCAGCATGTTGTGACCGCACCGTGTCAACACCGTGCAGGCACGATACACCGCGGTTATGGCATTCCATACAGGCTCGGTGTCGGCATGGTGACGGCATGCCGTGCGGACATCTGTCGACATTGTGACGACCTGTGGTGCTGGCATGCCGTGCTGTCACCGTGCCATCACCGTGCAGTCACGCCGTGCGTTCATAATTTTTCGATATGGCACGCCATGCCGTCACCGTGCCGTCACACGGAGACAAAAACTTGTGTTGCCACAACATTCCCCATGCTCCTGCAGCAAATTTTGTTTGCTGAAATAGTGGCAACATAAGCTTTCGTTGCCGTAACAATTGTGGTTTGTTACCGTTTGTTTTGCTACCCAAGCAAATAGCATTTGCTGTGGCAGTATTCATTAATTTGCTGTGGTAGCATTAAATTATTTTTTTCAATAGCAAATCAACATGAAATAGTAGCAAATCATTTGTTAGAATAAATGCTTTGTTTGCTAGCATAACCCAACCACTGCAATCCGTACGTTATTGTATTTCGCCTAAGCCAAAGCAAACTAATTAATAAATATTATTGTTAAATTAAAAATAAAAATGAAAACATATATTTTATGTCTCGAGGATTATTTATTGAGACATTGTCAGTAGTAGTGGATGGGGGGGGGGGGGGAACGGTTTCTGTCGAAGACAATTTTTCCTACCTATACCGAGATTCGAACCCACGACCTGCCTACCTAACTTCCTAACAACGCTATCGTTACCGACTGTGCTACCGAGTACTTGCTGATTTAGAAAATCTAAATGGCACAATAGTAGTGGAAGCAGAAGATAGCGAGAGATAGATGGAGAACCATTACATTCTGACTTGCTTTCCTATTTCCACCATTACCCCACACGGAGAGAAAAAAGTAGTTTTGGTTAGTCACTGGAACTAAATCGGAATCGTAGTCTCAACTTTTTTCGATTGGTAGCAAAAATAGTACGTAAGGTAAACGTACCAATGGTGGGACAGGTCCCAATTGAGGGACACTAAAGGGATATTTGTAGATACTAACAGTTTAATGGATAAAATATTAGAAAATAACTTTTCCAATTGTATCTGTTATATATAATTAACATACGTGAAAAGATTTCATGTTTTTCATCTTAAATTGAAAATGTAAATAATAAGTATATTAGCGGATCTATGGTGTTCGAGCTTTTTCAGCAAATCCCTAAACCAAATAGCTAAGGAGAGCCGAATAATCATTAATATGATACCCCGGAGATTATAGTTCGTTCGAGACTTTCCATAGGTATTTCAAATTCAGAAATTCTTAAAGTTTAAGATTACACTGTCAAATGTTACGTACAATATCTTAAAACT
Organism: Ephialtes manifestator; assembly: GCA_963970395.1. Lineage (NCBI taxonomy): Eukaryota > Metazoa > Arthropoda > Insecta > Hymenoptera > Ichneumonidae > Ephialtes > Ephialtes manifestator. Next base: position 2,420,437 of record OZ019980.1, read on the forward strand.
CGTAATTTTTGTGTCCCGTTATTGGAACTGACCGAATATACGTTGGCACCACTGTCCAACGTATGTTCCGCGACTGGGGCAAGTAGTAAGCAATCTCGCTGCGACCCAGAGCCGGGACACAATCGCACGATTGACATTTTGACGCGGATGTTGGGTTATGCAGTAGCAAAAACTTCATTGATAATTTACTAAAATATATATATGTATTTTATAAACATATATGTTTTATTTATTGCATCATAGGTGTAAATATGTGTACCGCACATTTTTTGGCATTTCTTTTCAAGCAGATGCATTAAAATTTGTAGATGTCCACCGATACGCACATTTGGTGTCCCGGCAGCGGGACATGCACAAAAATACCCATCCCGGCACTGGTACATCTGCACTTTTCAGCGTTTAAATCAATAACTATTTATCAAACAATCAGAAATATTTTTATTGTATAGTTTTCGGAAACTAGAAAATCTAATCTTGCAATTCGTTACCACCATTTGCAAAATAATTAATATATGCATGCGGGAATTGTCATACAAAACAGACACCGCCTTAAACGTCCCACCATTGGTACGTTTACCTTATGACCGACAACTTGGTTCCTGCAACTATCACGGCTGCTATTCAATCCAAATGATTCGTTACGCCAACCAACCAGTGAGTTGAGGTTATGATCTCAGCTGGTCATTGTTCTTTAACCGGACTAAGTAGTTGACGCTATTTTATTTTGATTGGTTGTCGGGACCAATAAATCAGTTTTTACAACTACTTTTTTCTTTCCGTGCCGCAATTTATTTAAAGTCCCGCACACTAGTAGCTTTGTTTATAGCTCTACATAGCTGCAGTTCTAGCTATTGATAGCAAATTTTGCGTAAAAATAGCAAACAATCACCGTGCATACCCATAGCAAATGAATGAGTTGCTAACATTACAAACCTTTTTTTGTTCCGTTAGCAAATCAAACATGCAACGATAGTATATAGTTTGTTATATCAGCAATTCCGATGCTACATCAGCAAACTATTTAAAATCGTATATTTTTTATCGGCATCGCATACATTTATATACTATCGGTACATAATTTTTGTTACAACGGCATTTTGAATTGCTACAGCAGCAGGTAAAGGCGTAGCAAATGAAGTTTTGCTACAGCGACATACGGATTTCTCTCCGCGCACCGTGCAGTCTCGCGACTGACATATTGAGGCACGACATGCAGGCACGGGGCCGTCACGGTGGCGGCATGCCATGTCATTTTAGTTTTATTAATTCTTTGAGATCCAAAATTCCGAGTTGAAGAAAAAAGGCAGACTGCCAGCGTCGTCTCTTTTCATCAAAGGAATACAAAAATTAATACCAATGAGCATCACCTTCACATGGTAGCTCCCTCAACTGTTCTCAAATCCTAAATATCTTCGCGGTTTTATAAACACTTTGGCTGCGAATCGTTTGCCTTAGCCATTTGCCATCTAGCGGTATTATGCGAAACGCTGATGCGCCATCACTTGTATCGTGCATTTTAGTTTTCGTATACTGAGGGAATTCTTAGAGTGCTAAGAGTTACATGGATCGTCCGAATTTTCACGTGAGCGTTTCAACTTGTCCCGGCTTCTCCTATATTACGACACTATGTATGCGCTTCATCCACCCTGCTTAAAAAATCCTATTTAGACCGATAGGATGGACAAAAAAACACCATTCATACCGATAAAAACCGATATGATTTCAATAGGACTTTATGAGTTTAAATGGGATCAATGGGATTTTTAAAACAGGGTACACACACTGGACAGGTATACAGGTTAAAATGCAGAATACTATGTCGATATATTTCACTGTAGACATACTACACTGTTAAAGATGCAAGTGAATTTAATATACAAATGGATATGAGATTTACGAAACGGGTATATGAATTCCATATTAATATACTTTTATTCTAAATTTAAGAATGATACAAGAATTCCTTATATTTATAGTTCGTTATACCAATGTAATCGGCATATACTGGCTGAAGGAATTCGGTCAATGGCCAGTTGATTATGCGCATGTACTACTCACACTGTATCGGATGTAACAATTGTGCCTATACGGCGATGATCAATAAAATGTCATTTACTACTACTATAAGAATTCTACGATACTGGTATTTGAAAATTACAGTATGTGAGTATTGTAATCTTCATTTTAATATACTAATATTAATATTGAATTTGTCAATGACGAATGCATCTGAAAATTAATAAACGGTATATGCATCCGAGCTTTCCATACGGTATATTAATGGTCAATTTTTTTTTTTACAGTGTATGCATTGAGAAAAAAAAAAGTTGAATCAACTAAATCGGCGTACACCCTCGTTCGAACGAATTTTTAGTTGGTATAACAAATATTTTGTTTACCGCAAATATATTTTAGACAACTGAGTCTAATAATCATTAAAGAAACTAAAAATTTGATTGTCCTAACGAAAAATTCGTTTCAATGAAGGTCTGCGTCTATTTAGTTCAATAATTTTTTTCTCAGCGTGTTTGCATTTCTATATCAGCGATTGAAAATCAGTTTTTCTTAAATACTTCTTTTAAAAAACATGGTAATCTTCAATCCATCCTAACGGTTCGTGTTACGTTCGCAACCATAAGGATCTTTGTTTTCGTCTTTGTATTTAGTTTCCCAGGAGAAAAAGTTTCCAGCGCCGTGGGTTACAGTCCAGGTCTTTCTCGCCGGACAGTCCCAACTATCTTGACTATCGCCACCCGGTACCAAATCAATCCTGTCACATACTGTATAAATTGCGTCCGTGTCATCGGGATTTCTCTCAAGTCTTTCGAATCCACTGACCAAAATTTCGATGTCACGGAATACGACTTTGTGTATGCCTCTACTGGTTCGCGTCATCAAAATGTCGCCCCAGTCGATGTTGACATTGTTCCACTTGTTCATCAGTGATTTGCACCCCTTTAGGAGATCGTTGTTAATACAAAACGCGCGGGGTCCGCCGGCAATCGTTCGTTCATTCAATCCAAAGCACATTACGTTGACGAACGTATTGTACCAACCGTCTGCGTGTATCTCTATCGTTTTGGCCTGCTCATTACCCAAATGTATCTCCTTGTCGTACATGGCACTCTGCGACGTCATTCGCATCTCGTACTTGTCGTTGCCACATTTATGATCTGCTTTTCTCGGGAAATATTCGGATCCAAATCCGCCGGAGTAACCGCTTACCATGAAGAAGAAACCGCAGCCATTCAGCTTCGGATCACCGTTGTGCATCCAAAGTCGAATCTTTACTTTTTCTGCTTCTCTATTGGCGCGCAAAGCGGACAGATAGCTTTTTATGAATGGAGTGAGGAGGGACACGGCGCCTTTGGCAATGGCCAATGGACCTTGGCATTGTATCTCCTGTGGAACGGCTACCAAAAATATCACTGTCGACAACACGGTCACAGCGAAATAAGGCGTAATGGTTTTACGCATTTTTTCGTTGATTCTGAAAAAAAAAAAACGAATTAAAAACCCTTGTACTGCAGTAGTCCATATGTGGACCAAATTTAGAATCCGGTATCTCGTAATTTGCAACGAGCCAGCGCGCGAATGAGATTAATATCGATAAATTCAAAATGCTATAAAATTTGAACGGCTGGACAGATCTGCGTCAAATTTGTACTCAAATGTTTTTCGATGATAGTCCATATGTGAACAAAATTTAAGATAAATCTGTGAAAAATTTCAAATTTTTTTTTGTGACTATTTTTTTTTTTCTTATTCACCGAAATCGAAATTTACCGACATATCGATAGTTCCTTTGACTAAATTCATCATTAACAACCAATAATCGTGAAATCATGTCGAAAATTGCAGCCGCATTTCTCAGAATTTACGGGAGATGAAGTCTTTGAAGACATTTAAAAAAAAATTGAAATTGCAATAAAATTATAACCACCCTATCGATTCTTGTCAAATTTGGTACACATCATGTTTTGATGGTAGTCCTTTTGCGTACAAAATTTCAGTCCGATATCTCTTAAATTGCAAAAGTTATAGCGTGAAAACAATATTTTCAAAATTTTCAAAATGGTGTAAAATTTGCATTTTCCAACCGATTCGCGTCAACTACAACCCCAAGCGTCGTTGTATGACATCCCACTTGCGGGCCAAATTTGACGAAGATACAACTGAAATTACGACAGTTATCGTGCTTACAAGGAATCTGCACATACACACAAACACACAGACAGACACACATACATACAGACATTTTTTCTAAACCACTTTTCTCGACGTTTTGGGCCATTCTGAGTGTCCTGACATGAAAATCACGAAAACAAAGCTTCCTCTATGAGGAAGCAAAAATGAAAAGATGGAAAATAATAAAAGTCAGTCGGAGAGTCCTTCCTGGCCATAAAAATGATTGTGCATAGCCGGGTAGTGCACATTAATTTTGGGCGGATTGGCTCATTAATTAAGTGATTTCATTATTAAAATAATATAATTTTTTAAATAAAAAATATTGTTTTATTTTTCAAATTGAATATATAGTTTCGGTATGCGTTAAAATGTGGAAGAAAAAATGATTCTGCAATTTATCGACAATAAAACCACCAATAAGACTATATACTAACGGTTTTGTAAAAATTGAAATCATAAAAAACGGGAACGTCAAAAGAAACCATTTTGATTTTTCGTTTGTCAGATTAAAAAAAAAAATTCCTTCCCTTTTTTGAAATTTTATTGTTATGGAGTTTTTTTTTCACTTTTAACATTGACAGAGCCCGATGGCAAGGTATTAAATCAAACTTAATTCATTCTCGGCTATTGTTGGCGTGGTACAAGCCACTGAAGTAGGAATTCGACATTCATCGAGTGGACTTAGAATCCCAGGCTCTTTATTACCCATATACATATAGAACCTTAGTTATCATCCACGCTCACATTACTCGAAAGCAAACAGAAATGAACACATCACTTCAGGGTTAACACTTACTTTGTTTTACTCTACTCAACACCTTTGCTCGCCGCTGGTTGTTGACTGGTGAAGGCATTGCGGAAAGTCGGTATTTATTGAATTGTTCGCAACGCGATTCCCCACGAGCATGTTAATGATGTTGAATAACGTTGTCGGTAATTGCAATATTAATTGTTTATCTTTGCAATTTATTCGCGAGTTGTTCATGATTTTTGTTGAAACTACGCGGGAGTGCAATATCAATTTTCTCTGCAATTCATGGTTCTTGTTTTTTTTTCTTTGACGGAAGCAGGAAAATAATTCTCGATAAGTTCATAACAATAGATTACCAAATATAGCACACAGGGGTCGTTTATTATTAAAAGACGCAATAGCGTCGCTCAATAATAATAAGGTCATTATTATTAAAAGTCGCAATAGCGTCTCTTAACAATAATAACTCATTTATAGACATACCACTCCTCCTTATGCGGTATTTCACATTTGAAGCATTCTCCATCAACTCGAGCCCTTTTGTCCTGATCTTCTCGGGTCAGTTCCATAATCGTTTACACAGAAGGCTTACTTGAAGGTACTCTGAAATGTTGACATTTTTCAAATTAGTCTTTGAGGGAATGGATTTTTTTAACCGTATATAATCGCAGGGTGAAGTCAGGCAAAAAAACAGGTGGGACAAAAAACTTATGTTTCTCTATGAACTATTTATGACAAATGTTTTAAATATTATTTATTGTATCAAGCAGTCTGTTTTTAGTGACAAGATATGGAAATTATTTTTTTTTGTTCGTTTGATACGACATCTTTATTACTTCCGTCAATTTACCAGGATCTTTGCCAGTGTATTGAGAAAGTAAAAAGAAATTGGTATTGTTGGACTCGACGAAATAGACCAGCAAAAAGAAGTTTAATGTGAGTGTACTTTATTACTCGATTAATTTAATTCAATTAAATGTTTATCGAATTTTATTACTATTTATTTATTTTATTTAATTTAAAAAACATTTAACTGCTTTCATTTCGAATAAATTCGAAATTAAAGCAATTACAATACTGAATAGAAAATTGTCCCATTAGAGTAATCTCTGTGTAACTTCTGCTAATTGGGGAAGAAGAAATTAAATGTAAAATTAATTTTAATTAGAAAATAACAGGCTGAAGGACCCTTGTCGATGTCCCATTGGCTTCACAAATATGTGCAATAATACGCCCGCACATTTATGCACACCAAAAAAAAAAAAGAATATGTATCACATATGTAGCCAATAAAAAACGTTTACTACTACTACTTAGAAAATAATTTGTATTTGGTATATATTTTATTTTCAGTGAATTCGAATTTGAAGTGCATTTAAATTTGTAATCAATTTACATCTTAAGTACTGACGTAAATAGGTGGAAGATAAGGAGTAAATGTAAATCCAGTAGATTAGATATAGATATAAGTTGTTACAAATCGCCCTATCCCCAATGAGAAACTCGCCGTTTCCGTCTACAGAGACCTATTAGTTATACTTTGATGACCAGCCGTGATTTATATACGTCTAACCAAATGGACAAACAAGTTCAAAATCAAGCAATGCTAACGACGGTTAAGCGTTTTTCGTGTGGTGGGGCAAGGAGTAAACAAGCCCGTCACAAGTATATCATCATCATCTTTATCTCATTGATCATCAATCGGCCATATATGACAGATCTCCAATGATTTAAGATTCCTACTCGCTCAGGCCTCAAAATTGCATCGACCCTTGTGAGAGTTCCTTCAGCACAACAGAAACGCAATTGAAACCCTAGCAGGTTGAACCACGCCTGGAATTGACGCTGTTCACGGTCGAATCACGGTGAAAATCACGCGTGAGTTTCGACACCGAAAATCACGGTCGTATCACGGTGGAAATCATGGACCCTCTTATACCGTTTAAGCTTTTGAGCTTGCGGACCGTGATTTTACAATAAATAACGGTTGAAATCATGTCCCGAATCACGGCTCGACGGAACTTTCAGTGCCATGGTAATTGTCGAAATCACGTCTTAAATCACGGCAGTCTTAACGTTTCTGGGATTTATCTTGTCGTGATTTTTCTTTTAATCATGGCCTATATGACGGCTGAATTCATGGTACTGAAATTCGTCGTGCTGGAATTTTTTTCCAGTAATCATGGTCGGAATGACAGCTGAAATAGCTATTGGGGATTTTTCTGAACCCTAGCATATATTGTACCACTCATACAAGAAATGACCCACGTCAGTAGATGGGAGGACGGTAACCAACGATAGCCCGTACTTATGCATGGAACGACGAACAATCACTTGCGAGAAAGGTTTCAGCTCGTTCGCCATCTAGCGGGCTAACTACGGGCGCCTCTCTTTTGCCACGCGGAGACCCGGCTTAGCTCCGCTAGATGGCCAACGACCCGAAACGTTTCTCGCAAGTGATTGTTCACCTTTTCCTGCATATAAACACGCAGCTTATCGCAAGTTGCTGTGCTCTCACGTGGAAGGACCACGTTTTGGAGATGTCCTAACCATTTGACATAGATGGCCCAGCCATTTAGAAAAGAGGACCAAGAAAAGACGACGTTGTCTTCTCTTCAGAGTTTCAAATGTTACATATTTTATATAATTAAAAATTAAATACCGACGGTAACAGCATTTCATTGGCATCACGACAACGTGACATCTGCCGTGATTCTGACCGTGATTACTAAAGAAAATCACGGCACGACGGATTTTAGGGCCGTAAATTCAGCCGTGATATCGGCCATGATTAAAAGAAAAATCATGACAAGTAAAACCCGGAAACGTGAAATCTGCCGTGATTTTGCGAATTATCACGGCACTGAAAGTTCCGACGAGCCGTGATTCGGGCCGTGATTTCAACCGTTATTGATTGTACAATCACGGTCCACAAGCTCAAAAGCTTAAACGGTATAAAAGGGTCCGTGATTTCCGCCGTGACACGACCGTGAATTTCGGTATCAAAACTCACGCGTGATTTTCACCGTGACTCGACCGTGGTCCGAACTGCTAGGGAATTGATCACAATATTATACACTGTAAAACGAAACTACAAATTTAATGTACTGAGGCTCGTCCAGGCTTCATTCAAAAGTTATGTTCACTTGAAAATATTTCCAAACACACTTCACGCTTTGATTGCAATCAATTGAACATTTTGTTATGTCAATTATAAGTATGCTTGAGAGAATAATTAGTTGTACAACTCTAATGCCATTTTAGATATTTAAAAGTAATAAGTCTTTCATAGCGTAGTTGGTAGCGTGTGTGCGTAATTAGGTACTTAGGTAAGTCGCTCGTCGGTTCAAACCCCGGTGTAGGCGAAGAATTTTCTTTTGCGAAAACCAATATCCAACAATTTGTGATAACATAATGTCTGAAACAATAATGCCCGAGTAATAGTTCAATTTTTTAAAATTGTTTTCAAGCCCATTTTAAATTTCCAATGCATAAGTGCTGGAACATTAAGATACCGCTTTGCAAACATAGTTTGCAAAGAAATTGTGCGGTAACATTATTGAACGTTTCATAGATTTTCAATACCGTTCATATGAAAAATCAATTTAAATATTTATGAAATTCAATATACAAGGTAATTAAATATCAAAAGTAATGTCTATGAATTTTCAAAAATATTCATCGAAAAATATCTTGCGTCGATGGAAAAACCAGAAATAATTGTGTCTTAATAATATCGAACGCAACGTTTTTTCCAATACCGTTCATATAAAAATTCAATATAAATGTTTGTGAAATTTAATACACAATTTATGCAATACAAGTATATGGCAATACGCAGACTCTACAGAACCCAACTCTACATTGGATACATTGTGCATATAACCAATGTATCTATTGTTATAACTCAGTCGGTCATTATGATATTCGTTTCTACTTTACCTGCTGATGGTATTGGGTGTGAGTTGGTGAATGTGTAGAGTTGAGCTTGTGTAGAGTTGGGACTTTGGTGAATTGGGTACCGTGTAGAATCGGTGAAAATCGCGATTGATGGCGTTAAGATGATGTGTTAGTGCTCGGTCGGTAACAAAAACTGAAAAGCGTTGTTCTTGGTTACAATTGATATTTCAGGCAAAAGACGAGAAGTACTGACTGCGTCTTGGTACCCTGCAGTCAGTACTTCTCGACTTTTATTCGAAAAATCTACCGTGGCGACGAATAACACTTCGGGAAGATTCAGCTATCTCACTCGCACTTGTGGCGATCTGAGAGAGACAGATGACATGTAGCACATCATCTTAAGGCTGTGTACAGTTTTTGCGTCAAAAGACAATCGTGTGCACAGTTCTGTCATGGCGAATTGAGCACGCGTTGAATATATCTTGGGACAATATTGACGTGTCGAATTTTACTGGGGTGAATTTAACCGTTGAGAGTTTTGTTGCTGAGAGTTTTGCCGGTGAGAGTTTTGCCGGTAAGAGTTTTGCCGATGTGAGTTTTGCCGGTGAGAGTTTTGCCTGTGGAGAGTTTCGCCGGTGAGAGTTTTGCCGGTGATAGTTTTGCCTGTGTAGAGTTGCGCCAGTGACAGTTTTGCCGGTGAGAGTTTTGCCGATGTGAGTTTCGCCGGTGAGAGTTTTGCCGGTGAGAGTTTCGCCGATGAGACTTTTGTAAATCGGTACTTGTGTAGAGTTGGTGCATGTGTGGAGTTGGTGTTGTGAGTTGGTGATGTGTAGAGTTGGATTCTGTAGAGTCTGTGTATTGCCCAAGTATATTAATTTTAAGAAAGATGTTTTTTACAGTGTATTCCTACACTGTAAAAAAATCCACTTGAAATTTAATGTACTTTTACTGGAAGTTTTTATGCATAAACTAGTACATTAAATTTAATATACAAGTGTAATGTGAAATTAATGTATGGCACAGCACATTCAATGATTTACTTTAATTTTACAGTAAAAGTACTTGAATTTTAAAAATATGCTTTAATTTCACTGGAAAAGTACATGAATTATAAACCACAATTATATATCAAATTTCCATTACGAGTTTATGCATAAAACCTTCCAGTCTTTTCTAACAGTGTAGTCGAGTTACCAAAAAACCGCATTGTTCCACGCTTTGTGTGGGCCTTGTTATTGCAAACACTGTAAAAAAAAGATTATAAATTTAATATACTTATGCATATGAAATTTACAAATTTTGTGCATGAAACTGTGATTCATGTACCGAGTGCTGTAAATTTACAAATCTATCGTGAAATTAATGTACCTAGCAGTGGAATTTAAGAGCAATCATTGTAAATTTACAAAACTTAATCAGTAGCTGTATAATTATATGACAAGTTTTTGAAAATTCCTGCACTTCACTCGAATTTTATAGAAAAATCACCTAACTTTACGAATATTTTGTAACTTAGATTTCAAACACCCACACTGTAAAAAAATACTTGAAATTTAATGTACTTAGGTTTATGAAATTTACATACCCAGATAGCAAAACTTGCTGCACGCCGTATCGGCACGGTGCAATAAGGTGCTTTCAAACGAGACGGCATTGTGACGGCACGGCGTGCCGAGTAAGCACTGTGCCCGCACGGTATCAACACATTTTGCAGTGGCACGACGTACTGAACCCGTGGGAGCTCAGTGCAGCATCAGCACCCCGTGCCGTCACAATGCCGACACATTTGAAAGCACCTAACGGCACCGTGCCGACACGGCGAGCCGTTCCGTGTCGCCACCGAGCTGTCCCCGTAACCAGATATTCCTATCTGGGTACTTTGTACGTGAAACTGTGATTCAAGTACTGAGTGCTGTAAATTTCCATTTCTTTTCCGAAATTAATGTACTGAAACGTTTTTGGGATTCTCGTAAAATGATCTATTGATCATTGAAGATAAGATAATGATAAGATAATGAAGATAAGACCAAAAATCCGGAAATGAGATAAGTTGAGTATGGGATCGTGTGCTGGACCGGAAAGGAAAATTACTTGAGAGAGGAATTTTAACCTCAGATAACCGTTTTAAGCAACAAGGCAGGATATTTAGTTCATCATCGGTTGGTTGTTAATGGGATGATGAAGAATGATACTATTTTGTTGGAGGTTATTGTCAAGAAAGAATTGAATTTATGATTTTTGTGCATGACCAAAGACACACCGTCAATAGAGTTTCGCAATAATCAGGCGATAACAAAGTGTTATAAGATTCCGATCATATCCGAGTGAAGGAGTTTTAATGCATCAAGTCAACAGGAGCTGGGCTGGCTCAAGAAGGACAACACGTCTCGAATTATTATAATCCTAGCTCTAACTACAAGGAACCTAGACTCAAATTGCTTTGATACATCTCCTCAATGATATTATTTAGCGTCACGAGTTGGGCTACCTCCAGGAGTTCTCTATAAGAAGCGATGGGAAATAATGTAATTGTTTATGATTATGTCGCCAAGAGTTCGATACTAAGGAAAGGTTAATTAAATAAGTCCCTTCTAGATTTATTGCACTCAACACTATACTTCTGCTAATTACGGACGAGCAAAAGAAGTTTACAATCCTCTAATCGCGTTGATAAGAAAGATTCCTTAATCGTGCGACAGATATAATGCGATTTGAATGTCGATACTAGTATGCGTGACGTTGGAAGTGTGTTTATCGTCGGTGAGCGTAGTGACAGTTAGATCTTCAAAGCTGAAAGGTACGAGACGCGGGCAGGTGTTGGTGCGATACCACGGCCTGTGCGCACATACGGGTGTTAGTGCGTGTTTACATTTGTTTTTCTATAGAAACCGCGGGAGGCTCGACGTCTATAAGAGAACGTTAGGTAATTTTGGAATTGTTACGAAAATGAGATAAAGCAGAGATGGATATACCGCGGTCGTTGCAATAACGAGGACGGTATTTAAATAGTGGAGTTAAGATGAGCTGTAGAGGTCGTTGCAATAACGAGGCCTACCGGAATAGTGGAAAAATGCGGTTTTTTGGTATTTCTATAATGAAGTAGGAGTCAATGCAATATTGAGGCCTACAGGACTTTATTTCGGAGCGTTAATTAAAGACGACATTTTAAACATAAAGGATAGAGATAGAGTAGAAGAATACTGTGAGGGTTAGCGCAATGCTACGGCTCACAGGAGCTGGGCGTGCTCACGGGAAAAACCGATTGGGTTGGTGCAATACCACGGCAATCGGGTGAGCTGGGCTTGCTCAAGGAAATTTTAACAAAAGTCAGAGCAATTCTGCGGCTTGTTAAAATCGGTAATTTTATACTAAGGCTTAATATTAAGGGTCCTTTACGGATGATTGTTGGGTGTCTAATGAGAGACGATCATCACGAGTGGCTGGCTTTTATACTGTTTGCCCCACTACCAGAGAGGCTGCCACCTGCCTTCCGTCTGATCGTTGTGACGTTTGAATTCGCGAATTTTGAAGACGCGGTATGTCGGCTCGAGCTGTTGTGGTCTAAGACTCAACGGTTGTGAGGAACGTTATTTTCGAGTTTCTCGCTGGGGGTAAGGCGTTCCGTTACAGTACCTTATTGTAAATTCAATTAATATTAATAGTAACTTTACAAATCTTGAAACACGAATACAATATTTTGTATTCGTGTTCTGCTACTGTAAAAAAAGTTGATAATACAGTGTTGAAAATGTCAATAATAAAAAATTAATATCTGTTGATAGGCGCAGGTTTTATGAAGTTTACATGTAACATTGAAGTAGGTGTTTAAATCAATTTAAAAAAATGGTAACAGCAGGACCTGAACCGGCAACCTAACGATTATGAGTAGAGTGCGTTATGCATTATGTTCACTTGAAAATATTTCCGTACACACTTTACGCTCTGATTGCAATCAATTGAACATTTTAATAGGTCAATGATAAGTACGGTTAAAAGAATAATAGTTGTATAACTCTTATGCCATTTTGATATCCGAAACTAATAAGTCGTTGATAGCGTAGCTGGTAGCGTGCGTGCGTTGTTAGGTACTTAGGTAGGTCGTAGGTTCAAACCCCGGGGTAGGCGAAAAATTTTCTTTGTCGAAAACCAATACCCAACAATTCCTAATGACATAATATGTCTGAAAAAATAATGCCCGAGTAATAGTTCTATTTTCTTTACTTTTTTTACGCCCATTTTAAATTTCCAACATATATGTGCTTGAATTTTAAGGTACCGCTTTGCAACAAAAGATCTATGACGTACATTAATTTTGTATACAATAATCAGAAATATTTGACGCGGTACATTAAATTTCAAGTACAAAGTTACTGCTATTTCAATAACATTGAAATTATTTTCATGTGTCCTAAATTAGAATTTTCAACACAGTCGTAGTTGAAATTTAAGAGACGGTTTGTGAATAAAAACTTCCAGTCCGGTACTGTAATTTTCTAGTACATTTTTTTAACAGTGAAGACAACTACAACCATTTAAGCTCCACTATTGTGAAATGCCGGCTTCGTTATCGCAACGACAATGGTATATCCGTCTTTCCTTTGGCTCATCTTCATATAATTTACAAGCAGTTACGACGGCTATCGGATATAACCGACTACTCAAGTAAATTACCTTACACTATTCGCCAGGCGCTGACTATCATCGGTACCTGTAAACAACTAACATATAAACTTGGCCGTAGCTGACAATACACTGGAAATTGCACGCCCATACATTAATAATTATTAAATCTTATGGAAATATTCTATTACCACAGATTCATCTTGCTATTACGATTTTTATCGGAATAACTAGATTAGAGTAATTCAAATAATGTTTATGCGTATACATCCTACAGGATGTATGACGCCACTTTACATTAGATTTAAAAGACAATCAAAACCACAGCTGGGTATAAAGTACCTTAACCAAATACCAACTTTCGGCACTCGGTATGCAATATGCTACTTATCTTTTGGGGCGTTTTATCGTGGGTTATTTTGTAGCTTTGATGTTTTGTCATGAAGTCGATTATTTGTCTTACAGACGCCTGACATTTGCTATTGGCGAAGAATGCGTTAGCAGGAGAGTTTCGGAATCTATATCGAATAAAATGCATTAAACTTGTTAGCATAATGGGTTTATTTACTGGACCAGACATCGTTTGGAAAAACCATAACTAAACACATCATTCGTAAACTGCATGTTCGAGATCATCGCCTTCGAGGGTAAATACGTGCTGGCGAGTGAGTTCGTCTTCAAAAAAGTAATAAAAAAACATGTTAATGGATGCCACGGTTGGTTCTTATCTAAAGGAGACCATGCGTTCCGCCAGTATCAAATTTCATTCAGATGGAGTCCACGATGCATAGCCAGAGTGCGAGCAATTTCACGATCAGAAATCATTATTTTATTATTCGTGTATTCACGTGTACTATGATTTATAATTTAGATATCGTTTCCTGAAATGCTTTATTTATGCTATATATTTTTCATATTTCACCTTTTAAAGGATCATTATTCGTACCCCTTGACGCGGTTGTTCCAATAATATATTTACGTTTATTGGTCATTGCGAGATTTATAATAATTAATACATGTACAATTCAATACGCATTCGGTGTAAATAACAAGTAGTAAATCTCATATTGTATATATAACATTTATATACATATAATATATATTTACATGAAATATTCTATAAGTACTAAACTCAAAAATGATACGCCACCCAAATTCGATTACCCCGGAGTAATCCACAAATTTGTATAACGTAAGTAAAAAAATAAAGACGACATAATCTGCATTTGATTGTAAAATGGTCAAGGCCATGCCGAGCGTATAATAATTTGAGTGTATAACAATTATTTCGCAATCACAGGTAACGCGACTACATGCTTTTCCGACGTTCGAAAAAATAGTTAGCAAACAGTTTGTATAAAGAGATTACGAGGGCAAGAGATGCGAGAATGTATTATTACGTTTCTCTTTATTTTAGATAGTGTTAGGCAATTATCAGGGAAGATAAAATACGCGAAATAGGTAAAGGCACGTACAGCATGAACAGAGACTCAGCATTTATTACAAATACCTGGATACCCAATGTTACTTAGCTGTCGACGGCGGATTTAAATAGTTGTGAGGTACGTAGCCTTTTTTACCGGCCCGATCCTCCATAAGCCACCATGCATCGTTTCCCTTCTCGTCATGGCGCCTTATGAGTTTGAGAGCTTGCCCATATGTCACAGCCAATGTGCCGGGGATATTTCCTTGAAAGTCGTACGCAGCGTAGTAAAACTAAAAAATTAATTTCGCCTCGATAAAAATTTTTGAGTATTATTATTATTATTATTATTATTGACAAAAACGTCGTGAGTTGTTATGGTGGCCGCTTTTTTCGTGGAAAAAAATTCCCTGACTTTCGAACATATTTTTTCTGTATCTATTTTGTAACCTTAAATTACGTAAACGATCTTTGGAGTCATAAAGCTTCACATCACATTAAAAACTATTATAATAACTCATGGTATATTATACTTATCACAATAATATATAACATTTTTTAAACTTTTTTCTTAAGTGCTTTGATACCAAGTAGAGTCGTGTTAACAAAAGTTTATTTCTGTTTTTTTCTGTTCATCATTTTTCTAATTTTTTTTTTCCCATACTTCATTTTATGTACTTTTTGTCTTCTTATGGGAGATTTGGCGCCAATTTACTTTTTCCCTGACCAATTTTCTTCGCGGCCACCCTGAACAAGTTGTCAATGCTTTTGTCTATAATTTTTCGAGTCTGAAAATTAACAAACCTCTGGCACGATGTTTTGATAGCGTTGTGGCTGATTGAATGCATCAAGACTGTTGTTGTCGATACTATCGTTGTCTTCGGTACTCAAATTCGAGTACCAATTGGTCTGAGAATTTACGCTGGAGCTTCGACTTATAATTTTCTCAGGAGAATCCAAGGACATCAGATCGGGCATAGTTGGTTCTGCTTCGCTAACGTTGGAATACGATTGGCTCGAGTTTTGGGCAAGTATCACGGGCTGCAAGCTTCGTCCAGGTAGAAAGCCCTGCCCGATTCCATTATCGACGAACCATCTTGTGGAATCACCCATGGGATCTTGCTTTTTAATTACAGCTATGAGAGTACCTTTGGTCGCACTGAGATCTAAAGATGACGTGCTTGGTATATCCTCCTTCGCGATGTAAAATCTGTCGGGTGGATATCTGTCTTTTAGAATATTTCTTTGCCTCTCGTTCTGTGGGCAAAATTCCACGGTAATTTCCTCGACTCGAGGAGCTGCTCCGGCGAAAGTGTTTCTCGTTATCTGATTCCAAACCAAATTGTGATTGACCAGGAACGACTCCAATATATCTTGTGGAGTCACTTGCGTTGCCGACTGAAAGAATTCCACCGTGAGGGACCAGTAGTTACATGAATTCATTAGCAATAAGGGGTCGATTTACCTCCGAGAGTGATAAATAACGTTTAGTAATTCTTCCACTAAGCAGTTTTCGAGCATTCGCGAATTCTCCTATACAAGTGGCAAGCATCGACGTTGCTGCGCCGATGAGCAATGGCAATTCTTCCAAAAGTTGCTGGTTTAATGCCTCGAAATTATTTTTCGCTGATGCCAATTCCTCCTGTGCCTATACGCGAATCGAATTATTTATGAAAGTGAGAAATTAGTTACTCGATCCAAAAATAACAATCAATGTTTAAGATTGTGTTTGACTAATAATGGTAAACGCGATTGATGATTTTGGCTATTGAATAATTAAGATATGTGGTAGCGTCCTGACGCCAAGAACTTGAAAAGAAAATTGGCGACGAGCTACTCGATCTCGAATTCTCGAACTCGAGAATTTTGAAAGCGAAACTTTTGTTCAACCAATTTACTGGTTAGTTAAGATAGTACACTCACAAAATCATCCTTTAAGAATTGTATGAAAATTGACACCTATTCTTAAGTATGTTATGTAAGCGTCTATAAATTGGAAAATAAATTGACAGTCTCTGATCCAGGGATGGGCCGATTAATTAAACATATATGTTTTTTCTCGAATAATCGAATAATTTTGTCGATGTTTCTTTAACCGAATTAATCGTTTGTCGATATTTTTCCCCCAAACATCGATGATGTTTTTTCAGTCTCGTGCGAATCACGATTCGCGTGTGTACTGCCGTAATATTGACATCATTGCTTGGCTTTTTTTCTAGTTACGAAATAGTCCTGTCGACTACGATTGCAACTGCAGTTGAAACGCAAGAAAATGATTAAGGAGATATTGCGCAGCTCTGAGTGGAAAGTTTCCATTCAGAAACTGCCCACCTGAAGTACACGACTTTGAAATAAAAATATTAATAAATGATGAATTTATCCCGAAATGATCTAAGTATAATGTGTAAGCTGTGCTTTTTACCCTGTAATTGCATATTCTTTTGTCACTGAATATAATCGATGTTTCGATGTTTTTGCTTCCTCATAGAGGAAGCTTTGTTTTCGTGAAAAATTTTTTTTTCGAGATTTTCATGTCAGTATGCTTAAAATTGTCTAAAACGTCGAGAAAAGTGATTTAGAAAAAATGTATGTATGGATGTGTGTGTGTGTGTGTGTGTGTGTGTGTGTGTGTGTGTGTGTGTGTGTGTGTGTGTGTGTGTGTATGTGTGTGTGTGAACGGCATTCAAAATTCAAACTTGCATATCTCAAGAACGGCTTTAACATTCGGTCTAAAATTTGGCACGCATGTGCGGCAGGTATACGCCATTGCTTGTGATAATTTTCAAAAAAATTCAAAAATATGTTCAAATTTTATTTAACTTTGCAATTTTCGAAAAATGTCTGTACGCGCTCTAGCTCCCGCAAATTTTTAGCTATACAGCTAAATAATTTTTTATACATAAAGCAGCCTTAAAGAAGGATCGGTATTGAATTGGGGGCGAATCTACAAATAGGTTCCGTTTTTATGAGATTTTGAATTTTTCAAAAAATTTACGTTTTGCTCTAACTCCTGTAAAATCTCACGAAATCAACTAATATTTTCTACAGATGAAGAATAACATGAAATGCTGCTATGCACCAAATTTGGTGATGATCGGTAAAGGGGTTCGGATTATATAGGATTTTGAATTTTTTGAAAAATTTATGTTTTGCTCTAACTCACGTTAAACATTAACAAATCAGCTGAAATTTTATACAGACAATAAATAATACTCAGCGCTGCTACGTACAAAATTTGGTAATGATCGGTAAAGCGATTAAGATTTGACGTGATTTTGAAATTTTGAAAAAATGAAAAGTAACGAAATAAGTTGCAAAGTTGAACTTCGTACATTCCTTTGTCATTAATTTACATTTTTCACAAAGCTTCCGCTATGAGGAAGCCAAAATTAGTAAATAAGCTTCATAGAGATCGCTTTGTGAAAAAAAAAAAAATAATGAGGAAGCAATGTGCAAAGTTCAACTTTGCAACTTTTTTTTTTAAATATCGATGTTCGTAATCGATGCTTTAAATAATCCATTAGTTCGGCATCGATGTTTTTTCTGAACATCGTCCACGAGTGTCATTTATTTGAAGAATCACCGAAATGTATCGTAGATTTTTCTATGTCGGCCCGATTAAATAATAGATCGTTTAGATATGTACATGTGTCAAAAATTTTGGTTGATATTATTGCTATGTTTATGCTACCTTCGTAATTGTATTGGAATTAAAGTATTTCAACTATGAGTTTATAATTACAATTCTGGACTCCTTGTTCTTATCGCTCCTGGAAATTGCGTTGTCGTAATCCAAAAGTTTGTCGTATCTCTTCGTGATCAATACTGCAGGTCCTTCGAGCAAAGTAATGAGATAGTTGACCGGCGCATTAACTCGCTGGTCTATGCAACTTCTGAGGTTTTGTACGTATTGCGATCGAATGGTCTCTCGCGTGTTCCTGAACCGTCTTATTTCGATATCCGCGGTACCGGAATAATACTGAGTAAGCAAATCCGAGAGTACTTCGCCGCAGACAGCCTCGTCATTGATAAACGAAAGGCACTGCTCGACATCTTTGGATAACTGCCATGTACATTTTTCGAGAGACTTGAATTGGCGTTCGAGTTCTTCAAACTCTGGATCAGCCGAGAGATTCGTGAGTCCCAAGCTAGCTGAAAGTTTGGCACTCAATCTGCTCGATTTTTTTGCTACTGAATGCATCGTTAATTTTGCCATTTTTCTCATAAGTGTATTCTCCCCGTCGAGATATTTCGAGACTAGATCCTTGCGACGTTTGTATTCATTAATGTAGGATGCAACGTCGGTCATAGCTTTCCAGGCTTCTTCTATACCCTTTCGATCGGGATGATTCTCTTCGGTACACTATCAAAAAAAAAGGAAGGACATTCTTTAAGAAATTTCAAACTACGGAAAATTAGTTCATTGACTTACCTTTATTAGTTCATATAACATAAGCGGATACTTGAGTATTCTCTGGACGGGTTTGATTAGAATAGAACTCATATCGAAACAAGCAATTTGTCGTTTCAGAGTTTCAATCCCTTTTTCAAAGATGTTCATGATTTCTCTGTTGTCTTCGTACTGCATAAAAGTATATGAAAATTCATTAGTTTCATCCAAAAGAAGATTAAAAAAAAAGATTTGCGAAGAATTAAATAATGAATACTACCTTTTTCAGTAAAGCCAATGCCGCTTCATGATTACCGCAATATTTGCCATAAGCACCTTGCAATTTATCAGCCATTTTCAAGAAGCAAGGAGCTATCGTCTGATACTCCTCGTCGCAACCTTTCATGGCTCTGAGCACAAGATCCAACAATTCCTCCGCGACTTGTATAACTTCCACGAGATTTCCAAAAAGCGTAACCACGTCGACACCTCGTGACTCAAGAAAATTCGGATTGTGCAAATTGAATGTCTCGTAAGTAATTTTAAGGTCTCTAACGTATTCCTTCTCAGTAATCACTAATTCCGATATTACGTTTTGTCTCTTCTCCGCGCGTTTTTGTTTCTCAGAGATCGTCGGGCTAATTTCGTCTTCGAGTTCGTTTTCGCGCGAAGCCGCAGAAGTTTCGTTGCCCGTGGCCGATTGCTTCTGAAGAGGCATTCGACCAGGAGCAGGAGCCGGTGGTGCAGGTCTATGCGGTTCCGAGAGTCTCTTTGGTCTTTCCTCTTCCGTTTCCTCTGTAGTTTTCTTATTGCGCGTCATAACTACAAAATCCTCAAGAAGTTCCGACTCCGTATCGGATACTACGTGAATTTCGGAATTGAGATATCCACGTGGACATAAACCCACAGCGCCTTCTTTGTTTCTCACACTGACCCAGTCGTAGTTCGTCATTGCAACAACGGTGACGATATCGCCCTCGGTTACGCTCAAATCGCCATCCATTTGTGCATCAAACGTGTAATCTACTTTGACCGAAGTCCCAGCGTCTAAATGGTCCTGCGATTTCGCCTCGACCTCTTGAACCGTTCGATTAGCCTGCTCGTGATTCCCGTCCGGACAATTAACGATAATATTCACATAAGACACGGGAAAGAATCCTTTAGCATTATCGATAGTTCCCTCAGCCCATTCGGCATCGAGATGCTTCACCAAATGAACTACTTCGCCTGCAGCGAAACTTAGCTCATTTGGAAATTGAGCGTTGAAGGGAAAAAGAGTAATTGCGTAAGGCTCGACACCGAGAGGATTTAAAGTATCATCGGGCGATGCTGCGACCTGTGAAGTTTCGATCGGCGGCTGCGAAATCGAAGTCTGTAACCTCGGAACCGAAGATTCCGCACTTTCTGGGAAAAGATCGTAGTAACTCGGTGCAGGTTCTTCGAAACAATTTCTGGAATGTGTTTGTCCGAAATCCTTGAATATCGCTCCGCCCTGCAGGACGGAGCTCGGCAAGGTTTCTGCATCCATCGGATTGTAATTGGGCATTTCTGTTGGATCGCTCGATCTGTCTGTCTGATCCGTTCCTGAATCTTCTATATAACTCACGAAACTTTCCGGAAAAATTCCCTCTTTTCTTTCATCCGTAATTCCGCGGACCCAGCCGTCATCCAAAATCTCCAAAACTGTGACTATTTCACCCTCCCTCAAGTCTAATTCTTCATCCAACTGTGCTTTTAATGATGTCTTCACTCTTGCTCTTTTTCTCACTGATTTCTTCTGCGATGGTTTCTGAGATTAAAAGATCATTATTTGATGTATTTTTAGCGCAGAGCAGTGATCAAAGTCAATGAAGGATTTTTTGCTAAGGAGAGTAAACGCTTTTGGTGCTCAATATTTTACAATTTTTTTCTCAGCTTAAATATTATAATAGGAAGTGTTGTAGGCGGCCGATTTTATTAACAATGGTGAATGTCGGTGGGCGGCTACAGTTCGGCCAACTCCCAAAATGTTAGAGAGAGAAATTATAGAGAAACTTCTGTTGACGTTTCGGTCCGAGATTCGGACCCTTTTTTATTTATTTATTAACGTATTTATTTATCAATAAATAAATATCAATAAATATTGTAATCAATAGGAAGTGTTGTAGGCGGCCGATTTTATTAACAATGGTGAATGTTGGTGGGCGGCTATAGTTTGGTCAACTCCCAGAATGTTAGAGAGATAAATTATAGAGAAACTTCTGTTGACCTTTCGGTCCGAGATTCGGACGCTCTTTTATTTATTTATTCATGTATTTATTTATCAATAAATATTGTAATCAATAGGAAGTGTTGTAGGCGGCCGATTTTATTAACAATGGTGAATGTTCGAGGACGGCTACAGTTTGGTCAACTCCCAGAATGTTAGGTAGATAAATTATAGAGAAACTTCTGTTGACCTTTCGGTCCGAGATTCGGACGCTCTTTTCTTTATTTATTTATTAAGAAATAAATATCAATGAATATTGTAATCAATAGGAAGTGTTGTAGGCGGCCGATTTTATTAACAATGGTAAATGTTGGTGAGTGGCTATAGTTTGGCCAACTCCCAGAATGTTAGGGAGAGAAATCATAGAGAAATTTCTGTTGACGTTTCGGTCCGAGATTCGGACCCTTTTTTATTTATTTATTCATGTATTTATTTATCAATAAATATTGTAATCAATAGGAAGTGTTGTAGGCGGCCGATTTTATTAACAATGGTGAATGTTGGTGGGCGGCTATAGTTTGGTCAACTCCCAGAATGTTAGAGAGATAAATTATAGAGAAACTTCTGTTGACCTTTCGGTCCGAGATTCGGACGCTCTTTTATTTATTTATTCATGTATTTATTTATCAATAAATATTGTAATCAATAGGAAGTGTTGTAGGCGGCCGATTTTATTAACAATGGTGAATGTTCGAGGACGGCTACAGTTTGGTCAACTCCCAGAATGTTAGGTAGATAAATTATAGAGAAACTTCTGTTGACCTTTCGGTCCGAGATTCGGACGCTCTTTTCTTTATTTATTTATTAAGAAATAAATATCAATGAATATTGTAATCAATAGGAAGTGTTGTAGGCGGCCGATTTTATTAACAATGGTAAATGTTGGTGAGTGGCTATAGTTTGGCCAACTCCCAGAATGTTAGGGAGAGAAATCATAGAGAAATTTCTGTTGACGTTTCGGTCCGAGATTCGGACCCTTTTTTATTTATTTATTCATGTATTTATTTATCAATAAATATTGTAATCAATAGGAAGTGTTGTAGGCGGCCGATTTTATTAACAATGGTGAATGTTGGTGGGCGGCTATAGTTTGGTCAACTCCCAGAATGTTAGAGAGATAAATTATAGAGAAACTTCTGTTGACCTTTCGGTCCGAGATTCGGACGCTCTTTTATTTATTTATTCATGTATTTATTTATCAATAAATATTGTAATCAATAGGAAGTGTTGTAGGCGGCCGATTTTATTAACAATGGTGAATGTTCGAGGACGGCTACAGTTTGGTCAACTCCCAGAATGTTAGGGAGATAAATTATAGAGAAACTTCTGTTGACCTTTCGGTCCGAGATTCGGACGCTCTTTTCTTTATTTATTTATTAAGAAATAAATATCAATGAATATTGTAATCAATATGAAGTGTTGTAGGCGGCCGATTTTATTAACAATGGTAAATGTTGGTGAGTGGCTATAGTTTGGCCAACTCCCAGAATGTTAGGGAGAGAAATTATAGAGAAATTTCTGTTGACGTTTCGGTCCGAGATTCGGACCCTTTTTTATTTATTTATTCATGTATTTATTTATCAATAAATATTGTAATCAATAGGAAGTGTTGTAGGCGGCCGATTTTATTAACAATGGTAAATGTTGGTGAGTGGCTATAGTTTGGCCAACTCCCAGAATGTTAGGGAGAGAAATCATAGAGAAATTTCTGTTGACTTTTCGGTCCGAGATTCGGACCCTCTTCAGATTTATTTATCTCTGTGATTACAAAGGAATCTTTATAAATATAATATTAGTATAAATCTTAAATTCAAGAATTTTTCTGTAGCCACCCGCCAACATTCACCATTGTAAATATTGTAATGTTTGATGAGATGTTTTTTCATTTTGATTTCAAACGAATAAATATTAATGTTATTTCAATTACACTAACTGATTGCTCATTCTAATATTGAATACTATTTAAATTCACTACACAGATTTGTTTGAAGTACTAGTTGTTCAAAATAGATAACTAACTATTAACCCAACATTAAGCAAACAAATCATTGCAACATTGAAATTAATACTGCTAAAAATGCAAGTTATTAGCAGATATCATTGTCTTAAATTATATCTCTTGTTTACTTTTATTAAAAAACTGTACAAAATGAACCTTTTCATAAGTTCATCATCCTTATTTTGTTTAAATAACAGGAATTGTTTCCTTTCATTAACATTAGTGTATGCAGTGATACAACTTAATTAAAATAGATAATGAAATGATAAAAAATCACAGAAACAATTTTAAAAAACACATGCACTAGTTTAATTGGCATGCTGAATCGTCTTTAATAATTACCTTGAGAATAGCTGGATCTAAATGCCAGACATGAGAAAATGGAAATATTCCTTTTCTGGAGTCTATATAGCCTAAGTACCAATTTGTTTCAACCTGCTGAATTCCCACAATAAGCTCTCCTGTCAGAGAAGATATTTGATTGAATATACACTGATATTGTGTATCCGATATAGCAGTGAATTTTTTTACAAGGAAATGTGATGTAGTTTAAGCATCGACGAACCATTTACCTTCACCAAAGGACAAATCTCCGTCTTGTTCTCCTCTAAAT
Organism: Ephialtes manifestator; assembly: GCA_963970395.1. Taxonomy (NCBI): domain Eukaryota; kingdom Metazoa; phylum Arthropoda; class Insecta; order Hymenoptera; family Ichneumonidae; genus Ephialtes; species Ephialtes manifestator. The sequence continues at coordinate 2,444,569 of OZ019980.1, forward strand.
GCAGCTATCGATACAAATAAACTCTCTGTCTCCTTGATATCTGGAATGTCGACTCTAACCAAATGGTTAGAAGGAAATTTGCCGTTTCTGCCACGAGACTCACCATAGCACCAATGCTTATCTACTACGCTGTGTATCTGGAATGCCAAAGATTTGTTATCTGTCACATAATCTTTAAACAACGTCTTATTGTGATCCGGTGTCGGATTACGCGGTAACCTATCGCGTAGCACATACCAAGAAATGGTCTCCCTTAACGAGACTTAATTCGCCGTCGACACTTGTGAAAAAATCGTGAAAAACTTTCGTCAAGAGTCCCGGCTCCATTTTTTATAACATTTACATTTATTATTCGTTGCGATTCTGTTAGAATTTTATATTAACGCCGATTAGACAATACGATGACAGTTCGTGATTCTTGATCGTTCTGATTTCAAGCAGTAACGAGTAGGGATGTTATATCACTGTGTCGTAAGTGAACAGCTGGTCGGTGCGCGCGGTGAAGACCACTAGGGTTTAGTGCCCTTATAAACTACTAGGGAATGGGAAAGTTTCGTAGGTCGGCCGATGCAAATGTACTTTATCATTTTTTTTTTTTAGAATTCAGTCACATAATTTTCACGCATGCTTGGAATATTGCCGTTGATTGAATGAAGAGGCTAAAGGAGAGTTGATGATAATGCTCGAATGATTAGGTAGATTTATAGGCGACAGGGCATTTTGCATATTTTGCGAAAGAGCGACTCAATTGAATCACGTGAACGCATCAGCTTGGCCCGTTAAGGTAGTTCTGTCATGAAGGCAATCCAAACTCATATGCATGAATTTTTGACATGTTGTAATTTAGCTATTCAATTTTACTTGCACAAAATCTTGAAGGCTTTTACCGAGTATTTGAATGAACAATTAAAACTTGAAAATCGATCTTTTTACACGGCGCTTACGGGAGAGCTGGAAATATTGATCTTTAAATCGAAAATTAACGTACTTAGATCAAAGATAGAGAAAAAATAAAAAGTACTACGGATTCGCAAATCATTCAGAAATTGATGCATCATGAAAAAAGGTGAAGTCTCCGGAATAATGTTTAATTGAACTGAGGTCAAAGTGCACGATACCGGGCCAAATGACGTTTCCTAACCTAATTATCGTAAAAATGAAGTCAAATCCGCACTAAACATATCAACTATTTACAAATAATCGTTTTAATTTGATTACAATAATTTCGAAGGATTCTCGATTATTTTTTATATTATTATTGAGGCAGTCAAAGTGATGCGTATGATTATTTTTTAATGTCATATAGACTCTGAGATTTATGACTCCGGCGTACCGACAGAACTACCTTAAGAACCATTTAGAACTAATCCCTGTGTCCACGAGAGAAGATAAAGCGGCAGAGGGAGAGAGAGTGATGCACTGATCAAGAGACGCGGTAACGTCTCGACGCCAGGTATTAAAATAATACATTACGTTACAAGGATGAAAGGTTGCACCCCTTCCATGTAACGTACTATACTTTTCTCCCGATATCGCCAAAAAATAACCACATTTCGTGTGTGCAACAAGGACGGAGAATAAGCTCATTTTTAACAAATGACGACACGCATGCGTAGTACGGTTTTTATTACTCTCGCCGGGCAGGAATGAGCTGATTACCTCCCGAGGGAGGTAATGAAAGCGGACTGCGCATGCGTACGTCATTCGTGACAAATGAGCGATCTCCCGCTCGAGTTGCGGACACGAAATGGGGTTATTTTAGGGGAGCCGATAGAAAAATAAATTAATAAGAATATCCGAGGGAGAAAAAAAAGAGCACGAAATTGTGGCGATATTGTGGAACTTGTCTTTTTGGGTGGTTGCCGAGATGTGATTGTTAACTTCATGTGTTACATATCTCTGTCGTTCTCTGTTGTTCCACAGCAATCGCCGATGACGTTATCTCCCTCGTACTCATCGCAGCTCAGTCGGTATAGCACATCAACTTAAGAGCATATGAAATCCCTTCCCCCCGATCGTCCCGGTCTCAATCGGTATCAATAACTATAATCAACTTTTTTTGCGCATTTTTGTATTTGCAGCTTCAAGAAAAGTTTCATCGAATGCGGATATCACTGGAGCATTTGATGAAACTCTTTTTGAACCTGCAAAATGTCGGTATGCGTGAAAAAAGTTGATTACAGTTTTTATTACCGACTGCGGCATCTCACACATATGCTCTTTTATAAAAGATGATGTGCTACTGCTCGGTCGGTAACAAAAACTGTAAAGCGTTGTTCTTCGTCACAATTGATGTTTCAGGCAAAAGCCGAGAAGTACTGACTGCTTCTTGGTACTCTGCATTCAGTATTTCTCAACTTTTATTAGAAGAATCATCCGTGGCGCAGAATTAAACTTCGGGAAAATTCAGCTATCTCATTCGCTCTTATGGCGATCTGAGAGAGACATATGATATGTAGTACATCACCTTAAGGTGATGTGTTTCGTCTTCCCTTAAGGTGATGTGTTACATATCGTCTGTCTCTCTCAGATCGTCATAAGTGCGAGTGAGATAGCTGAAACTTTCTGAAGTGTTATTCTTCGCCACGATTGATTTTTGGAATAAAAGTCGAGAAGTACTGACTGCAGGATACCAAGACGTAGTTAGTACTTCTCGTCTTTTGCTTGAAATATCAATTGTGACCAAGAACAACGCTTTACAGTTTTTGTTACCGACCGAGCACTAACACATCATCTTAAGGTAATGTGACACATGTTCGAAAACTGCAATCGATATCGAAAACTGTAATCAAATCTACTCAAAGCCGGTTAATATTTCAGACAAAAGCAAATTAGCTTTGACTTCGTCTATCTACGACGGAGTAAAACCTATTTTTTTTTCATCTAAAATATTAAGCGCCACTGAGTAGTTTTGATTACAGTTTTTTATACCGATTGCAGTTTCCCAGCAGTTTTCGAACATGTGTCACATCACCTTAAGGGGAGGCGAAACCTCCATGAGTGCGAGAAAGATAGCGAATATCTTTCGGAACAAGAATTCTCAGAAACTTGATCTTTTTTGGGAAAAATGAAAGTTTTACATCGTGTAGTATTAAGAGAGCAATGATGTAAAACTTTTCTTTTATCAAAAAACGTTCAGCGTTTTCTGAAAGATTGGTTACAGTTTTTGTTACCGACTGAGTAGGTTTCACCTCCCCTTAAGATAATGTGCTACATATCGTCTTTCTATCTCAGATTGCCATAAGTGCGAGTGAGATAGCTGAAACTTTCTGAAGTGTTATTCCTCGCCACGATTGATTTTTGGAATGAAAGTCGAGAAGTACTGACTGCAGATTGTCAAGACGCAGTCAGTACTTCTCGTCGTTTGTCCGAAACATCAATTATGACCAAGAACAACGCTTTACAGTTTTTGTTACCGACCGAGCAGTAGCATATCATCTTAAGGGGAATACTACTAAATGTAGTGAAACAATTACAAAATTTTGGCCCTGATTTCACTAGTGTAAAACTGTCGAACATCCTTAAAATTACCGACAAATTACGACACATGCGATAGGCAAAGCACACGCTTGTCGCTGTCGCGCCTATGAGAATCTAGCACGATACTTGTGAAAACAATAAAGTGACGTTTCTAAACTCTTACCAGCATGAATACGTATATTCCCATAACTAACAAGTGCTTCCATATAATTTGCAGTTCAAAGGCACGTAAAGCAAGTGAATTGCAATTGAACCATCAATATTATGCAATCAAGTGTAATTTTGTTAATCGTATGTATCTAAGGTTATGAATACAAAACTACATGAATATAAATAAAATTCGAATTGAACAAAGCCGATAATACGTCGATGAGATAATTTTCTCGAACCCCGGTATATTGGAACGTAAACAGTTTTATTTCTGCAGATAATAACAGCTTTAAGGTCTCATAATATCGTTGTTTGAGGTTAGAATTTTAGGAAAGCAATTTCTCGGCTTTTTCGTATGAATATGGTATAACTTGATGAGAAACTATGATGGATGCAAACATTATCGAGGGAAAGAAAATATCGAGAGAAGAGTACGGTAACTTGATAACGGATTGTGCATCATCTGCAGTAACCACTGCAATAGGACCTTTTCTGCTAGGTAAATTTTCCTCCTCCCTGGCAAACAGCGTCACCGACTTTTGTAACCAGTGTTTTAACCAGTCTCGATTCGCCCCTGTTTCCCCCAGTTTATTTATTTATTTATTTAATTGTTTAACGGTATAAACGCTTGCACATTGTTAAATTTCAGATACCACTAGATAACAATAGTATTTCGGCGGCACTAAATGTTCCGTCCCTAGTATCTCTATGGAAACTCCACGACCTTATCTTTCTGTCCAAACTACTATCCGGTATAATTAGTTGCCCTTATCTGTTGGCTAATATCCCAATACATGCTCCTGAGAGAGTTCAAAGAGCGGTCCATTCTTTTTGTGCGTCAGGGCTAAGGAGTGTGCTTGCATCCTGCTCTGCGATTCACAGGATTGCCACTTTGGCAAATGAGTTGGTAGGAATACAGCCATTTGGCATATCCCGGCCAGGTATTTATCTCCTCGATCATAGAAGATACCTTGCGATTTGAATAAGCAATTTTAATTTATGGAAGGATATTATGAGTTATTTTTTATATATTATGTTATGGAATGCTATTATGAATTATATTTATAAATTATGTTCATATTCATATAAATATAAATAACCTTGTTTACACTGAACGCAGCTACAATAGGCTCTGTAGTGTGCCCGTGGGTGTGCGTACAGTGCGGTTTTGACATTGTTGTTATGTTATGTTATTGAATTATATGAGTTGAACTAGAGATTATGATTTACTATTATGATACTATTATTATCTGTAGTGCTATCTGAAATTCAACTATGTACAAGGGTTTATCCTGTTAAATAAATAAATAATATAATATCACATCGCAGTAAATCATAATCTCTAGTTCAACTCATATAATATAATTCAATAACATAATTTATAAATATAACTCATAATATCCTTCCATAAATTCAAATTGCTATTCAAATCGCAAGGTATCTTCTACGATCGAGGAGTTTTGTCGAGAGAATTCGTACCAACTGTTTTGCCAGAGTGGCAATCCTGTGAATCGTTTAACTGAACTTGTAACTGAAATTGTTATTTTTTAAGCGATTTTTGCTGGTGAATTAACTGATTGTAATCGACGTTACTACCGAATTTAAAAAAAATCAATTCTGTTTGGTGGATTCAACCGATTTTAAATGACAACTTAACCGAACGAAATGTTTTTTATCGGTTAAATTGTCGGTTAAAGCCACTGTGAAACAGTGGGCTAATTGAGACTTATCTTTTGTCGGTTAAAAAGGCGGTTAACTTCATTTGTTTTCGGTTAACACTACGGTGACACAGCTTGCCAGGGCTCTGGCAACAAAATTATTGTCAAATTTACAAACTCACTGTTATATTGTTTTGTTTAGGGGCTATCAGCATTCCTACATCATTAAAGTACTTGGAAAAGTTCCTGATAACAAGTTACGAGTTTAGGGTCTGTGCTTCTATATTTGGAGCTGTAGGTATCGCAATTTACACCACTAAGAAAGTGAGGATAAATTGTGAAAGGGAAGTTCAAGAAAAGTATAAGATATAACTGAGTTTTCATATCTTTTTGGAACCAAACAATCTTCCTTATAACGATAAAACATAATGCATTGCATCAAGAGATTATTAAGGTCCAATCCTCAATCTGTGCGCTTACAATTAGCGCAGACCTTCGATAATACATTGCCAGCAAAGCGATGTACAATTTTGAGAAGTTTGCACGAAACTCTGCAAGCTGATCCTGAATCTGAGATGGAGAATGAAGAATACATGGAGATAAGCAGGGAATATTTAAGTTCAGCCGCAGGTGGTCACAGGACATTTATACTGCAGCCTTATGTCAAATGGGGGGAAAACAAGAGACGTAATACAACGCCGGAATTACAATTGGACGAAGCGGAGGCTTTGATAAAGACTTTGCCAAATTGGTCGGTTGTCGATAAAATATGTGTACCGCTATTATCCCTCGGCAAGAATAAATTATTGGGTAAAGGAAACTTTGAGAAGCTCAAAAAGATATTTCACAGTAACAGGAATATAAACGCCCTTTTTGTTAGCCAGAACATACTGAGACCTGTGCAAGTGACGGAACTTCAGGATGCACTTGGTGTTCAGGTGTTCGATCGTTATGCGATTGTAATTCAAATATTCCGAGAGCACGCGAAGACTCCAGAAGCGAAGCTTCAAGTCGCTCTCGCGGAGATTCCGTACGTTTGGAAAAAAATCAATTGGACCGCCGAAGACAGTGGCGGTAGGATAAATCTCATTGAAAGTAGAAAAAAATTGTTGGCTGCGAGAGAAACGAAGCTGCGCAACGCTTTGAAGAAACTTAAGGAGCACAGACAATTGCTGAGACAAAATCGCATAACTCGAAGTATACCGAGCGTTGCTGTTGTCGGTTACACGAACGCTGGGAAAACTTCTCTTATAAAAGCAATCACCGGGGATGATTCATTGCAGCCGAGAAATCAGCTATTCGCGACTTTGGACACCACTGCTCATGAAGGATTTTTGCCTTGTATGTTGAAAGTTCTGTATATGGATACTATAGGTTTTATTCAGGACGTTCCCGAAACTCTCATCGAGCCGTTCGTCGCTACTTTCGAGGATGCTATGATAGCCGTGAGCACTCGCTTTTTTTTTTGTTCTGCATTATCCCAGAATCGAATTATCATCCGCTTATAAACTTTATTTGGGGGTTTGATAAAAGCCGAAAGTACCTTAATTGCCACGAAGAAAATCTTTATTGGGAGTCAAATTAAAAAGTTCTAGAATGGCGATGACCATCTCCTAATAATGCCAGATCCCAATTTTTTTACAATTTAAAAATAAAATTCAAAAAGATTACCAAAATGGTATTATATTATTTCGCGTGGAAGTTATAAAAAGATGCAGAGTTAAACTTGCACATGTTTCCTCATTCATTAGGCGTTAGGTTAAGTTAAAAAATATTTGACGTCTAATCATAAGTATTTCTTTAATTTTATTTTGTTTGTATTTTTTAATTTATTTTATATTTCTCTCCGTGCTTAATTATGTAATCAATTATGTATCTGTGGTATTAGGAGATTTATCCCAGAGCATTCAAATAAATTTCATTTTCAATTTCAATTATTTTCTACTTTTTACAAAGCTACCTTTACAAGGAAGTATACTCATCGACTTTGACTTCTTTGTAGAGAAAGCTGTGTAAAAAGGGAAAAATAATAAGGAAACAATGTGCAAGTTTTTGCAGTACATTTTTGTTTTAAATGAAGTTAAAAAAAAAGTTTAGCCAAATTTCAATCGTCAAGAAATAATAAACAACATTGAAATTCCTACAAAAACCCAACATTATTACTGATCTTTACTAAATTATGTACCTAGTATCACTGATTAGTACTTATTTTATGTATATAATTAGGGTTTGCTATCTCATGTTTTGCATATTTAATGCAATAACGCCGATTTTTCGAAAATTTCATAACTCCATAAAATTCGAACCGCTCTTTCGATTTCGGCCAAATTCACTACCCAACAATATTGAATCTACCTGCACTTATGAAGTAATATTTAGTAGAATATCGGCATTTTTACAAAAGTTTAGCAACCACGCCCTTTTTTTAAAAAAGGAATTAGAAAAGCCATAAAATCTACATTTCTGCATACATTTTGTCAATAAGTTCAACAATCAAAGACGAGCTACTGCTTCATTTGTGTGCCAAATTTCAGCTCATACGGTCATTTTTAATCATTTTTTTTTCGATATTTTGGACCACTCTGACATGAAAATGAAAAGAAAAAGAAATCATGGCATTGTAGTTTTTTCTCCGGGAAAGCAAAAACGTAAAATATCATCAGGCACACATTCGCGTATGTTAAATACAGCAGCGCCCAATTTTTAGGATATCGTTTTTAAATATTTTCGTTGTTGTCGAACGGTTGAAAATGTGCATATTTTTTTAAAAATCTGGCATCAAAAAGACTGTAATATCTATTTTGAAGCCTCGAATTCGCGGCCCCATCTCATCAGTACCAATGGGGAAGTCTTGATATCAGAATCAATTTATATATAAATCAAATTTATTTATAGTCATCACAGCCGTCTGAGCATTTGAAATTTACCCGCTTATAGAAATTCACTGAGGGTTCGACGGTACCGGAAATGAAAAAAAGAAGGAGCTACTTATCATTATAATGACTTTATCATTCGCAGGACGTGATCATTCACGTGTACGATGCAAGTCATCCTGATAGACAAGCTCAAATAGAACACGTGCAGGAGACCTTGGAATCTTTGATGACGGAAAAACGACCTATTATAAACGTAGCGAATAAATGTGACCTCGCCGAGAAGGGCAGTGTTCCTGATTCTGTAATAGCAGTGTCATCAATCAATTCAACAGGTTCGTACACATGACCTTTTATTAAATATAGTCAGAACAAATTGCTCTCGTTTTATAAATGTCTTGAATAATATTTTCAGGCATAAATATATTGCGGGCTGAAGTCGAAAAGGAAATTTTGGCGGCAACGGGACGCACTTCTCTGAAAATCAGAGTTGAATCCGGAAGTGCGGCTGCCGCCTGGTTGTACAAAGAAACTGCAGTGACGAATGTCGAGGCGGATCCAAATAATCCGCAGTACTTGATAATGGACGTGATAGCAACCGAGCGTCACCTTCATAAATTTAGGCATTTCATTAAACAATAAATAATTTACTAAAGTTATTTCAATATAAATCAATCTTAGAAATTACATTCCGCATTGCTTCCTGCTCGTTTCAATCATTCACAAACTCTCCTCTACATGTACGTTAATCAATGCTAACGTTTTAAACAAGAAAGTTTTATACAGTAATTTCAAATCGAAATTTCGTGAAATAATAATTTGTTGATTATCGCCAAATTAAATTTAACTCCCAAAAAAACGCAATGGCACACAAGTTATTAATTTCTGTGTAGAATTTGTTACCAATGAATAACCAATTACGTGGAACTACATGTTTATCATTAGTTTTCACAAATGAAAATGATTTCAGATCAGTTGCCATCATTTTTTCCCCTACAAATAACAAAATGCGTTTATAAAAAAGTTTACAAAGAAATGAATTTAATCGAAGCATTAAAAAATACTAGTAAATTACAGGGCCAATATCAGTACGCTTTTAATCGAAATCAGGCAAATAGCGATACAAAGGAAATGAGCGAATTCGACGAATAATGTTGATCTAAATAACCGGAAATTCTCATATAAAAGCGTTAAGAAGGTTGCGTAAGCTTTGATGCTAAAAAGCAGGTTGGTTTTGAATGTTTTTCTCTAATGAGAGTATTGAGATTACTAGAACCAGATTTTACATACAATTAATACATAACGTTGTTAATACATACATAATACGTAATCTTGATATGGAAAATGTCGATAAGCAATGCAGTTATTATTTTTGAGCACGGTCTATATAATTTTCTATTGTATGATCGGATATTTTTTTACATTTTGGAAATTATGGAAATAACAAACTATAGAAAAAAAAGTTTGATTTTCGACAACAGAAAAAAGAACAATAGCTATCATTTGTTATTAAAAAATAGATATAAACATGTATATAAATCATCCGGTCATACGATAGAAAATATTATAAACTCTGTCCGAATATGAATTAAAACGGATGAATAGATTATTCGATGGTACTTTGTTTAATTAATAATGACTCCATTGTTCATAAATATATTTTATTTAAAAAAATATAGCATATTAACGTGCAATTGAAGGGGCACAACTGTGTGTAAAATCCCGACCTCGTCGTTCTAATATTCTCATAAAAAATATATATATATATATATATAAAATCGGCCTGTTTTTTGGGCCCCGATTTTATACGGGCCCCTTAAGTCATTCACTAGTCCCTTATGGAAAAACTTAATAATGCTTGATAAGGAAATGGTGGAGAAGTAGCGGCTACGAATCGGCTAACCCCGAGTGTTAAGGAGTGTAGAAAAAACACACAGGACACGTATTATGTTAACGTAACGTTTCAGAAGCGGCTGCTTCTGAAGAATTTAATTTTTTTTTCGTATCTAGAGTTCAAAATAAGAAGTAAACACAAGGAATAGATGCGGCCATTTTAAGAACATTTAAATTAAATTGACCAGTATTAATGATTAACATGATTGCAATTTTCTTACGCCAAAGTTAGTGATTTAAAACAATATTACATACATACACACACAAACACACCAAACCCATTAAATTATAAGTAGCCCTGGTAAAAATAAATTATAGAGACTGATACAAATCGATAGAATTTGAATGGGATTTAATCGTATGTTATCATCTCTATCTATTCGGACTTTGATCAATTTATACAAATTGAATCGTTGTTATTAGTTTCCTGTAGTTTTCATTTTCTATGGGTTAAATACGATGATACATTATCGGTATGTATGGTGTACCAACGGATTTATGTTTTATATTGATAAAACGCTGATATAAATTAAATAGTTTTCTATCATTTATACAATAATTTCAAGCTGATTGACTCGTTTCTCTTCTCATCGTTTCACAGCTATGGGAAGTTAATCATAATGAATCTTGAATATGATAAATATTTGAATCCAAAGATTTTGTGGATGAATCTGTTTTTTTAATGAAAAATTTAATATTAATACTATTACTACTACGATCGTATATTTTTATTATTAAATGTAATACAAAAATTATATTATTTATAATAATATTATAGAATATGGATGAAACATATAAGATTTCGATTGTAAATTTATGATAGTATTTCATAAATTCACGAACCAAAGTCCGTATTTGGGACGACAGGATTTTAAAAAATCGGTTTATATAATTTGTTTTTACCAGAGAATGATGTGATTATCAGTCGCAACACTAACGACATTATGTTAACGGACTAAATTAGTGAGTTACTTGATAAATGTAGTAGTATTAGTAATATTATTTTATTGTTTGCAGGTAAATACCTATTACAAAAATATGGTCATTAACTTACGAATGACATACATTAACATGTTCTTAAAAAACTAACAATAAGAAGTTTATTTACTTCAACTCTATTATTTAACTTAAATGATAATATTACAAGACTCAGACCAAAATCTCTTATTTTTGCGCCGACAATATCTCCGAATACTAGACCAAGATCGTTACGCCCCTAATATGAATGCTCGCATTCTATAACAACCAGAGACAAAGTAAAACAGTTTCTGCACCTTATCATTTGAACTTATATTTAGATATCAGGAAAACTGCTCGTTGAAAAATATTGAGATCTTAGTGACTCATAGATTGGACAGTTTACAAGAATATGTTTCAGCGTTTCTTTTTCGTTTGTATTACATAGTTGACAGGTATTAATGGTTAAAAAGAATTTGCCGGCTAACCTACAATGCGCTGCGACCTTAAGATAATTGATCGGAAGACTAAATTTCAGATACTCCTCGCAATTGGCACTGTTGAGCAATTTAATGTCCCGGTATACCTCGCTAAACGGCGACATGACCGCTCTGACCGCGTCTTTTTGGTATTGAATTTGGGCAATTAAGTCCAATATCTGCGAAATTTTGCTTTCAATATTCGCCGTTTGCCCTTCCACTATTAAGCTTTTCCACCCGTATTTTGTGAGGGATGATAAGAGATTCGAATACCAATTGTACTTTACAATATTATTTTGCTCTAAATTAAGTGCCACTAATCGGTCGAGACTGAGGCGTGGGTATCTAAGGCTCTCTTGGTTATTTGGGTCCCCAAAGACGCGCTACCGGTTTCCAATCTAATCATATATCCTGGCGTACCGTTCGATAACCCAAGCAAAGATTTAAAGAATCTTCTTCGAATCTTGTCTATTTCGTCACCGAAATTCAACCCCCAGATTTCTGCACTATACAGCAATGTCGAAGCTACCGTTGCCTGAAATAATTTAATTCTCGCGTCCCAATTATTTATTTTAGTACCAATCATCGATGACCACATTGCACCCAGAGCTATCTTTTACTTGATAAATGAAATAAATTATAAATCTTCATAAGTTTTCATTAGTGTTTTCTCGGGTAACTGGCAATATGTCGGTGAATCCACTCCAGTGAATTGCAGTGACAATTGAATAGCGAAAAATGTTCGGAGGCGTCATTCATCGGTAGGAAATTGGTGTTTTTTCATGCGAACGACAAGCATGTGGGAAACACGTGTCGGATGAGAGGCAAGGCTTTAAATACCAGACGAGTGACACGTGGTTGTAGGACGTTTGAGCACGCTTCAGATTTCTTTTTTTCTCCGTTATTCTCGAATATTTCACGTACCGGCACGAGAATAATAGGTCTATCGCGGTGAATTTGTTATGCATCAGTTGCAAAATCAGAATATTATATTACGTCGACCGGGTGAAGAGCGACGCATAGTTTAATTCAGGACACACGATGTCACGTCAACCATGTACTTCGTTAAGTGTATAGCGATAATCAAATAAGGTTTTGATTGAAATTAGCGCGTGACGTGGCATGGAGCTCACTTTAGCGGCGTTAACGTTGTGATCTGCGATTCTGCGCTCGATTCCATGTTGAACGATGACAATAACGATAATCGAATAAATTTGGAGGGAGATTTCAGTACTAAAATTCGGTTACTTGTCCAAACTGTTAAAAATTAACGTAACAGCAAGAAACTCGTAACAACAACGGAAATGCATCAAGATCATGCACTGTACGTGTTGCATTTATTGCTAAGTACAGATGCGCGTGTGTCGTAACCAGATACACACGATTATGCAGCTTTTCGAGCATCATTTAACTTCTCTACGTGCTACTGATCCAATTTCTAACGTTTCCGCTGTTAACTCATGTCCGAATTCCTTCTCCGTTGCAATTTTCAACTGAATTCGTTAAGCCATTGGAGCGCATTTTACGAGGCGAATAAATCACGAACGAGAGAGCTTTTGCGTACTGTTGCAGAAAGTACGATAATTGTTGAATACGATTGTACCTCTCAGTGAGAATCGACTGCATGTCACTCCACAAAACATTTCTCTTTGATCGAATTAGCATGGTTAATGAAAAATCGATGTCCGGATTCATATCGCGAAAATACGCCGTTTGAGCTGGAAATATTTATTGATGATGCTGCGATATAGTTTCTCGTGTTGTCTTTATTTACAGCTCCATGAATATCGATACAGGTGACAATAACATTAGTAATAATCAGCATTAATAAAAAATCTACTTCCCTACTTCGGCTCCATATCAATTTACTGTCAGTTATTCATCGCTCTACAGTGTTTTGGCGCTCGTGGCGCTCTCTAGTGGCCAGGTATAGAAGCGCGCTTTGCATTCGTTCCTTATCCTTTTCACGCTGCCGAAAAAAAGGTGAGCTGTAAGGAAAACAATCGAGCTCCAAAATCCCCGAGATGACGAATTAAAAAATCGTGTGTCTGTGAAAAACGGAAGCACGATTGAAAGCCAAAAAAAATTTCGTTGCATATTCACGAATATCATTGAAATTTTCGAATGGTAAACAGCGTATTTGCTGTACTGGTAGACGATAGTTGGGAATAATCGAGCTCCTGTGATTTCGGAACCGAGCTGAATGTACACGAAGAGCGTGGATTGGGCGGTGGACGGGCGTGGGAGTGTTCGTCCACAGGCAACGAGTTCTAAAACGGCAGAAATGTTAGTACGAAGGACCGTGGTGTAGGGATCGAATTTTCTTGAATGGGCAGTAGCATCCAGAGGGTAGCCGTGCTGTGAGGGAGTGCAGAGTTCCCGGCTGGTGGTGGAGCCCAGTCGAGTCCCGTGAGTGGTCCGGGCAAGCACAACGGAGTAACCGGTGGCGCGCGCGTATACCGCGTTCGGGAATAAAATTGCCATCGAGCGTTGAGGGCTGCGCGGCTCTGCGAGGGTGTGTGTCGCGCGGGAGAGAGAGAGAGTGTGAAAGAGATAGATAGAGGTATAGAATTGGGGGGTGCGAGAGAGACAAAAGCGTTTGTAGGCGAGCAGTGTCAGGAAACTTGTCATTGTCGTCGTCGTTTTTGTACACTACATCGTCGGCGTTGTATTATTCGTAGTAGAAGACAAGACCGAAATTTCATTGGAGGTGCAAATTAGCCGAGAGGACGACTCTTGTCTGGGAAATCCGGCAAAGTCTAGCTGTCACTTCGATCGCCATTTTAGCGCCGCGGAGCACGGGAATGCGCGCCGCCGGCGAACCCGAGCAGCAGCAGCAGCAGCAGCAGCAGCAGCACGCCAAGAGGATAGTGGTGGACGCTGGAGTAGCGGGCATTTGAGTTTTCGAGACACTTGTGATCCTCCTCGTGTACAACGAGAAGGAGGGAGAGGGAGATAGATAGATAGAATTTTACTCGCTAAGGGAGCACACGACCGAGTGTAGATTATTTTGTGTGAGAGTGTGTGTGTGCGTGCGCAAGAGTGGCTCCTTGTTTTTTGTCCTTGCTGCAAGCGTGCACGGCATTGTAGCAGTCGGAAGACAGAGAGAGCGAGAGAGAGTGAGAGATAGAGAGCAGACGTGGTTAAGGTAAAAACGAAAGGAAGAAGAAAAGCCGAAATAAATGAACCGCAAGTGTGCACCGGCCAGCGAGTTACAGTGACTAGTGTCCAGTGTACGTGTTTCGTGGGAGGCTCGCTGGGGAATTTCTCGACGGTTTTACTTGCTGCCACGCACAGAACGAGCTCTTCGGTGATCTTGTTTTTTTCTTCGTATTTCTCCTGTATTCGAGTAACTCTTCCCGCTGGTCGTCGTGTTGATGTTGAGCCGACGTTTCGCCCTTCTTTTTCCCGAAGACTGTGATGTTTTACAACAGTAGATATTGCAATAAACATACCTTGCGAGGATTCACTTAGTGTTCGTTAAGTTGTTACGAAAATAACCTACGAACAGTGAACTCAACGAATTTCGAGAAATCAGGGTTGTGGATTATGATCCAAAAGCTTAAATCAACAGACGGGATAATTGGCTTGTTTTATACATTCTTTGTAGCGTCGTATACGATAATAGTAACGTGTGGGTCGAACGTGTTTTGCATTTGCATTTAATAAGGATTCGAGGACCACAGATCTTAAAAGAACTTCCATTGGTTTTATATCCTCGTGAACACGAGGAACTGTGGAAGTGATTAACGAGTGCAGCAATATTTGTAATTCGACAACAACGTGTGTATCAAGTATTCGCTATGTGTGCGTGTGCAACGTGAAGCGTCTTCTTCCTGAATGTGAACACACGACGCACCTCTCGAGGATATAATATATATATACATACCTCATACGACAACCGAGTGAAAAGTGAATCGAGAGTGCGGGTCGAAATATAATACACGGGAGGAGGAAATACGAATAAGAGGGACGTGTGGGCGTTTGTGAGACGAGAGAGAAAGAGAGAGAAGATACCGTAGGCTGCGGCGCCATACTGGCTCTTCGAATCTCGTTTTCGAGTGTTTTATTTCGCTTTTTAAGGCAAACTCCTCGCGAAGTTTGCAGCCATTCCAAACTAGTGATAATTATCGACCCATAAATCTCGTTTCCATCGACGAGAACACGCGCTTCTCAGAAGATTCTTCGACGAAACGTCTTCGGAAGTTTCAACAATTTTTAGATATATTATCGAATACCTCAGGTGTGAAAAATATCGTGTACACAGATAATTTGCTAAAGGTTTTTTTGATAAATATAAAGGCTCTGGTTTTTTTGGCAAAGCCGAGCGAACGGTGCGCTCGAAGTGTCAGAGAAAGAGGGAGAGAGAGAGAGAGAGAGCCAGGATCGAAGCAGTGGGACCCAGAGATGATTCTGCGCGTCTGTTGAGGGGCAAGGGAGGAGCGTTGAGCGACGAAAGAAAAACGAAACTTTGGAGAACACACAAACGGTAAATATATTTATATTTATATTACAAAAATACTGGGTACTTTTTAAATGCTGTAAATACTTAGAAGATCGATATATTTATCATTAAAAATGTATAATATACAAGTATAAATCAATATTAAAATTTATGTATATTAAACACGACTTTTTGAAATATTTTGAGTATATCGTACATTCATTTTACATTTTACATGACACTTGTTATTAAATTTAGTAAATTATGTTCTATAAATAAAATGTTTACAGTGTTGTTAAATATGTGATAAAATTAATTTATGGCAACTTTAGATTACTTTTTCATCATGTGTTTGAAGAAATATGTGAACAGATAAAATCTGTTACAGATAAAAATCTTCATACAGATAAAAAAGATAAAAAATACACTTGATCGTTGTTCCAATTTTTTTTCCATTTTTTTTCGAAACATCAACTTATTCGCGAGGTTAAATTTAACGGAATTTCTGAATTGGAATATATACAGACAGTAAATATATTTATGTTTATATATTTTTGCAGCACAATTTGTAATATTCAGGTAGCAAAAATACTTTAACGCTGTAAATACTTAGAAGATTGATATATGAAGACCAAGATTCAAGGTTTGCAATATAAAAAAAAGGTGTAGTGTTATTTCGTTTTTTATACCCTAGAACCGAACCGTGTTACTCTAGTGATTTTTTTTGCGATATCGACAGTGATGCAGCAAAAACCTGTAATTTTTTTCAGCCAATAAAAATCCGTTATTGAATAAAAAGAAATTCCCCCGTCTTTTCGTAACTTCGACACGAATAATTTTTATATTATGTCATAAAAATAAAAATCCATAATCATTTGGGGAACGAGAGTGCGGAAAATAACTTGTATTCAAATTGTGTCTATCCCAGATGTGGTTACTAAAATTACTAAATAAAAACGAATCCCCGAGCGGAAGAGACCATGTCATAGAGCTCCAAATAACAATAATATTAACGAACGAATAATATGATAACTTGGCGTCGAGTCGATATCGCGACTCTTGATAGGTTTTGCCAAATTCCCTTGGCGCAAAAGCCTACCTTTCAAAATCACGCTTTCTCGCTTGTTTGTCGAATAGTCTAAATTATTTTTGTAATTTCCTATCTCGTGGACAGTGCAATATTATATTATAAATCGAAATAAAAAAAAAATTCGTGCGGAGCGTAGTTTGGGTCGTTGTGTAGTAGTATAATGTGATAGGTACATTCTGAACCGAATTTAACGTCGGGGTCGTACACGACATTAAGGGGGCGTGTGACTGATTTCTCTGCTTCCGAGACCCGGGAGACGAGAGCTCACCGTTACCCCTCTCGTATTTTCTCCGTCTCTCTAACTCTAAGCCTCTTTCTTACGTCCCTCTTCTTCTCTTCCCTTCATCTCGCGGCAGCTTCACTTCTCAGTATGGCGAACCAACACACAGATAGTCGAATGTGCAGTTGGTCGTGACTGCGAGGAGTTCTGCCTGGCAATCTCTGACTCTCTCCGCGGTCGGATCCTCGCTGTTTCTCCTGCAGTATGCTGATGCTGCTTAGGCATGCCCCGCGCGCCACTCTCGCCTTTTATAGAACCGGTATACATATACATTTCCATAACGCTCGGCGCACGTTTCAAACAAACCCTGGAGTATACCAGCATTATACTCGGTACAGCAAAGAACGCGTGTGTGCATGGGGTATTCCATCGCGATTCGACCTGGGTCTGACCCTCGACCTCCCCGATTTGGCTCGTAATTTTTTGTAGGATTGGTTAGACCCTCAAATGCAGCAGATTTTATTTTTTTTTAATTTTTTCTATGCAAATATTTTTTTAAAGTGACGTATCGAATGCCATAATTTAAAGAACTGAAAAAATTCTGAAAAATACTCTGTTCAATATCAAAATTTTCTAGCTTAGAGCCAAATTGGGAAAGATTTTTCTTCATATAGTTTTTAAGCTTTTTGATGTAAAAAATTATTAAAAAATAGAAAATAAATCAATCTACTACGGACGACTTATCAAACATATCTGTATATGAAACTGTATTTTTTAGAATTTTTTCAGATTTTTTATTTATAGCATGCTGGTGCTAGAATGTGGCTTGTATGATCCTGGAATAGTCTTAGTTCAGAAAAATTTGAAAAATTCCTGAAAATCTGCAATAATTCTAAATCCGAGTTTACATAAATAAACGTTTGACCAGTCGCCTGTAGTAGATTATTATTTTTTAATATATTTTAATAATTTAAAAAAATATAAAAGCTTGAAAACTATAAGAAGAAAAATCTTGCCTACTTTGGCTATAAGCTAGAAAATGTTCATATTCAACAAAGTATTTTTCAGAATTTTTTCAGATTTTTAAGCTATGGCATTTGATATGCCACTTAAAAAAAAAAATTTGCATAGAAAAAATGAAAATAAAAATCTGGTGCATTTGAGGATCTAACCAATGTTAGAAATAATTATAAGCCAAATCGGGGAGGTCGAGGGTCAAACCCGAGTCGAATCGGGATGGAATACCCCATATATACTGCGATGCCGAACATTACTGTATCGTGTAGATGTAGCGAGGCCGCTCGCCCTCCGCCATTGTTCCTGCTCCCGATTACTTTCGCTATCTTAATTATATACCCTCCCGAGTGCGTTATCTCCGATCGGTGTTTAATTGTCACGAGTAACTAAGAGTATCTATATAAAATACCTTTCAGTGCACATACACAACTGTTGTGTTGCTGTAATGTGTCTATGAACATGAGGAAAAAGATCGGCGTTTCTCCCACGATGCAAACTAATCGTTCTCGTCACGGAGAGGCTCATCCGTGACTCGTATTGCACAGCACCACAAACGGAGGATACGCCGTCTTCCGTAGACTTTAGTACACTTGTCGTAGAATTTATAATACACCTTGAGTATTTCTTTCTGTCGGTGGTGGACAATTAGCAATGACCCCGTGATTAACCAGCGCCCGATTAAATCGACAAGAGTCGTGGAACTGTGTAGCTTACGTAGACACCCAAATGTAGATTCGTGCAGCTACTTTCTTTTAGTGTTAGACATATCTCTGACACTCTCCTAGATTCCCGTAACATACGATGTTCCCGTTACTGTCGCCGCTGAAATTAATCCACCATGCGGCGCTAGTAGTGACCTGCTCTACCCCCACCCTGCAAACCGGCAAAATCGGCTATATGTTGGCGTCATTCCTAATTTTCTCAACGATTGCGTATTATCCATATTATCGATTCATTATTGTTGTTGTGACATAAATATTTAGTCGTTTTGTGAATATTATATAGTATAGTTTCGCAATTTTCAAATTTCAAAATTTTATTGGTTGTATGCGGACGCGGTGCGATTCGAGCGAGCCGAGCAGGTAACTACTAGCGCCGCGTGGTGGTTGGCGACACAATTCTTGAGAAGTGCCAGTGGGCTGGTGTTAGACAAATCAGATACGTATCAGTCGCTTGGGCGCTCGGAGTGTATTGCACTAGCGACCTTCACATGTCACTTTGCGTCTTGTCACACGAGACAAAAATAAACGGGGTCATCGTCCAAGCTCTGGGCTCGAATCCTGAACTCTTTACTACGATAACTTATGATAAAGATACAGTAGAATGTTGATTATTCGAACTAATTGGGACCGACTACCGATCAGATAATCGAAAATTCGGATGACCGAACTGCAATTGTTTGTGAGGAGGGCAGGGAGACACTGAATTTTCTTCTGCTTTACGACGGAAATTTTTTTGCGTTGCTAAATTACGACAAAATCGTTCGGGAAATTGAAAATTCGGAACAATCGATTCTCTGTTCGGATGATTGACGATTCGAATAAGCGAAATCATCGTTCGGATGATTGACCTTTCTGATAATCGACGTTCTACCGTACTGTCACTTTTTATTCGAATTCTGCTCCAAAGCGCATCAATTCATTCACCAAACGTGGCTTATGTTAACCAGAGATCATTTTAACTATTAAGATAATTTATGCTCGTTTTGATGAAGTTTGGAGAAGAATTTGAATAAACTGTGACAGTGACTTAACTATACATTAACGTAGTGTAAGAGTAGTAGTAAGAGTTCAGAATCCGGGCCCTGGCCTTCGTTTTACAAAAACCTACATATTGGCAAATAACAAATGCCATCATGAGATCTGGTGGATAAATTGTAGCTACTCTATCCCAATCGTAATAACCTATAATTTCCTGCAAGATACGATCTCTTGCATGTATGTTGCACTAGCGACCTTCACACGTCATCTTGCCTCTTGTCACACGAGACACAAAAATAAACGGGGTCATCGTCGAAGCTCTGGGCTTGGATCCTGAACTCTTCACTACGTTAACTTATATGATAACGTTACATTTTATTCAAATTCTGATCCAAAACTCGATAATTCTTTCACCTAACTTGGCTTATTTTAACCAGAGATTATCTTAACTGTTAAGATGATTTATGATCGTTTTATTGAGTTTTGGAGCACAATTTGAATAAAACGACTGTAACTCAACCAGATATTAACGTAGTGTAAGATTGGTAGTAAGAGTTCAGGATCCGGACCTTGACCTCCGCTTTACAAAAACCTACATATTGGCAAATTACAAAAGTTATCATGACATCTGGTGGATGAATCGTAATTACTTTGTCCCAGTCTCTACAACCTGTAATCTTCGGGAAAATATGATCTCCTGCATGTGTGTTACAATACTGAGCTTCACGTCACTTTGCCCCTTGTCACACGAGACACAAAAATAAACGGGGTCATCGTCGTGCCTCCGCTTTACAAAAACCTACATATTGGCAAATGTCAAAAGTGATCCTGACATCTGCTGAATAAATGGTAACTACTCTATCCCAGTTGTCATAACCTGTAATTTTCTGGAAAATATCATTTCTTGCCTGTTTGAAGCTAATATTTACATTCTAAAAAGACTTTTCCATAAAAATATATCATTGGCGTGGAAGTTACAGTGGTCACCGCGGAAGGCTTTTTTTGAACAGCGGTCCGGGAAATATATTGTATCTGCTACATTTGTGAATTTTTTCCAATAAAAAAATTATGAAACATAGTCAAAGATATACCCTTTACTATGAAGAAAAAAAACAGTTCGAAACCTGCAATCATTTTCCCAAAAAAAATTCACAAAAACGCGTCTTTTTTTTGGCCGCCAACTAGGTGTAACCCCTTAATGAACTACATTACACTAAGGTGGAGGACATGCTACAGGCAATGCAGTTTATGCCTGTAAGAGGCTTAGGTATAAATATATTAGCATCATTCATTTTTTGTCGACTCTTGGCTGTCTATTTTTTTTTTCTGATGGAATTGTGCGAAGCACTGCTCGGGTCTGAAACCGCGATCGCTAGATTCAAAGCGGGCGAAACTGAAGCCTAATTCAAATTTCACTAATTCGAATCTCTAGCTGTTTAATAAATTAAATTAATTAATAAATTAAATATCGACTCTAGCTGCTTAATAAATTAAATTAATTCATCAAGCAGCTACAATCGACGAAATTTATCTCAATCAAAATGTATTAGTATTTAAAGCCGTCCAAAATCTACTGCCAAGGCAATTGAACACGAGATTAGCTGTAGTAGGATTGAAAACCGGTCGGGTAACACACCAAGTTGGAAATATTGCAATTCAATTTAGGCGAATAAGAGGTGCGCAAAAAAGTCTGTTTTACGAAGGAGTAAAAATGTATAAAGAACTACCAACCGAGGTGGAGAATTGTGCGCGACTCGAACAATTTAAGAGAATGTTAAAGGAGTATATTGTAGCAGTAGTGAAGTAAGTACCATTTAGATGTAAGTGAAATATGTACATAATACAATCTAAAACTAATAGCTGAGAAAGATAATAAACATCAAATCAATCAATCAATACATTAATATTGGCAATATTTAATAATTGCAAACTTCTTTGTGTTAATTACTAATGCTATTCTCTCTTAAAAACGACGTTGCATATCAGAAGTTGAAATATCAAGTATCGCGGCAGCGACTCGACGCCAAGTTAAAAAAGAAATTAATGTTGCCTTCACACTACGATTTATCTGTCTGATCTTGACAGGATGGGCTGTTACTCCTGACGTATCGATATACTGAAGACAGTGTATAAGTTTCCGGATTGGTCAATGGGGATGGCGATGCCATAGAACTAACTTCATTCGTATGTCACGGGAGTTACACAGCCACGTATTGAGCGCGCAGCGCTAGTATTTGTTAGTCAGATAAACATACGTAACCTCGAAACGCACACATGACTTTATTGCATCTTTACGGCTCGCCATGGCGAGCTTATTTAATAATAAGAAAAGACAAATGAAAAAACCTTAAAGAAGTGAGAGCGGAACGAACATGTTGTTGCTAGTATGTTCTAAAATGCTCTTACACGATATGTTTTCGCTGTATAAAAAACAGGAAAGTCGTCGAATTTTGGGTACTGTTCGTTCAAAAAATTCCCAAGCTCAATAGTAAAATAAATAAACGCCACTATGGTCTACCAGTATTAAATGTGCGCTGTATTAGAGCATCTTTTTAGTTCATTCGAGTAGGAAAATATAGGGGTTTCGTTTTTTAAGCTGAGATAGGAGCTACGTTTTATTTGGGAAATAAGGACCAAACTTTGAGTAAGTTTCGCCTTAAAGCTATATGTCATATGACACCAACTACATTTACCTAATTCACTTATATCCAGAAACGTACAGCATTAAAACAGATGTACACGCTTTAAAATTAACTAAGTATGGAGCGGGTAGGGCTGGTGGTAATATTAGTCACATCGTCTTAAGCTTCAAGTTAGATTGAAATTTATATTCTGAAAATGATATCCGTTGTTATCCGACATTATTTCTATAACGACGAGATCAGATATCCAATTTTTCTAATAATAGCTATTATATTATCGAGGATATGTCGTAAACTTATTAAAACATCGCAAATTGTGGAAGGCTAGCTCTTCCATTGAAGTATCAATTTAGGCGCTCAATATTCAGCTGCAATTTCAATTTAATAATGCATCTTTTCAAAATGTAATCAAAGAATACTAGAAAAATTTGACAAACTGTGGAATTCGATTACGTTGCCTATATTATAATTCCATGAAATATTTGTTCATAAAAATCTAAATCGCTTATTTTTGGACGCTTAATTTTACCATCACTTCCATTTAGAAATATGTCCAACACTGAAGAGAAATTGAATTTTCAACGTCCAAGGAATTTGGTCATTAATGAGTCAAGCTTAGTTTTAATATTAAACTTGACATCCCATATGTTCAATATTAAATTATATAAAGTAGAATGTACACAAAAAAAAAGATTGGTAATATTAACAAAAATTATCTATTCAACATTTAATTATTTCAATCAACGAAAATTTACTTTCCCTCCAACGATATATAACAAATATGTATTTAATTCAATTTTTCAGTTTTTTAAATTTCCAATATATTTATTTATTTGAATCAACTTTCACTGTGCAGTCGATGCTGAAAAAATATTTTATTTATTGCTACTGAATACTTTCTTAATCCGGAAAAAAGATCCATTTAAAACAACCAAATGCATGTATTAGACATTTTTTAATAAAATTAATTAGACCTATTTTATAATCCAATATATACTTATTTCCTTTCATCATTGGAGTTTATTATTATCAACATGCAACATTTATCGATTTGATTTAAATCTTGTATATTTATATAAAAACTATATATTCTTTAGATCGGCAGCAGTGGACGCGCCGTCGACGGTCCCCAGAGTTAAGCAGCATTATTTGAGGTCATAACTTCGATGGGTGACCGCTTAGCCGCGCATCGATTTGCGCGCCAACCGCTGAGCGAGAGGCAGTTTCTGAGCTTCTATGGGATAGCGAGGAATATGCCAAATTTTTTTTTTTTTTTTTTTTTTTTACCAACATTTATATAACTGCTGGCCCAAATAAATATTTCTTAGATTTGAATATATTTACTATTCAATAAGTATATTAATTACAAATAAAAAAATTTATTTGAGGTGAATGGAAGTCTAGTAGGTCGGCATCCAAATAAGAAATTTTATTTCCGATGAGTAGATTCTAGTCCCGTTAACAACATCTTTTTTCTGGGTGTAGTAATAGTAGTTAAGTTTTATAGCGCTCCGTGCATACACGTTTGAGGGTTCAGTTCTTTGTATCTCGATGAAGACGTGAAGGCCAATTAACCGACGTACTTCGGCCCTTATAATCAAGCTTCTTTGAGAAACATAAATGAATAATAAAATGAAAGTAATTTGTAAACTCATCCGAGTAGTAGCAACGTAAAATTTGATTTAAATCGGGCGACATCGATCTTTTCCCATGACTCGGAGTTGCTCTCCCCCAATTATGATATCTATAAGGGATTGGCATTCGTCGGGTTGAATTTTTTAATGCGCGGAAATGCTTCTTGGATTTTTGCCAGGGTGAGTCGAGAATCTACTCGATCTTGATTCTTATGCGCGAATGGAGACATTGAGATGCAGCGACAGTCTCTGGTATATATATATCGACCGTGGTTCGTCGTCCAGCAGCCGGGCGAATAAATGTGTGTTATTCGACCGGAATTTGATCAAATTCATGCGTTCTTAGCTTGCTCAATAAAATTACGCCATTATATTGAAAATATTTCAGAACGAATAATATATAATGATTTGGCCATGCGTAAATCGTTAATAGTTCAAAAGTATACTCTTACGACGAATATTGGATTATTCGTCCGGACTTTAACTTGTGAATAATTCCAAGTAAAAAAAAATTATAGATAAAGTACATTGTGACAGGAGAATTTATATTGACAACTTTCCTCGACGTCACACGCCAGATTTGCACCTCGAGGGCTAACCGCGAAATAGAATTAGAATTGGATAGCGCATATTATATAAGAACCTATGATTCTACGATTATTGTTAATAGTAACTGAAATAATTGTCAAACATTATAACACTTTGAATCATCCATGTCTCGGTTCAAATGAGCGAAACATCGACACACAATCTCATTCAACGAAGACAATAGAAGGGAACGCGTCAACTTATTAATTTTCCTACGAGCCAGCCGAAGGGACGTATCGAGCGAGATCCACGACACTTCATGTTTCGTCACGAGAGCGGAAGGAAGTCAGCGCTCGAGGTTAAAGGACATAATTCCTAGGCTTATTGTAGCACCTCTCAGTAAAACTCCACTTTGACGAAATAATCAAAGTAGTGTTATAATAGACAAATAGACAAAAGGATTGGTGGTAATTGTGCACTAAAGATAAAAAGGATTGAGGAAATTTGACAAGAGACAAGGAGACGAAATTGTTGTCAAATAATCAATAAATTCAGATTGGATATGATTCCGTGAGTACCATTATTTATATTTCATGCTTCCGAACAGATCTCTATTCTGGTTCTGAAATTTTATATCCTTGGGCCTTTCCATTACCCTCCCTGTGGATGTCAATCTCTATAAGAGCTAGTCAAGACAAGTTATTAGATCTTTAAAACTAATTGGCGCCCTAAAACAATTTTCAGTTAGACAAAGAGAAAATTTAGCCGAGTGTTAGCTTTATTTAGACGAAGATAATACGTAAAATAAAATAAAGCTGTCTCAACATAAGAATATATGTATATAGTTTTAAACGTAGAATTGGGCATATATATGATATTGTTATGAATATAGAGAAAAAAAATTGCATACAAAAAATAAAATCTGGTGCATTTGAGGGTCTAACCAATCCTACAAAAAATTTCGAGCCAAATCGGGGAGGTCAGACGCAGGTCGAATCGGGATGGAATACCCCATACACAATCACTATTTTACCACTTTGCACATCAAAGATTTACTGGCATGCAAATGTCGAGACTACGAAAGTCCAAAAGAACCACTGCAACTGAGTGAACATAACCACAGAATTTATTTAAAAAATATATAACACTTTATTTCAGTTTCTAATTAAATATTTCAAAATCGTCAAAAATCCCGACTGACATTTCAATTGTTTCTGCTCATTGAATACTTCGCCCGTCACGTCACAGCTGATTGGCTTTTATTGCATCATGAAAACGGGACCTTATATAGACGGTCACTTTTGTAAGTGACCGTAAAGCAACCGAAAAATGACGTTCGCTCGGGTCTGCTAGATAAATAAATCAATGGTCTAAAGTATCAAGTGCATAACAAGTGAAAACAAATTTGTTAAGTCTATTGTTAAAGAAAGAGTACATCTAGACCGTTGAATTCTTATTATTGTTCTAAAAGACTACACTCGTGTTACTAAAAATGCTATTGTTAGTGCGGTTGAGTGAAATACATACGACAAATTGGTTGTTGACAGCTAAACACGTAGAAATGAAAACATGAACAGTAGTTAATACATTAACGAGTGCCAGTGAAACCTAACAAAGAAACAGGGTTAATTTCAGAATTTACATATTGAACATTAAGTTTTAAAAATAAGTTATATGTTGCGAATGGATATGCTTTATGATTTTTATGTATAGGTTATGTTCAGTCATACTCCATTCATTCTATATTGATTATCAACTTTCATTGTAATTAAAGTGTACAAATACACTGAATAAATGAAACAATAAAGAAACACGCAGGAAATAATGACTACATTACTTTATGGTGTATAATACAAAAGGTTGCAATGATTTTTTATAGAAAAAAGTATTTATATTATCATTAGTGTTAAATTTATTCAAACCATATATCTAAATTTTATGGTGGTAGGTAATCACCAATCTAATATTTAAAAAAAACTAAAAAAAAGATACATCTGCATTAAGGTAAATCAGGAGTACACTGCAAATTTGAGCATAATCCTTCCGCTCACTGCAAAGATTTTGGCAGGTACACAATTTCCACCTAAAAAGTGTCATTTTTTAAGGTAAATGCCTATATTAATAAATAGGAAATATCTTATAATTCATGGGCATACTATTTAGATACTATGCTAGATTAAGAAACGCTGCAAATTTCATCTTGTTCGGTCTCTTCAATCCAGAGCCCCTGATTGATACGGACGTCCGGGTAACACAAAATGATCTGAAACCATAAAAAAATACTAAATAATAAAATTAATGTATTCTGTTACACCAAGAATATGTATTTGACTTTGTTTAAGAGATCTGCTGAAAAAAAATAGATTAATTCCTATTACACCAATATTTTCTATAAAATGTTGAAACAGGCATGTGGAGACCAAATTTAATAGGCACTCCGGTGCGTTTTTTCAAAACGTGAGTGCCTAAAAAGGTACCCTGCTCGCATTCACAAACCCTTCGCGCTTTGGTCTTCAAATTTATAAAAAGGGCGCCAACCGCCGAAGCGGCGATGAAAACCAAAGGATGACGTTAGCGAAGGGGGTTGGTTTGCCAGACTAGACTGCGAGCCATTGATCTATGGTAGAGTGGGCGGTCCGTATTTAGTTCAGTCCATTTGCTAATAATGTAATAAAAAGAACGAAACAAAATAAATAAATTAATCGAACTCAAAAGTTGATATCAACAAAATCAGTTGGGTTTATTGTTAGGTGGTAGTAGTACCGACCTTTAAAAAAACACAAAAGAAAATTAAATTATTTCAAAGACAATATTTCTCCCTACTAAAATCCACGACGGCTACTAAATTCACCGCCGAGATTTTCTAAATGCGCGATAACCGCGACGGCACTTAAATGTCTGAAGTGCAGAAATTCCCTACTTTCCCTGCTATCTTAAAGTTATCGCAAACCGTACTATCGCGTAGTCAAAACGTCAAATTAAGGTCAAAGGATGGTACCTAGGCCAACGCCCAGCCCCGCAGTACCCACCAGAATTTTCCCTTGACTAAAACAAAATAAACCAACGCAACGCGAATCCGCGCGCAGCTAAAAAAAAACTTGCGACGATGTTATTTAACGAGTCCAAGATTAAGATTGAAGGAGAGCTTACCGATACGAAGTCGGAGTTCTTTTTCTCGATCAAACACCACAGTACCAGCAATTCTTCTCTCGCACACCCGGACTCTTCGACGTCGAACGAAAGACACCTTATTTTCGGAAGATCGCACGCTCGCGAGCTATTGTCCCCACTTCGCTAATTTACTCGGCCCGTAGCGCTTATTCTTGACGCGCGTCAACGTCTGCCTCGAATTTCTCGATAATCGAAAATAATCGAAACTCGCTCGCTTGTACTCGCCAATATTAATGCGCTTGTAAAACATTTTCGCAGTTTACTTAAACAGGTACCTGGTTCTCAAAGTATTACGCTAAAGGTTCGGCTAAACAGTCGGCCAAATTTAAATAGCGGATCGAAATAAAGCATTGTAGACAGATGACTAGTAGAAGCTCGAGGCGTGGAAGGTCCTGTCATCGGTCTCGTGTGACGTAACGGAGTGGTGAGGGTACCCTGTGGAAATTCCATGTCAAAATGCTGTTTGGAGGCAGCAATTATTAACAGCTCCGCTCTCCTCTCTCGATGTCGACATAAAAAAATACAAATACAATTCCTAGAAATTAGTAAAATATTCGGTTTCCTATATTATAGCCTGATGAAATGCCCGAGTAGTGGCCGAAGAGCATCGTGCGCGTGAGAGACTGCTCGATATCCTTAAAAAATCGAACATTTTGGGACGCTAAAAAAAAATGTGCGTCACAACATTGTGTTGTAAATTTCCGAATAACCCTTTATTTTACTATACGTACAGTAAATTTACAACACACAGCTTTGAATGTTCAAAGACGATATATGAATATTCTTATACATGTAGTGTACCGGAATGTCCTTACCCTCGCCGAGATTTTGGTAGTTGGCCACTAGGTGGCCAAATGCGCTCGTGTTTCGCGCAAGCGGAGCACGGAAGTGGTGGATATTTGGATTCGAGCCAGTCGTCTCTCCGGGTCCTTTGCTATCCCTACCAAAATGACCACATCTCTTACACGAGGCAATCCCTAATGGGACCTCGTGTAAATTTTACCTACACTGTTAAAAAGATGTGTTGTGAATTTACAACACATGTAGATGAAGTTTTTTTTACCAAAACCGTTTATGAAATTCCAACTGCGACGTTGAATTTTATACAATACATTGTATGAAATTCCAACTGTAACGTTGAATTTTACGACACTGATATGTTGTAAAATTACAATACAGGAACGGTAAATGTTATATACTAGTGTTGTAAAAATCAACGTCGCAGTTCAAATTTCATAAACGGTTTCTGTAAAAGTGCTTCCTGCGCATGTTTAGTAATTTTACCTCGCATTTTTTTAACAGTGTAGGTATGTATAAGAAATACAAACAACACATTCAAATTCACCTAGTTAAAAAAAAACCAAATTATGTCAACTGCCGAACAAATAGTAGACGATTATTCGTTGGGCTGCCGGATGAGATGACACTTCGATTCATATTCGATTAGTTGCAGTCACGTGAGTGCTGCCGGCTCTTCGAATCGCTGGAGCTTGGAACAGCCGACCTTCGACTGTGCAGGGACGAAGTAGTGTTTATTAATCGAGCGTTTATCCACCTCGATGCTCGTGCGAGAGTTCGATTCAAACCTGATTACAAATTGCTCGGGAACACCATTGAGCAACTGCTGAACGATCTCACGCGGTGCTTCGGGCCTTTCTCGTCCCTCTTTCTTCTCGCAGTGGAAGCTCCACGCGCGTATAAACATATGTATACATATGTATGTACGGTTCATCAACGCAAAGGGAACGCTCCAGCGTTGAGTTTTCGTGGCTTGAGGCATTTAAAGCCATGTATCTTAGCTGGCTATGCTCTTGTGAATTGCACAGCCGACAAAAAGCATGTACCCGAGCGAACCGTACATTTTGGACTCCCGTTTCACGGCGCAGGCAAGCAACGGCAGCCGCCGCCGGGTGCGCGCGTGATGCCTGTCCTATCGGCGCATTCGTTCGTTCCCCACCGCTCCGGGAAATACTTGTGCCCTCTGGTCGAAACAGGAACGACCCCGTAAATGCAGCTCAAGAGTATTTCGTATCTCACTCATGTATATACGATTCTACAGAGTTGCTACCGTTTTTTCGAGCTTTTCCTCGTTTTCTCGTTGATATACCGAAAACCGTTTGGCGCTGTAGTCCGCTGGTTAAATTAAATGCCGGGCGTACTTGGAGTTATTCTTTTTGCTTTTTTTTTGTCGCTTCCTCTTTACCTCCAATGGTCACGTACGAGGCGGAGAGCGAGATATATCTGCGAGACGGAAAATTGGCCGGTGTGTAAAATGTGCAAAAAAGAGTTCACACGATTCTCTGTATCTGTATTCTTCTTTCGAAATTTTTTTATTTTCCCTCTTTTTCATCCACTCCTTTATACCTCGCTCATTTCACACTGGCGAGAATGGGAAGAGACTTTTAACATGTGAGTAAAAAATGCGCGACAAAAGCACATTTTAGAGGCGTTCGTGAAGAGCGTTGTATTTATTTCTCTTACTTTTCTAGACCGGAAATTGGTCGCCGCGCGAACTCGACTCTCGAATGAACGAGCGCGCAGAATATAACTCTTTCTCTCTTTTTTTACGTCTCTGCGTTCTACTCGTGCCACAGGAAATGTTTATTAATTACGTGAGTGTGTCGGCACGGTTTACACACGCCGCGACCACTCGCCTTATACTATTCTTGGCGATACTTCACTTTGCCGTCTATCCTTATCCCGGGCAAGCTTGCTGGAGTGTGACCGTTAACGTGCGCGCGCGCGCGCATTCAAGCGGGGGAGGACGCGTGCGAGGAAGCGGAAGAAGTAGAAGAAGGTGTCACTGTGCGGCTCTTTCGAGGAATATGAACGTGATAAACGGAGTTTAAAGAGAGAGCTACATTTGCAATTATAATTGCGACGCTCGAAATTCTAGCACTTTACTACTTTGTAATTATCATACCTTTTAACTGTTTAATGTACTGGGAAAACCATTTCATTCATTAAATTCACACTCAAAGTATTTACAGAATTAATTCATCTAAACAAAAAACATTAAAAATCATTGAGGGATCTTTCCTGTGTGACGGCCCGAAAAATAGCCTATTTTCACGATTTTTTTTCGGACGGTTACAATACGCCGATCAATCTGAATTTTTTATGACATATTAAGGTAATCATGAATGACACAAAATGATTTTTTATAAGACGATTTTTATTGTTTAAATATTTATTTAATTCTTGAAAATAATGTTGATAAAAAAGATAGCCTCATGGTGGACATACTGTGGGTCGCAAATTTGATCTGGAAAAAAAAAAAAAAAAAAAAAAAAAAAAAAACAGGATTATTAATTAGTATGCGATTGGCTATCGCGCTATGGAGGTTTTCTTTACCAAAAAAAAATCGATTTTTTTTTTGCACACTGGAAAGGTCCCTTAAGAAAATGCAATTCAAACTGAAATAGTGGAGTGCAGAGTTATAGTTGCCCATTAATTCGAGAAATATCGTTTACAGTACAGTTTTTTTTTTGTTATTATGATTTAGTAACAATATCATGTAGTGATTATAAAATCGAGTGTAAACATTCGAATAGCTGAAAAAAATATTAATTTTCGCTCAAATGTCGAAAGAAGTAGTAGTAGTGTAAAAAATTGAACAGCATCGCCCTCCAGTTGTTTCTTAATGCTTTAATTATATTTTTCGATTTTTTCAAAAGCATTACAGTGAAATTTTATTGAATATGAATAGTTTTTGCAGCTGTTTAAAAGTTTACACATTGTATTGTAATAGCTAAATGTTATTATAATGAAATCATACACCGACGGTAAAAGTTTCCTTGGTTTAAAGAAATTTTATTAAGATCCTGACCTATGAAATATTACTTTGAAAGTTTCTATGAAATTGTTTGGTCAAGTTATTGAAATTTAAATAACAGTTGGCTGATCTTTTTCGTGTGGAAATGTGTAGCGATTATATATTCGAGCGCAGAATTTGACGAGACTCTAGATTGGTTTTAAGACACCGGTCTACGAATATTTGTTTTGATACACATGCATTATAAATGTAATATCTTCTTTGGAATTAAAAACTACGCGAGCAGAATTTTGTTCTGGCTGAGGTCCGGGCCTCATCAGGTTTTCCTTAATTAGTAATCGGGCCCGGATAAGGCGGCTCTATCCGGTCCTGATATGGCATGTAATGCCATTTCTGATCTGGCTCCGATCAGGCTACAAATCTGGGCGTTATCAGGCTGCTAATCAGGCCGCGATCAGACTATTAAAACGGCCATGATCAGGCTCTTGATCCGGTCCATAGTAAAAAATGAGAAGGTCCAATATACATAAAACACATAATGCCAGTTCAATTATTGGAAGTTTATTCATCGCTTTACTGTTTTATTTTTTAGCTAACCAAATTGACATATAAAGGTCTGATAATCTCAAACAAATCGCCAAATAATGGGGTTGTTTTGAATAATGAAACAATCTTGTAGATCAAAAATATATACAAACCTCAAGACGAAAACAGAATAAAAATAAAAGGAACAGTGTGGAGTGTTAAAAGATCTATGTACACAAATCCATGCAAACAAATCCATGCGACTCATCAACGTTTAAAATGTGGCGCTTAAAAAACGCAACGTCAGAAAAAGTTTACAATAGAATCAATCGATCGCAAAATGATGATTTTGGATATAAGTGATGCAGTGGCCGAGACAATATATGCTGTTTCCCTTATACGTAAATAATTGTGTGAGACACATACATAAAAATACAACTATTTGTAATCGATATTATTACAATAATAAATGATATTATACAGAAAACATCTCTCATTTATTTATTGTTAAGTCAACCAGATTTTAATATTCAAATATTCTGGCCAAAGGCAGGGCCGCATCTGGCTAGCCCGACCAGGAGTGCCTGACCGATGCCTGCTCCCGGCATGCTATGACAAATATTAGTCTAACCACATTGGAAATGTTGTACCTATGCATGATCCGGGCAGGGTCGAGACCTCATTTAGCTAACCGGATTAGGAATGCCCGATTAGTGCCTGACCATAGCCGGATGGGGAATATTTCAGGCTAGCCAGTTATTAAATGTTACACCAATAGATGATCCGGGTATGATCAGGGCCTTATTTGGCGAGCCTGAACAGGCGTGCCTGACCGATGCTTCTTCCGGACCTGATGATACTTCAGGCAATTTGAATTAATTTCTGCTCGTGTACTGGTACTGGAAACCATTAACTGTGGTTATTAATTTTCGATAACGATATGTGAATATAGAAATGAATCTTTGGTTACTCACATTGGATGTTAGTTTTGATATACTTGTGCGAATTACATAAAAAAGATTCTAATGCTTCAATAGTTTAGTTGAAATATTGGGTTTTAAAGAACAGTTGATTAATTCTTTTTATATATAAAGAGGTATAGTAATTTTATAATCGGGCACAGAATTTTGCAAAATTCTGCATTGGTTTTAAGACACCGATCTATAAATATTGTAACACGGAAAATCTCAACGCGTATGTACTTGTTAATTTTTAATGGCCGTAAATTAATGTGCAAACAAATCTTTAGATATGTACAACCTATGCTAATATTTCGAGATCCTTGTGAGCGAGATTTCCAAGTTTCTAACCTTTTAATTTTCAAATCCAGTTTTACAAACTTATACTATTATGAAGCACTACTTTTGATGTAAAATTGTATATTAAATATTGAGAAAGAATACCCTCGTGATACACAATTATCGACGATATCCCACCCGGCGCGGCCTGGGTCAAGGGCTGCCGGGGCTCTGATTTGACGAATAAATAAGAAATATACGTTTTGTTGAGCGCCAGTTAATTTAACGTAATTAACAACGATACTTTTGACAAATTATTACGGCCAGCTGCGGTTCGCATGGGGTTCCGCTGGAGACCCAAGGGAAAGATTGCAAGGGACAGCGAAATAAAGAATTACAATTGACAATTTTAACTTACAGTTACTGCGTTTATTAGACGATCTCCGTCAGCCCTCTCGATTGTCGAATCTAGTTCCACCTTCCTTCAGTGGTCGAGTGGTAAATAATTTCACAAATATTATTTGACGAATACAATCGTCTATCAGAATGTCGACGAACAATAATCGACGGACACAATAAATCCAATAATTTCACAAATGAGATTGACAAAGTAAAGCGAGACTCCTCGAGGATAATTAACGTTGACTGCTCGTTACAGACGTCGGCGAGCAAGTGATTTTCGATCGTCGCTCGATAGCGCAGCGTCGTACGTTACGATAAGGGACTTGGACGCGTTCCTTCGCCCTAATTGGTCAATAGACCGGCCTATTTCGACGCGGCGCGCTGTCGCAGCCGGCGTCTTCTTACGCGTTCGAGTACGTCGATTAGGCGCGTAGATGTATCGATGCGCTAACGGCTCACGGTGAGCGTCGTATAAAATTGTCGAATTCGCGCGACTTAAAATAAAAGCGCGATTTGTCGAGGAGTCAGTTCGCGGTTCCGACGTCGAGGTGACGCAAATAATTTTTCCTGTCACAATATCTAACTAACCACTATATTTGGAAATTCGTAAATTAATTAATACCCCGCTCTATGAATAGCTTTTGTTATAAGACAAGTATTGTAATTTTAAATGCCAATTATATGGAAATTTATTTACTCTTGCTAAATTTCGTATACAAATTTTCATTGAAGGCAAATAAATATTTCATTGAAATCAATGAAAAAAATTAAATCCACCCATTTCTTTGGAATCCTAAGGAAATCTTTTTTTCTCTGTGGAAATTTGATACTTTTGCAGGTTCTGGTAGATCAGCAAAATGTTTTAAAAAACTACTATTCTTTTGTAATTTGCATTGCCGATGGTAACCAATGTAGGTCTCTTTTCTCAGTGCATGAATTTTGCTTTATCAGTAGCAGTACACCCAGAAAAAAGATCTTGTTAACGGGACTAGAATCTACGCATCGGAAATAAAATTTCTTATTTGAATGCCGACCTTCTAGACTTCCATTCACCTTAAATACATTATTTTATTTTTTATTAATATACTTATTGAATAGTAAATATATTCAAATCTAAAAAATATTTATTTGGGTCGATAGTTATATAAATGTTGGTAAAACAAAAAAAATTTATCGGGTTATTCCTCACAATCCCTTAGAAGCTCAGAAATTGCCTCCTGCCCAGCAATTGGTGCGCAAACCAGTGCGCGGCTAAGCGGTCGCCCATCCAAGTTATGGCCGCAAATAATGCTGCTTAACTCTGAGGACCGTCGAAGCCGCACACCGACCGCGCGTCCACTGCTACCGATTTAAAGAATATATTATTTTGTGACGTAGTTTTCGTGAGCATAATCGGTAACAATAAAATCAAATTTTATTCGGTAACTGCATCACGATACGGTCACCTTCGGCCGTCCACTCTCGTTCGTGCTTCCGCAAACCCGGTGGGCGCCAGTTAATTTTTGTTTCACCGGTATTAGCTAACCGGTATGCCCGAAGAATCGAGTTGATCAGGCTCGATTCCAATAAAGTCGAAAGCCCGGAGCAAAAGCTGACGATGGAGAACAAAAATCAGAGAAAACGGTAGCTTAGTTAATTTTTGGAGTCGCGTAAAATTAACAAACGCAACTGGATGCGCTTGCGAGAACGAACGGTTGCGGAAATGCACGGCTGCTCAGGTTGCTTGGTTGTGGTAGAGAGGGTCGAGGTTTGGCCCAGTAAATAGCGTTTAATTTCACGAAATCTTGAACGGCGAGAACTGGAATATTGTCCAACAAAATATTCGAGAGCAAATACAATAAATTGTATTATTGAATTAATGCGAGAGCCAGTGTGAAGCACCGAAATCGTAAACGGTAACAGCGAGTTGCAAAGCAACTCACGCGTATCCGAAACTCAGCGGTAATTGCACGAATATTCCGTAGCACGAGATCATTAATCGAAGCGATCGGCGCATTCGATTAAATAATTAATTAACCGAAAACGACCCACCAGAATTCTTCCACACAATTCCGAGGTCCGGTAAGAAATCTCAGAGGATTCACGGGAACAGTCAGTGCACTACACCAAACGAGAACTTTACGAGAAGTTTTATTCGAAACAACAAAACCCTTCGTATCGCGAGTATGCATGGCATACGTCGTTCTTGATACGGAGCACGAGAACTTAGCACAATACACACCGTACTATATAGAGCGCGAGAACTACGCGAAGACGCGCGCGTGAGCGATAGAAAAACTATCAACACGGGAGCTCTGTTTAGGCCTCGAGGCACCTCGGTGGTGTCCCGAGCGAGACTGACTATCTCCAATAATCATCGAAATCTCGACATTATAATTCTTCATGTCTCCCGAAATCCCTTACCCGAGAGCACTTCCCTCTCTCACTCGAATCATCTCGTAACTATATCGGGATCGCAAATCCTGCCGGTAGATTCGAAATCTATACAGTTGCCTACCTCAGTGCTCTGCGTGAAAACGGGCCTACATTATACAATGATATTGCACCAGGATACTCCGTCCTCTGCAAAAACTAACGAATCTCCACCCGTTCTCCAGCGCAATGCACTATCGCTATAGGGCGCCAGATTTGCACCGGTCTACAACTAACTGCAAGACTTTTGCCGGTAATTCTCATCTGTCGAGCTGCTCGTTTCGTTGAGCTCTCGTCCTCGCGACAGATTTGAATATGCCGAGCTTTTACATCATCAAAGACCACAAAAACAAAAAAATCAATAAAATCGGTAACCGAACCTCAACTCCATACTTCTCGGAAACGAACCCTCTTACCGATGATGATGATTCGAGGAGGGACAGCGACGAAACAATGACCATATCGTCAGCAAAAATCCTTGTGACCGCGATTTAAAAAAATCACGTCACAATTTTTATATAAATATACGACAAGAATTAAATCAATTCGATTCGTTGCATGTTGATAATAATAAACTCCATTGATGGATGGAAATAAATATATAATGGATTATAAGATAGTTCTAATTGATTTTATTTTAAAATATCTAATACATGTATTTGGTTGTTTTAACTAGATCTTTTTTCCGGATTAAGAAAGTATTTAATAGCAATAAATAAAATATATTTTTACAATCCGCTGGACAGTGAAAGTTGATTCAAATAAACAAATATGTGGGAAATAAAAAAAACTGAAAAATTGAATGAAATACATATTTGTTAGAGGGAAAGTAAATTTTCGTTGATTTAAATAATTAAATGTTAAATAGATAATTTTAGCTAATGTTACCAAATATTTTTTCTGGGTGTACAGTTCTAACGATAATTCATGAAGTTTCCACGTTTGGAAAGATTTTTATAATCATTTCAAATAAACGAAATATGATGGAACCGTTCATCCGCGACTCTGTGGTTTATAATATCCTTAAAAAATACTGGAGAGAAACAACGTACGATTATTTACGAAACGCGATGGAACCTCATAGAAAACGCGTCAAATATTAATCGGATTATTGCGAACGAGAGCAAAGTGGAATGAACGGGGTCTGGATCACCGTAGCGGAATTATAGAGCTGTGGTAGTCCGCCGAGAGACCTAAATAGTAGCGACTGATAATAATAATAATATAAAAGGATGTGAAAAAAAAATAATTGAATGAAATGAAGTTGTGACCTGATTGAAGTTGGATTACGCGGGGTCGCTGAAATAACAGGAGATCCGGAAGGATTATCCGCAGTATTTGTTCAGGGCGTATGAACACCGATGGAAATAGCCGCTCCGAGCCCGGGTATCGAACACGATCCCCGCTACATCTCCTCGATACACCTCTCTTATTGCACAGCTTCATCGCCTCCTTCTCCTGTAAAATCTCAATCCTGGAATTCTTCTCGTCCCTCTAGTTACTCTTTTTTTTATTCCTCAGTTTAATTTCTCCCAACGTGTAAATTCAAAGTCGTTATATCGCGCCCCGTGAGCCCGCAAGTAGTATTAAGAGCGTAAATGCTCTACTACCATTACTACGGTCGATCGAATGGGATTCGATCAAATTATACAAGCCTGAGCTCTTGTAGAGCTTAAATGCAGCAGCAGCAGCGGGGAACGATTGTCGGTCCCCTCATTATTAAAATCGTTCTTTTGAATTGAGATCCCGGTGTCTACGTATAGAGTATTACTATATCACGTGTATATTATGCTATAGAAGAATATAATAGGAATGACAATAGGTAAGCAGGACTAATGGAGCCTCGTTGCACGACAAAAGTGCGCCCGCGTGTTGCACGGCAATTGGAAATGTGTCTCGTGGTGTGGCATGAGACAGATCAAGCGTAAGGTTCTTTGTTCAAGAAATTTTATGACTTAGAGTTAAGTAACAAATATATGTATAAAAAAGAACCTCACTACTTATTGTAATATAATGTAATATCAGATGGAAATAATTTTTGAGAATGGAACGGTGAAACTGTGTCCGTGGGAATGACAATTGTTCTGTGACTAATAGAGAAACAGGAAAATGTGTCAGTGTATAAATGTGTTGTACAATTGCACTCTACTCTATGTAGTAAAATGTCGATGTAGTATAACGATATTACTGTGTTCTCGGAGTCTCTGGAAATGTGATGCAATAAACGATATAAAACGATGTTAATAGAATGAAAGGAGAGACAAAGAGCGAGTGAGAAAAGCAGCGATGGAAGTGAATACACATAAAAACAAATTGAAATTGATGTGTGTAGGTTGATGCATAAATAATATTGTCAAGACTGTCGACGAGTACCTGTGACGTAACAAAAGTGATAAACCAGCTCACGATGAGCAGTAGAAAGCGTGAAATTCACTAGGAAATTCTACGTCGAACGAAACATATTGAAATCCGATAGCGAATTTTGCTGCCTATAATCGAATAAATATTACGATGAATCGTGAGAAAAAGATTTTCCCCGAAAAGAGCGAATGCACGGTGTATAAACGGCTATAATGATGATAATAAATACATAAATTTATAATGCTTATTGCCAATCGTGGTACAATAGAAATAATAGAGGAAGCGTTACATTGCAATCTCCTACATTGTAGAATTTACTATGAAAACTGAGAGAGTTTCATGCGGTATGAAGATCCGTGACGCAATGGGCGATGGGCAACACTGTTGGAAACCGTGAAGCACTGTGGAATTGTTAAAAAAAAAAAACGTCCGAGCGCGGCGTTAAAGGAGCGAGAGACAGAGAAAGACAAATCAGAGACTGTGCAGCACGACGCCGACATCGTGCACGCGGACTCGGCGATACTCGCGGCCAGGTCGGTTACAGAACGCGCCTTTAACGCGCGGTGCTCTTGTCTGTAGTGGTATAAGCTCTATACTATTCAAGTCCTAGATTCTCGGATTCGTATCCGTGAGTATGAGAAGGAAAGGCTCCGAGAGCTGCAAGAGAGCATAGCTGAGCTGTGGCAGAGTCCCACGGGGCCTCGGTGTCCTCTGTTCTCCGGGGGCCTCACCTCTGCTCGCGTCCGCGATCCTCTTCTCCGTTTCTCAGTCCCCTTTCGCTCGGCCAGCGAAATATCCTCTCCCAACTACTTTGCCGTGTCTCTTCGCTTTGCTGCTTTACTACTGCTTGTGCTGCCTCTTGTGTCCGGTTATACCGTCCTTTGAGTGTTGAGTGTTTGCAGAGATATTTAGGGTACGAATGAGGAATGTAGAATGTAGGGAGAATGAGCATCTCCAGTGTGGAGCTATTTTTATTATGGTACTCGATTGAATTATTGCTTCGCCGTAAGGGAAGCTTTGTTTTCGTGAAAGAATTTTTTTTTCCAGATTTTCATCTTGGGATACTCAAAATGCTCTAAAACGTCGAGAAAAATGATTTGTAAGAAATGTCTATATGTGTGTGTGTGTATGTTCGGATTCTTGTTACCATGATAGCGTACGCAATTTTCAAGATATCGCTCTGGAATTTGGTACACATATATAGTGTGGATAGACAAAGGCTGAGTTCAAATTTGGCACGAATCCGATGAATGGTTCCAAAATTATGACAATTTGAATTTTTTAGAAAATCATTTATCCCGCTCTTACTTTCACATTTTTAAAGATATTTGGCTCAGATTTGGTCTACGAATGGACTATCATAGACTGACTAGGGGATATTGCGACTCGCGCGCTCGCAAAACCTCGGTTGAATATAACTGATATTTTTTTTACAATTTCATCGCCTACTAAACTTTTTAATTTTTTTTTATTTCCGAATTTAAAAAAATGTTGAACAAATAATAATTTTTTTTTACTTGCTACACCAAAAACCTTCAATCTATGCCCAAAAATAAAAAATCCACACATTGATTTCCTGTTACGAGATTCAATGTTATAGCATAAACTTGGATTTTTTATACTGGAACGTGGATTTTGTATTCTTACGGGGAAGCCAAACATAATAAGAGAAAATAAGAAAAACAGAATTTTCAGGAAAACTATAAAAATTAACGGCGAAGCAACGTGACAATTTCAATTGTCAGCTTTTTTTAAGAGGACCCAGTCAACGTCTGAAAATTGTGAGAAGCGAACATTTTGCTTCCTCATAGAGGAAGTTTTAATGAAAAAAAATTTATTCGAGATTTTTATGTCAGGACACTTAGACTTGTCCAAAACGTTCAGAAAAGTGATCTAGAAAAAATGTCCGTATGTATGTGTGTGTGTGTGTGTATGTATGTATGTAAACAACTCCGAAAATTCGAACGCCGATAACTCAAGAACCGTTTTGTATATCGCTCTCAAATTTGGCACACAAGTGTAGCAGCAGACCCTCGTCAACTGCAGCAATTTTCGACAAAATCTGGGCGAAACTTTCGATTTTATGCCGTTTTAAATTTTTTGAAAAAAGGAGGTGGTCGCTCTAACTTTCGTAAAATTTAGTGTATTTTGCTAAGTAGTTGGTTATAAGAGCAGGTGCACTCAATGTTGTTTGGTATTGAATTTGGCTCTAATCGGTAAAGTGGTTCAGATTTTATGGAAATTTGAATTGAAAAAAAAATTGACATCGCCCTGTTCTAACTTTTGCAAATCTTGAGATAGCGAGCTCAAATTTTGTATATAAATGAAATAATATTCAGCCACTATATATATATAATTTAGTGATGAACGGTATGAAATTTTTATGGAATGTTTAATTATTTAACAAAATATAAGTTGTCACATTTATTTTCGGAAACGCTCTAATAATAATGAAATAACGGAATAATGAAATAGAAAAAGCGAATTCGTAACATGTTTATTTATCTAATTAAAACAAGGATGCAAAGTAGAACCTTGCACATTGCTTCCTCATTATTTTTCGCTTTTTACAAAGCTTCCTCTACGAGAAAGCCAAAATTGAATACCGTACTTCCTCATAGAGGTAGCTTTGCAAAAAGCAAAAAATAATGACCAAGCAATGTGCAAGGTTCTACTTTGCATCCTTTTTTGGTTTATACCTCACACGATTCTTTTAACCCTAAGCCTCGTGGCTTATTTTCTTTGCCTTCAGACTCATGACTGGGGTGGTACATACCCAACGCGTTTCTTGATCATGGCATACGTCCAGCCGTACACTCCCAATTCTACACGGGAGTAGGTCTACACAAGAAGTGTGCACCGACAAACTGTACACAGTGAAAACTTTACACACCATTAAATCTGCACCGAACACTGCGCACCGACAAATTGTACTCATTGACAGATCTACACAAGAGTTGAGCACTGACACGAGGATAACTTGGCACTTAATAACTCTGCACCGAAAACTGTTCACCGAAAACTTGACACGACGACAGAACTGCGCAAAATGTATGCAC
The DNA here is from genome assembly GCA_963970395.1 of Ephialtes manifestator. NCBI lineage: Eukaryota > Metazoa > Arthropoda > Insecta > Hymenoptera > Ichneumonidae > Ephialtes > Ephialtes manifestator. The sequence continues at coordinate 2,486,277 of OZ019980.1, forward strand.
CGAATATCTGTACACGTCAGGAACTCTACACCGAACAACTCTGCACCGAAAACTGTTCACCGAAAGCTTGACACGACGACAGAACTGCGCAAAATGTATGCACCGAATATCTGTACACGTCGGGAGCTCTACACCGAACAACTCTGCACCGAAAACTGTTCACCGAAAGCTTAACACGACGACAGAACTGCGCAAAATGTATGCACCGAATATTTGTACACGTTGGGAGCTCTACACCGAACAACTCTGCACCGAAAACTGTTCACCGAAAGCTTGACACGACGACAGAACTGCGCAAAATGTATGCACCGAATATCTGTACACGTCGGGAGCTCTACACCGAACAACTCTGCACCGAAAACTGTTCACCGAAAGCTTGACACGACGACATAACTGCGCAAAATGTATGCATCGAATATCTGTACACGTCGGGAGCTCTACACCGAACAACTCTGCACCGAAAACTGTACACCGTGCAATTGTACAGACTGCACACGAAACAGCTGTACACGACGAAATGTCGATACTAAAAACTCAACACTGCGAATTGTCGATACTAAAAACTCTACACGCCGAAAAGTCGACACTAAAAACCCTACACGCCGAAAAGTCGACACTAAGAAACTGTACACCGAAAACTTGGCACTGAATAATAATGGTCGTTTTTTTTTCAAAAGTCCTTTTTCTTTGTTCCTTCAGGTTTTCTTGTTCTTGCTTTGGATATAAAAAAGTCTAGTTCGTTCTATTGTGTATTGATATTGATTGCAAAAAGTTATTAGGAATTAACGATTGCTGGCACTCAAACGCCAACGTGGCTGTTGAACTGGTCCTATGAAAATAAATGGACTTTATCATACATTAATTCCTTCGTTTGTTTATAAGGACGGAAACGGTGTATGGTTCATTGGTTTTTATTAACATTTAGTTAGTGAAAAATCCATTTGAAGTCTAACAAACGGAAATAATCAGCAAAAACCTTATTTTTTGAATATAAAATTCTACTTATTCAACCGTTTAACCGACTTTCAAATTTCAAACGGAGTTTTAAACACGACATTATAGACTATCTGAAAAAAATACTGTCACTATGTTTCGTTAAAAAAGTCTATTTTTTTGGGACATTGAAAATTACGAAAATGCGCATATTAATAAAAAGAAAAAGTCACGAAAAATTGCATTTAAACTATACTTTTATTAGAAATTTATACGAAAAGGTTTAAAAAGTTAACAAAACGGAAAATATTCAATTTGCTGAAGCGCAGTCACTGCAAAATAACAATTTATGGTCTTGACTCACGGTGCAACGGCATCTGACGCAATGTGCGTTGCTTTTATTTTTATTTATTATTTCCTTTGTAAATAATATTTTTGACTATTATAATCAAATTACGTAATAATATATCAATTATAGTGATTTTAATGTGTAATATAAAATTAATTGAAAACTCTCATAAAAAATCGGTAAAAAATTGTCGCACTTTAGGACAAAAAGTTGGCAGTAAGACAATTTCTTCCGATTTTTTATGAGAGTTTTCATTTTTTATTTATCTCTTAGACTCCCATACAAATTCGAAAAAAGGATTGTCCCATTTCCCATCTAGGCTTAAAATGTTCGTCTTTATGAGTAGTATCTTAGAGATTTTTTTGGAAAAAATAAAAAATGTACAAGTTTTTGAAAAATGGATTTTTATGTTTAATAATGAAAAATCTATGCTTCGGAAGAGTTACAAAATTTTTAAAATAATTTGACATGAAAGTATACTTCAAAATGAAAAACTTTCATAGAGGTTTTTTTTACGATACGACTTATATCCAAGAAGATACGTGTATTCAAAAGATTTTAAACGCAATTTTTAGAAATTCACAAGTGCGCGAAATATGCAATGAAAATTTTGAAAAAAATGGGGCAAGCTCCATTTATTGGCCTGAATGGTTAAAAAAATAATCAACGATATCGATGATAGTTATGACAAAAGGTGGTCCGATCGGTGTATAATGCCCCATATACTTTCATACGTCGCCTTAGTGAATGAAGATTTGAACAAAAGAATTTTCTTCTACTCTCACTTACTCATTACTGCATATTTCGAGTGCTCGGCTTTTATTGCGAACCCGAAAAAAAACGGAGATTCCTCTGCTGCGTTTTTCTGCTTTGTCTAGTTCGGTTACGACCTGAGGCCAGCACAGAAAGAAGCTTCTGTGTAATAAGTTGAAGAAGTCTCTCTGCTTTACTGCTTCACTACTGCCTCTTGTGTCCGGGTTTCTTGTCAGTTGAGTGTAGAGTGTTTGCCGAGATATTTAGGGGACGAACCAGAAAAAGAGACAAAAAATATTTCAACCATCTCGACCGCGCAGTTATTACTTATCATATATATATATACTAGGATTTTATTGTGGCTCGCGCGCTGCGCGCGTTCGCAATCGCCCCCTACCCAAGGGTGCTACCCCCGAAGGGTGCCCCCCCGAAGGGTGCCCCCCCCTTCCGCCAAGCCCTGAGCCCGAATTATTCTAAGTCCCTCGATTCTTGACACGGCGGCGGCGGCGGCGGCGAGATCTTTTTATAATATAGAGATATATATATATATACGGAAAAAATAATGAGTTGCCACAACCAAATTTCGGTTGACAGTACGAATCAATTATTCTAATTCCCGTACACTCAGTTTGGTTATATGAGCAAGAAAAATTGCACCCAAAGAAATCGGTTTGATCGGATTATTTGAATCAAATACGAGATATATTTAGAAATAATTCTTTTTTACTTTGATCAAATAAAACTTACTTGAAATCAATACGATTCATTTAAATGAGGTAAATTGTATTTGATCAAAATAAGATCCTATTGTGTCAGTATTTGAATCAGAAATTCATTTAATGACTGCCCTAATAGGATTTACTTTCGATGAAATAGAATTTGTTGTATACAAATAAATCGTATTGATTTTTAATAAAATACTATTTATTTCAAATTAATCCTATATTTGATTCAAATAAGCCCACTAAAGAGATTTCTTTGGATGAAGTTGCACGAATCAAGATTAATTGGAACACTGTTAAAATTTTATTCATCAGCTGATATATTAAATTCAATATAAAAATGAAATTACAAATGTTTACATTAAATTTCCTAATTTTCATACGATTTAGCAGATAGTAATGTAGTTTTACATCTTTCTTTCCGAGCACGCTGTACCTCGAATTAAATACGCGAAGTTAAAAAAATTTAGTAGGAAACGTAGATTACGATTTATGTGCGAAATTCAAAATATTATAATGAAAACTTAATGCCAATGCCAAACGTGTCGAGAATGTCACGTGTTTTGAACACGCTAGTAGCAACTTTTTTTTCAATGGCAATAATCGTTTCTATGAACGAGATTGCATATTACAACCCAATACATTCACTGCAGTTTTTGTGCAATGCGAGATCATGGTATCCAGTCGATAGAAAAAAATTGTACATCATATTCCTTTTCATTCTGGTGAACATTTTTGGCCAAAAGTAAATTTATAGCGCTTACGAAATTGAAACCCGAATCTCTTATTGCCTAAAATTATTTCTATTCTCATTTATTTCCATCTATTTCAATAAATCCGTCTCTTTCCATATTCCTGCGTTTGTAATATCGCTCTCTGTACTACCATTTTTGTCTTAGTTTTTAAGTTAGTTTAGTAATCGCCTGTATCGCATTGGTTCTTAGGGAATTTATTCCAGGACCCGAATAAACATTCTGGTTTATTCTCAAAAAATTGACATTAAAAAAAAAAGATTTTACACTTTTCGATATTGACATTGCTTTTATAAATAATGAAAAATATTAAATCCTCCTCAATCACTCACGCTTTCTCATTAGTCTATACTTTGAGTGCTCGGCTTTTATTGCGTCCCCGAAGAAAAAGACAATTCCTCTCACCCCAGACGTCATAAAATCCAAGGAAAAACTTTTCAACTACATTTCTTACCCGCACACGTTCCACGGGTGGTATGTTTTTTTTTGGTATTGCGAGACGACCTCGAGTCACGTGCAGCATCCACACAGTGGCGCACTCGTAGAAAGACCTTAAACGTGATTATTTGCGGCACTCGTGCCGTATGTGGTTGGGTCCGAGTTTTGCTGCTGCCACACCAGAGGCAACGAATCGAGAGTAGTTGTCCGATAAATTTCTTTCTCTTCGCCTCGCCGAATCTCTTCTTGAGCTCTCGTCGTTATTTCTTCTTTGGCCTTCGCATCAGCACCGTTGCTAACCATTCCACGCTGTATGTCGAAAAGCTAGTCATTCTCGATTTAGGTGTACCAATGATTTAATCGATTTCGTTGATATCATGTGATTTCAAGAATGAACTCATGTATTTCACACAATCACGATTTCAATGATTTCTGATTACTTTAATGATTGAAATCATGATTTCAATATATTAGGAATCTGATTGAGACCGCCACATAGAGCATGCATGTAATATACGGGTCATTGCATACCAAGTAGGCCATGCATTTGTCATCACGCCAATTTTTATGTAGTTTGTAAGCATACTAATGGAAATTCTGTGAAATTTTGAGAAAAATTGGAATTGTCTGTCTCAACAAAAAAAAAAAAATTATTACTTTATTTTGTCAAAAAATGGCGGATTTTGTTTTTTTTAGCGTCTATGGACAATTTGTTAATTAAAAAGTACTTTCAAAAACTTAAATTTTATACAGGTACAAATTTTTTGTACGATCGGTAATTTTGGATATACATCGAATTGAAAAAAATGATATATAAAAAAAGAATCGTTATTAAATTTTTGGCAAACCATAGGTGCTAAAATTCTAAAATAATTTATGGGTGTTCGTGATACTCTGAACAACGTCTGAACAAATTTTGAACACTTTTTGCGACCATGCTAAATTTGGCAGGCCCACTTGGTATGGAATGTCCTATACCAATATATATATAATATCTATACAAATTTTTGTTTGATCATTTTTAGCGATTTAACGGTCACATGAAAAAGAAAAAAAAATGGCAATTTCAAAGCCATTTCTTTATTAGTTTGAAGATTTTTCTCGAAATCTCCAAGCCTAATTCGTGATCTCGGGCGGAAATATCGTTAGACATTATTGATTAACGTTTATGTACCCGTGAACATTCATGGGTACAGGGACTGGGCTACGCGATTTTGGTTTTATTGCGTACCAATTGCACAAATTCTTTCGTGAATATTCGTGGCTCTTCAGCGTATTACCTTGATTATTTTTCGGGCCTGGATTTCGACCAATCACAGAGCGGTATTCTCGGTAATCGAGTTTCATTTGTTAAAAATTTCATCGGTAATTTCACCCGGATATTCCACAGTAGTTCTTCACTTGTTTTCGAACAATGTAACATTCGGACTGACATTTTTGCTGTCAAAAATTGGGTTAATGTTTCCTCGAATACTGCTTTGTGCTTAGCCAAAATCCAGATCCGAAAAATAATCCGACAAATACCCCTCGACCTCCAAAATTAATCGTAATATTTCCCTCTAGTTTCCCTACTTAGCAACGATCGGAACAAGTTTCGCACAAAAATCCTTTGCGCTGCGTGCTCGTGATTCTTCCTCTCGTTGCTCAACAACGAAACGATCGGGAAATATTCCGATAATTTTGGAGGTCTTGCACTGAGAAAAAAATATGTTAGAATGAACTAAATCGGCGTTCACCCTCGTTCAAATGAATTTTTAGTTGGTATAACAAATATTTTGGTTACCACAAATATATTTTAATCAACTGAATCAATTAATTATTGAAGACACTAAATATTTGGTTGTCCTAAACGAGAAATTCGTTTGAACGAGGGCAAACGCCGATTTAGTTAATTTCTACATTTTTTTTCTCAGTGTGGGTTATTACTACTGAAAGTACGCAAACCTTATAATTAAACCTATATAAACACTGATTTACTGAGCTTATTACTATTGTTACTATAAATTCCAAGCATTCCGTCATTATTATTACTTCTGCTTCCTCATAGAGGAAGCAATTTGCAAAGATCTACTGTGCAGGCTTCACGGAAAAAAATGTTTGGTTGTGACAACTACGTTTCCCATTTGCTGTACGTAATGTCTAAAAAATTAGTTGCCTCAACCATATCGAATAGTAATCTCAACTATTCACGATTAGTTCTCGCGATATTGGTGAGGTTAACCAATCCAATCGTTGGGACTATCACTCGAATAGTTGGTACTACCATTCGAATCGTCGGTATTACCATTCGAATCATTGGTACTATCGGCAAGGGACCGACTCTACACCTCCCAACTCTGTACACGCAGGCAACTCAACGTGTGTACAGTCATTCGTGTCGACTTTTTGTGTCGACTTGTCTTTGTGCAGAGTTGGGAGGTGTAGAGTCGGTCCCTTGACGGTACTATCATTTGAGTTGTAAGGGAAATAGAATAATGATTGGTTGTGTCAACTCATTTATTGACATAAATGTCTACAGCACATACTTCATGCTGTAGACATTTTTCTAAAAATTCAAAGTGTCGAAGAATTTTAACCGTATAACCGATTTTTCTCAAATTTTTAAAAATAAATCGTTATTTTTGTCTCCACGCATTGAGTTTCGCTCTATGTCCTAAACATGAATGATCTAATCTTGTGCACGTGACAATCGAGCGACAAATGCCGGGGAAGAAATCAATATTTTAATTTCATGATTTCAAACCTTTTGATTATGATTTCATGAATTCACGAGATATCAATCTCAGTTCAAAGTGATTCAACAAATTTTCTGCAATCAAGACTGCAATCGATTTTCGGTGATTTTCGGTGATTTTCGGTGATTTCGGCTGATTTCATCCGATTTCATTGATATTTTCCTAGGAAATGGTTTAATGAATTCAAGAGTGGGTAGCCTCTCGCTGTATATAGTCAGAGAGAACCGCACGTCTGCCACTTCACGCATTCTGCTTGCTCCCTCGAATTTCTTCTCTCTGTGAGACATACATTCAAAGCGTCACGCTCAGAGATCGACTGGTTGCATCAGCACAAACGACGAAAAGTGAGCCTCCGATTAGTATTCCGCGAGATAGAGGTAAAGAAAATAATAGCGAGAAGGATTGAAAGAAACCGGGGAGGAGGATGTATGTGCCCTATAGGCTGATGTATGGGAAACGATGAAACGAGAAATGAGGAACACGCATAGAGTGAGGGGAAGCGTTTTAATAGGCACCAGGAAGCCGATCGACTGTATGTACCTGAGGAACAAAGAGGACGATCCGGACAGATCGTGACAAAGAGAAATTATGAAAGAGACGAAGAGTGGATAGATGGAGTAGGAGGATAGCACGAATGAACGGACAAACTGAGAAAGAGATTGAGAGAGAGAGAGAGAGAGAGAGAGAGAGAGAGAGATAGAAATAGTGAAGGAAGAGTCTCTGCGAAGAGACTCGACTCTGAGTCTGCAGCATAGAGGAGCTACAGTGCTCCGCGTTCTCTCGAGAGACCTCGAGCTTCGGCATTTTCTCTTCTCTCGGGCAAGGGAGGGCAAGTTCCCCTCGCTCCTCTCTTCCTCATTTCTATCTTCGTCGAAGCCAACCACATCCTACCTTCGCGCTCGTATTCTTCCTTCTCTATCTTTCACCGTCCATCTCTTTTATTCACGAGTACCAGGGCACGTTTTTTTCCCTCCTCTCCCTTCTTGCGTCTCTTGCTTCGTCCTCGGGCCCTCCACCTCCTACTTTTCCTCGTTTTTTTTTCATTTTTTTTTCTCTCATTCGTGTCTTCGGTATTCCGTCCTGAATATCTTCACTCGTCCACACCACACGTTCACCAACATTATCGCGAGTGTCTCTCTCTCGTTTATTTTTAACTCTTGCTTCGTTCTACCTGCCTTCGAGCCTCCCTGACTCCTCGTTCCTTCCTCTCCCTCTCGATATATGCCCCACGTCCCACAGAGTTGGTTTTCGCGTGATACATCTCTCCTCGACAGCTCTGTGGCCTTCTCTCGTACTTCTTATTCTTTTCCCACTTTTTTTCATTTTTTTTTGTTATGTCTTTTCTTGTACTCCTTCCCTCACCTCAAGCTTCTTTCTCCTTCTTCAGTTGTACACGCGCGCAACGTCCATCTCCGCGTCCTTTACCTCTTTCTCTCTCGTCCTCTTTCAGGTTTCCTTCGGTGTCGCGCGAGGCCGAAGCTCATCTTCTCTCCATCTAAGGCTCGCATTCTTCTCCCTCTCACACTCCTCTTCACTACGGGTATTTCGTTTCTTCTCTATCCGTCTGTGTATATACTCTGTTCTCGCTGAGCGTCGCAGGTTTCTCTCGCCACAGGCATGTCTCTCCCGTCTAACTTTCCAGTTGCTTCGAAAATTCTCGTTTCTCTTCCCCTCGGTAGAGGCTAGCGAACGACCACCACTGCGCCGGACGCCTCGGGCTTTCCAAACTTTGCCATCTCACCGGCTTTTAAAGACGAAGTAGACTGGCCTGACTTCCAGGCTTCACTATAACACCTTCCCCCTTTGGCAATCTCTTCCCCTGTTTCCCTCTTAGGTAGCTTCTCTTTCTATTAGTTGGCATTTTCGCTTCAGAATGTAATGGCGTTTTTGCGTGCGGCGCCGTTTCCGGGCGTCAAAAAAGTTAGTCTCACCTGTTAAGCAATTACAATACAAAAAAAAGGGAAAAAATAAAAATGCGCAACTTATTATCGAACTTTCGGACTCGTTTTCTTTTCAATTGGTGAGTCTTCGTTTTTTTTTACCTATGCACCCACAGAAATCGGTTTCATGGGTTTATTTGAATCAAATACGGGATCTATTACAAATTAATAAAAATTTATTGCGATCAACTTTTATCTGAATTATTTGATTTTGTTTAATTGTTTATTTGTTTTATTTAATTCATTAAATTATTGATTTAATTGATTTAATTGAATTAAGGTAGTTATGTCAGGAAGGCAAAACAAACTGATGTTCATGAACTTTTGGTTTATTGTAATTGAGCTATTCAGCTTTAATTCTCCAAAACTTGGATGGTTCTTACCGATAAATTGAATAAATAATGAATATTTGAAAATCGATCTTTTTGCACGGCACTTACGGGAATATTAGCGAAATTAATCTTCCCATCGAGTATTTACATACTTGGATCAAAGATAGAGAAAAGATAAAAAGTATCGCGAATTCGAAAGTTATTTGCGAATTTTTGCGTATCATAAAAAAATGAATGTACCGGACACATGTTAAAGTAAACTAATATTAAAGTGCATGATTCCGTGCCAGATGACGTTACCTAACCTAGCCATCATCCGATATTCTAGATGTCGTCGTAAAAACGTCAAATTCGCTCTGAAAAAATAATTTACTTGAAAATAATTGTGTTAACCTAATTCCAACAATTTTCACAAATTCTCGATTATTTTTGGTATTATCATTGTCACAGTCAAAATGCAATATATAATAAATTTTTGATGTAATTTAGATGCTGCTGTTTATGACTCCGGCATACTGACATAGCTACCTTAATAATAAATTCTATTTGATAAAATTAAAATCCTATTATCTTAGCATTTGAAGAAGAAATTTATTTAATGGCTTGCCTAATAGGATTTTATTTTTATCAAATAGAATTTATTCCATACAAATAAATTGTATTACTTTTTAATAAAATGTATCTTGTTAAAATAAAACTTCATTTATTGTATATAGTTTCCATATTTGATGATTTTTCCGGGTGTTGAACAAAATTTTCACAAAATAAACAAAAGTACGTGGACCTATCACACGACATTAGCGTATTAAATTATCAATAACAATATTATTACGGAATAAAAGAATTAGCGCTCACAACCAAGAAATAAGTTCACACAATCAATTCCATTATTCTATTAAAGTTACAACTTGGCTTTGTTATGACAGGCAAAAGGAAATCATTGCACGAACCAAGTTTCGTTCGTAGATGCTCTGTTATTTGCGGAAGCCAATCGATTAGTTCATGCAACTATTCGTGTACGACGACTCGCCTCTAATACCACTCTGAGAAAAAGGACCATGGTATTTTCAACAATAATACCATAGTAAGAAATTTATAATATGTGGAACCATATTTTATAGTGGAATTAGCTTTCATATGGCTTACCGAACTATTGTCGTGAAGTTAAGGAAACTATGCAGTTTGGATAGTGCATCTAAATATCCGCAACACTTATGAATACTATAACTTATCGTTAAAACTGTAACAATAAAATTATGATATACTTAACGCACTTATGGACTACACACTGAGAGAAAAATATGGTCAGAGTTACCATATTTTTTACTACAAACTATGTTTCCCTGAGACGACGACTGTGCTTTTATGGTTATCGTAACCAATAAAAATATTGTTATCATTACAAAAGTATTATGAAGTTAGTAACAATAGTAAGTATGTTGAACTATTAACCGATCTCACCATTTACTATACTGGATGATAGGAATAATAAACATAATTGGAAAATAACTATGTATTTTATATGCTTTTATTGTTCTCCACCGGTTCAAAATACTTTATAAATGGTAAAAGAACGAATAGTTGTAACTAAGATACAGAAATAGTTGACATAACTACAAAATATGGCGAATGATAACTATATTTTTATTGGTTACGATAACTATAAAAGTATAGTCGTTGTCTCAGGGAAACATAGTTTGTAGTAAAAATATGGTAACTCTAACCATATTTTTCTCTCAGTGCAAGGTTTCGAGTACTCGCCTCAACCATTCCATTGGGTGTGCTTATTATTTGATGGGAACAAATCATAAATCGTTTCCGCAACCATTCGAAGTAGTTATAGTAATAAATGTATAAGTTGTCGCGACTAATCCTAAAAACTGAGTTATAGAGTAATGCGAAAGATCAGCTGGCACAATCAATTTTTTTTCCGTATGTAACGAGCGGGATAAAATGTAAACATTCGCCAGGTTATACTGGAAATAAAAAGAACTGCTACTAGCTATAATTGCATTTGCAGCCGAAAAGTGCAACAGAAATCATTGCACTCCACAAATATAATTATTGAGCTATTAGTTCTCAGCGCGATCAAAGTTCTCATTCATTGTGAAAAAAACTTGGTGGGCTTACTAAGATCTTGATTAAAAATTTTACTAAGAATTATTTGGTAGGTGCAACCAAGTTATTGGTTAGATGTACTAAATACTTGGTTGTCTTATAAAATCGTGTCCAGCAGGTTTTCTTGGTAACATTCCGAACAAAAGTTTTGGTATTTTTAACCAATAAGCTTTTTTCCGAGTGTTTAACGAAAAATATTTTTTTATCTTGCCCTCGCAAAAAAGATAGTATTAAAATAGTGAAAAAAATAAATAAAATTGTTTTAAAAATTGAAGTACAGACTATGTTGTATTCGACTACCTAATACTCAGTTAATACTCTGATTCGTGTATTATGTTTAAAAACAAAATTAGAATACAAAATTTACATGTGAATTATGTACAATAAAATTTTTAATAAACTTGTCAAGTATTATTATACTTTTTTAATATTTAATACTTGAAGATTTTATTTAACACTTTTTACAATACTACATATTAGAAGATGTGAATTTTGCATTCTTATTTTTTTTTAATACTTAATACTTGAATAAGTGTATTAACGGAGTATTTGGCAGTCCAACACCAAATACTCCGTTAATTCGATTTTTTATATTACTTTAATATTTCGTTAAACTCATTTTAATACTTCCGTTTTTTTGCGCAGCATCAATTACGTTTTAGATGTTTTTTTCTTTAATAAAAAGGACATGTTATCATTTTATTCGAGTACGCTCGCTTCCACCGTCGTTTCTGTTCGATTCTTTGTCGTAAAAGAAGAAGAAGACGAAGAAGATGCCTCTCGTCGCAACCTCGAAGACCCTCGGGATCATTGAGACTGGGAGACGTGAGCGTCCGTCGCCCCAGGCTGTTGGCTGTCCTTCGTCGGAACTACCTGTTCTTCTTTCGTTTTCCCCATTGCTTCCCCACACAACGACTTCTTGTCGTAGACTCTCCGAAGGCTCGTAACTCGTCCATACATATCTGGTCTCTCCGAGTCCATCAAATCAGCCTGCCCTTCGTCCCTCTCACTTATTACCATCGTATAATGTTTTTCCAAAAGTAATTTCGTGATTCCGGTGGTAATTACAGTAGGTGTCTGTAGAACTCTCGATAAGCCCTACGGCCTCAAATTATCCTAGACCGGAGCGTGAATTTCACGCGGTTCGACTACTTATATATTCCCTACGCATTAGATATTCTATGCTGTGATGTAGACACAGTCGGCGTCAAAATCTAAATGACGAGGGATGTGGGGAAAAAAAAAAGAAAAAAAAAGAAAACAAGATAACTCAACAGCAAATGATTGATTGCTTTCAAGGTTAAAGTTGTAACCGAATTATCGTTAGCCTCATTAGGTATAGGTATTCAAGAACAGAACACTACCCCAGATATGTATTTCTCTGCCCATTTCCCCATATTCTTGCCCAGCCACATTTTACTCCTCTTTCCGTTTTGCTTAACCGTCTTTCCTTCAGCCAACCGAATTGACTTGTCTGCATTGCATCTCTTGTGGCCTGCCACAGGCCTGACTAATCGTAAACTTTCGTCTCTCTCGCACGGCTTCTCACGACTCTGTTCTGATTACTTACGCATTTATTCCACCGAACGAAAGCTCGAGCAACGAGACGAGGCCTCCTGTTTCTACTGTGATTCACCGACTGATAAATTTATCTTTCTCGCTGTTGTCGAGCCCGACGTAGTACAGTGGGGCTGTGGTAGACTGACAGATTCGTCCTCGATTCTGTCACCGCATCGTCGGCTGACCAGCTCTTGACTGTGTTTCCTTGTAACGTAAATAAAAATTAAATATCCGGTTGCACACACTTTGTCGTTGTCTCGTCGGTCGCCGTCAGTCGGGACGGTCTCTACTTAGTTTCCGTTTTGCGTGCTTTGAGGTCACTTTGATGAGACACAACAAATTACGGCGACCAAGATATTGTTAAATCTCCAAGTTTCAGAGGAAATTGCGGTCACTTTCAGTCTCTTCGCGGTTACTGAGTATCTCTTGTCGCCAAGTATTTTTCTTCATTTAAACCCGTGATGTATTTTTATCAGTCTCTCGTTACCTTTGTAGGAAGGAAGTAAGGAAAAAGTCTCTCTTCATCTCTTGCCTCTTTTGCCTCTTTTGTTTTATGACTTTCCTTCTCTTGCACATACAAAAGTAACGTTGCGACGAATGTTATGGTGACATTTTGTTTGTCGTTTGAGGACTCCTCGATGCTGCTTTCTTTTGCAAAAGTTCTCATTCTTTTCACGTCGTGCCCACGCACACATACTCACAAACACAAACACCTTTTACTGCAGAGTCGGATCTCCCTTTCAGGGTATTGCGTACTATTTCTATCAAAGTCTGGTTGCCTTCTTGGTAAGGAAGGGCCTTCTGACCATCTTGCATTTTCTCATACCCCTGGCTTTCAGCTCCCATTCCCTTTAACATGCTCTTCTTCCATTTTCCCCACACGTTCAATCCCGGGCTTTGTTCGTCGAGCATCTTCAGAACAACCCTCGTCGCGCCCTACCCACGAAGAGCCAGAGCGTGTAGCCTCTCGTCTTGGTAAGCGTTGCAACCTCTTACTACTTTCCTTCCCACCTTCTTCAACCAGCGTGTAACTCGGTGGCGGGCACTACTCGACCTCCTTTCTTTGAGCTCGCCGGAAGATTAACGCACTGTCACCCGGCCGCGGGGTCTCTAGTAACCCCGTCTGGTAACCGAGGACAACGTGAACTCCTCTGCTCTCTTATCGCTACTCTCGCTGTCCCCCGCTCATTCGAGCACATATTTTTTCACGCGCGATCGTTCTTTCCGTCTATGTCACCGCCGGTTACTGGGATACAGACACGAAAGGAGGACGAGCCGCGCTCAAGAGGACCCCCTCCGGGTCAACGTCGACACCCATGAGTTCATAACTCCCCACGGGGGATTCTGTGTAATGCTCAACTTGACTTTTTTTTCTCGACGAACCCTCTCAGCCCCTTTCACTTGTTCACGTCGTATACATATCGTTTCCGCTTCGCTCGAGAAAATCTTTTTTTTTTTAAATCCCAGATTATGACACTCCTTTGTCCTCTTGTGTATTACGTCACGAATTTATACATTCCCCGTTAAACTTGGCAGCATTTAAAAAGCTACATGTAAATTGTATTTGCACTCTAAAAACCAAACGTGCTGCAAGTGTGTTGTTTCCTATCTTTAACATTGTGACGACTTTGTACACACTTTCAGCGCGTTGCATTTTACGATATTATTACGATATAAAATGCAAATACGAATTAAAATATGTAAAAAAGTCGTAATAATGTTAAAAATACATGGAGAAAAGTGGTTAGTTGAGATAACAATTTTTTTTAATGCTTGGAGGCTGTTAGTTGCAGGAAATATGAAATTGTATGCAGCGATCACCTTCCATTGCTTCCTTTAACTGTTTTTATTTAGTTGAGTTTAGATGTCTTCAATGGACAAGGGAACCACTCGGAATAATATTCGAAACGGTTGGTTAGCGCTACCAATCGACGGGTTGGCGTTATCAATCGGTTGGCTGAAGATATCTCATTGGCTGTGAGGCGACGGGGATTTGCCCTAATTTTTTGCGACCTAACCATGCATATGTATATAAGTTATCACCTAGTCAGACCTAACCATGCTTATGTATAAGTCATATATATAATAAAGAAGAGTGCGAATGATGATATTATTTAGAAATGAAAACAGGACGCTGTATAACTGCGTTGTCAGTATCTTTCTTTTGTCGTTCAGACTGTAGAATGAAAGTTTCTTCTAACGGTCAGACTGCATAGACAGAAAATGACTTGCATCAGTCAGACACTCCAGACAAAAAATTAGTTTCATCAGTCTGACTGCGAAGAAATGAATTTCCTTTATCGGTTAGACTGTGTAGTTAGAAACTTGCTTGCTTCAGTCAGACTGTGTAGGTATACAAAAATTTGCTTTCGTCATCCGCGTAGAAAAAAAGAATTTGACTGAGATTTTTAACAACATTCTCGCCGGGATTTTCGCTGAGATTCTTAAGAATCTCGGCAAGAATCACGGTTGCGCGCTGAACCCAGATTCTTTTAAAATCTATCTGAGAATCTCGCCCAGCTTCTTACCGAGATTTTTTTAGTGGGTAGCTGAAAATAAAAAGAATCTCTATCAGAATCTCGCCCAGCGAGAATCTTTCAATTTTCATTGAAAATGAAAAGAATCTATATCAAAAAAGATCTTTACGAATATTGAAGGATTGTTAACACTAATTTTTTAGTACATCAATGAAGGTTAGACCCCTTGTGTGTAGTCAAACTCAGAAAAGCTCTGCAGTCTTATACATACGCTGAGGCTTCAAGTCACTTGCGAGAAACGCTTTGTTCCTTCGCCATTTAGCGGAGCATTGACCTCCACTGTTTCGTATGATGTCACTAGGTGGCAAACGGACGGAGCGTTTCTCGCAAGTGTCTTGAAGCCTCAGAATATATATAAGACTGCAAAGCTTTTCAAAATGAAAAGAATCTCGCTGGGCGAGATTCTGATAGAGATTGTTTTTATTTCTAGCTACCCACTAAAAAATCTCGGTAAGAAGCTGGACGAGATTCTTATAGAAATTCTTTTTATTTTCAGCTACCCACTAAAGAATCTCGGTAAGAAGCTGAGCGAGATTCTCTAGAATCTCGGCGAGATTCAGATAGCAGATAGATTTTAAAAGAATCTGGGTTCCGCGCGCAACTTTGTTTCTCGCTGAGAATTTCGCGGAGATTCTTAAAAATCTAAGCGAGAATATTTTTTTCTACGCGGGCGGTCGGATAACATAGGGCAAATTTGCGAATTCATACACGGAGAGAAATGCGGCGACGCTACCGGCCTCTGAATAGTAATGATAGTTGCCTACCGATACTGCACCGCATCCGTGCGAAAACACGTACGTACGTACGTCGAGCAGCCTTACCTATCTGACGGGCACGGGCCAAACGGGGACGCTGCCGTCCCGTTTCAGGAAAGAATTGCTCCGCAAGTACGACAGTGATGGCTCGGTTTCGAATTCGGAATACTTCGTTCTTATTCGTGCCACAACGGTGGTACGCGGGCAAGTAACATCGCCAAATTTCTCACCGTGTAAAACACCATGTAACATTGATTGGTTGGGCTAACCAACTAAGATGATGGATGGTATCTACTTATATAGTAATTAGGATTTTATTGTAGCTCGCGCGCTGCGCGCGCTCGCAATCGCCCCCCACCCGACGGTGCCCCCCCGCAAGGGTGCCGCCCACCCTTGGGGGAGCTATGTTTTTGGAAAGGGACTTAGAATAATTCGGGCTCGGGGCTTGGCGGAAAGGAGTGGGGCTAGCGCCAGGGACTGGGGCTAGCCCCAGAACCCGAATTATTCTAAGTCCCTCGATTCTTGACACGGCGGCGGCGGCGGCGAGATCTTTTTATAATATAGAGAGAAATATAGAGAGATAAACGACACCGTGTAAAATAATCGATAATAGGAGTTAGTAGAGTTTCCACTGGACACACTGTGGAAAGTTTCGTATCAGTTTTTGGGAATACACTCAGTGCATAATATCTTGCACTGCAAATATTTCGGTGCGGTTTCGGGGCAAAATACATGTGGCTCACAGAAGAAATTATAATGGGTTGAGTGAATGCAGTAAACATTATGATATTAGTGGATTCCATTTTATCATTATCAACCAGTAATAGAGAGATAATTAGCTGCAAACAGTGTGAAGTACTGAAAATTTATAATATGATTGGAAGTCGAAATCTACATTGCCTTGGGCAATGTAGATTTCGGATTTCGAACACAGTAGCTATAATTATAACATTTCTTCAAAATAGGAAGATATGATTATACATTAGTACTTCGACATTTAAAATCATTGATTTAGTTGAAAAGACATTTACGAGTTGAAAGTAGAACAGTAGACGAGAATGTCAGATATGTTTTATCCTCATGATAGAAGTCCACTTAGATTTCAGCCGAAAATAGAAGTTTGCTTTTTGATTGCTGCGATTAGCGAATCGGAATATTTGTGTTCGACTCGGGATATTATTGGCCAGTGCGCACTATAAATGCGACTAGTGGAAGACGCTATAACACTTGGCACTGTTGAAAATATTCGGAAAATTTATATATTTTTACCGTAAAACCAGTATATTAAATTTACACTGAGAGAAATTGAAACAGTGATTTAAATAGATTATTACTGACTATTCAGTGATCATTATATTTTATTAGACCAGGTGACTATTTTCGGAGTTACATAAACTCTCTTCACTGTTAACGTAACTACGTTACTTTTAATATAACTACAAAAATAGTCACCTGGACTAATAAAATATAATTATCACTGAATAGTTATCTCTCCGTGTAATTACCAGTTTTTAGAAATATTACGGTACTTTTATATGAAATAGAATTTTTTAAAAGTGTTCATCATATCGTTTAATAATTTTACATTATACTTGAATATTATACGGAAAGAAAAAAGTAGTTCTGGCTACTAATTGCAGCATATGCTGTGCCGCGTGTTAGTTACTGAAACTAAATCGGAATCGTAGTCGCAACTTTTTTCGATTGGTAGCAAAAATAGTACGTATAACGAACAACTTGGTTCCTGTAACTATCACGGCTGTATCCAATCCAAATGATTCGTTAGGCCAACCAACCGGTGAGTTGAGGTTATGATCTCAGCTGGTCATTGTTACTATCGATACTCTAACAACGAGGTTATTATTTCTTCAACCGACCGAGTAGTTGGCGCTACACCGAGAGAAAAGATTTCATTGACGCTAAAGAAATGGGCGGATTGATTTTTTTTTCATTGATTTCAACGAAATATTTCTTAGATTTCAATAAAATAGTGCATTTGAATTTCAAAGAGAATATTTCATTTCCTGTAAATATAGATTTACTTAGTGAGCATATAATAAAGAAACAGTTTCATTGTTTTAAAGAGACGTTTTCATTGGTTCAAAGAAACGTTTTCATTGATCTCTCTCTCGCACCTAACCTCACTTTTTTGTTTTCCGGTTCTCTCGAACGAACTGCTTCGAGTTTCGAGGAGCCAGAAGCTTAGCCTATTTTTGCCGTACTTCCTTACACAATCACAAAATTTGAGCTTTATCTGCAGCACACTTCAGGAAAAAATAGGATTCAAAATTTTGAGCTGGTAAGAAGAAGGTTTCATTGAATCAGAGACGATATTTTTTAAATCAATGAAAAAGGTTCATTGGTTTAAAGAAAAGTTTCTTCGAATCAATGTCACTACTTTTCATTGAGTTTGAGATAATTCACAGAAAAGTTAGTATTGAAATTCAAGTATTTCATTTCATTGGCAAAGATTTCCGTGAATCAATAAAACTTTTTCTCTCGGTGTATGCTAACTATTTCGATTGATTGTCGGGACCGATAAATCAGTTTTTACAACTACTTTTTTCTTTCCGTGTAATATCAATATACCGGTTTATCTATGAAATCTTCCGATAAAAGTATATTCATTTTCATAATCAATTTTTTTTTGTAATGAATTCCTAATAATTGCAAGGCTCTCAAGACAATTTGGATTATCAGAAATTTTATTCGTCAGCTAATATATTAAATTTAATACACGACTGCTGTAAAATTACAAACCTTTGTATTAAATTTTATAATTTTCATAGGATTTAGTAGAAGGATTTAGCAGCAAATTTAATATACCCGTTTCTACAAAATAGCTTCCTTTAACCGTAATGAAAATATACAATAAATATTTTTAATAATTATTTTATTACTTTCTAATTCCTTAAATGAACATTCAGCAAAAAATCACTGTACTGCGTGTGTAAAAAATGAATTCGTCAATAACGAACCAAATCATCCAGTTATTCGTTCTCATATACTTGAGATCATTTCTTGTTGTATCGGAACACGTTACACCGAGAGAAAAGATTTCATTGACGCCAAGAAATGGGTGGACTAATTTTTTTTTTCGTTGATTTCAATGAAATAGTGCATTTGAATTTCAAAGAGAACATTTCATTGCCTGTAAATAAAGATTTACTTAGTGAGCATATAATAAAGAAACAGTTTCATTGTTTTAAAGAGACGTTTTCATTGGTTCAAAGAAACGTTTTCATTGATCTCTCTCTCGCACCTAACCTCACTTTTTTGTTTTCCGGTTCTCTCGAACGAACGGCATCGAGTTTCGAGGAGCCAGAAGCTTAGCCTATTTTTGCCGTACTTCCTTACATAATCACAAAATTTGAGCTTTATCTGCCGCGTACTTCAGGAAAAAATAGGTTTCGAAATTTTGACCTGGTAAGAAGAAGGTTTCATTGAATCAGAGACGATATCTTTGAAATCAATGAAAAAGGTTCATTGGTTTAAAGAAATGTTTCTTCGAATCAATGTCACTACTTTTCATTGAGTTTGAGATCATTCAAAGAAAAGATAGTATTGAAATTCAAGTATTTCATTTCATTGGCAAAGATTTCCGTGAATCAATGAACCTTTTTCTCTCTGTGTACCGATGTAAACCTTGGATAATTCGCACGCAATACAGTGTGGAGAGTAATACGTAATGAGAGTGCACAAGTATACCTCGAACTCCCGTGGTCATTCGAATCTGTGTTACACACGAGCTTTTACGTTCACGAGATAGAGGGACGGTAAAGTAATCGGGCGTTGTTAGTCGCTCGTCTCGCGTTCTGAATGCGTCGGTTTTCGCGCGTCTCACTTGCCGCCCAAGCCGTTCCGAGAATAAATATAAATAAATTATGGTTGCTCGGGTTTGCGTGCACGGCAATATTACGCAGGTAGCCAAATAAAAGCGGACGCAAGGGAGATGAGAGGGAGTCAACGAACGTATTAGTGGAAGGAAGATAAAAACTACTGTAATATATACATATATATATATATGTATACTTAATCTACTATCGACATGAGAGTAAAGAACGAACAAAAGTACCAAGCGCACTTTGTGTAGCAAGTTCGAGCGGCTTATAACTCGGGCTCGGCACGTTAAACGTTAAGACTAAAATGGAAGAAAATTATAGGAGAAAAAGAGGGTGATGAGGACCTTGGCCAAACGCGAACGCTGATTTTTGCAGCAGCTGAAGTACGTATTTTTTCACATATAGTTTACAATACAAATTTTATAAAATGAAAAATAATCGTAAACAAACTTATTTTTCTGTTCGCTAAATAAATTGAAATATATATGTTTGAAAAAAAAAAAAAAAAAATAGACGGAAGATTACAGTAATAAAAAATAGATGTTATTTTCAGTAAACATTTAATCTAGTGGTCACTAATTTCATCATTATAGCCATTGCAATAAAAATATATGCAACGAAACTAAAACTATTATACTAGAAATTCAAATATTCAAATTATACTCAACCAATGCTTTGTCAGAGTACAAAATATGAAGTACTATAAAAAGAAATATAATTGAGTATAATTTAGTACAATACGACATACTTCTCACGATTTCCATTTCTTTCTAATACTCCTTTCATACTTTTTTTTGTACGGGCTATTTATTCGGAAATCCATTATTAATAACATAACAGTAAATAGTTACGATCAGAGAAAAGTAAGAAGGGAGATAAAAAAACGCAACTGGCCAAGCGCGAATAGCGATCACCCCGTGGCAGCGGAGCGCAAAGGGATTTTAAAGGCACGTTCACACGAGTGCGAGTGTATCCGTTTGCCGTATCGAGTTTCCCTAGGTGTCACGTAGAACAGTATAAAATAAAAGCATAAGTACCAAGCGACTAAGTTCGATGCAGACCCTCTCTCCTTTCCTTTCGTTTCTGAATCACTGCTACGAGTGCCCAGGGTCTGTAGAATCGAACGTAGCGGTTCTCGCTCGTAACACAATGTCTCCACTTGGAATCTATTAACTATAATTTTTCCTCGTCATCTTCTGCGCTCCTCCCTTCTCTTTTTATCGTTCTGGTTGACTCGATAAGGTGCACAAATTCTCATACTTCTTCCAACATCCACGCCGTGTATATCGTATTAGGATTCTAAGTAATATGCAAGTAAATTTTTTTATGGATTTCGCATATGAAAATCGGCATATAGAATACGGGTTTTTCACGCCAATAAAAGCAATTATAGGCTCTACATAATCTCTATAATTTCATACCGTGAACGTAATTCGTAAAGATTGCACATAAGGCTACATGTTGGATAATTTTTTTAAAAAATTATCAGTAATCTCAACACTGTGGAGACAGTAAATTTCTTTCCTGTGTCCAACGAAACTTTTCAGTAGCGACAGCTTGCGAAAAGTGTATTTTTTCGGACGGAAGACTGAAAACCAATCCTTTATTATCGTATCCAAAATTTTTCTTGAATCGTTTTGTTTACTTGAAGCTCGTTTTATTACCTACAAGTTAAGCCTAGGTAGATATTATTTGGGATTAATTAGTGCCAATAATAAAATATATCTATTGGGAATTAACGCGAAGAAAAACAGGTGGCAATAATCCGGTCCAAAGTTTGCAATTCTTGAGTATGACCAATATTATTGTATTAATCAATATTTTAATGAAAAAGTATTTTTTAATTATAGATTATGACGATTGGGGTAGAGTAATTACAATTTATCCACCAGATGTCATGGTAACTTTTGTGATTTAACAATGTGCTTGGGCATGTTGGAGGCAGGGCACGTTAGTACATTTAAAAAAAGGATGCAAAGTAGAACTTTGCACATTGCTTCCTCATTAATTTTCATTTTTTGCAACGCCGCCTTTATGAGGAAGTTTCTTTATTTTATTTTTGGCTTCCTCATAGAGGAAGCTTTGCGAAAGATGAAAATTATTGACGAAGCAATGTGCAAAGTTCTACTTTGCATCCTTATTTTAAATACAAATTACAGAAGTACGAAAATGAAAATTTTCATAAATTCACAATTCTATAAAATCTACACCGCTGTATGTTTTTCGCTTAAATTCAATACCGATGGTCATTTTTCATTGCTTTATTCGTCAAAAACTGTGTAAGCTCATTATTTAAAAAATTGTGGCAGCTAGAGAACATGCAGAGATTTTTTGAAAAATTCAATGTCTTAGAAAATCTGAACCACGTTACCAATCTTCACGAAATTCGGTATCTACTACAACTGGATGTTAATTTTACCTTGCAAAAGATTTGAGCAAATTTGGTCGAACTTAACTTGAATAAGAACGAAAACAATTTTTTTTCGAAAATTCAAAATTTTATAAAATCTAAAACGCTTTATGAATTTAGCTCAAATTCAATGCCGACCTTCATTTTTCATTTCTCTATTTGTCCAGAACTATTTAGCTCATTAGCTGAAGAATTGCGGAAGCTAGAGAACATACAGACATTTTTCGAAAAATTGGAAGGCTTATAAAATATGATTTTTTTCTTTCAGTTTTTTCGACAATGTGTACATAGGAAGGGACGTTGCACTTCTACCAGCGTGCCAAATTTCAGCTGGTTTGTTAAAGCCGTTTTCGAGATACAGCGGTTTGAATTTTGCAAGCGCGCCACACACACACACACACATACATACATCCGGACATTTTTTCTAAACATATTCGGGACATAACATGTTAATATTCGGAACATATCCGGGAACTTCGTTCCGCTGCGCGGAACGAAGTTCCCGGTTTTCGGCTCCGTCGATGAGAAAAATCGTATAGACTCCTCGGGCAGTAAATAAGAAAGCCTCAGATCACATGTAATTATCGGCCGAGGCGAAGCCGAGGTCGACAATTACATGTGATCTGAGACATTTCTTACTTTACTGCCCGAGGAGTCTAATATACTATTACTATTATTCAGTCCAATAGATCACAGTTAAGACTTTTTACTTTTAGAAAGATTTTCAATACTGTTTTAATACCTTCTTTATTTGGCCGAAATATTATTCCGTATGTCTTATTCCACTACGCCAGCGTTGGCATACTATTATTCAAGACACTTTTAATATTTGGGAAATACTGTTTTCATACTCCCATTTTTGCGCGGGTATTATTTGCTTTTTACAAATCTACCTCTACAAGGAAGTATATTAATTGATTTTAGCTTCCTGATAGAGAAGGCTTTGTAAAAAGTGGTAGATAATGAGAAAGCAATGTGCAAGGTTCTAATTTGCATCCTTTTTTTGAAACAATTTAAAAAACTGAAGTTTAGTAACAGCTTATAGAGAATGGCCACCAGCAGATAGTATATACAGTAAGACCTCGATTATCCGACGTCGGATAACATGGAGTGCGCATGCTATTCTCCGTATTATCCGAGGCCGGATAATCGAGGTCTTACTGTAATTCGAATAAGGGCCCAACTATGTTTTATGTTGCGTAAAAAACCCGTTTGCAGTGGTTATCCACTAATAGATTGTGATACATCAAATCCTGAAATCGAGTAATACAGAATTATTGGACTATCCCGAGCAGAAATTTGTTGCGTTACATCAGGCGTGAATCTGGCGCGGCTAAGGTCCTATCAAGCCCTTCTCATCGCCCAGTCAAGGCCTGATTTGAGCCTGATGTAACGCAACAAATTTCTGCTCGCGATAAATTTTCATACAATGATAGAAGAGTTGCAAATGTTATAGGTTCTCTTTTCCCTTTACATAGTTTTACGTAAATATTTGTATGTTTGCATAGTTTCCCTTGTAATAATATAAGGAATGTAAGTTTGAGAATTCTGAAGTGCTGAAGTTATTTCCGGGTGTATCGAAGTACGAAGATGCCAACGGATTCTATGATGTTCTACGGAGTGAAAAGGGCTGGAGAAGTGAAGGTATGATTGTGGCCACGAGGAGGGAACGGCAAAACGGGGCATTGGAAGACTCATGGAAGCGTGGGTAGCACGCACGCACGCACGCCAAGATGGTGTATAAAATCTGTTGAAGCCGAGGGTACGAGCCGCAAACGAGGCTCGAACCCGAGCTGGGAGCGATCAACCCCTACGCGAAGAGCTCCGAGGGGTTTGCAACCCTTTCGCGCCCCGGGCGATAGCGTAAAGCCAGCAGAGGGTGCCATCCTCATTCTCTGTACATCTCAGCTCCCTATCCTCTCTAGTTGATGCCGAGGAGTATGTATATATATCCAGTCGCTCGTTGCAAACCTCATCCAAATCATCCAATTCAACCCTTTGCACTTTCTCGTTACTATCGTGCTATTCGTCTCTGTCTACGAGACTCGACAACAGAGAACATCGCAGTATCCCCGGGAGCAAAGATTAACCCCTGCCCCACTGCCGAGTCACAAGTTGCACGCGTAAACAAGAAAAATATGCTCTACTCGCTCATTTTCTGATACGTGGATTGTGTAAGTGTAGGAACGAGAATTGCATAGACTGTATGGTATGTGGTGAGAAATCCTCCCTACCTTTTTCACGGTGTATCGCACTTTTCTCTGTTCCTTTTTGCGACTCGACACTTTGCCGTGTGTCTTTTCGCAACATCACGTATCCCCTCTCATAGTGTAATCTTCTTGCTTTATCTCGTTCATCTTTTTCGACGCATTCAAGCCGGAAAAGAGCTTCGAGTTTATCTCGTAAACCATTACGATAATAATTTTGATCAGATGAATAAGTCCATGGGAGTTTATGTGACGTAAGTATATTGTGGCACGTGTATTTTACGTCCCAAAAATTGAATTTTTCTCAACGTAGCAAAAAGCTTCTCGTGCCCATCGTGCTCCACGACTGCTGCTCAGACTATTCTACAAGGCTGATTTATTGAGAAAGCGAATATTATACCAATATCTAAGAATTGTTTTTACTTTTTTTTATGTCAATGCCGAGGATACGTGAGGGTAGAGCAGCGCTGAGGAAAGTTTTGTCGCAATATGAGAGTCTTTTGGAGTGGAAATTCCACAGGGTACCACTACCACTCAGCCGCAGTACGAGAGAACGCGTACAGGATACTCCACGCACCGATCACCTCTGAAAATATCGCACGGACAAAAATCATTTGCTAGCATAGTGACAGCAAACTTTATTTTTTGGCCTGGAAAATGTATTTGCTGGCCTAACAAATAATTTTGCTGGCCTAACAAATCTTTTTCCTGGTCCAGCAAATTTTTTGATAAGCCTAGCAAATAATTTTTGTTAGGCTAAGAAATGAGGCTTTGCTGTCACTACATTAGCAACTGATTTGTTGATGCAACAAAATTTTTCGCCACGTGCGTTTTTCGCTGCTGCAGACTG
Organism: Ephialtes manifestator; assembly: GCA_963970395.1. NCBI lineage: Eukaryota > Metazoa > Arthropoda > Insecta > Hymenoptera > Ichneumonidae > Ephialtes > Ephialtes manifestator. The sequence continues at coordinate 2,511,510 of OZ019980.1, forward strand.
ACCATTTTTCCGAACTTTCGGCTAATTATTGTACGAGCGAGGTACCTATGTAAATGTCTTGTGAAAATGCCGATCAACTGTATTATTATTAGCGTGACTATGTTAGCGAGATTCGAGATTTTGAAACTTTGATTGAAGGGCTTCATAAATTAGCAAAGTGATCGTAGCGAAAATGTTTGTCTTTGGAAATACGTCGTCGTGATAAGATGCGTGTGATGAAAGTTCTCGGTACCCTGTGTTTGCGAATACACGGAGAGAAATTTCTTTGCCATGACAACAAAAAACGGTGACAACAAAAATCGTTTTCTTCATACTATGCCGAAAGTACGTCCCTCCTGCCGTGATATCACGGCAGAAAGGCTAACTTTTATGTCTCGGTAAAGACGCGCATGCGCTCTGCGACAGCGGGCCGAAAGAAATTACTCGTGCACTGAGATCGGCCCACGCACACACAAGGCGGCCGAAAGTCAAGAGTCGCTCACTGTGTTTATACAGATGTCATTCATGTGTTGGTCAAGCTATACACGTGCCCTCTATACAACGGGAGTAGTAACTTATTCGCGCGCATTAATACTCTATACATCTTGCCTGCATAACCTCAAAGTTTGTTTACAATTGATGTATGCTAAAGTTTAACAGTTAAGATAAATCAGTAAGTGATATATACTCGAAAACATGCTAATGAAATTAGGCTTCCATAATCAAATTAATATTTTTTAGAAAAGTAGTGTCTATTCAGATGTATTTGATTGGATGTCTGCCCCCGACCAGCAACACTCGCTTCGCTCGTGCTGCAAATGTCGGGGCAGGCATCAATATCTTTCAATACAAAAATGCAATTTTTTTCGTACTTTCGGCCAAGTATAAAGAAAAATAGTATACACTACACAGGCAGAAATTTGAGAGCCCTGAACTGCACTCCATGATGCCCTCGGTTACGCCTCGGGCATCATTGCGCGCAGTGCAGGAATCTCAACTTTCTGCCCTTGTAGTGTAATATACTATTCCTTAGGCTAACAAAAAATATTGGTCAGCCCAGCAAAAAGATTTGTCAGCCGATTTAGTTAGAAGATTTATCAACATAGCAAAACTAATTTGTCAGCCTAACGTAACAATTTTTATTGTCACCGTTTTATGTTTTCATGACACATAAATTTCTCTCCGTGTAACCCTCCCGAAAATACAAGGAGGAACGATGGAATATGGCCAAGCGTCCAGGGGAAAATCGTTGTATCGGTGAGCTCCTTCCTTCAAGTTATCTTGAACTTGATTTTTCTTTGCTGTTCAATTTTGCTTCCTCATGGAGGAAGCTTTGTTTTCGCGAAAATTTTTTTTTTCGAGATTTTTATGTCAGTACACTCAGAATGGTCCAAAACGTCGAGAAAAGTGATTTAGAAAAAATGTCTGTATGTGTGTATGTGTGTGTGTATGTATGTTACACGGTTAAAAAATGTAAACCTTTATAACTCGGGAATGCCTCGAGATATAGAGCTGAAATTTACACCATACATAGAGGGGTCAATCCTCATCGTTCATACCAATTTTTGTTAAAATCCCTATGATCGTTAAATTTTTACGCAGTTTTGAATTTTTTGAAAAATGTCTGTTAACGCGGTAACTCTTTTAATTTTCGAGATATTAAGCTCAAAATTGCTATGTATGTGAGCTTTCATACACCGGTGATCCCTATTAAATTTGGTTAAGATCTGTTGAAACGTTAAAATTTTATGAGATTTTGATTTTTGGAATTTTAAAATTTTTTTTCTGCGATGTGAATTTTGGTATCAAATATCGAGCTGGGAGTTAAATGAGTGCCAGATTCATGATTAAGGTAGTTCTGTCGTGAAGGCAATCCAAACTCATATGCATGAATTTTTGACATGTTGTAATTTAGCTATTCAATTTTACTTGCACAAAATCTTGAAGGCTCTTACCGAGTATTTGAATGAACAATTAAAACTTGAAAATCGATCTTTTTACACGGCGCCAACGGGAGGGCTGGGAAAATTGATCTTTAAATCGAGAATTAACATACTTAGATCAAAGATAGAGAAAAAATAAATAGTACTACAGATTCGCAAATCATTCAGGAATTGATGGATCATGAAAAAAGGTGAAGTCTCCGGAATAATGTTTAATTGAACCAAGGTCAAAGTGCGCGATACCGGGTCAAATGCCGTTTTCTAACCTAATTATCGTAAAAATGAAGTCAAATCCGCACTAAACATATCAACTATTTACAAATAATCGTTTTAATTTGATTACGACAATTTCGAAGGATTCTCGATTATTTTTTATATTAATATTGAGGCAGTCAAAGTGATGCGCATGATTATTTTTTAATGTCATATAGACTTGGAGATTTCTGACTCCGGCGTATCGACAGAACTACCTTAACAGCGGAATACGTCAGATATAGCCCAAAAATGTTGAACGGTTCCATATTTTCATAGCGATGTTGTACAGTCTATATTGCCAAAAGTAGCGATTTATGTCGTATAAACTAGCCATATCCTTGCTTCCCAATGAAATTTCTAAAAACACCGGTTTCTATCGTGTTGTAAAAAAAACAGAGAAGATAGAGTATTCAAGGGAGTTTCCGGACCGTTCGTCCTTATTATATTTTCACAAAGAGGGAGTGTGCGCTTATTTATTTAATTAAAACAAGGATGCAAAGTAGAACCTTGCACATTGCTTCCTCATTATATTTCGCTTTTTACAAAGCTTTCTCTATGAGGAAGCCAAAATCAATGACCATACTTCCTCTTAGAGGTTGCTTGTAAAAAGCGAAATATAATGAGAAAGCAATGTGCAAGGTTCTACTTTGCATTCTTTTTCCATAATTCAAAGTAGGGGAAAGCGGGGCATAATGGCTACAGGGCATAATGGCACAAGCGTACGCTGAAATCGTAAAAGAATTATATTATCGTTTAATTGTCACGATATTAATTTCATGATATCTTTAAAATTAAATTTAATAGGATATAAACTAGTTTTACTACAAACAAACAAAATTGTCACTACAATCAACTACAAACCAAAATCTATAAGATTAACTAAAAAAAATGTATTGTAAAAAATTTGGGTGCCCAGTTCACATAGCTGGAAAGCTTTAGTCTAACCAACATTGCAAATGTTGTACCTATTCATGATCCGGGCGCACGGAGAGAAATTTCTGTGTTGTGACAACATAAAACGAGGACAACAAAAATCGTTACGTTAGGCTGCCAAATCTTTTGTTCGGCTGACAAATCAGTTTTGCTATGCTGAGAAATCTTTTGTTCAGCTGATTAATCTTTTTGCTGGATTGAGCAATTTTTTTGTTAGCCTAACGTAACGATTTTTTTTGTCCTCATTTTATATTGTCACAACACAGAAATTTCTCTCCGTGCGGGGTCGGGACCTCATTTAGCTAACCGTATCAGGAATGCCCGATCGGTGCCTGATCGCGGCTTGGCGGGGAATATTCCAGGCTAGCCAGTTTTCAAATGTTATACCGGCACATGATCCGGACAGGACCAGGGCTTTATTTTTCTAGCCTGAATGTGTATGCCTGACCGATGCCGCATCCGGATCTGATTGTACTTCAGGTACTTTGAATTAATTTCTGCTCGGAAACTTCCCTTCGGTACCGTCACCCTCTGGTTTTCATCATCGCTTCGGCGGGTGGCGCCCTTTTTAATAAAATTAAAAACCAGAGCGAAGGGTTTGTGAGTGCTTGATGGGTATCTGGGACAATTGCATCACGGTTTATACAAAAAATATATGATGGATGTCTTTATTACATATTTAAAACAAAAATGATGTGTACAGGATTTCGGTCCATTACTTGTTAGTATATTTCAAATATTACTTTGGCATACATTCCCGTGCAAGGAAGTAAAAATAATATGAAATTATTTGCTATTGTATTTCAGATCGTAATTCATTAATAGTATATTAAGATATACGGGCGGAAAATCTTTTTCCAACGAAAATTGCAGAAAATTTTACTTCATAAGGTGTGAAATTGAGATTTTATTAAAAAGTAAAAATAATTACGATTATTAGTTAAAATTTCTTTTTTACGATTTCGTCAATAATATTAAATCCAGTGAAGAACTTGGACCTTTTTTCAAACTCAATTTTAGATACCTTTTCTTCTATCTTCTTGTAATTCCAGTCCAATATCAACATCGAGGTATTTGAAACACTGAATCATTCCTGTTCACTTTTCTTATCGAATAACTCGGAGTTATAAACACTATCGTAGAGCAATTTCGAGGAATGTTGCCACACACGAAGATGTACATTGTTATACTACAGTTTATCATAGGGCACCCTGTACTGTTAGTAAAGACGTATACGGTAGCGAGTCACGTATGCTAACGTGCGGTCTTGTTCGTGGGTCAAAGTTATGCTAATCGGATGCCACCCTCGCGACCCCGGCGGCCTGCTGTCTCGTCTCTTTCTTTCCTTCTTCCTCTCGCTCTTCCGCTCACGATTCCGTCATGTACTTCCGGCTGCGGTTAAAAATCTTTCGAGCACTTCTCCGATTACCCTGTTGCTACCTCGTGCAATAAAGATACGCCAGCCAATGCTATTCGTGGAAATCGTTCGAACCATAATAATGGACTTTGATGAAAATCCTGTGGGAGTTTGATCGACGACTACAGATTCTTGAACAGCATTTATAGTGCTTTCCACTTCTTTGAGAATTCCCATTGTATGGAATCATAAATCTTTTATCTTTATTTCTATGTACTCTTATAAACAACATAAAAAAAACTACAGATCAAAAGGCGCGATACCCGACTAGAAATCTGGTAGGGCAGCCCTGCCGTCACATATGGGCCTGATCTGGCATGGATAAGTTTGACCTGATAAGGTGTACCTTATTAGGACCGGATCTGGCATAGGAAAGGTTGCCCTGATAAGGTGTACCGTATTAGGACCGGATCTGGCATAGGGAAGGTTGACCTGATAAGGTATTAGATATTCAGGTCCAGATCTGGCATAGATAAGGTAGACCTGATAAGATGTACCTTAATAGGACCGGATCTGGCAAAGGGAAGGTTGACCTGATAAGGTGTATCTTATTCAGGGCCAGATCGGGAAATATTAAGGTAGACCTGATAAGGTGTATCTTATTCAGGGCCAGATCGGGAAGAATTAAGATAGATCTGATAAGGCATTCCATATTCAGGCCTAGATCTGACATAGATAAGGTAGACCCGATCGAAATATTGGTGGAATTAAAAATATCATTTATAAAATCAAAATATCGCATTCAATATGTTTTTCATTTTAAACCCGTCATTTTGAATTTACAAATTTTAAGTTCAAATTCGTAACTAGCTACATTAAAAACTGAACTATTATTTTAAATAAATAGTAAATTGAACTATTATGGAAATACTGTACGAGATATCCACATAGTCGGTTTGGTCTAGTGGTTAGCGTGCTCGGTTAGGTAGTTAGGTAAATAGGTAGGTCCCGTAGGTCTTAGGTTCAAATCCTGCGTCCATCACTTCTCGAATGAAGTTACGAAAAACCGTATCTGAAGACGAATTGTTTTTTTTTTTGTAATATTAATAGAATATTATTGTTGATATTGCGGCATAATGCCCTAAAATTAATAATTAATTTTTTAATCTAATATAAAGATAAGTATATGTATTTATATCAATGATTATATTTATCAGGCCCTTAGTTTGCAATCTTTATCAGGCCCTTAAATGGTTATTTTTATCAGGTCCTTATGTGGTAAACTTGACCTGGCCCGGATGTGCCAAAGCGTTACATTTCCAATCAGGGCCGTATAAGGTAGCCAGACAGGGGCCTTGGATTTAGAATCCGGTTACCAGGTCCGGCCCTGATATTTCCCATAACTGAATTTCTAGTCGGGTATGCGCAGCGCCATTATTCGGTCGCTATCTTTTTTCAATACTGCTTTGTTAGTGCGAAGTTCGTTCATGTCCAGTTCGCATCGTCAGCATATTCTGTCTTGACGATGGATTTACCAAAAGCGCCGGGATCCTTGCGATCTTCAAAACGTGGGGCATTAGTGAAGAAGTTATACAAAGAGGTTATAAGTTTAAACTGTTTAAAAAGTTCGAAGCTCAAAATGACAGCTGCAGAAACGACGTGTTTCGTGAAACTATTTGGGGTGATCATAGGGGATATAGTTTCGGAAAGTAATCCGTATTGGAAACATTACGTGTCATTGCGTGAAATACTCGACCTCACCTATGCTAAACGATTGCCGAAAAATGTTAGTCCTCTGTTGCGAGTACTAATACAAGAGCATCTTGAACTGTACGTCAAATTAGGTGGTCCAACCCTGAAGCCCAAACATCACATTCTCACGAGCGCGTTTGCGCTCTTAGGAAATCACTATTGCTGCAACATCAATGTGTGTTACCAGAAAAATACTTTTGCTGCAACAGCAAACTGTTTGCGCTGCCAGCAAACTAATTTTGCGCTGCCAACAAATTACAATGGCTGCAACAGCAAACTACTATTACTACAATAGAAAATTGCTATTGCTACTGTAGCAAATCAGATACAGCAAATAAATATTGCTGTAAGAGCACGTACTTTTGCTGTCACTATATTTGCTAATAATTTTTTCTGCGGTAGCTAATCTCATGCTGCTGTAACCAATTATTTTTCTCCGTGTGGTAGTTTAATTAACAGTTCTGAAGGATTACTCCCGTAGCAGAATCAATTCTTAATATATAAGTACATTTACAGCCATCATCTGAAAAGAAAATTGACTGATATATGCTAATGACTGATATCAAGTTTTTTCGTGCAGTTTTTAAAAAAGAATTGACCATAATAATAGTCCAATTTTGACGAGCGATAGTTCATTTTGATTTTTGAACGATCCTTCATCGATTGACCGTCCAGATTTTTTTATAGAATTAGTTGTTAAAAAAGTTACAGCCATTTGTATGTCGGATGTTAAGTTAGGACAGGATAATCAAACGTTTCTATCTTTTGAACTACCAATACTATCAAAAACCTAGACGGCCAATCGATAAAGCATCTTTCCACAAGCAAAAAGAGTTATCGCTCATCATAATCGAACTGGTATTACCGGTTTACGCTTTCAAAAAATTGGAAGAAAAAACGTGACATCGGACATTCCAGATATCAATCGATTTACAATTCATATCACCGCTGCGAATGTATGTGTATATTAAAAACTAATGCTGCTACATCAGTGATGAATCGGAACATTTTATTAAACCATCAGAAATTGTAGAAATGCTTTTATGTACGAAATGTAACACTCATTTGACTAGTGTGAGGCGCAGAGCCTCCTTAAAGTTGAGAAAATAACAACTTAACATTTTTATTTCACATGTCCAAATCTTTATGACAACTAATCATTTTTACGCGTTCAAATTGTATGAATATGGAAGCAAAGCACAAAGAAGAATAATAGGGACGGGGCTACTAATTTTGGAGGTATTTTAGATTTTCGTCACGCACTGTCTCCGGATACTCGAGGCACTTCTTCGTTCACTATATGCGCTGCTGCAACTGGTTCATCGTGTTTCAATGACAAATACCTCATGGATCGAAAGAACGCCGCTCGATCCTTCTATATTAATTTGCTCTCTAGTAATATTGAGCAAAAAAATTAACAATTTATAGAAATGTCTTAAGTAATAGTGAAATTCAGTTAATCATACACTGTTAGAAAAGACTAGAAGTTTTTATGCATAAACTTGTGATCTAAATTTAGTGTACAATTGTAGTGTACATTTAATGTACTTTTGCGATAAAATGAAAGCTAATTATTAAAATTCAGGTACTTTTACTGTAAAATTAAAGTAAATTATTGAATTTGCTGCACCATACATTAACTTTACATTACACTTTCATACTAAATTTAATATACCAGTTTATGCATAAAAACTTCCAATACTTTATATTAAATTTTAAGTATATTTTTTTTACATTGTAAGCGATTCTTACAAGAGTCGGTAAAAAAAAAGTGTGTAAACAATGATAATTTAGTCAATTTCGTTAAACATTTTTATTTCACATTTCTAAATTTTCATAACTAACAATTTTCCTGCGTTAAAATTGTATGAATAAAGAAGCAAATAATAAATAGGGATGGGACTACTAATTTTGGAGGTATTTTAGATTTTCATCACGCACTGTCTCCGGACGCTCGAGGCGCTTCTTCGGTCACTATGCGTTGCTGCATCTGGTTCATCGTGTTTCATTGACGAATGCCTCATGAATCGAAAGAACGCCACTCGATCCTTCTCTATTAATTTGCTCTCTAGTAATATTGAGCAAAAAAATAAACAATTTATAGAAATGTCTTAAGTAATAGTGAAATTCAGTTAATCATACACTGTTAGAAAAGACTAGAAGTTTTTATGCATAAACTTGTGATCTAAATTTAGTGTACAATTGTAGTGTAAATTTAATGTACTTTTGCGATAAAATGAAAGCTAATTATTAAAATTCAGGTACTTTTACTGTAAAATTAAAGTAAATTATTGAATTTGCTGCACCATACATTAACTTTACATTACACTTTCATACTAAATTTAATATACCAGTTTATGCATAAAAACTTCCAATACTTTATATTAAATTTTAAGTATATTTTTTTTACAGTGTAAGCGATTCTTACAAGAGTCGGTAAAAAAAAGTGTGTGAACAATGATAATTTAGTCAATTTCGTTAAACATTTTTATTTCACATTTCTAAATTTTCATAACTAACAATTTTCCTGCGTTAAAATTGTATGAATAAAGAAGCAAATAATAAATAGGGATGGGACTACTAATTTTGGAGGTATTTTAGATTTTCATCACGCACTGTCTCCGGACGCTCGAGGCGCTTCTTCGGTCACTATATGCGTTGCTGCATCTGGTTCATCGTGTTTCATTGACGAATGCCTCATGAATCGAAAGAACGCCGCTCGCTCTTTCTCTATACAGTCACGCGTCCGCGTGCTTCGTAGAGCTTCCGCTGCCGGGCGCAGCGTCACGTTGGCTGCTGCTATACTTCCTCGTTATCGTGTACAGTGAGCAAGAGATTCGAGGCTCCACTCATGTGTTGCGCGAGACTACATTTTTGCGTGCTTCGTTCCGTTCGCGCAAAGGCCCCTATAATCCCAGTATAATAAAACGAATCGACGTTGTCGGGCGTGAATTCTCACGGCTACGTCTCGAAATTCAATGGTCTTTTAGTCGAGTTAAAAAAAAAAGATTTAAGAAAAGGGAACGCTCAAAATAATTACGTGCGCAAACCTTGGTATTGAAAATAAAACACTAAACGACCCTTTGTGTGCTTTTTGATGTCTGACAGATTTCACGACCCATATTTTAGATTTCATGCACAAAATGCATGTGCATATATATTTGCGACGAATTTTTTAGTAATTCAAATGATTATTGGTGAGAATACCGGCTTATACGGAGAAAAATCATTTGCTAGCATAGTGACAGCAAACTTTATTTGTTGGCCTAGAAAATGTATTTGCTGGCCTAACAAATAATTTTGCTGTCCTAGCAAATTATTATTAGCTGGTCTAGCAAATTTTTTGAGAAGCCTAGCAAATAATTTTTGTTAGGCTAAGAAATAAGGCTTTGCTATCACTATATTAGTAACTGATTTGTTGATGCAACAAAAGTTTTCTCTCTGTGCACCCTATAGTCGGACTCACAACGACTTACATCAACCCAGACCATTGACAAACGTCTAATGATCTTGCCAAGCAACGGCATTGAATAATGACAGTATTTTGTGAGTAGAAGACTGCACTGAGAAAAAAAATATAGTTGAATGGAGTAATTTAGCGTACACCCTCGTTCAAAAGAATTTTTCGCTAGGACAACCGAATGTTTAGTTTCTTCAATAACCTTTAGATTCAGTTGTCTACAATTTATTTGCGGTAACCAAAATATTTGTAATACCAACAAAAAATTTATTTGAACGAGGGTGTACGCTAAATTAATCCATTCAACTATATTTTTTTCTCAGTGTGTGAATAGAAGTGTGATAGATACGACATACGATATTACAATATACGATTTAAGATTTCTATTCTTACAGCTACAACATTTTATTAGCGGCACTGTACAAAAAAAATTACCTGAGCATAAATAAAAGGCGATAGAAGTTTCTGTGCTTTTGCTTACATTTTTACTACGCATGCGTAAAAATTTGGAAGAAACGCTTTAAATACAATACAAATCAGAATATCGAAAAATGTTTATTGCAGAAATAGTTTAGAAAGTAAATATAATCGCATGGTCTACCAAGTTAGTTCCTGGGAACTAAGAGATAAATACCAGAATTCTTCTGAGTGCGACTATCACTGTCGTAATTCAGAGATAATACAAGTTTATTTTTCATTTCGCCCCTAACACGAAGATCAGGCATCACAGTATCTCTATATTCCTGGCCAGTATATTGAGACGTTTGTAGTTTGACGTGAATCAATCCCATCGATCGGAATCTCTTCTTCTTCTTGTCGTATTCCTCGTATCCTTGTGTCGCGACGATCCCGCGGTTATGGCGTCACCGGATAAAAAGACTGGTACTCCATACATATGTAACAGGCAAAACTCGTCTCTTCCTTGTCTTGTGCAGACTAAGAGGCTTTTGCGGAATAATCTTGGAAAATGTTTGCAACGGTGTATATCGAGACAAACACAATAAACTTTCACATATTCACTGCTATATTGAGAGTCTAGAGTCTAAGGACTGACGGAAACTTTGTGTACCGCCTTGTTATGCCTATATATCTGTGTAGTCAATGTGCGTACATATAAGTGTATTTCAATTGAATTGATTTAGCCATCGAACACGCCACAGACGTTTTCTCGAGTCGTGAGCACTACGGGGCAGTCCTGAAGTCGCTCTGAATTATTGCCTTTCTCGAGAGTATGTTCGAGTATCTTTACTCGCGTCCACCTGGTTCCACTGTCTCGTTCGTTTTGCTTCGTCGCGTTTCTCGTAATCGAAATATCCTACGGGCGAATTACGAATAATGGATATTGATTCGTGGCTTATTAATGGACGTCCGTATTTGCCTTTCGAGGTGCTATATATAATTTAAGATTTTATTAGTAATTACAGATTCAACTCGGTTTAGCGGCACTGTACAGCAGAGTGGATGGAAAATAGAGAAATAGGGATTGTATAAGCACTCTGTGGAGTATCGATTGCAGGAATAACGCGGCGTTCGCGACTCGCATCGTCGACGACGACGTCGACGACGACGACGACGACGACGACGACGACGGGACTATCGATTCCTGGAGGCTTTGGCGCCGCGCGAACACGCGAACCGTCCGACGGCTCGGTTTGCACGAGCCTGCTGAGGGGTGAGGTAGAAATGGAGAAGAATACGAGAGGTAGAGAGATAAAGAAAGAAAAGAGAGAGAAGAGAGAAGAAAGAGAGAAGAGAATGAATGGCCGTGCTGCTACAGTTGGCAGTGTTGACGCTCTTCAGCTTTGATGGTATACATGTAGCAGATTGGTAAAATAGGAGATGATGAATCTGGTCGCGGTCGCGGGTTGAGTAGAATCCTGGGCCCCAGTGTCCCTAAGGTTATTCACGTTTTTCCTTCATTTATTCTGCATCTCTTTGGACCTGCTCTCTCCTTTTTTTTATCGCTCAACTCAATTCCTGATATTATATTCTTCATTGCAATTGTACCAAATGTTCTTTCATAGCCACTATTGGAAATTAATGTAAATTTTCATCATAATTTCAATAATTAATCTTACTCATAATTTTCCATCAGCTTTACATGAATTATAGCAGTAAAAATAGCCCTTTCGTAGAAATTCCTCTCATGAGTATAAGATATTTGTTGAATATGCAGTAATTATGATAACGTAAATTTCATAATTCCGAAGATAATACCTCAGCAATTTGCTATCCCGCGCAAAAAAAAAATAGTATGAAAAGAGTATGAGAATAGTATTAAAATGGAAAGTATGAAGTATGTCGTATTGGACGAAATCATACTCCAATTATACTCATATTCGAGTATTAAGTATGAAATGAGTGCACGAAAAGATACTTGAATATCTTTTCGTATACACATTTCATACTTAATACTCGAAAAAAGATACTTGAATAACTTTTCGTATACTCATTTCATACTTAATACTTGAATATGAGTATAATTGGAGTATGATTTCGTCCAATACGACATATTTCATACTTTCGATTTTAATACTATTCTAATACTCTTCTCATACCATTTTTTTTGCGCGGGATCATACATTCAGAGAAAATTCTGTGGTCGGTAACTATACACTGTTAGAAATGCAAGAGAATTTAATATACAAACCGATATGAGATTGACGAAACGGATATATGAATTACATATTAATACTGGGAAGGCTGCGCCCCCCTGCGCGCTTCGCGCGCCGAACCCCCCCCCCCCCCCCCCCCTTCCGAACTCAGAATCTTCAAATACGCACTACAAAATATTATCGTTTCTACACCGCTATTAAGTAGATAATACGATGCGTTTATTATTAATATCCGAAGACTTCTAATCGAAGTTTTACTTTACGATACCATTGCAAAGTAACCTCGGTTCGTTCGCAAACCGCAAAACCTCGGTTAAATGTTTCGAATATATTTTTTACAATTCCACCGCCAACTTGATACTACTCGCCTGAAATTCCTCTATCCCTCGGGAATCCCTCCTCAATCCCTTGGGAACCCCTCCTCTATCCCTCGGGAACCCTTCCTTTATCCCACTGGAACCCTTCCTCTATCCCGCAGAAAACTGGACTTGACATGGAATGCCCTATCGGCCTATATACATAAGTATAGGGGGGGCTCCGACCCTCTGCACGCTTCGCGGGCCAACCCCCCGATATTTACTATTTATTATAAATTGTGACGTGATTTTTTGGAAATCACGTCAAATATTAATCGATTATTATAAATATTAATCTTTTGTCTCCTCTATCGACCGTATTTTGTTAACCTCGCAATCGTATTTTCTTTCCTCTGTTGATCCTCTTTTATTTTCCTTTAAAATCGTATTTTATTTCCCTTCCAGTTTGTCATTAGTTTCTCTTCCCGATCGACTTTTGTTTCCATTCCAGATTGTCCTTTGTTTCCACTCCTGATCGCCTTTTCTTTTCCCTCTTGATCGTCTTTTATTTTCCCGCCTGATCGTCTTTTGTGTCCTTTCCTGATGAACTTTAGTTTCACTCCCGATCACATTTTGTTTTACCTTACGATTGTACTTTGTTTCCGTTCCAGTTCGTCCTTTGTTTCCCCTCCAGATCATTTTTTGTTTCCCTTCTCGATCGTCTTTTTTTTACCTTGCGATTGTATTTTATTTCACTTCCAGATCGTCCTTTGTTTACCCTCTTTGTCTTTTGTTTCACCTCCCGATTGCCTTTTATTTACCCTCCTGGTCGTCTTTTGTTTGTCCCCTCTGCCCGCTTAGCCCGCCAATCCCCGGATATTTCAAATTCTTTACTGAGATCTTTCAATCTATTATGAAAAAATATTTCGCTGTGACATAGCACTTGACATTATAACAACAATAGTCTTGAAAACAATTACTATGGTAACGGTTGGTGAGTCAAAAAATGCTATAGCAACGGTTGCTGTGAAAAATTGCTATGGCAACGGTTGCTGTGGCGCCGGTCTCCGTAGCGACGGTCGCTATGGCGCCGATTGCTATAGAGACAGTTGCTAAGGCGCGGATTGCTATAGAGACGGTTGCTATGGTGCCGATTGCTATAGAGACGATTGCTATGACAACGGCTGCGATGACAACAGTTGCGATTTATCATACGGGAACTACATATTCCTCGGGAATCCCCTATTCAGAAATTCTGGGGAATCAGGGATTTCTAAGTAATCAGGGAATTCTGGGCAATCAGGGGATTTTGGGTAATCAGGGGATTCTGGGTAATCAGGCGATTGTGGATAATCAGGGGATTCTGGGTAATCAGGGGTGTCCATGAGGGACTTAGAATAATCCAGGCTCGGGGGCCCATGAGGTACTTAGCATAATCCAGGCTCGGGGGCCCTTGACGGACTTAGAATAATCCAGGCTCGGGGGCCCATGAGAGACTTAGAATAATCCAGGCTCGGTGGCCTATAAGGGACTTAGAATAATCCAGGCCCGGGGGCCCATGAGGTACTTAGAATAATCCAGGTTCGGGGGCCTATAAGGGACTTAAAATAATTCAGGCCCGGGGGCCCATGAGGGACTTAGAACAATCCAGGCTCGGGGGCCCTTGACGGACTTAGAATAATCCAGGCTCGGGGGCCCATGAGAGACTTAGAATAATCCAGGCTCGGGGGCCTATAAGGGACTTAGAATAATCCAGGCTCGGGGGCCCATGAGGTACTTAGAATAATCCAGGCTCGGGGGCCTATAAGGGACTTACAATAATCCAGGCCCGGGGGCCCATGAGGGACTTAGAATAATCCAGGCTCGGGGGCCCATAAGGGACTTAGAATAATCCAGCCTCGAGGGCGCTTGAGGGACTTAGAATAATCCAGGCTCGGGGGCCCATGAGGGTCTTAGAATAATCTATACTCGGGGGCCCATGAGGCACTATCCTACACGGCGGCGGTGGCGGCGGCGGCGGCGAGATCTTTTTATATAATATAGAGAGATACTTTTATAGTAAATTTAAGGATAGTATAAGAATTCTCCGATACTGGTGAAAATTACAGTACGTGATTATTTTAATATACAAATATCGTATTTATCAATGACGAATGCATCTGAAAATTAATATAACGGTATATGCATGCGAGCTTTATATACTGTATATTAATTTTCAAACAAATTTTTTTTACAGTTTACACAGTATCAGCAATTAATTTTAAGTGTATGCGATTATTTTTTTATAGTTACGATAACCACAAAAAAGTCGTCGCAACTATAAAAATATAGTTAGACTTATTTTTTAGTTACCAACAACTACCAAAAAAAGTTGCAGGGATATCAAATAAATAGCTGTCACTTTGTAATTATTGTCAAGCCTTCCACAATTTCTCTGAGTGTATTTACGGTAACTATCGTATAATTGCCGAAACTACGTAGGTAGTTGCCCTGACTACATCAATAAATAGTCGCATAAACTAAAAATTAATATTTTTCACGTATCAGTACCTGATTGTTGTTGCAGTTTTCATATAACTTTTGTCTTATGTATTTTAAACCTCTTCGCATTACTATCGAAGTACGATCATTATAATTAATAAATAATTACGTATAAATAATTTATACGTGTGAAATGATATTTTATATCGTTATGATTGTTGGGATGTTGCACAGTGTTTATTTTCAATTATCTCAGGATTATGGGATATTTGACTATATGCTGCCAAAAGTTTACCTGAAGTGATTGACTTATTTTTCTAATTCCCAATTATTCTAAAGTTTACATTGGCGGTAGACAGACTTGAATCCGCCATCGTGTGTTTTAAATTTATTTCGAGAGACTCTGTCAAGAGTCTGCTGCGATGCTTGCCACACGTTTGAGTATACACATTCGTTCCAGCAACGCGGGAGAAGTGCGAAAAAAGCGAAACAACTCGGCGACGACATGTTCGGGGTTGAACAGCGAAGCACGCGCCAGACGCGTACTTTAATCTCATACTAAAATCCGTGGGTTTAAAAAATAAACGATCGTGATAAGCTTGACTTTCGTAGCTTCACGTACTTTGAATAGACGAATCACGCGCCATCAGTACAGCACACAAAATTTAGACGTACTGCAAAAAAGAGAAGAAAATTTTTAAAAAAGTGTCTGAGCGATAAGCCGACGTTCGATGGTGCGACGATTTTCAATTGAAATTCTACTCGCGAGATCCATCATCCTATTCTCGTCGTATTAATCACGTTGAATGAGATTAAAAGGTGTCGTATCGTTATTCAAACTGGCTTCGTGTGTTTGACTACCCGGTAGGAATTCCATCGACGTTTCACTATGAGACCCGCGTACTCTCGGCCTCCTTTGCACTCTTATATTCTCAAGCTGCTGGGCCTTGCCGTCCGCTCCTACCGGGAAAAATGTCTCGGATAGCTACGTGCTTTGTGTGGTAAATTATTTTTGAATCTTTGCTCTCTCGCTCCGTACATATTCATTTTCTTCTATTTTTTCGTGACCCTACTTCAACGTTTGTTGATGGTAAAATTCAAATTAGTTAAACATGATTTGAAAGAAAAAAAAACAAAACGAATTAAAATATTTTTGTTAATAACATTTATAACAATTAGATAAAATTGAGGTGAAGCTCCATCAGTTTCAGCGTCACTTTTTCACACATTTTGAGGAAGTTTACACTCATAGAGGAAGCTTTGTTTTCGGAATTTTTTTTTTCTCGAGACTCATGTTAGGACACTCAGAATGGTCCAAAACGTTGAGAAAAGTGGTTTCGAAAAAATGTCCGGATGTATGTATGTATGTATGTGTGTGTGTGAGACACGCTTGCAAAATTCAAACCGCTGTATTTCGAAAATGCCTCTACAATCAAGCTGAAATTTGGCACGCTGGTAGAGGAGCAACGCCCCTTCCTATGTATACATTTTCGAAAAAATTGAAAAAAAATAATCAGATTTTATAAGCCTTTCAATTTTTCGAAAAATATCTGTATGTTCTCTAGCTTTCGTAATTTTGTAACTAATGAGCTAAATAGTTCTGGACAAATAGAGAAATGAAAAATGAAGGTCGGTATTGAATTTGAGCGAAATCCATAAAGTGGTTCAGATGTTATAAAAATTTTGAATTTTCGAAAAAAATTTGTTTTCGTTCTTATTCAAGTTAAGTTCGAGCAAACTTGATCAAATCTTTTGCAAGGTAAAATTAACATTCAGTTGTAGTAGATATCAAATTTGGTGACGATTAGTAAAGTGGTTCAGATTTTATAAGACATTAAATTTTTCAAAAAATCTCTGTATGTTCTGTAGCTGCCACCATTTTTTAGATAATGAGCTTAAACAGTTTTTGACGAATAAAGCAATGAAAAATGACGATCGGTATTGAATTTAAGCGAAATACATAACGCGGTTAAGATTTTATAGAATTTTGAATTTATGAAAATTGATTTCGTACTTCTTTAATTTGTATTTAAAATAAGGATGCAAAGTAGAACTTTGCACATTGCTTCGTAAATAATTTTCATTTTCGCAAAGCTTCCTCTATGAGGAAGCCAAAAATAAAATAAAGAAACTTCCTCATAGAGGCGGCGCTGCAAAAGATGAAAATTAATGAGGAAGCAATGTGCTATGTTCTCCTTTGCAACCTTTTTTTTACACGTTAGGGTCTTCACATAATAATAGGTACAGATTAAGACAAACCCTGTCTTAATTTCTGAAACAACTTTCTTCAACAAAATTCGATTCGTTCCAATGATTTTCCTTCATATTGTACATTAGACCTAACACCTCACTCACTTCGTGACTACTTATAAACAATTTAGGACGCGCGCGATTTATAAGGCTTAGTATACACCGCTATTCTCGTATCGTCATTTCACAGCTCTCTGTATCTCTCACATCCCAAACGTCTTTACAATTGCTCCATGAACTATCATTCTCATACCATGGATCCTCCATTCTCAGTTTCGTTATTCCCGAACATCTGATCCTCTCTCATTTTTTTCGTCTTTATCACCATGTCCATTTATTTTTCCATCACTCTTCACATCAGTGTTGTAAATTCCCATTACTTGAAAATATAGAGTGTACAATACTGTTCGTTTTGTTGATGTGATAACTTTTGAATAGCTGCAAAAAAAAAAAAAAAAATTATTTTCGTCAAATGTTGGGTGAAATAGTAAGATAATTGGAGTCACACGATCCACCAATTACTTTTACAATACATTGACTACCGTTGTTCCATTTTTTTCAAAAAGATTACTATGAATTTTTATTGTAAATGGATATTTTTTTTTACATTCGCTGCGTGTTACTATTCCGAACATATAAACACAAAGCTAATTGTACCATCAATTTTATTCATGAAAACAAAGCTACCTTCATGAGGAAGCAATTATCGATTTGAAACTCTGCCTTATACAAAACAAACTTTTTATATCCACCACTTGAATCAACACATTTCTGCATTCTATTGCTATCTCAGCGTTCGATTAAAAAAGACCCGTCTGTATAAATAATTTTTCCATACATATCTAAAGTGTCCATATCTACTCATACACGGAGAGAAATTTCTGTGTTGTGATAACCTAAAACGAGGACAATAAAAATCTTTTGTTCAGCTGACAAATCTTTTTCCTGTGCTGGGCAATTTTTTTGTTAGCCTAACGTAACGATTTTTGTTGTCCTCGTTTTATGTTGTCACAACACAGAAATTTTCTTCGTGTACTCCATGTATTCCGAAATTTCTCTCCGTGTATTCCGAAATTCATACCATTTTGTAGCTGCACACACTACATAACCGAATCACAATTCATCCCTTTCATGTTCTTTCTCATTTTCCCCGCATCCTTTCCAACTGCTTCCCGATTTATTTTCTTTTCTTCAGTCCGTATAACAATCTAGCCATAGAGCAGCTCCCATTTTCCAACGACTGCTTCTCTCGAGTGATGCGATAAGCGAGACAAGACGAGAAAATTTCGAGATCGAGACACACTTTGCGCCATCTGCTATACTGATAAAAAGGCTTGGTTGAGCAGCTTACTAGGATCTTAGTTGAAAATTTCACTAAGAAAAATTTGATAGGCGCAAAGAGGCTATTATAGTTAGGCTTGCTAAATATTATCATCAAGATAGCGAATTTTGATCTTCACTATCGTTCTCAAGTAGCATATTTTACTTCAGAAAAAAACCGGTTACATGCCTTTCTACCATGATTTTAAAAAAAGTGATTTTTTGATTCCAGAATTCACAGATCCGACTTTCGGTCGTAAAATCCAACCTAAATTTTGTTATCATTAAAATATCGAATTTTGGGCTTCACTATCGTTCTCTTTTACGATGACTAACAACAACGTCCACGCTCCGCGTGTCATATGCTTTGCACGGAGAAAAGGGTGTAATTGTAGGAACTACGGAATTGATACGTGCCGACCAACAGGCATGGTAAAATATGGCATTAGCAAGTTATTGCGTGTCAGAACCAACCGATTGGTAATGCCAACTAACCGATTAATGTCAACCAATCGATTGGTAATGCCAACTAACCGATTAATGTCAACCAATCGATTGGTAACGCCCACCAACCGATTGGTGGCGCCAACCAACTGATTGGTAATGCCAACCAAACTACATCTAACGCTCCAAGCATTTAAAGGTTACCTTTCTCAACTAACCCGTTTTCTCCGTGTGGTGACTTTGCGTCTTTTTTTTTAAGCTAAAACGATCCTGAAGAATCAATATATATGTCTACCCAAAATAGCAGGTACTCAGAATTACGCCACTTTCATGAAATACTTTTGATATAAACATTACATATCCTCTTAAAAACCGCTCTACCAATCACCATCAATTTCGGATGCTATAAAAAGGCAGTTTTATTAGACGTTCCTCAGACCTGATATATCTAATGGACAGCGTTCCTATTTTATCCCATAAAATAATTACTTTCGATGTGCTGTGTTTTTAAGAGAGGATATTATAATCGCTGCAACTTATTATTTTCAAAAACATAATCACAAAGTCAGTTGTATTATAAATTCAATTTTCAAAAGAATGAAGAATTTACACCTCTACTCATCACCACAATCAACGTCGCTTTTGTTTAGAAATAAAAAAAGAGAACCTTTCAAACCTCTATGCAAAAATAATGATCTATTCATCGATTACTTTTTGTTTGTATGGAGATAGTTCTATTCAATATCACAACTACGAAAAAGGCAGCCATTAAAGTCACTGGCGATACGTGACTCTACAGTAGCCATGGCAGAACAGCGAAAGCGACAGTTCAAAATGCGCGCCATACGCGGCGACTTTGCAACGGCACCCTCGACAGACTGAAGTTGGCTCTGAACACCCGTCGCCGACCAATCGGAAGACTCGAAAAGCGGCTTCAGTCTTTCGAGTTCGATGTGCCATGGCACATCGAACTCGAAAGACATGCATGCATGTTTTTTTTAAGAGAGGATTTTGCTTGACCAAATAATGTCCATATATCTGATACTTTCCCAAATAAACCAAGGTAATCATTAAATTAATCGAATTAGTTACCAAAAACCCATTTGTCCACGATGTCAGCCATCTAGCTTCCCCATAAACATGGGAGTATTTAGTAACAAAAAAAAAAAAAAAAAATATTTTTTTAGTGGCATTAAAGAAAGATAACACTGCATTACTAAATTCGGCTGTACTAACCTTCGAACATCCCATCAACTTCCAACATTTTTTTGCGTTTTTCGTATGTGTTACCCAGAATTTTTCCTCTCTCTTACGTTTTTTTTTTTTATGTACCGGTCCCTCTTTATTATCTCCCATGGAGTTGTAAAGTTTACGACGCCCGAGCGAAGAAGCCATAGCCCGGGCGCGGAGGAGTTATCGGCCCGTCGAATCGAATCTGGAGTAGTGGGGCAGGGTCGAGGATCGGTAGAAGGCTCTGCACGGAGATTGCTATAGGAAATCTCTCTCTCTCTCTCTCTCTCTCTCTCTCTCTCTCTCTCTCTCTCTCTCTCTCTCTTTCTCTTGAATTCTTGTAGCGCGACGAGGTAGATGCCCAGATCGGGAGATCTGTGCGTCCTTGTCCCTTATATATCCACTCTGATCTTTCGTCCATCCTTTCCTTCTCTGGAGATCACCGAGGATACGGAAATTCGTGCAAGGTACCTGCAGAGATCCTTGCTATACTCCTCCGTTTCTGTGTACTCTCATGATAAACCAAGAGCATCTGGATTCCCTCGTAGCGCATCGTTGGTAGTGTATGTGTTAGGTCTTGGGTCTCGGACTTCCGGTTTCCGAGTTACAGGCTGTTTACTCTCTCCTCAAGACTCCCTCCTACCCCCACCCAAGTAATTTCGCAACGTAACGTGCGACAATGGAATTGGGTTCCTTCCACCGTGGTCTCGAAACTCTAAAGACCATTTCACTGGATTTTGCGGAAGAGAAACTGTAGCGAAGTTTCGAACCCAGATAAACATTTGCTCATCCATAGATAACACATAGGTAAAGATAATATATCTCCATATCTGGTATTCATTCGTTCGTCTTGAATATCGCGGATGCTTTTGAATATTTTTGCTTGCGTCACGAATATCTATGTAAATTCGTCCGAGTTTCTCGTTCTTCCACTTTCGCGAGTAACGTCTATGTATATATATCTATATATGAACATGTATATAGATATTCTTGGTCTTTTACTCGCAACGCCAAGCACTTTTGTGGATTCCAGCGAACTATACCTTGCAAGGACGCCCGTCTCTTTAATGCTCGTATCTGAGTCCAGAATTTTGCCCTCTCGCCGTAACATATCTGAAGCTGAACGGAAAGACACGTACTATAGAGAGAAAGTGGCCAATTCGGTTCAGCGTCTTGAGATAAATCAGTGCAAGTTCATTCATTGAATCGTTTAGGAAGAAATATTTATATAGTTATTAATAGACAATCCGATACAAAATTAATACGTAACTATTTATTATTCATAATTGTTTAATGATTGAAAAAGAATTAACTAACATTGATCATTGAAAAAGGATTATTTATTATTGATATTATTATTTATAATCGATAATTAATTAACTGAGGTTAGTGTGATTTCTCAATCACGTTGATATTTAGTCACTTGGGCTGCTTTTTAAATGAAGTTTAATTTAGAATATAATAAAGTATCTGAACAATATACGCCATTTTTCAACTTGGTCAATTGCACTGCAAAAAAAAATCTACTTCAAATTTAATGTACAAGTACTGGAAGTTTTTATGCATAAACTGGTACATTAAAATTAATATTCAAGTATAATGTAAAATTAATGTATGTGCAAGGAAAACGCTCTTAAAAAGATGAAAACGGCCGTGACAAGAACAATCCGAAAACTAACACGCATCCGACACCCTGAAAATCCATTACACAATCCTTAACGGTTGACGCACTAGTGCGCAAAACATTTTGCAGCTCATTATGTGGAAATTCCAACTTCCAACTTCATGTGTGGAAATTCCAACTCGCTATCACCTAGAAATCGACTAGTTTTCTTATTTTCTGTACAAGATCTAGGTCGGAAAACTAACTAGATACGAGCGCTATGTGTAATTTCTCGCTGCCTCCCATATAGCATCAGATATTCTATGTATATCCATTTTAGGTTCTTAATGTGAAAAGTATATCTTGTATATTCTATGGATATTTATTCTACATGCATGCAGGTATATACACGCATGAATATCAAGAACACATTCTATGTACATACTTGAATAATATGAATTTAAGCGCAGGTACGGACACATTCGTAAGATATTTCATGTATATGCAATCCATGGAACATAGGAAGAAAATCAAACGTCCACGAATTAATTTCCTAAGGATGTACCCATATAGCATTTTCACATACATTGCATATACATCGTATAAACATTTGCGGATATACAATGTCCTATGTATATGAAATGTATCTGTAAAGGAGACACTTATTCATGTACATCGAACATACACTGGATATCTATGAGGATATACATATTATGTGCACTTATGTCCTGTCTAAAAAAAAACGGAAAAATTAATTACAAAATAATTATCTGCATTTTTTTTAAATCTTTGTGTCTCACAATGGTTTAAAAAAAAATTGAGTTCTTCGCAACTGAAGAATTTTTTTTTATTTGAAAAAAAAAAGTCCAAAAAAATGACAAGAAATTTTTCTAATTGCCTCGTAGGTCAGTACTTGGATGGGTGACCGCGCCACGGTTGAAATTTTTGGACTCCCGCAAGGATTAGTAGTTCCATTCGTAATCGCTCCGCATCCGAGTTTCTCCAAGTTCTCCAAGTTCAGTGCTTGGATGGGTGACCGCCTAACGGCTGAATTTTTCAATGTCCCTTAAGGGTCGGTACATTGATAGCTGACCCACTGTGTTAATATTTTATATATTTCGGTCGCAACCCTCTAAATGAATGTAGTCCTGACGCGTTTTTATTTTTAGCATACTTCAAATAGACAATAAAAATAAAAATCTTCTAAGATGTCAACGGCCGAGTGGGCTAAGGCACCCGGCAGTCACCCAGAGGATCCAGGTTCGATTCCCACCAACAGCAAATAAATTTATATGTGTTTTTTTCAGCAATAAATATATACCAATCAATGCAATAACTCCAAATATCTAACTAAAAGTGCAAGATAAACCGAATTCAATAAATGCAGATAATTATTTTGTAATTAATATTTACGTTTTTTTTAGACAGGACATTTATGTACATACGGTGCACATAATATGTACATCCTCATGGATATCCAGTGTATGTTCGATGTACATGAATAGGTGTCTCCTTTACAGATACATTTCATATACATATGATGTGATACGACGTGCATACGTATATACATAGGACATTTTATATCCGCAAATGTTTATACGATGTATATGCAATGTATGTGAAAATGCTATATGGGCTAGTCGTTGTACAGAAAAACTGTCTAAAATCTGGCTAAGATTCTATTAATTCGTCCAGTAAACTTAGCTAGTGATTAGCCAGTACGGAAATTGATTAACCCTATAGCATAAAATTGACTAGGTGCTAGACCGGATTTCTCTATTGAACCCAGATACCGGTTAAATAGCCTAGGATAAATAAAAAAAACAGAATTAATATAAACCGTCATTTATTGCATCAGCATGTAACAGGGAAGCTGTTTAACACTATTTAAACAGGGAACACTATTTAATAACGTACATAATCACTTTTTCATTAATAATCAAATATCTCGATAAGGCCTATCGCAAAAAACAAAAAAAAATATATAAATTCTTTCGCGTCGTACAAAACAAAAAAGAATCGTAGTCCTCTAGAACGTATTTAATAACGTACGTAATCACTTTTTCAATAATAATCAAATATCTCGATAAGGCCTATCGCAAAAAACAAAAAAATATAAATTCTTTTGCGTCGTACAAAATTTTAAAAAATTGTAGTCCTCTAGAACGTATTTTTTGGTACCTTTCACGAACATGCACGTGCCGCTCTACATCAAGAGTCACGGCAGCGACTCGACGCCAAGTAAAAAAAAAATTAATGTTGCCTTCATAATAATAACTCGCTGCGCAGCGTGTCACGACTAGACCCTGTATCGGAATCTCCCTGTATCGGAAAACGCCTGCGTTTCCGCCGAAAACACGCACGGTGCCGCGTAAACGACACGCGCATTGCGGCTTTAACTTCGTTAACGTATATATTATGTCTAGCCTCTGGTCAGGTAAGCTGTGCCATGAAAGTTAGATAGATCCTAGAATGCCTGGGCATCTATACGTGTATGCTAGATATATTATGTCTAGCCTCTGGTCAGGTAAGCTGTGCCATGAAAGCTAGATAGATCCTAGATTGCCTGGGCATCTATACGTGTATGCTAGATATATTATGTCTAGCCTCTGGTCAGGTAAGCTGTGCCATGAAAGCTAGATAGATCCTAGATTGCCTGGGCATCTATACGTGTATGCTAGATATATTATGTCTAGCCTCTGGTCAGGTAAGCTGTGCCATGAAAGCTAGATAGATTCTAGATGGCCTGGGGATCTATACACGTATGCTAGATATATTATGTCTAGCCTCTGGTCAGGTAAGCTGTGCCATGAAAGCTAGATAGATTCTAGATGGCCTGGGGATCTATACACGTATGCTAGATATATTATGTCTAGCCTGTAGTCATGTAAGCTGTGCTATGAAAGCTAGACAGATCCTAGATAGATATGCTATCTAACAGTGCATTCTGGCTGGATTACGTCTAGTCCCACTACAGAAAAACTTGATAGAAAAAACTAGCTAGATGCTAGGTTCAAACCAGTTTACCCCCAACAGATTTCCACGCGGGTGAAAATCACAGGTTTTGATTCAACTCTCTTACTTTAAGGGATCTTTCCAGTGTGAAAAAAATCGATTTTTTTGTCTTATCCATTAGTATATACGGTCAAAAACATCCTCTCAAATTTTTAAAGCGACATTCGAAATACTTCGTTGGCATACTTTATGGACCTGGCATCGCCGATTAGTCGTAAGTACACAATTTAGGTATATGAAATTTCTACACTCGAAACTTTAAAACGGTGGACATTCTCTAGGGAACAGTTTTCAAGCGATCGTTTTCAAATTTTAGGAGAACATTCTTCACGCTACTCTATGGAGCTATAGATGTTTTTTTTAAATCTTCCCATTAAAAAAAACGGCTAAATTCGGCACTTTTTGTTCAAACCGCCGCCATTTTGTCAATTTTGATTTTAAAAAAGCCTCCATAGCGCGATAGCCAATCGCATACTAATTAATAATCCTTTGGATTTTTTTGTTCGGATCAAATTTGCGACCCCTAGGATGTCCACCATGAGGCTATCTTTTTTATCAACATTATTTTCAACAATTAAAAAAAATATTTAAACAATGAAAATTGTCTTGTAAAAAATCATTTTCTGTCATTCATGATTACCGTAATATGTCATAAAAATTTCAGATTGGGGATGCCGTCAAAGTATCGATACTTTATGGTATCGATATTTTAGTTCGAAAATATCGATATTTTGTTTCGATACTCATCACCTAATCAATACACTGAATCGATACGTTTACACGAATATCGATACGGGAAAAAAGATTTTTTTTTTTAATTTAGGAATTTATAATTACTTGAGTGCGGCTGCTCTCCCCCTGTGCGTCAGCAGCTAATACAGAAACGAAGTCTGTTTCATAGAGATACGCCGATTGCCGCATGATTGGTTTACGTGTCGTATATCAAAGAATGTAATGATAAAAAAAAATAAACGACGTTATGCTGGAAACGAAAATCTTCTTATTTCCAGTGGAAAACCTGTGGAAAACCCTCAATTAAAACGGTTATCCTGACTTATCCCGATTTAAACGGCATTAATTAAACTGTCATCAGTTTTCAACATTACATGTGTATCGATATTGAATGTATTGATTCTTTCGTGCTCGATATTTTGTAGTATCGATACATTTTAAAACGATTCGATACAATCCAACTATCGATACTTTTCTATTTCAGATTGATCGGCGTATCGTAACCGTCCGAAAAAAAATCGTGAAAATAGGCTATTTTTCGGGCCGTCACACTGGAAAAATCCCTTAATATACGCGTGAATATATCTTTCTATATACTTTCCAGAATACCATCTACGCATATGCCTCAAAGTGTATAAAATATATGCAGTATTTCGCAAATTATATAAGTAATATATGTAAAAACATGTTTTCGCAAACACTTCTTATTCCATGAGAGAAATCGGAGAATTTGTGAGTAGCTGGACACCCAGGATGCCCCAGATCAGAATGCAAAAAAAAAAAAAAAAGAAAAAATCTGTGGTACTCGATTAAATCCATTCAGGCATTATGAATTGGAAAATTCTTCAATTTTTATCGATGCAATGAATTAAGAGTTACTTGAAAAAAAATGGATTTTTGCAAATGCACATAATTTCTTGCAACCTAATAAAAAATACCATAAATGCCAAAAAATGGTGGTTCTCAATTAAGGAATTTTTGATTGATTGTCAATTTTGCTTTGGATTGTTTTTTTTTATTGAAGTTTCGAGTAAGGTAAATGTCCCTATTCCCGTACCCTATAAGGCCAACCAGACAACTGTATGGCTTTTTTCGTTGCGACGAATTTAAATTTGGAGATTTTTTTTGCACCATTGCAAAATTCAGTTAATTCTCTTTCTAAAAATGGTTTATTCAATCGATTCCGCTAATTATTCCGCCAGATAGAGGCTGATTAATTCATACTTATTAGTGTCCCCTCTGCCGACACAGCTGTTCCCAATCCCGACCAGCGAAGACCCCATTTTCGACCACTAGGGAAACGGAGATTCCGAAGAGTAATAAAATTTTTAAAAAATAAATAAACATGATCTGGGATTGTACTATTAATATTTTTATTGCATAATTATAAAAAACTTCGTTTTTCGGAACTTATGTTACATTTCCGTCTCCACATACACTTTTTTTTGCGATGCTGTAAAAATTGAGATATTTCAAAATTTTGATCAGTGAGGGAAAAAAGTCCAAGTCCTTTGCAGCGATCCTGCAAGAATTGAATTATATCAATCTTTTTTATCACCGAGAAAGTAAACCTTGTATTTCGTTGTGCCTAACTTCGACCACCGTAAAAAAAATGAAAAATAAATTATTTATAACTTTTTTTTTTTGCTGGATCAGTAATTGAACTCATAATCTATCGTTTGCCCTAAAAATTATTCGATTTTTACAAATTCCGGATGCAGTACGAACAAAACTTGGATTGTATTATTGTACTTACTCTTTACGTTGCAATACTCTCACACATAGGGTCCTCGGAATATTGTACTATGCTCAATTGTTGTTATTTTTGCGTAGCACTCGCGTAAATAATTATTTCCGTCGAAGTGGTCGGCAGAGGGAGCATGGACGGGAATGGGGACATTTACCTTAGACTGGAAAATTGCCCATCTCCGTCGTTTCGGTAGCTGTTAGCCCGTCACTTGAAACTTGCTCCGGACAGAATTCAACAAGAAGAGAGAAAGAGAGAAATTTCTCTCATCGTTTGACGGGTTCTCAAATATTTATCAAGAGCATGATACTCGTGCGAGCGAAAACCCGGGCAACATGGAGAAGATCAGCTCGTTAGTGCCGTCGCGACGGCGCCCACATGCTCGCGGGTATGTCTCTCGTCTATATCATCGCACCTCGTGGACTCGAAGAGACTTGACGTCCGCCCCGCGACAACGGATAACTTTGGCGAACGCTTGTGGAATGCAAAAAAAAAAAACAAATCTCGCCTGACACGCGCAGCCTCAGACACGAGGCAAACGAAAAAAAAGAGAGGCGATGAAAAAAAGAAACTCGAGCGAGCCTTCACTTTACCTGTCTACGCTCCGCAGCGTCCCTCGATCCACAAACGTCATCGCAATTTGTTCGATAAATTAGCTTCGCGAATAAGCGTGCGTACATGTATTTATATAGAAGTCGACTTTCTCTCTTATGATCACTTTGAGCTCCTTTCTTCCCCCTCCATTGAGGGACAAGATTACACACTGACCCATATTACAAACGTCAAATAATTTTGAAAATAATAATAATAATAATAATAACAACAACAACAATAAGAATAAACTGCAATCAGACCTGGGCAAGATACAGGTAAAAAATGTATCTGAAATACAAAATACAAATGCTTGTAAATGCTGTATTTAAAATACTCAAACAAGATACTCTTTTATCCAGTATTTAAAATACCAAATACAAGATACGTATTTTAAGATACTTCAAATACTCAAAATACATTTTATAAGTTCTGGAAATTTATAATTGATAATGTGAGAAGAATAAAGGAATTAAGCAATTATTAAAATAACCCCTTATAGCATTTTCACATACAATTCATATACATCGTATAAACATTTGCGGATATAGAATGTCCTATGTATATACGTATGCACGTCGTATCACATCATATGTATATGTAATGTATCTGTAAAGGAGACACCTAATCATGTACATCGAACATACACTGGATATCTATGAGGATATACATATTATGTGCACCGTATGTACATATATGTCCTGTCTAAAAAAAAAAAACGGAAAAATTAATTACAAAATAATTATCTGCGTTCATTGAATTCGGTTTATCTTGCACTTTTAGTTGGATATTCGGAGTTATTGCATTGATCGGTACATATTTATTGCTGAAAAAAACACATGTAAATTTATTTGCTGTTGGTGGGAATCGAGCCTCGATCCTCTGGGTGACTGCCGGGTGCCTTAGCCCACTCGGCCATTGACATCTTAGAAGATTTTTATTTTTATTGTTTATTTGAAGTATACTAAAAATAAAAATGCGTTAAGACCACATTCGTTTAGAGGATTGCGACCGAAATATATAAAATATTAACACAGTGGGTCAGCTATCAATGTATTGACCCCCTTAAGGGAAATTGAAAAATTCGGCCGTTAGGCGGTCACCCATCTAAGCACTGAACTTGGAAAACTTGGAGAAACTCGGATGCGGAGCGATCACGAATGCAAGTACTGATCCTTGCGGGAGTCCAAAAATTTCAACTCTGGCGCGGTCACCTATCCAAGTACTGAACTACGAGGCGCTTAGAAAAATTTCTTGTAATTTTTTTGGACTTTTTTTTTTTCAAATAAAAAACAATTCTTCAGTAGTTGCGAAGAATTCAATTTTTGAGAAACGATTGTGAGACACAAAGATTTTAAAAAAATGCAGATAATTATTTTGTAATTAATTTTTCCGTTTTTTTTTTAGACAGGACTTTAGTGCATATACGGTGCACATAATATGTATATCCTCATGGATATCCAGTGTATGTTCGATGTACATGAATAAGTGTCTCCTTTACAGATACATTTCATATACATATGAAATTGTATATCCGCAAATGTTTATACTATGTATACGCAATGTATGTGAAAATGCTATATGGGTACATCCTTAGGAAATTAATTCGTGGACGTTTGATTTTCTTCCTATGTTCATGGATTGCATATACATGAAATATCTTACGAATGTGTCCGTACCTGCGTTCAAATTCGTATTATTCAAGTATGTACAGAGAATATGTTCTTGATATTCATGCGTGTATATACCTGCATGTATGTAGAATAAATATCTATAGAATATACAAGATATACTTTTCACATTAAGGACCTAAAGTGGATATACGTCGAATATCGGATGCTATATGGGACACAGCTTATTAATATTGTATTTATTATCTTTTTACCATTTACATGATTAACGTAGTATATTCTCAAAACCTTTATGTACGTAACATTTTTAAATCACTATCCACAACGGTGTAAAACGAACAAATTAAACGACTGCAGCAGTCGTTTATTAAAAATAAAATGGACTATTTTATTTTTTCACCCTATTATATACAATATACAAATCCTTAGATGTAGGGGAAAGTTGGTTGCGGAATCATATTGTCCACTGATGATTTTAACCCTCGTCGGTTTGCATTTTTGGCACTCGGCCTTCACTGACTCATCTGCCGTCTTAGATACCACTTTAAAAAATATTTGCCTTTGGGGGCTTCGGGAACATTTTCTTTTCCCTTCTCGCTCATCCCAACTTCTTTTATTAGTTATCTTTATCTAAATAGATTCTTTTCACTTTGGACTCGCCACTCGTCCACTCGAGAACAACGAAAACAGGATCGTCCCAAAACCTACGAGGTTAACCTAAAACTTCCGGCGCGAAAAATGTAGGCGGGAACGTAGTCGTTGAACGTAACCGGTAGATAGCGGTACAGTAAATCGATTTTGTAGCTCACACATTCAGGGCCGTAGAAGGGACGTGGATCGATAAAGTAAACGAACATTGCCTCGCAGAGGACACTAACCATGGTAAAAACAAGATGAAGTTCGAGCAAGCGATTACCGTCTTAAAACCTATAACCTATAACGTCTAATGTCCAACGTATTATGATATTGAAAAGTATTTTGTAGTATGTATCTTGCACGAAAATACGAAATATTAAAAAAAAATTGTATTCCAAATACGAAATGGGAAATACAATGACGAATTGTATCTGAAATACCAAATACGAATACAAATATATTCCAAATACGTATTTGAAATACTTGTATTCCAAATACTGCCCAGGTCTGACTGCAATAGTTCTCGAAGAATAGGGCGTCTGCTTGAGACAAGTGTACACTGAGAAAAATGAATGTGATAGATTCCTAAATTTAGGTATCATTTATTTATTTATATATAACATAAATAGGGATTTCTATATATAAATATACCCAGATTATATGAATCAAATAGGGTTTCAAATTATTAAAAATTTATTTCGATCAAATAAATCTTAATTAAAATGGATATGATTTATTTAAATGAAATAAATCGTATTTGATCAAATAAAAATCCTATTATGCTAGTATTTGAAGAAGAAATTTATTTAATGGCTGGCTTAATAGAATTTTATTTCGATCAAATAGAATTTATTGTATACACATAAATCAGTATTAATTTTTGTTAAATTTATTTGATTCAAACTAAATTGTTTTTTTTTTTTTTCATAAATCCCATATTTGATTTAAGGGGAGGGAGTCAGGTAAAAAAAGTTGAATTTGAAAATTCAATATCATCCAAATTCTCTTGCATATAAAAATGGTCAGTGAACTATGTTGTTGGTACTCGATGAAAGGATTTTTTACTGTTGTCTGACTTTTATGCCTTTCAGTATTAACTTAAGCAAAGATCTTAGGTTTTCCACTCTGCGCGTGATTCAGACCAAACTGCTAGGCAGATTGGGCTAGTTGACATCTCATTTTCTTCTTTACAAAAAGATACACCGGCTAAGCGGAGCAAAATATTTTTTTTTCATCCTGAAAGCAAAGTTAATCAATGATTTAGAAAATAGCATAAAATTTATTTATTATAAATTATGTTACTTAAAAACTATTACCTTTTATTAACATTTGCTCCGCTTAGCCGGTGTATCTTTTTATGAAGAAGAAAAAGAGATGTCAACCAGTCCAATCTGTCTAGCAGTTTGGTCTGAATCACGCGCAGAATAGGTTGAAAACCAAATTTCGACAAATGGCCTCTAAAGTTTATGACTGAAAAAAATTGTTTGCGCTGCTTTCACCTTTGGGGCATCTTAGTACCTTTAATGAATAAAATAAAAATATTATTTGCAAGTCAGATTTCATAATATTAGTAATTATTTTACAAATAAATGTTTTTTTATTAACAAATAAATAAGTAAATGAATGCATAATAATTTTAAAAACCTGAGAATAACACTGGGATGATCTCTTTTATTGACAACATGACTGACAATTTGTCCAGTCTTGAAACATTCAGAAACGTACTGCAAACACATTAAATTACCTCTTCAACAGAAATAATACATATTTGAACATTTCTGATGATTGTTGATTCTGTTTTAAACACTGTTGATTTTAAAAAAACAGCGAACGGCCAATGGAATTAAGCTAATAACATAGTATGAACAAAAAATAGAAACGTCAATTAGAGGTTATGCCGCTGGAGTGAAGCAGAAGTCAATTTCCCGGCAGTAACACACTGCGCATGCAATACGCATCGAACTATCATAGCGCATGCCCCGTTATTCGCGCGAATTCAAATATGATGTAAATGTTACTTGTTGCATTGGAGACATCAGACTGTCATCGCATCGTTTATATCGCGTTTCACTAATTGTTTTTAAAAATGGTAAACAGATAAAAATTTATTTACAAATACGTAATTAATTTTTTTATCTATAGAAAAAAATAATTAAAAAACAGGCATATTGCCGAAATCGGAAATTTTTCGGCTTTATGTCTAAGATTTTGAATGTTCAGAGATCACACTGAACTAAACAAAGCTGCAGAACGTGAAAAAAAAAAGAAAATTATTAATTAAAAAAAAAAAAAACTTCAACACCCTTAATTATTTTGTGTCAACAAAAAATTGGCCTTAATGTCCGCATATAAAAACAATAAATAAATAAAATAGTTTGAAACTTAAATATAATATTCTGATAATTTTTTACGATTTTTGAGAAAATAAAATATAAATGGTACGGTAGAACTTGGCCATTTTTGCGAATTTCGGCTTACAACTTTACTAACACATAGATTACATGGAAATGAACATTTTTAGAAAAAAAAAATTCGATTTTTTTACATTTTCAACCTGACCCCCCCCCCCCCCCCAATAAAACTATGAGATCGATTCCACTGTACGTAGCCATTTTTGTATATATTCCTCTCCATGTAGCCGTAATGCATTATGATTTCTATTATAAAAATATTTACTCGTTCCATAATTTAGTTACTGGTTACATTATTTATTGTTACAGAAACCATAAAAACATTATTGTCCTCTTAGGGAAACATCTGTATAGTAAAATTGACCATATATTTTTCTGAATGTACAGTAAAGATTTTAATGCTCCTGCTAATAGTTATCGTGGAGCTACCATTATTGCTGCTGCTGCTGCTGCTGCTGCTGCTGCGGTTGCGTGATTCTCAAGGTCGAATGCTAATGAGATTGCGAGAGGAATGGAGTTCGTGGATCTCCTGTTGCTAACTCTCCTTCGAGTAGTGGCTCGCGAGAGTTTTATTCCAATCGGATTATATTCTATGGTATAGTATACGCCGTCTCGGAATTTCAGGTATATAGAACGATGAGATGTCCTTCGAAGTTACGCACGATGAATTAGGGATTCGAGTTTCGCGATCGTACGCTCGAGTTCCGCGATAGAGTTCTTTGGCCCAGAGCCGAAAGGGGCGTTGGCATGAAAGTCGGACGAGAAAAGGACCAAAAGAGAATGACGGAGACACTGTCGGCGGCCTAAAGAAGGAAAGGTATAATGTCGACGACAGACAGCGAGTTCGCCGTGTCCACAGCCTTCTTCACGAACTGGCCAACGACCGTACTTTCCATGTTACACGTATATGAGGCATTCCACTTATTGGTTTCGACCTGGGTCAGAACCCTTGACCCTTCCGATTGGGTCCGCAATTTTTTATATGATTGAGATAACTCCAAAAAGCACAAATTGATCTTTCTCATTTTTTGCTTCCTCATAAAGGAAGCTTTGTTTGCGTAAAAAAAAAAATTTCGAGATTTTCATGTCAGGACAGTCAGAATGGTCCAAAACGTCGAGAAAAGTGGTTTAGAAAAAAGTCCGGATGGATGTATGTATGTATGTGTGTGTGTGTGGCAATTTTGCAAAATTCAAATCGTTGTATCTCGGAAAGGGCTTTAACAAACAAGCTGAAATTTAACACGGTGGTAGAGGAGCAACGCCCCTTCCTATGTATACATTTTTGAAAAAATTGAAAAAACAAATAAAATTTTATAAGTCTTTCAATTTTTCGAAAAATGCCTGTATGTTCTCTAGCTTCCGCAATTTTTGAGCTAATGAGCTAAATAGTTCTGGACAAATAGAGAAATGAAAAATGAAAGTAGGTATTGAATGTGTGCGAAATCCATAAAGCGGTTTAGGTTTTATAAAATTGTGAATTTTCGAAAAAAATTTGTTTCATGTTCTCATTTAAGTTAAGTTCGACCAAAGCTGCTCAAATGTTTTGCAAGATAAAATTAACATCCAGTTGTAGTAGATATCGAATTTGGTGAAGATTGGTAAAGTGGTTCAGATTTTATAAGACATTGAATTTTTCAAAAAATCTCTGTATGTTCTGTAGTTGCCACAATTTTTTAGATAATGAGCTTAAACAATTTCTGACGAATAAAGCAATGAAGAAAGATGATCGGTATTGAATTTAAGTGAAATATATAAAGCGGTTTAGATTTTATAGAATGTTGAATTTATGAAAATTTTTCTTTTCGTACTTCTTTAATTTGTATTTCAAATAAGGATGCAAAGTAGAACTTTGCACATTGCTTCATCAATAATTTTCATCTTTCGTAAAGCTTCCTCTATGAGGAAGCCAAAAATAAAATAAAGAAACTTCCTCATAGAGGCGGCGTTGCGAAAGATGAAAATTAATGAGGAAGCAATGTGCAAAGTTTTATTTTGCGTCCTTTTTTTACATTTTGTATTATCTACGATTTAATTAAACAAATAATTAAAAGACACTTTTTTTTAATCTGAATAAATTTGGTTACCAAGCCGGAGTGGGCCGACGATTGCAGCGATTTTTTTTCGACCTTTTCTCAACAACAAAAAAATGGATAAATTAGAAAACGTAGTAACTTTACGATAAGCATCAGCTGGAAAATTTTTATATGCAGCTCATAATTTTTCGAATTTGTTCAGTCTTTTGGCAATGTATATATTTACACGTTGGCAAAAAACCAAAAAAAAATCGAAAAATCATGTGTTGCATGCAAAACTAGATGCTGTCCATCGTAACCATTTTCACTAATTTTTTCAATTTTTTAATTCCTAAAAAAAGGCTCTAAATCTTTGATAACCAAAGAAATTTCTTTTCAAAAAAAGGTATTTTATAATCTTTTCAGACTTTGAAAATGTGTCTTTTAATAATGTGCTTAAAAAAATCGTAGATAATTCAAAATGTAAAAAAATAAATGAAAAAAATTAATTTGTGCTTTTTGGAGTTGTGTCAAACATATAAAAAATTGCGGACCCAATTGGAAGGATGAAGGGTCAGACTCAGGTTGAAACGAGCAGGAATGCCTCATATACACTTCGTATATTGTTGGTACTACCAGTAGAATGTCCTTCTTTATAGTTCTCCTTCACTCTCTTCCATACACTCGTCTCTTATTTTCTCCCTCGTTCCTTCCTTTCTCTTTCGTGGATCTCATGTTGCTGCCATGAGCTCACGAGTCACAGATATCGATACGATCCACAGACTCCCGAGGACTGCGAGATTCTATGGAATTTGGATGGACCTGAATTCCTCGACTGAAATGAGAGACGGTAGTTTCGGCTATCCGGTCACTCCGGCAAAAGCTATAACCTACGGTGTATCTCTTCTTACTTCGCTTTGACTTGTCGACAAAGCAAAGGAGATTGGGTTTATTAAGAAAGTTGGACAATTACTTGATAGCACGACAACTCTTTTGTCCAGCAACGTTCCTTTCATGTAAGGTCAATGCCTTGGCCATGCTCCACGTACCAATCACTGCCCAGCGTGATAAATTTGTTCCATTATACAATTTTATTTTTTTTTATTCACTTGATTAATTCATTATTTATCCGATTTCGAATAAAGTAAGAATTTTAATTATCTAAGTCAGAGAAATAAGGATTATCCTGCACTGAGAAAAAAATCGGTTCGACCTTACACTGTAAAAAAAAACTACTTGACATTTAATCTTCTTTTACTGAAAGGTTTTGTGCATAAACTAATATATTAAATTTAATATACAAGTGTAATGTAAAATAAATGTATACATTTTGAATGTGGGCACATTCAATAATGTACTTTAATTTTGCAGTAAAAGAACATGAATTTTATACCACAATTGTATATTAAATTTCGATTACGAGTTTATGCATAAAAACTTCCAGTCTTTTCTAACAGTGTACTAAAAGTGCATTTGCGGGTGGAGAAAGACATATTTGGTAGATTGGAAGAAATACTTGGTTGAACGAACAAACGGATATCGAATTGAGTTTTCATTTACTCACAATAAATATTATTTCATTCGCCATTCGAAAACACATATTCGGTAGATTTAAACGACTTGATTTTTTCACTGTAGATAGTTAATTGACATAATTGATGTAAATATATGAATAGTTGCATCGGCCTGTTTCGCTCTAATATTATCACAACAAAAAAAAAAAAAAAGAAAATGTACTAATCAAATCAGTATTCATTTTTTAAATATTTCCACGATTTTTGGTGATTTATTTGGCAATTAGCGACTAATTTGTATAGCAGTATATGTGTTCAATAAAGACGATCAATAAAGACAATAATGGTAAATTCATGGAGCAATGCTAATTGTCATTGTTATTTCACCGAAATCAACGATAGTATTTACCCGATTATGATGAATGACAGCTAATTGTGTTTAATGGATGATGCTTTGTTGATGCACCACCTAGATTTTCAGTAGTATCAATTAATAAACTGTTTCGATAATATCTACGGCTAATTTCAGGTTAGATTATAATTTTATTAATCTATATAATATAATTCTTTTTAAATTTCATTGAACTGTAAAAAAAATTTTGTTTGAAGATTAGTATACAGTACATAAAGCTCGGATGCATATACCGTTATATTAATTTTCAGATGCATTCGTCATTGATAAATACGATATTTGTATATTAAAATAATGACGTACTGTAATTTTGAAATACCAGTATCAGAGAGTTCTTATACTATTCTTTAATTTACTATAAGAATTCATATACCCGTTTCGTAAATCTCATATCGTTTGGTATATTAAATTCTCCTGCATTTTTAACAGTGTGGTTAATTGATTTTGGTACTAAATAAAATAAGTTTATCGTCAAACATTGTTTATAGGGCCTTATTAAAAAACCGTTCTGTCGGATAAATTTAAAAATTCTAGAAAACAGTATGAAACTCGCCCTTCCTACACCGAGAGGAAAAAAGTTTAATTGATTCACGGAAATCTTTGCCAATGAAATGAAATATTTGAATTTCAATACTATCTTTTCTTTGAATGATCTCAAACTCAATGAAAAGCAGTGACATTGTTTCGAAGAAACATTTCTTTAAACCAATGAACCTTTTTTCATTGATTTAGAAGATATCGTCTCTTATTCAATGAAATCTTCTTCTTATCAGCTCAAAATTTCGAAACCTATTTTTTCCTGAAGTACCCGGCAAATAAAGCTCAAATTTGGTGAGTATGTAAGGAAGTACGACAGAAATAGGGTAAGATTCTGGCTCCTCGAAACTCGAAGCCGTTCGTTCGGGAGAACCGGAAAACAAAAAAGTAAGGTTAGGTGCGAGAGAGAGATCAATGAAAACGTTTCTTTGAACCAATGAAAACGTCTCTTTAAAACAATAAAACTGTTTCTTTATTATATGCTCACTAAGTAAATCTTTATTTACAGGCAATGAAATGATCGCTTTGAAATTCAAATGCACTATTTCATTGAAATCAAAGAAATATTTCGTTGAAATCAATGAAAAATCAATCCACCCATTTCTTTGGCGTCAATGAAATCTTTTCTCTCGGTGTACCGGATCAGTTCTTGTAATATGAAAAATAATTCGTTTTTTATAAATTTACGTGTGCGCCTATTGGCTCAAGAATAATTTGACTAATTAACAATCTTGCTATTTCGGTGTCAAGTGAGAATTACATAATTATGTGCCGTTAGTTCGTTGACTCGTGGCTAATTCCTCTCACCCAGTGTCGTAGATTAATCCCCGGAGCGAGTTCACGTACTCAGTTAACGTAGTTAGAGTTAACGTTGAGGTCTCCGCTGAAGTGTGAGATAGACGTACTTCTACCAACACCACGACTGAAACCATAGTCCCGTCGTCCAAACTATGCATCGTCGACTGCAGAGCTCATAGAGATCTCTCACGAGTGTGGGCCAGAGTGTCAGCTATGCATGCATGTGCATTCCTATCTCCCGGCCCAGTGCATGAATATATATATATATATATATATATATATATATATATATATATATATCGTGTTTGAACTGTTACATTGGTACGAGTATGCATACGTATAAACGTATGTGGGAGGCGTAGGCCCATCGCCGGCCTCGTATCACTCGCCTCTCCCATCCTATCTAATGTGCCGACGACGACGACGACGACGAACGGATGTCGCGATAACACGTTTCAGAGAACGCGTGTGTCATGAACAATGAGAGTCTCGCCAGTCATTCGTCTGTGTTGAATCAACGACATAGAAATGCACATACACAACCATACAATGCGAATCGCAACGTTGGCAATAGAGTTCGTTTCTCTCGAGAACCTTCTTCAATGTGTCTACCGTCCTACGGGATTTACACATCGGCTATTCACAATAGAACTAAATCCAACCAGTTCCTCTTTCATTGAAATTCTTTAGGTCGAATTATTATTTCGCACTATTGCTCGCTTCACTTCCGCATCGAGAAAAAAGAATTGATTGATTCCAATGAAATCGGTGGATTGCATTTTTTTCATTGACTTTAAGGAAATGTTTCTTTGCTTTCAATGAAATCGTGTATTTCAATTTTAAAGAAAGAGTTTTGTTGATTCAAAGAAACGGTGTTATTGATTCAAAGAAACAGTTTCCTTGACGAGTCTCGATCCGCAAACGGTTAGTCCGATCGCGTCAGTACCGTTGAGTTATTAATTGCGAAAAGTTGACAACAATGGATACACGCAGAGAAAAAATTGGTTGTCCCAACTATTAGTGTGGTTAAATACGCTCCAACCGACAAAATTGGTTGGGAGAACCAACTATTGTCACACCCAGTCGGTTGTTTGGGACGTCCAATGGATTGGTTGTGACGCCCGGTTGGTTGGTTGTGACACCCAATAGTTGGGTCTTCCAACCAATTTTGTCGGTTGGAGCGTAATTAATCATGCGAATAGTTGGGGCAACCAATCTTTGTCTGTGTGTACACCGAGAGAAAAGATTTCATTGACATCAAAGAAATGGGTGGATTGATTTTTTTTTTTTTTTTCATTCATTTCAATGAAATAGTGCATTTGAATTTCAAAGAGAACATTTCATTGCCTGTAAATAAACATTTACTTAGTGAGCATGTAATAAATAAACAGTTTTATTGTTTTAAAGAGACGTTTTCATTGGTTCAAAGAAACGTTTTTATTGATCTCTCGCTCGCAACTAACCTCACTTTTTTGTTTTCCGGTTCTCCCGAACGAACGGCTTTGCGTTTCGAGGCCCCAGAAGCTTAGCGTATTTCTGCCGTACTTCCGCACATTCCCTCAAAATTTGAGCTTTATCTGTCGCGTACTTTAGGAAAAAATAGGTTTCAAAATTTTGAGCTGTGGTAAGAAGGTTTCATTGAACCAGAGATGATGTCTTTAAAATCAATGACAAAGGTTCATTGGTTTGAAGAAATGTTTCTTTGAATCAATGTCACTACTTTTCATTGAGTTTGAGATCATTCAAAGAAAAGATAGTATTGAAATTCAATTATTTCATTTCATTGGCAAAGAGTTCCGCGAATCAATGAAACTTTTTCTCTCGGTGTAGGCAAATATCGGTGCTTATTGAAATAAATTTCTTCTATGACCTTTTTGCATCTAGTGCAAATCACATGAAAAAATATTTTTTTAAAGCACCCTCTGCCGGGTGCACCCTCTGCTTTTATTCCTTTAGCAAGATGTCGTTTTATAGGTTACGTTTTAATTTTAATCACTCTTAAAGACGATTTGCTTTGAAATCAATGAAAAACGGTTCCTTGGTTCAAGGAAAATTTTCATTGATTTAATGTCACTACATTTCATTGAATTTCTGATCATTCAAGGAAAATATAATTCTCCTGAATTATCATGAATTATATATGGCTTATAAATGTAATATTAGCTTAAGTATATTATTTCAATCATTTCAAAGAAATGCTTCATACGTTGTAATTTTAATGAAATTTCTTTGAATCAAGGAAGTTTTATCTCTCGGTGCGGAAATGTTGGAATTTTTTTCCATTACGAACGAAAATGATTTTTTCAATCCTTCGTCCAGAAATGTTCACTTTCGGTAAGCTGTCGCTTGCGAAAACTGCAGTTTTCAGACATCGTACTGAAAAATTTCGTTCAACTCTCGAGGGAACAAACTTTTTTCAGCTTATTGTTTTCACACTCGCTTAAAAAAGGATTTTCTCCCTAGTGTTGAAATGTACTATTTCTCCATTAAAAAAAAACAAAAGAAACGTCTTATATTTTTTTAAATATATTATATTTAAAAAAAATAGAGTATAAGTTTTCAACTATTACATATTGTTACAAGTGTTGCTATGTTATAAATGTCACGGCTTAAATTAGGTTAAGTTGACATAGAAATGATAATTTAAGAAAACAAAGTAGAACCTTGCACATTGCTTCCTCATTATTTTTCGCGTTTTACAAAGCTACCTCTATGAGAAAGTATGTTATTCAATTTTTGGCTTCCTCATAGAGGAAGCTTTGTAAAACGCGAAAAATAATGAGGAAGCAATGTGCAAGGTTCTACTTTGCATCCTTGTTTTAATTAGATAAATATACATGTTGTGGATTCGCTCTTTCTATTTCGTTATTACGTTATTTCGTGATTATTAGAGCGTTTCCGAAAGTGAATGTGATAATGTATATTTAAATATGACGACGACGACGACGACGACGACGAGGACGACGACAACAACGACGACGACGACGACGAGGACGACGACATCAAAGGCGGATCTGCCTTTTCTACAATATCTGCTTTTCTCCATTTCTCGACGATTATTATTTTTAATTCTTTTTATTTTATCTTACTTTCTTAACTTTCGCGGAACTTATGAGCGAAATTCTACATTTATTAAAAAATTCAAAAAGCCGTAAAACCCCAACCACTTTACCGATCATCACCAAATTGCGTACACAGCGGGGCTGTATGTTATTTTCCGACTGTACAACATTTCGGTTCATTTCTCAAGATTCGACGTAATTTAGAGCAAAATGTATTTTTTTCGAAAAATTCAAAATTCTATAAAATCGGAACCGCTTTACCGATTTCGCTGAAATTCAATACCAAACGTCATTTAACGTGTCTTCATTTATAAAGAACTATTTAGCTAAATTGGCGAACTTTTACGAAAGTTAGAGCGATCACGACATTTTTTGAAAAAATTAAAAATTGCATAAAATCTGTTTACATTGATACATTTAATTAAAAATCACGTCAATAACAGAGGAGTCAATACTCTACCTGCGTGCAAAATTTTAGCTAGATCCATCGTGCCGTTCGTGAGTTATGGGCAATTGAATTTTCAGTGTCTGGATACATACACACACACACACACACACACACACACACACACACACACACACACACACATACACACATACAGACATATTTTCTAGACCACTTTTCTCGAATTTTTAGGTGATTCTAAGCATACTGACATGAAAATCTCGAAAAAAAATTTTTTCACGAAAACAAAGCTTCCTCTATGAGGAAGCAAAAATAGTATTATATT
This sequence comes from Ephialtes manifestator, assembly GCA_963970395.1. Taxonomy (NCBI): domain Eukaryota; kingdom Metazoa; phylum Arthropoda; class Insecta; order Hymenoptera; family Ichneumonidae; genus Ephialtes; species Ephialtes manifestator. The sequence continues at coordinate 2,553,257 of OZ019980.1, forward strand.
ATTACAATGCGCTGTTAGAAGTTCTTAATCAACTTTTATGGCTTTGTAATATAGTGCAGGTTGGTAAAAATTACTTTTTTGAAAAAAAAATGTAATAGTCAATAAAGTTCATGACTTTAGCGTAGCGGCGGAACTACCTTAACTATTAGATAATAGGTTTATGAGTTACAAGTTGGTTTCAGAATCACCACTTTTTCCGTGAGTAGGTCGGATTAAACCCGGGATTAAGCTTAACCAACGTACAGTTCTCTCCCTGCTATGCTAAACTCAGAAAAGTTAAAGCCTTATATACGCGAAAAATTTCTACATTTCTTTTTCGATATTACATTAGCCTGTAATGAGAAGAATATTTGAAGCTCTTCAGAATCAGATATTTTTTAAAAATGTGGACGTTACAGCATTTGTACCAGATACGGAGAGACGAAGAATTGCTTTTTTTACCTGGTGAAAGTTTCAACTTATAATCAGAGGTTTCGAGCGCTTTCAAATTTTTATAGGGTATTCTACATATCAATATCTTCCATGTGATCTTAAAAAAAAAAAATTACCCAACCGAAAAAAAATATAATGGTAGAAAATTAATTCAGAAAGATTACGACCTCCAATTTCCACATTTATGGGACATTATGGACATCTATTATGTAATTATAATTATGCCCCTATCCTTTTTCGATACTAAAGTATTTTTTTTTGCTTTGTAATTGGCATATTGAATAAATATTGCATTAAAAAAATGTAATTCATTAATAATGATACATTCTGTAAAAGTATCTCCGAAAATTCATTAATCGTGTATATAAGACCTTAAGATTGATTTCTACTCAACCTCTTTTTACCTGCTTGGTGGTGAGGTAAACTACTATTTTCATTTAAAAATCTGCTTTCAAAATGGTGTCTTAAATTGCGATAAAATCTGATCGGTTCTTATAGATTGAAAAAGACTGCAATTCCTATCGATGGAACGTTGCAACTTATTAAGTTTTACTTAAAAAATATGAGTAATAAAAAATACCACTCAACAAGTACGAACCCAACATATTTACTATTTTCATTTTTCTCATTTCAGGTAAGCTACCAGAAGGAATGGAGATTCTGGATTAAATTCCGATACCAAAACTACATTTTAAAAAGTCATTGTATTTCTGGATGGTGACGGACAGATAGACATACGAAAATGAGTGAGTAATTTTTTGAAGTTTGGGACACTGAAACGTGTATTTCCACCAAAGTCTGAGTCAATTTTTTATTTTTCGGTTTTGCAATACTTTTTCGTTTTACATATTCCTTTTGTGATATGAATGTAAAAACGTTTTAAGTTTTTGTAGTTGATCTTATATACTTTTAAGTTTTTATCCCCAATTCGCTGAAAAATCAGTTGAGCCTTTGATGAGTTTGTTTTAATTACTACGGTATGTGCTCGGCATTTTTCAAAGATGTTTCACGCGATGAACTCATTCCTGTTGTTCAAATATCCCAGAAGTCAAAGCTAATAATACTGGTGCTAAGATTAGAAAATGTGTTCACACGATAATGATGGATGACGTTCTACGGTGATACATTCGATATTCCCCGGTCTCTTTCCTTCATGCTCGGTTATAAGGCATGTTGCCTTGGCGTTCGACTGGTCGTTGCAATATAGAGCTGGAGTTGGCGGTGTCTGATGCAGCAGAGGCGAGAGCGAACCGAACGCCTCTTGGAGAGTATCGCATTACTTGTCACACACCGCGAGCCATTCGTACCCTCCACACTTGACTGTGGAACGTGGAACGCGTGTCTACCTACCAGCAGACTGGCCGTTGCAGGCAAAGGAAAAATCTGTTACACCGCTGAAACTCCCTGGGCCTCTCGCACAACGACGAGACCTCTTTGGATATTCACCACACAACACGTGACTTTGACTTTGTTACGTCAAGTTTGCAAAAATTAAATAATTTCGACAATCTTACACGTTTTGCACGTTAACGAAAGAATTTACCGTGCGCTAGTTAAGAAATATAAAATATTTCCTTGACTACAACTGACGATAGTATCGTTAACGCAAGCCTGTTTTCGGGTCTAATCTTTCGAAAAATAACCCAGGATTAGGCTAAAGATTCTACTTTTGTAGATGTGAAAACGAGGATAATTTGTGTATTTACGATGATGTTTATATATATTTTCCTTACTTACGTTGTTATACTTTGAACTTACGTGATATTTACCGTGTAATTGATCTTGTTATACGACGTGGAGATGGCTTCTTCTTCTGGTCAGTTATTCGAATGATAATTCCGTAGAAGTCTTGGGTATCGGAAAATCGCGGGATGACGGAATCAAATATGAGAGATATTTAATTTTGCAGCTTAATGGTTGTTTATTCCAATAAAAATATAGCGCAACGTAAATCAATATTTTACCGATATCCACCGAAAAAAAGTCGGGGGCGTACTTAAAATGTTAAACAGTGGTTCGATAAATTGGCGTCGATTTCTAATACAATGATGTAGTAAAAACAAAAGTTTTGACTTCTAAATCCACTAGTCGTGTTACAATCGGAATATTCACGCAAGTTTTCTCAAAAGAATTGTTCAAAGCATGAGGTTGCTTGTATGACAATGGGTCAAAGAGTGACAATACCTCTGACCGTAATAAAGATCGGATGGTGCGTGGAAGATGAGCCACGAGACCCCATTGTCCGGTGCTTTTATACAACTGTGTACCCCTTCTCCTAACTTATTTCTAGAGTCTACTTTTAATTAGGCTACCAGACGCGTCCCCGCAGGTCGTTCGGAAATTTGGGAGGGTGACATATGAGTCTTCGATATCGATATACCTTGAACGTGTTACGGCTAGCCTAGTAACCGCTTCACCCATACATGTCCCTTAGCAAGATGATACACGCTTCCCATTGTTCCTCGCGTCTTCGGGTCGGCTGAGATTAAGTCTCATACCTGATAGGCGAATTTCGTATCGGACGTTCCAGTTCTATTTTGATTGCAGAATAAATTATGCCCGCTTGTCTTTCGCGAGGGCTATTATATTGTGAACTGGAAGATCGAATAACGCAAATAATTTTAGTAACTGTTTGCTACATATTTCATTAATTGTCATGCTTGTGGTTAAAATATATTTTGTTAATTAATATAATTTCTTTAATTATTTTTATAAATTCCAAGTTTAACGATTAAAACATTATTACTTAATTTGTCAAGATTCCATCATTATTTATTTGGAGGGAGAGTATTTGTCATAGTCGACTCTTCTTTATTCTCCATCGATTACGTCGGAAAAATTATCAATGGAGAAAACTGAACAATAATTAATTTTAATAATATGATAAATGAGATCACCGACATTTTTGTGCCAAACAATCTTTTTGGAGAGTTTCAATCTCAAGCCGAAATTCTGAGAAATAAAGTTAAATCTTTATTTGATTATCAGTTTTTCGGGGGAGATATCAGTCGTTTTATTAGTCCCGTATGAGGGTTGTTAATAATAGTTCTTAGATGGTTGGAGGATTTTCCAACAGAACTCATTTCTTTCCGACGAAAAGGTCGGGTGAACCGGGCAGAAGCCTCGGGTTAGATTTTAGGCTCTCTACCTTTGTCATCGACAACGAGAGAACTCTTCGACTATTATATCTTTTTAATCCCCGGCCACTTGGCTAGTGATTGAACGGTCCAGTGCTGGCGCAGCGATTCTCATTTGAATTCTTTCTTGAATCTTTATGATAAAGTTCCCGAAGCAAATTTTCTAAGTATTTTCGAAATATTTTACGAAGTTACGTCGTGACGTAACAACTTCGTTGATGCCGGATATTCGGTCATCTAATGAGGGTGTTTACTCCTGTTGCGCTGCGCTGTCTACACCGAGAGAAATATACAGTATTCATTCCCAGATTCGTATAGAAAACGGGATCCAAAGTGGAAAAAATGGCATTTTTTTCCAGACACATACAAAGATTTACTGGGCGTCGCCCGCTGTACTATTTACGCTGCTGTACAACGCTATATAACGCATCTCATACTTCTCTATATTTTGCGCCCACAAATGTTCGGAATAATCTTCATACGCATACAGGTTAAAGCAATTCACGCTACGAAAAATAACGCAAAATCTATTGACCGCCTGCAAAATGTCTGTAGTTTAGTACGACATGAGATTTACGAAAGATATACAGCTCCCGTGTAGCGTCGATCGTTCAACATTTCCCGTCATAACCTCAAAGTTGCTCGGAAATGCCCAGACGTTTTGCGAGCGCCCCTCCGCGTGTATCGCGTTTCTACGCTGGGGAAAAAATATGGTCAGAGTAACCATATTTTTACTATAAAAACCTAAAAAGTATGTTTCTCAGAGAGGGCGACAATGATTTTATGGTTATCGTAACCAATAAAAATATAGTTATCACGTGCCATATTTTCGTAGTTATGTCAACTATTTCTGTATATTAATTGCAACTATTCGTTCTTTTACTATTTATAACGTATTTTAAACCATTGTAGAACAACAAAGGCATATAAAATATATAGTTATTTTCCAGTCATGTTTATTCATTCCTATCATCCTGTATAGTCAATGATGATGATGTTAATAGTTCAACATATGAGACTTGCATCATGGACGCTTGTAATAATGCATAGTATTCGCTGCAATATTTTATTATTACATTTAACATCAATTTGTTGTCCGCAAGCGTCCATGATGCAAATCTTACGCACTGCCTAGTAGTTCCCTCGGTTCCGATAGATGGCCAACGGGATAGAAATTCCTCGCGAGCGAATTGTCATCTGGCCCCTATATAAGAAGTGGAATATTCAATCTTCGTCACTTCTTATTTTTGTCTAACTCCGACGTCCGACTCGCAACTGACCAGCGGCAACAGTGAGTATTAGGAAAAATGTCGCTCTAAGTCGATATCCCGCTCTTCTATATTCACTACTATCAGTGAATATGGTAAAAATATAAATATTACATGTAATTATAAACAAAACACTTTTCGCCATACACACTTCATTTTATCAACGAAATCGAATGTGATGGTAGACCATGATAAATATAAAACATACTATTCACAAGAAGTCATTTCACATGGTATATGAATCCACATCCAGTGGCACATGCCGCTCAAAGATGGCGATAGCCAGGAGGAAAGGAGAAGAAGAAGAAGCAATCCACATCCAAGCGTTCGCTCTACACCATGTCTTTGTTACAATACACAAAAGTATTATGAATCTAGCAACAAATAGTAAATATGTTGAACTACTAACCGATCTCATCATTTACTATACTGGATGATAGGAATAAATAAACATAATTAGAAAATAACAATGAATTTTATGTGCCTTTATTGTTCTACAACCGTTCAGAATACTTTATAAATAGTAAAAAAACGAATATCTGCAACTAACATACAGAAATAATTAAGATAGAAATTGTTAAAACAAACATTTGAAAACTTAGATAACCTCAAAAACGACTACACATGGGCCTGAGAATCCGTCGAGCAATGTCTCAGAGGAAAGAAAAGCAGCACGCATACACCTTAACGAGCTCACCTCATAGACAAGCACAACATTAACACACGAAATTAATTATGTAAGTATTCTCTAAAGAAAAATGATATTAGAAAACGAGATAGAAAGAATAAAAAAAGTATTATATAAAAGGGTTCACCGGCCCAAAAACATCAGGCATAGTTAAAGTAAGATAGCATAAGTAATAATATAAGAAATCTATTGTTTATTGTATAATTTTTGTAGTAAATAATATACTGAAGAGGACACAGACCAGGGTCGAAACGTTTAAATAGAGAGTATCTTTATTTAATACCATACCACGAATAACCACTAAATCATCATATCACTCGGTCACAGCACCACTAACATCAGGCCCCAAATAAGGTTATCAGACAGACAAATCGTAGTGTGAAGGCAACATTAATTTCTTTTTTAACTTGGCGTCGAGTCGCTACCGCGACTCTTGACCATACCTAAAACTGATCTGGACCTCGTGTGACAGCAGGCCTGATGAAATTTTTACTCGGGTAGTGTTAACAAGCGGTGTAAATCGAATAGTGTTAAATAATCATGACACTAATTTAACACCACTAGCAATCGTATCATTAGCACTACTTTAGTGTTTAATTCTGCAACACCAGCGTGGTGTTAATGTTTTTACACTGTACAGATGTTATAATCTGAAAATGTTGTTTCGAAAACTCATTTAAATTAATTACACCAAACAAATTTTTTATAAATCTTCTTTATTTCAAATACATGTCAGTACCATAATATTGTTGATTAACAACATATGCACACTTGCGCTTTAATGTTGGTAATTCAGCAACTAAATTAAAACATTCTTTACTTTGTACTACATTAAATGCTTGTCACTCGTCGTTAAAATGTCCAGCTGTTTCCTACAAATCTTCGTAGCCGATGAGCCGTCCGTTGGTGTCATTTTGATTCACTGATCTTCGCCTTTAAATTTAACTTTTTTGATTGTTACATACAGTACGGGATAATAATACTTGTCACTTAACTTGCATTTATATTATACAACTCTCGCACAAATAATATTGATCGCCGAGAACAATACAAGCAAACCGCGATCTTCTAGGTTCCTCGATACACTGGCTGCGGCCATTGATCACGGCTAGTTGGCGCCCCACCATGTGCACATGATTGACATCGAACAGTGCCAAATTAACACGAGCGGGTGTTACGGTTACACTGCTATTCGTAGAACGAAGAAAAATCCTAACGTAGGTGTTGATAAATGAAATTGACACTTAAACCGGTGCGATGGTTTGGTGGTCAGTGTACTGGCCTCTAGTCCAGAGAATCGGTAGGTCGCGGGTTCGATTCCCCGTGCCGTCGATTTTCGTCGAAAATATAAATACGGGCGCGATGAAGCTCCAGATGTATACATGAGACCCACATAGGTATTTCTACCTATGGGGGTCACATGGAATATGGCCGACCCTGTAATAGGCGTAATGCCTGCAGACGGGGGGAAATGCAACATGAAAAAAAAAAAAAAAAATGAAATTGACACGGGATTAAATTTAACGAAACCGTCCGTGTCAATTTTACACCGCAGAAAGTGTTAAAGTTAACATTATAATGGGCAACAACAGCAAAAAGTCCACACCAGCGTCATTTTACACCGCAGATTTTCAACAGTGTAGTTATCAGATTAATTAATTAGTTGAGTCGAACGCGGCTTGAGCATTCCATTTTTTCCCACAGGCACAGCCAGTACTGGGTACTTTACAGAAAAGCACTTTTCTGCCCGCTGCAGCACTTTTCTTCCCGCTGCGTTAATTTTCGTCTCGCCAGTCAAGAATCGAAAACTTTCCACCCGCGTTGCAGGCATGGAATGTGGTCTTTTCATTGTAGTCGGGAAAAAATTATAACAATCGGTTTGTAATTTACTTTTACTGTACAAAAAAAAATCCCGGATTATCTTAGGCTCAGTGAAATCGCTTTTTTTTCGGATTTCCAGTTTGAGTGGTTCTATCGGAAAAATATCCAGAAGCTTTCACAGCTTCCCTAGCCAGTAGCTACTTATAAAAACCGTTTAAATTTGTGTAGCTCTGGAATTCTCTAATCTCGAACAATCCTTAAATCTTTTATAATCCAATATTAGAGTCCACCCGCAAAAAGACAATAAAAAGTAAAAAGAGTGGCTTTTTTTAAATAATAATTTTCATAAATGTAGGTATAGCAAAGACAAAAGTAAATTAGTTTAATGAAATAAGCAGTATGCAGCGCACTATACACGGAAAAAAAAGTTTGGTTATGGCAACTACGTTTTCGATTTGCTGTACACAATGTCTAAAAAATTAGTTGCCTCACCCATATCGAATAGTAACCTCAACTATTCACGATTAGTTCTCGATTGGATTAGTTAGGTTAACTAATCCAATCGTTGGGACTACCACTCGAATAGTTGGGACTACCATTCGAATCGTCGGTATTATCATTCGAATCGTTGGTATTACCATTTGAGTTGCTAGGGAAATAGAATAATCGATTGATTGTGTCAACTCATTTCTTGGTTATGGCAACTAATCTTTTTTTTCCGTGTAGGTAGCCACTTGAGAAAACGCAGAATTGGTATAACAGTAGTTCACGTTTGCTGGAGAATCCTATAGCTCGAGTTTAGATGTCAAGAAAGCGCGACGTGATCGCAGACAGATGAGCTTCTTTCAGGAAAGCATAACAGCAGCTCGACACCGTTCCTCCGTTGCATTGAGTTTTGCGCTTGTGTAGCGAGGAGACTTCGCTCACCCGAGACTCTCTCGCCCCGGTGGGAGACGCAGAAGCACCTCCTGAATCTCGGGATATCGCGTTACTTGTCCACGTCGACTTTATTCTAGGAAAGACGAGACACGTCTAAATCGAGTTGGGAGATTCCGCGTGCGAATGAAATTCGAGTAGGTGTCAGAAAGGTGCTTGACAGAACCCGGTATTAGGAAATATATTTTTTATTTTCTTTTCGAAATTCGTTCCTGGTGTTACCAGAGAATTAATAAAATAATAACACTTGTTTGTAACTTTCGTATTAAATTATATTTAACTTTAGCAAATATGTAATGTCTGTATGTTCCGATCCTGATTTATTAGAGTGTAGATAGTATAATTCAGTCCCTTTAAAATCATAAAGCTCGCTAGGCGTGAAGCGAGAGAGTATCGAGTTACTCGGCTGGTCAAGCATAGAGTGACCCTACGCTATATAAACGCTACATATAGTTAATATGTGTTGGTGTCAGACACCTTGGATCGCACGAATCTTGCTCTATCAACCAATGCGAGTCAAGACGCTGGGCGTCGAGCTCATTCGATGCGTATTGCTTTCGATACTCGCTGCACGGAGAAAAACGATTGATTGGGCCAACGACATTTTCAATTTATTGTGCCTGAGTTTTTTTTCAAATAAGTTGCGACAACTCATATATTCATTAACCCAACCACTTCGAATGGTAGCCTTACACAGTAAAATCTACTTGAAATTTAGTGTACTTTTACTGGAAGTTTTTATTCATAAACTAGTATATTAAATTTAGTATACAAGTGTAATGTAAAATTAATGTATGGTACAGCACATTGAATCATTTACTTTAATTTTACAGTAAAAGTAATTGAATTTTAATAATTTGCTTTAATTATACTGGAAATGTACATGAATTTTATATCACATTTGTATATTAAATTTCGATGACGTTTATGAATAAAAACTTCCAATCTTTTCTAACAGTGTAACTATTTCATGACTAGTTCTTGTTATATAGTATATGCGACAAATCCAATGGTTGAGGCTACCATTCGAATCCTTGGGAATGCATGGGTAACGTCACTGAGAGGATCAAGACATCTAAAAATCATGTAAATTCAACAATGCTGCAATTGCATATATGCAATCTCTCATCTTAATGAAAAATATTACTAGGCAATCACAAGAAGTGAAATATTTTATAAGTGGACATTTTGTTTTGTAGCCACCTCCATCCGTGCCAATAATTCTTTTCATTTTCACACTTTTTCTATAGCTTAGGTTATGCTGCTGGACTGCATTGGATTTAAAAGATTGAACTTTCTTCACCAAAGGATTCTGTCAAGTCGAAATATACAAATTATCATTGCAGATTAGTTTGCAGAAGTTACAAGGAATTTGGTAAAAAAAAGTTACTACGTAAGAAAAAATCAGTGTAAAGGTAAGTTCCTCTGCGAAAGAACTTGCAATGGGAATTCTTATGTCAGGGCCAAGCAGAGTCTTCCTAAAAAGAAAATTGGACCCTGCGAAACCTGCTTGCTCTAGTGACTGAACTAGAACTCTACAACAAATGCAAAATGAAAGATATATTTGCAAAGATATAGTTGGCTAAAATAAGAAAAAAATCACGCAAGAAAATTTTTCACTTTCTATGCTTGCAGCCACTGGTACTATTTTTTTAATCAAGTTAGATGAAATAAAGAATCGTCACTGATGCGTGTTTCTTCTATATAATCTCACGGAGAGAAATTTCTGTGCTGTGACAACATAAAACGAGGACAACAAAAATGGTTACGTTAGGCTAACAAAAAAATTGCTCAGCCCAGCAAAAAGATTTGTCAGCTGAACAAAAGATTTTTCAGCATAGCAAAACTGATTTGTCATCCGAACAAAAGATTTGCCAACCTAACGTAACGATTTTTGTTTTCCTCGTCTTATGTTGTCACAACAGAGAAATTTCTCTCCGTGCTCCAAAACGATGTTTTTGAAGTCGTAATTGTACCCTTCAAGGGGCGATTCGCGATGATTTATAATATTGAACAGCATAATAAATACACTTGTATATTCTAGTACAATAAGCAATAATTCAACTTGCATTATGCAAGTAAATCTGCATTTGAGCCTTTGCATACTCGAATAGTTGTATCAACCGATCAGTTAGGTAAGGTGGCAATCACAGATGGTTACCGCAACTGACAGGGCTTCCGCCAGCAAAACTTGGTTCGTGCAACCAATACCGATGTTTGTCCATGACCAAGCTGAGTTATAGGGGAATTAGGAAAATGGGTTGAATGTGCCAATCGATATTTTGGCTGTGGCAAGTAATTATTTTTCTCCGTGTGTGGACATGCAAAATATACAGTTACTTTTTCTAAATCCGTTGAATTATTGTATGAAATTGCCTAATTTTCTTTAAAAACATTTCTTAAAATAAAAATGTATTACACTGAAAGAAATGATAAGTTGCTATAACCAAAAAATGAGTTGACACAACCAATCATTATTCTAATTCCCTTACAACTCAAATGGTAGTGCCAACGATTCGAATGGTAATACCGACGATTTGAATGGTAGTCCCAACGATTGGATTAGTTAACCTCACTAATCTCGCGAGAACTAATCGTGAGTTGAGATTACCATTCGATATGGTTGAGGCCACGGTCTTATATACAGGTCTTGAAACTCATCTGAATTCACGTGGTGGGGGAAGCATGCTTACGTTAAATTTTTTGTTTCCCGAAGCTGCCACTATCTGGCGCTAGTGTGAGAGTAAGGTTGCCGAACACAACCTCAAAATTCTCGAAATTTTCGTAATTATCAGAATTTACCAAGTGATTAGTTAGTTAAATCGAGTCCTCCATGAAATAAGTTTTACTTGTGAGTGAATCGGGTATAGTGGCGTTACGATGACTTATAAGCCATGTGTTATACCAAAGTATAAAATGAGCTAAATTGACGAACGAATAAAGATTTTGAGCATGCCTGTTTTTTCTTTATTTTACCTTACAATCGATTACCACCAATTTCTTACAAGGCTATTCTTAATTTTCCTACTCATTATGAAGTGGTGATAACTACAAACAATGCGAAAATGATTTACGTTTATCTTGCAAGCTTTTTGAAAGCCCTAACACTCACGAGAACGATCGTAATAACGATGAAAAATGACACAGTCGTTTTTGTACACCTTAATAACGGCGCGATTTTGGTCAGAATAAGAAAAAAAAATTACGGTGACCATAATTAAAATGACGGTGGCCATGATTTTTCTGTCATTATGACCAAAATGGCATCGTTATTAAGGTGTACAAAAACGACTGTCATTTTTCCTGTCATTATGGCCGTTATAATCAGCGTTATCGTGATTGCTAGGGAGATCACTTGGGTTGAAGGGAATCTGTTCATTTCCGAGAAATCATGGTGCCACACCCGGTTTTCATTGAATTTTATCCAATTGTCGCGCACATTCTACAAATATGTCATGTTATCAAGTGATTCGGTTATAAGGGTTAGAAAGAGATGACAGAATCATTCTATCTCTCTCTCACACAACCTTACTCTACCGCTGGCGCTACTAGTGGTCGCAACAGGAATTATATTTCATATTTTAAGCGACGTACCCCTACTACACAAGTTTCAAGACCTGTATGTAAGACCGTGGTTGAGGCAACTAATTTTTTAGACATTGGGTTTGGTGCCAAATGTTTATATGAAACTGTTCTGCACTGTCTGGAATTATACCCAAAACTTGCACTTCCTTAAAAAATCAGTGGGTAACATATGTCGCATTTTCGATACACGGAAAAAAAGGCTTGGTTGGAACTACCAAGTGCTATGGTTATATATGCGCCAGACAATTAGTTGGTTAGACCAACCAAGTAATTTGTTAGGCTACCAACTTCTTGGTTGGTCTAACCAAGTCACTTGGTTAGTCTAACCAAGAAGTTGGTAGCCTAACCAAGAAATTGGTCGGTCTAACCAATTAATTGTCTGGCGCATATATAACCATAGCACTTGGTTGTTTCAACCAAGCCTTTCTTTCCGTGTATAAGCATCGTTAACGGTTTATTCGTTCTTTGATTGGCTGTCGGATTAATTGAAACTCGTTTTAACCGATGAGCAGCTTTAGACGTGTTAACGTATTTTGACAGTTCTCAGGTGTATGAGTTTTGAGGGTTTGGTAAGGTTATAAGTTGATTAGGTCGTGACCGATTTTCGGAATGGTAGATAAGTTTTGCGTAGGGAAAATTAAATGTTCTTCCTTTTACGTAACTTTGGTAAAGTCATTTCGAGAAGGGTATTACTATTTTGTCGCATAAAGACGCTTAAGAAAAATTGTGCAAGCCCAGCAGAGCGAATTGAGTTGAAGTGTGATGCATAAGAAAAGAGGGCCGTACTTCAGTCGAACTGTTTGCCGTGCAGGAAAAAAATCGTAGACGACACAAGTAATTTAATGGAAAGCTCTTAGAATCTAAAAAAACGGACCTCCGGCTCCAGTAGATCATGAGGCAGTGGCCAGGGAAAGGCAGAGAAAACGAGCGACAGAGAGGAAACAATGTTAAAAAAAATATGTAAGCTAATTTTCGTGATTGAAAGTTTTTATGCACAAATTGGTATATTCAATTAAAACGCACAAATGTGATAGGTATCTTTTATAGTAGAGACAGATAAGTAGTGGCAAGAATAGACGCAAAGATTAAATAAATAATTAAATAAAAATACTTTTTAGAGGAAAATGTTCAGTCGCAAAAAAATGTAATAAAATAAACACTGTGGCTATTCGCACAGAAGAGTGTCTGTAATTGAATCACGCTAGGGACACGCGAAAAATTGTAGTGTTTGGAGTGTGCGTAAGGAAGTTCGGGAATTGACGTGTCTAATAAATAAAAATAATATGATGAGAATCGGTTATTTTATGATATTTATTTATATTTTTAAAAAATCGTTAAAAATTCTTCGTTCCTTTTTCTGCAATATGAACATTTACTTATCCAACATCTTCAAAACCGTTTTCATAACTAATACCATTAAAATAATCTTTTTATTTACACGATATAAAAATTTCATATCGCAAAGTGGGATATTCAGCGCAAGGGTTCAAATTCTATGGCATTATGAATTTTTTAAACGAATTTTGTTCTTCCTTAAAATTACAAAATTTTTGAGATTATATGCAAAATATCGTAGCGTGAAAAAAGGTAGTGCAAAAAATTTCGCAAAGGCCGGCACATTGCTTCCTCATTTTGTACCTTACTCGAAGCTTCCTCTACACCAGATTTGGGCAGCAAAAATTACTTAGGTCAGAAATTACTGCTTTAATTACAATTAGTTTCAGTAATTGTATTGGATTTCAAATTAAATACAATTACTTTGAGTAATTGTATTGGATTTCAAATCAAATACAATTACATTTTGTAATTGTATTGGATTTCAAATTAAATACAATTACTTTCTGTAATTGTATTGGTTTTCAAATTAAATACAATTACTTTCTGTAATTGTATTGGTTTTCAAATCAAATAAAATTACTTTCAATAATTGTATTTTTTTTATTAAATAAAATTACTTTCAGTAATTATAATTTTTTTAGTTCATTAAAATTACTGAAAGTAATTTTGTCCAATTTGATTGTAATAACTGCGATAAATTATAGCATTTTTCATCAGAATACAGATTGTAAAGGTACACCGAGTTACCATGAGTGCGAGTGAGAAAGCGCAATGGTGTTCGCAGTGGAGCGAGAGAGAAAGACAAAATCGTGTAACACATCACGTTAAACTAATATTTCAAGAACGTTCGACAAATGAAAATTAGGGTTCTGAGGCGCGAGCGTCGCGTAACAGCGATCCGTCGACTGGGCGTCAAAATGGTACTGCGTCTCTTAATAGCGTATAACAGGGACTTCTGTGGTCGATACTAGATATTTATTAATTGACGGATGAAAATATTTCAGCTTACACGAACAAGTAATTGATATAATACTCAGGTTTCTCACGTAACTCTTTAAAATTGCCGGTGTACATAAGTATTTGAAGGACCAATTACATATGCGGAATGACGAACTTTATTCCCCTTCTCTCATATACACGCTGAAGCGCCCGTGTCTGCTTAACTCTAGTCGCTCTTAAAAAAATCAGTGGGTAAACTTCCAGTAATTGTATTGGATTTTAAATTAATTACAATTACAATTACATTTTGTAATTGTATTGGATTTCAAATTAATTACGATTACATTTTGTAATTATATTGGATTTTAAATTAAATACAATTACATTTTGCAATTGTATTGGTTTTCAAATTAAATACAATTACATTTTGTAATTCTATTGGATTTCAAAATAAATACAATTACATTTTGCAATTGTATTGGATTTAAAATTAAATACAATTACATTTTGTAATTGTATATATTGTATAAATACAATTACATTTTGTAATTGTATTGGATTTCAAATTGAATACAATTACATTTTATAATTGTATTGGATTTCAAATTAAATACAATTACATTTTGTAATTGTATTGGATTTCAAATTAAATACAATTACATTTTGTAATTGTATTGGATGTCAAATTAAATACAATTACTTCCAGTAATTTGTATTTTGTAATTTTCCATTACAATTTTGCCCAACTCTGCTCTACACTGAGAAAAAGTCTAGGTTGGGTTTATTGAGATGGTGGTTAAAACTTGGGCCAAGAAAAAAATTTGCTAGGTGCAACCAAGTTATTGGTTTTTAAAAAATGGCCACATTTCTGCAGTAAGTATTTATTCAAAGGTCGCGTTAGTCCGGCTGGTTTGCGGTGCTTGTACAGTTGTCACGAAAATGCCTCTGAGCTTTGACAACACTGTCGAATTCTCGGTGGAAAACCGTTAGAAAAACAAAAGAAGCGGAGGTCTGGTCGTTCTCACAGTTGGAGCATCGAATAGACGGAGGAAAACGGGACGCAAGGGCGTCCAAGGCTGCGAACTTAGAGCGACGACTCGATCTTTCATTCTCTTTCTCCAAGCACACTGTAGTGTTGTATACTACGGTTCGCATCGTGTTCGAACCGGTGGCTGCTGGCTGCCTCTCGACCGCTCGACAACGTTCGGTCGGTGGCTCGTTTTTCTCCGGCATTGAGTCACCGCACGCCGCTTGCCCGAGCACGGAACGTCTGGGGCTCCTCCATACCGCGTGCGTCATTCCCGTCACATCGCCGAGTCCCAACGCAGGAGCTCTGGTCTCCACAGTGTTCTCGCGGACTCCGGACGAGCATCAGCTCTTCGCGCGGGCTCTGCAGTGATTTTTTTTTCAATCCGCCACGTGCCGGTTTCAGCGATAATTCTTCTTCTCTACACGGTCCAATATACATACATATTAAAAGATAAAATAAAATAGCTAAGTAGCTGAAAATATTGCTTTACGGATTATGCTACAGTGAGTGTTAAAATCGATGTTTTCTCTAATAACAAAAAACAAAGAAAAACCAGTGACTTCCAACTGGATGAAAAATCAGTGTATATATTACTCGTCTAGTGTATAAATATTACCATAATTTGTTGTTAATGATAATTATTGCCGAAGCGTCTTATGCAACGGAGTGTTGTAGCGGGAAACATACTATAGATGGACGCGCAATTTAGTAATAGTAGTGAAAGCAACACCGGATATCAATTTATGTGAAAACAAAAGGCTCGGTGACCAAACGGTATCGAAAATTTTCATTACCGACACGGTCTTCAACCGACGCAGCGCACAGTGTGTTTTAATCGACGAATACAGGAACCCGAAAGCCCCGATGATCACATTGGCTATTGATGTGCACGAGTGATTAAGTTCTCGGTATATCGTGCGTCGAGTGACGAAGTTATTTCGGTGTAGCTTGAAACAACGTTGTGATTCGTAACGCGATTGCGACGCAACGCCAAGATTATATGCGTGTGATGCTTATTAGTGAGAGCGTGTGTAGTGACGAGTGGAATTTGAGTTATCAAGCCGGTTGGCTTCATTCACCAATATATTGAGGATCTATAACGAAGTGTCGTCGTGACTGACAGGTATTAATGGTGTCGCCCAAAAATTGGGCTGGCTTTTCCTCTATAATTTGACAGATGAATTTTCTATTTGTAGCGATTTCTACTTCCATTTTATCAGCTGAGGTGTGGCTGTAATCATATCTTGCAGATATCCGTCTACATAAGAAAGTTGTATTGAGTGGATAAATTTAAATATATGATTGACTTAATTAATTGACTTCTTACCTACTCCTGACGCTAATAAAACGTTAACGTAACGAGAGTTAATCTAAAATCATGACATTTTGGAGTACTTTGGAAATAATCGCAATTGCCATTTCATTCGTTTCCTAATTGGCTTCTGGTGGGTCTGTATCTGCAGATCTTAGCTGAACAACTTTCCTTATGGAATAGTAGTTAAAAAAAGCCGAGCAATTTAGTAGTTATGTAGAAAAGAAAGCTGCGGCTATGTGCATGGGGTCGCAGCATCATACGGAAACTGAAATAGATTTTGAAATTTATATTTTTTTTATTCTTTATTTTAAAGGCATGAACGGCAAATGATGCGTTATTTTATATGAAGAGGTTCGCATTCGACGAAAATTCGTTAATGCATAATTACTTTTTGTTGTTGTTGTAAATGGTGCATAAAAAGCCCCTCGTTCGTGTCTGTAACGTGTGGCGTTTTTTAATAAGGTGTGCCAGAAAAATAATGTGCGTGCACAAATTATTCGAGTTACTTTAAAACATAATTTTATAACAATTAGTTACTTTTGAAACACACTTTTATAACATCTAATTACCTTGAAATACACTTTTATTTCACTCGGTGCTTAAATCTCTCGCCTTCGAATCGTGCTGCAAATTCGCAGTCGCCAGAAAAAAGTTTTATTGCACTAGTATCGTAATAGCAGGTTGGAATAGACAAAGGAGAGCAAAAATTTAATTAAAAAATAATTTTGTAAAGTCGGTGTGTCAGTTTTCGTAACAAACGAGTTTGTTGTTAATTTGAAAAATAAATTTTGTGATTTACAAACTTTTTTTGTTACATGTGAGAGATAACGGAAAGATTTTGAAAAATCCTTGAATTTCCCTATATTTTATTGTAAAATTATAAATGACAATAATTATTTTTCCCATCCAAATTTCGACCAATGGAATTGCACCATTCGACGTCACGTGGGGCAAGCTACACGGTATTATACTGATTATTTTTTCAACTCCAATTTCGACCAATCAGAGCGCGGTATTCAACATCACGTGGTACAGCTAGGGTAAAATTATATCGATAATTTTTCGAAAATTTCCCGGCTCGGTTGCTAAGCGATAAACAATAATTTTTTTGACACTTGTAACCTCTGCGAATCTTTAAAACGTCAAGGTACTATTAACGGTCGTCAATATGAGTGAGTCAAAAAAGCGATTTGGTGATGAATCGCTTCAGAACATCGCTAAAAAAATAAAACAAAATGTCCCGGCAAATACAGAAAAGAGTAAAAAATCGATTTGGGCGCAATTCACTGCATTTTGTGCAGAGAGAAAATATGTGTTGGATGCAACATAGGTTTTTGTTCTGATTATGAAATTTCCTTGTCAGAATGATAATTTTTGTCTCATGGTGCAATTCCATTTGTCGCAATTTGAATAGAAAAAATAATCCCCCGAATACCACTCGAGCTTCGAAATTAATCTGATATTTCCCTCCAGGTTCCCTGCAAACAAATAAACTCGTCAAGTTTTCCAGAAAAATCACTCGCGCTACGCGCTCGTGATTTTTTAACCTGGAAAACTTGACTCGTTCATTTGTTTGCAACGAACCTGTCAGGAAATATCCGATAATTTCAAAGCTCTTGTGGTATTACAAGTGATAATTTTTTGATAATTTTGCGTGTTGGTTATATATATAAAACAAAAAATCATTTAGCCGCGTCAACCATCTGTCAAACTGACAGATTGAATTTTATTGTGGCAGTCAAAGAACTTTTATTTAATATAAGTAGGTTTGGAGTTGAATCCTTGCAAACTATTGATGCAAAAATAAAGGGAAATGTCCCTGTTAATACGATTAAATCGAAAACCTCAGTCTGGAATCAATATACAAATGTCTATAACAATTGTGTTTTTAACTGCAATACTTTAAACATGAATTAAAAGGTTTTTGTTCTGATTATGAAATTTCCTTGTCAGAATGATAATTTTTGTCTCATGGTGCAATTCCATTTGTCGCAATTTGAATAGAAAAAATAATCCCCCGAATACCACTCGAGCTTCGAAATTAATCTGATATTTCCCTCCAGGTTCCCTGCAAACAAATAAACTCGTCAAGTTTTCCAGAAAAATCACTCGCGCTACGCGCTCGTGATTTTTTAACCTGGAAAACTTGACTCGTTCATTTGTTTGCAACGAACCTGTCAGGAAATATCCGATAATTTCAAAGCTCCTGTGGTATTACAAGTGATAATTTTTTGATAATTTTGCGTGTTGGTTATATATATAAAACAAAAAATCATTTAGCCGCGTCAACCATCTGTCAAACTGACAGATTGAATTTTATTGTGGCAGTCAAAGAACTTTTATTTAATATAAGTAGGTTTGGAGTTGAATCCTTGCAAACTATTGATGCAAAAATAAAGGGAAATGTCCCTGTTAATACGATTAAATCGAAAACCTCAGTCTGGAATCAATATACAAATGTCTATAACAATTGTGTTTTTAACTGCAATACTTTAAACATGAATTAAAAGGTTTTTGTTCTGATTATGAAATTTCCTTGTCAGAATGATAATTTTTGTCTCATGGTGCAATTCCATTTGTCGCAATTTGAATAGAAAAAATAATCCCCCGAATACCACTCGAGCTTCGAAATTAATCTAATATTTCCCTCCAGGTTCCCTGCAAACAAATAAACTCGTCAAGTTTACCAGAAAAATCACTCGCGCTACGCGCTCGTGATTTTTTAACCTGGACAACTTGACTCGTTCATTTGTTTCCAACGAACCTGTCAGGAAATATCCGATAATTTCAAAGCTCTTGTGATATTACAAGTGAAAATTGTTACACTATACGATTTTTGATGAAACTGAAACTGGCAGACAGAGTTAGCAGACGCTGCATACTGTTAGTATTGTGTCTCTTAGATTCTGTCAGGTTTAGTGGCATGAATTTTTATTTATTAAATTAACAAATTATTTTTTCTTGCGAAAATAACGAAAATTTTGGACGAAATATTTAAAGTTTATTTGTACTTCTTTTGAAGAACTAAACTTACAAAATACCTTTTGTAAAATGAACAAAAATAGTTTTTAACCAAATTTTTGGTAGTTCTAACAAAGACTTTTTCTGAATGTATGAGGGAAGCTAAATATCGTTAGCATACTTCTTTGCAGAAGTAGCTCTGAAAAAAGTGGAAAATGAGGAAACAATGTGCAAGGCCCGAGTTTACAATCATTTATGTATTCATTCAAAATCGCTGTGGCGAATGACCAAATTGTCAGCAAATATACAGTATAGTGTACAGCGGGCAATGCCGAACACCACGATAACTCACAATGTGTTAACAATATCAGATTATAATTTGTTACGTCGATTAAAGTACACGAAGCGTAACTAAAGCTTAGTTTTTTTTGTATTATTAAATAATAATAAAACATTTGAAAAGAGGGCTGATATTTTTTTTTCCATTCACGATCTAAAATTCTCCACATAGGAAATAAGGATTTCCTCTTATGTATACCCGAGTTAAAATTTAAACCCTCCCTACTCCCTTCGTTGAATTAAAATGGGTTAAATATGCCACTTTTGGAGGTTTGTACAAGGTTCTAAGAACCTCATCTCACTCTGCACAATCTAATTGGAGGTCCACACATAAGAATTTCAGTCTACAGTAGACTTCGTTTACTCCATTCGGGTAACATCTGCCATTTTCGGAGGTTTTGCGGAGCGTCAAAGGAATGAAGGAACCTCCGTTTACCCCGCGGGACTGCTACGTTTAGGTTTTGAAGAGGGTCTAATTTTCAATTCGAGTATTCGCTAATGTTTAAATTAAAATCTTCTGATGTGTTCATTATTCATATATATCATACCATATATTATTTATATATATATCATACCAGCTGTAGATAAAAATCACGCCGTAAAGGCGTTTAGAAGTAATGCCAAACAGCATCTGTGGGCAATCGCGAGCAACGACAGTTTGAGCAGGAAAGTGATCCGTATGTCACAAATACTGAGAAGACGAAGTGCGGAAACTGTGATATCAATTCATGTGATTGATATCTCTAAAAGAGCTACTACGAAGAGTTCCTATATCTACATATATTTTATCAAAGTGATGTTTCTATTTTAGCCAAATAAAAAGCAATCACTCATTTTTTAATTATATTTGTGTTAAATATTCGTTAAGAATAAAAGTATATGATTATTATAATAGTTTTCGTTTATTGCAGTGCGTAAAAACTTATTTTCTCAATTTCCGAAAGCATTGTTCGGGATTGTCCACCCTGACACCCTGTTGCCATTATCCCGACGGTGATGCCATACGTTGGCAAATTTTTTACAGATGCGAAAAACTTTATTCTTTTGTTTGTATATTTAAAAAGCTGCGA
Organism: Ephialtes manifestator; assembly: GCA_963970395.1. Taxonomy (NCBI): domain Eukaryota; kingdom Metazoa; phylum Arthropoda; class Insecta; order Hymenoptera; family Ichneumonidae; genus Ephialtes; species Ephialtes manifestator. The sequence continues at coordinate 2,574,116 of OZ019980.1, forward strand.
TTTCAAGCCTTAAGTTGTTTAATTAGGGTAGAAGTACCGGTTGTGGCCACTTTAAGAATTTTCCCATTTTCAAGTACTTGTGATTGGGACCAAATATCATAAAACTGTTTTGGACCAATACTTTTCATATCTGAGAAGAATATAATTTCAGATTTCTAGCATTAAAATCTTCGTATGTATCGAGAAAACACTGGAAAATAGAAAAAAGTAGGAGCATAGCCATTTCACCAGTTCTGGCCACCTATGCACCGGTTTTGGCCATGCTTAAAATTAGAATAACTAAATATTCACTGCACTTCAAACATGTTTTAAGGTGTGTTTAGTAAATCAAAATCGTATTCTTATGAAAGCATCCAATTCCTCTACATGAAAATGTCTTTAAAGCACAGATGCCATCTGTGAACCTAACTAACCTTTTTTGACATTCGTCTCCTTCGTTTTGCACTTTTTCGTAGCAGCTTTCTTTGTCACAAATAGTCATACATTATATTAATATTTTACTCTTTACACTTTTATTTTTACGTTTACCAGAGTTCTTTCCGAAAGTAGATTTTCGCATTGCATAATGATGGGAATCTTCAACATGAAAGGTGTTCCACCGCTTTACCTTCTTTTTTACTATCCATTTCTAAGGATATATTTTTCTTAGCGTTTTTTCGTTTTTTTTGTTTCCTCTTTACGAATTTATGAATTGATTGTGTAATAATTAACGAAAAATTAATGATTTTATTATCATGGCCATATCCGGGGCAACATGCTTATTCCATGTACCAGTTGTGGCCATCGTATTTTTTATAAATGTATAGCTTTATTTCAAACTTTTAGTACATCAACATTTGCAGTGATGACTCTTAAGATTGATATGTGCAAAGCTGCATGCAATTCGCCAACTATATAATCCGAATATGTATCTAGAGCTTTCGTCAAAATCTTGTCGAATTCCGTAAGGAGTTGACAATTTGATGAATCAGCTGATGATACTTTAATTACTGACACAGTACTTTTTGTAATGGAGACGAACGGACGTCAAAATGACGATAAATGTTTCCAAAATACACAACTTTATGAAAAATTATGATTAAATACAGGTACAGAATTAAAATAGCCACGAAAAACGTATTTAAGTGTAGGGGTGGCCACAACCGGTACAGTGGCCACAACCGGTACTTCTACCCTACACTGAAAGAAAAAAGTAGTTGGGTGAACCATCTCCAGCATATGCTGTACCGCTGAATAGTTGCAGCAACTAACTCGCTCCTGTAACTAATCGCAGTGCTGTTTTCACCAATACAATAGGTGACGTAACCAACAGCGAGTTCCTATAACCAACCATAGCAGTTCGTATAACCAACGAGTAGTTGTCATAACCCACTGAGTAGTTGTCATAACCCACTGAGAAGTTGTCATAACCCACTGAGTAGTGACGCTATTTCAACTCTTTCGAGTGGTTGTCGGAACCCATTTATTGGTTGGTCCAACTACTTTTTTTTCTCCGTGTACTTGTTTTTTTTGTGTACATAATCTCAAATTCTGCTTAGGTGGTGTTGGTCATTACCCTATTTTCCTCTACACCGAGGGAAATATATAGTACTCATTCCCAGATTCGTATAGTAATCGGGATATCCAAAGTGGAAACATGGCATTTTTTCCGGATACATACAAAGATTTACTAGGCGTCGCCCGCTGTACTATTTACGCTGCTGTACAACGCTATACAACGCATCTTATACTTCTCTATATTTTGCGCCCACAAATGTTCGGAATAATCTTTATACGCATACAGGTTAAAGCAATTCACGTTACGAAAAATAACGCAAAATCTATTGACAGCCTGCAAAATGTCTGTAGTTTAGTACGACATGAGATTTACGAAAGATTTACAGCTCCCGTGTAGCGTCAATCGTTCAACATTTCCCGTCATAACCTCAAAGTTGTCCGAAAATGCCCAGACATTTTGCGAGTGCCCCTCCACTGAGAAAAAGATATAGTTGAATGAACTAATTTAGCGTACACCCTCGTTCAAATGAATTTTTTGTTGCTATAACAAATATTTTGGTTACCGCAAATAAATTTCAGACGACTGAATCTAATGATTATTGAAAAAACTAAACATTTGGTTGTCCGAACGAAAAATTCATTTGAACCCTAAATTAGTCCATTCAACTATATTTTTTTCAAAGTGTCCGCGTGCATCGCGTTTCTACTCACGGTATAAGTAAACATTTCCAAACTTCCAAGATTGATCCCATTTACTATGTTCTCTGGGTTTTTTTTACCAAACTATTTTAGATGTCTTAACTGTATTTTTCTCGCGGTGTACGGTTGATAATTGTCATAGGAATATTAATTAGTAATTATACACAAAGCACTATTTTAAAGTTCGGTGGGAATAACGTGGACTCGGTCGCACGGAAGAAGTGCAGCAGCAGCAGCAGTAGCAGTAACTCCGAGAGAACCGATCGGAAAGTAATTAATCACAATTAGCTGGAGCTACCGCGCGACATGGACGTATTGTGCGATACCTTTTAACATTTAATTTGCATATAACGCGAGCGATGCTCGCGATCGCTGGTTCTCGTAGCCGAGCACCTCGAGCAAGGGAGAAGGGAATTAACCGTTATTGCGGAACCCATATACTATATAGGTGTGCACGTAGTATTATTATACCTCTAGACATCAGGAGCAGAAGTAGACTCGTGCGGAGAGTGTAGTGGGAGTTGGTGTATGCATAAAGTACCGCGGGAGCATTGCTCGACTATATAGATCATCGGTGAATGTATAGATCGCGCTATGTGTTGAACATAGGTGCACGTTTGCCAATGAAATACCTATATACATGCTTTATACTATACTGTAAACTGTACAATTGAGCGAGAGCTGCTCCTTCCCCTTCCCACTTTTCATTTCTCTCACTCTTCTCTTTACCGACGTGGCCTCTGCTCGTCGTACCTTACATTATTCTCAGCACTACAATCGTCTCCGCCCTCCTCACGCGTTATGTATAAATATGCAAACTATACTAATACGCTGTACTACAGTGGAATATAGAGTGGCACTGATGGTGAAGTTCATTCGCACAATTTAATGGCCGTACGTTGCACAAGCGTGTAATATATTACAATGCATACCTACTGCGCTTTGGATGTATCCTTGTGCGTTAACTCACCGCGATAAAACGCGCTTTCTGACGACGCTCACCCGGGAATATATTTTTTTATTTTTCGATCATAAAGGAAGTTTTTATTAATAGTGCACAAAATAGCCAACATTAAATATCATTTTTTAAAAAGACAATGTGTATAATTGTGCATAATCTGCGCAGCTTTTTAGCCAAAACGGAGAGAAACATTTTTTTAATAGCTCTGAGTCAAACATAAAAGTGAAAATAAATGTGTCGCCACAGTTAGGAAATTAGACGGAAAGAAATAATTGGTTGTCCTAACAAAGTGCCATGGTTAAATCCATTGGATGTCACACCCAATCGGTTGTTTGTGGCGCCCGATTGGTTAGTTGTGACACCCAATAGTTGGTTCTTCCAATCAATTTTGTCGCTTGGAGCGTATTTAACCATGGTCCTTGGTTAGGGTAACCAATTATTTCTTTACGTGTAGTGTTACCCGTAACTACTCAATAATTACCTCCATAAGTGATGGCTATTAATTGTTATATCATGCGGCTATCTTTGCATTTAAATTTATTTTTTATGATGATTAAATCGCAACGGCAACAGTTAATTAATTATCGTACCTGCGGTAACTTCAAAAGCACAAGTGAGGTTTTTAAATTCGATATTTATTTCTTTCTCAGTTAATAAAAATGTCATATTAAGAGGAGTGATACTCGATTTTACGGACATCCAGTCCCGACTTGTCCATTAAATCGAGGTTCTACCGCGTGTAAAAAAATGCTACTGGCGCTATGCAACACGTGACTTTCTCATCCTAATTGTTATTGGCGTCGCGTTAGTGAAGTTAATTTCTGAAATTGATGATAAAAAATGAGTGATGCAGAGTTGAAATACAGAATATTTTTAGTTCAGTTAATCTCTTTAGTGGTATCAATTTTTTTACATTAAATTCATTATTTTATTTGTTGATTATTATTCGTTTAGTTAATTAGTTTGATTTCGTTGGATCAATTTTTCCTTGTATTCTAAACTGCTTTGCTCGATGTTTCAGAGCTTTATAAGAAAGCAAAACATATGATTAGATATGATCATGCATAGTTCCAAGTTCAGCTGCGTAAGATCTTACATGTTTTCATATATGAGTGATTTCACGCCATTCCATCCACCTGCACACTTAAATTCCTCGGATCTTTTTGCAAATCGAGTATGTTCACTAAAACACATTTGAATTGTACATGCGGAATCTACTTTGTGACTTTCGTATTTTGCACAGCTTTGTTCGCCGACTCGTATTACATCAAAGCAAGTGAAGAATTTAGTTCGAGATTCTCAGAATCAAAGCGAGTACTAGACACTGAAAAAATCACGCATTCATACCTATTTCTCAAAATTGTATGCTGGTAAAAGAATTCTCTTTGACTGAAAATGGTGTTATCTTTAGTCCGGGAAAAAATGTCTATTCTACTGGATATAGATCAATATTTTTTTACACGGGACTGAAATGGAACTGAAAGAATATGCTACTGCATTGAAAATGCATTTTTGGAGCATAAAATGAAAATATATTACGTAAGACACCCCAATATAGACCTAGAAAAATGTATGGTCAATTCTACTTTACACATGTTTTCCTGAGAGGACAACAATGTTTTTATCGTTGCTGTAACAATAAATAATGTAACGAACAACTGAATTATGGCATGCATAATTATTTTTATAGTACACCGAGAGAAAAATATAGTTAAGACATCTAAAATAGTTTGGTAAAAAAACACAGACAACATAGTAAATGGGATCAATCTTGGAAGTTCGGAAATGTTTACTTATACCGTGAATAGAAATGCAACACACGCAGAGGGGCGCTCGCAAAATGTCTGGGCATTTTCGAGCAGTTCTGAGGTTATGACGGCAAACGTTAAACGATCGACGCTTCACGGGAGCTGTATATCTTTCGTAAATTTCATGTCGTACTAAACTACAGACATTTTGCCTGCTGTCAATAGATTTTGCGTTATTTTCCGTAACGTGAATTGCTTTAACCTGTATGCGTATTAAGATTATTCCGAACATTTGTGGGCGCAAAATATAGAGAAGTATGAGATGCGTTGTATAGCGTTGTACAGTAGCGTAAATAGTACAGCGGGCGACGCCTAGCAAATCTTTGTATGTGTCTGGAAAAAAATGCCATTTTTTCACTTTGGATCCCGATTACTGTACGAATCTGGGAATGAGTACTATATATTTCTCTCGGTGTAGAACTCACTATATTTAGCCATTTATCACATTCATTTTTCCCAGTGTACTGGACCGCTTTTGCCGTGAACGAAGCGAAGAGAATAGCTGTATTACTCTCAAGTTGATTTTCCTGTCTATGAGTTCATCGCATAGAGCGAATCAGGGTTTCTTAACAGCAATTCACCATCGGATTATTACCGTGTAGTAGAGGTAACTCTTGCTCTCGGTGGAAGAATGGGAGAGGAACGGTGGAGGGAGAAAGGCGGACATCAATGCAGTGAAGAACTCTCTGACCAACCTCGTAACTGTCGCTCTCGAAGATCGGGCTCGTAGCTCGTCGAAACCGTGCGATTACGTGGGTAGTTAAGGGGCGTATATCTCCATTAGTGTCTGGCTTTAACGTTCGCACTTACCGCGAACTCCGCGACTCTCCCTGCTTTTCCCTTATTCCTTCTCATTCTATCCCGCGTTTTTCATCATGCCTCTACTGCTATTATTTCTATCTCCTTTTCCGCGCACACGTATCATGCGAAATTCGAAAAAAAAAAACAAAAAAAATTCGACCCTTCGGCCTCATGTCTGTTCGAAGCTCTGCTTTGAATTTTGTCGAGTAGTCGAGCTCATAATTGTACGATAAACCACCTCTGCTACTGCTGCTGCTGCTGCTGCTGCTGCTGCTGGAACTCTAGAGCACCGAGAGTGCCCTAACGCCCAGGACTATATGAGCGGGAACGTGCGCACGAGCGCACGACGTAATTAATCCCCGGATTAGAGTGGTATTGTGAAACGGGCGTATACCTCTACGCGTCGATTATCCCTGTCACGATTTGTCGTATACTGCTCATGCGCCCCCTCCTCAACTCCAATCCGCTTCCACTACGAGCGATTTTCATTAAAGCCCAATCTACATATTCGGAATTAATTAGTTTTAACCCGCCGATAGACCTACAGTTGATACTTCGCTGATACAAAAAAAAAAAAAAAAAAATAAAAAGTAAAAGAAATAAAATGTCGAAGAAGATATTTAATGAATCCAATTAAAATTGAGACTACCAAATACGTGACCTCTCAGTAAAGATCTAAAAAAAGGAAGTCTAGTTCTCAAGTTAATAATAAAAATAAAGAAGAAATTAATATATACATACTAGGATTTTATTGTGGCTCGCGCGCTGCGCGCGCTCGCAATCGCCGCCTACCCACGGGTGCCCCCTCCGAAGGGTGCCCTCCCCCCAAAGGATGCCCCCCCCCCACAAAGGTGCCCGCAGCCTTGGGGAACCATGTTTTTGGAAAAGGACTTAGAATAATTCGGGCTCGGGGCTTGGCGGAAAGGGGTGGGTTAGCCCCAGCCCCTGGGGCTAGCCCCAAGCCTTTAGCCCCACCCCCTTCCGCCAAGCCCTGAGCCCGAATTATTCTAAGCCCCCGATTCTTGACACGGCTTTTTATAATCAAGGCTCTTTTTATAATATAGAGAGATGTATATTGGTAAAAGTAAGTACTGATAGTTCCAATTAAAATCCATTTAATTGAAAATAATTAAATATTGGCGGTGAAAAACTTTGTTTTTCTACGTCTAAGTTTGAAGTTGGGTAGAGGGAATTTAAGGAGGGCGACCAGCTGCATGGGAGTCAAATGACGGTTCGTTCGCTTACGCGATAGAACCGATTGCTACAAAAATTTTAGTCATTGCTAAAATCTTGCTACCAATAAAAATGAAATCGCAGATATGTAAATATTTCCTGTTTGGACTATTTATGAAAGATAAATGATTTCAAGTTGCTTATTTGATTCGGTTGTAGAGTCCTTTCGGTGTGAGCTTTCGCACCATCGTGTGTGTTAGTGTGACGTTTGGCAACATCGCAAATTTTGTTGACATTCGTTTGCCGGAGGAGATATAACCTCTTTCAAAGTCGGCTCCGAGATGGACCGGCACAATGGTTGGTTGGAACACGATCGAACCGCTGGAAGATTCGTTTCGAGGAAGAGAAAAATGTGGTGTGAAAACGTCCTTGCCGGGAAAAGAAATAACCAAACGACCCAGCTGAGCAAGTGCGTGAAAAATACGAGCATATTTTTACCCTGTACCCGAATAAAAGATAATGTAATATACCAAAAAAAAGCTTTAATTATCAATCATTGTCTTGCTAAGACAACATTACGTGTATATTTTTGTACACTTAACCTCTTTTATGGTTTACCGGCTTACTGATTACGCTAACTAAGTGATTCCAAATTTTTATATGGGATTATTCGTTTATTTTAATGTGATACTTTAAATTATATCGATGTGCGTATGTTGGGCGCCTGCACACATGACTTCCGTATATGCGTGAAAATGCCATGTTGCCAAGTGTAGCCGAGTGTGGCAGATCCGCTTGGAACAATGGCCGATTTCGGCTGCTGCTTGCACTTTAACTCAAAATATCTGTCTGCAATGTCCGGCAGGCCCCTTTTTTCATGATCGCGTTAGAATCGTTAGAATTTGATGAACAGATAGCGACTTTGTTATCTGCGACAACTAACTGCCAAAGGTTTTAATTATCTGATTGAAGTGTCGAGAAAGCACTGTTTTCATAAGACTCCATGTTAAATGCACGATTTTTGGGTTCAGATTTCTTGAAAAAAAGTCCGGTAAGCCGTGCTGAGATTTAACAGTAGCAAAGTTCTATGTTCAATTTATCTCATATAAAAAATTTGAGATTTTATCTAACAAGAGGTGCAGCTGGTCGCCCTCCTTAAAAGCATTCTACTGTTTTGATTATGGTAATAAAATATACGATTACAAATCAACCGTGCAAAATGTCGGCAATATAAACCCCGAAAATATATCGCCCAAAATCCGTGCAGTTGGGATTGCACTTTGTCTCGTTTACCTCAGCCCCTCGTAAAGCGTTAGGAACTCTCGCTAATGTACTACATAGCATTTTCTCACGAACTCACCGTTTAAAAAGGAAAAAAAAGGATCAAAACGACCCGGAATTTTTTTTTTATTTTCTCGCGAGTACGATCTCGATTCCTCGTTTCGGATTTCTAGGAGGAAACTTGCCCGGGCTTGGAAGTAACGGAAAATGGTTATGCCAGAGTCTGGTGAACGGAGGGGGTAATTTGTTCGTCGAAGTAGAGCATCTCGCGAGCGTGAGCCTGAACTCTAGCAGCACCAGGAGCAACGAAGAACTCTTTTCTCGACGAGAAGCGAGATTCCCGGAAAATCTTCTATCTCTTGTCCTTTCCATTCCTCAGCGCAGTTATATGTGCTCTTCCTCTCTTTCTCGTCTTCATTGCAGAAGGCAAGTGGGTAGTGGATGAGAATGATACTGAACGAAAGGACCGAGAAATCTTCCCTATCTTCTTCTTCTTCTTCCTCTGCTTCTGCTTCTTCCTCCTCGTCTCCTTTCTCAGTGGCATGCCTCTCAGCCTCGATAGACCCCGCCCTAAGCTTCTTATCTGAAGCACCGTGATTACCACCCCTCTGTACCGGGTCTTGCGATCCCGTTTTCTCTTCCTCTCTCCGAGGCTTTATTGCTATCACCATTTCTATCTCATTCTATACAACCCTTCGTCTCGCACTCTCACATGCCCTCGACGTCTCTTTTTTCCCCGATGCCATAGGAGCTAGCTAATTTTGGATCCCTGAGTCGTGCCTTCCTTCAGGCGGCAGGTTTCTAATCCCAACCCCTTGGATTTTTTTTTTCTCTACCCTCGTTTACTTTTCCATGCCTCTTCTCGAGTGCTAGACTGTGTCTTTGTCTAGTTATCAAGAATCTTTACGTACTTGAACTTGAATTAATTGATTTAAGGTGAATTCAATAATAATTCAATGCAACGGTGAATCTGCATTCATTTAATAATTTTTTTCTTTTCTATCGAATTAAATTTATTGAAAATTCCATCTGAATGAAATTCATCAATGCTAGGGAGTCAGATTGAAATATTCATTTTTTTTCTGCAGATCAATTCAAAATTAATTATTTTTTTAATTTCTTTTAATGCACGGTAAAATTGGTGAATGTGAATCGGTTTGCTATTATAATGAGGCAGTGCGTGACGACCTATATGTGGAATCGAAAAAATGTACAGCTTCGTACACTTACTTGTGTTGATACCAGCGAGATAATTTAGGTGGTAAATAATAGTCATGATAAAATTTAACAACTTTACACGAGTTTTCCTGTTTTTCAACTATAACCTACATTTATTTGACTATTAAGAGAGACGAAAATCTCCATTTGAAACCCATTACTCGGTATATCTACATCCCATATCAAGTAATGGGCACACCAGAGTTGGGCAGCAAAAATTACTTGAGTCAGAAATTACTGATTTAATTACAATCACTTTCAGTAATTGCAAACCAGTAATTGAAAACCAATGCAATTACTTTCAGTAATTGTATTGGTTTTCAAATCAAATAAAATTACTTTCAATAATTGTATTTTTTTTATTAAATAAAATTACTTTCAGTAATTATATTTTTTTAATTCAGTAAAATTACTGAAAGTAATTTTGTCCAATTTGATTGTAATAACTGCGATAAATTATAGCATTTTTCCTCAGAATACAGACTGTAAAGGTACACCGAGTTACTATGAGTGCGAGTGAGAAAGCGCAATGGTGGTCGCAGTGGAGCGAGAGAGAAAGACAAAATCGTGTAACACATCACGTTAAACTAATATTTCAAGAACGTTTGACAAATGAAAATTACGGTTCTGAGGCGCGAGCGTCGCGTAACAGAGATCCGTCAACTGAGCGTCAAAATGCTACTGCGTCTCTTGATAGCGTATAACAGGGATTTCTGTGGTCGATACTACATATTTATTAATCGACGGATGAAAATATTTCAGATTACACGAACCAATAATTAATATAATACTCAGGTTTTTCACGTAACTCATTAAAATTGCCGGTGTACGTAAGTATTTGAAGGACCAATTACATTGTATATGGATGATCAACTTTCATTGTAATTAAAGTGTACAAATGCACTGAATAAATTAAACAATAAAGAAACACGCAGGAAATAATGACTACATTATTTTATGGTGTACAATACAAAAGGTTGCAATAATTTTTCATAGAAAAAAGTATTTATGTTATCATTAGAGTTAAATTTATTCAAACCATATATCTATATTTTATGGTGGTAGGTAATCACCAATCTAATTCTAATATTTAAAAAAAAAACAAAAAAAGATATACCTGCATTAAGGTAAATCAGGAGTACACTGCAAATTTGAGCATAATCCTTCCGCTCACTGCAAAGATTTTGGCAGGTACACAATTTCCACCTAAAAAGTGCCATTTATTTAAGGTAAATGCCTATATTAATAAATAGGAAATATCTTATAATTCATGGGCATACTATTCAATGTTAGATTAAGAAACGCTGAAAATTTCATCTTGTTCGGTCTCTTCAATCTAGAGCCCCTGAATGACACGGACGTCCGGGTAACACAAAATGATCTGAAACCATAAAAAAAAACACTAAATAATAAAATTCATGTATTCTGTTAGACCAAGAATATGTATTTGACTTTGTTGAAGAGGTCTGCTGTAAAAAAAATAGATTAGTTCCTATTACACCAATATTTTCCATAAAATGTTAAAACTGGCATGTAGAGACTGAATTTCATAGGCACTCCTGTGCGTTTTTTCAAAACGTGAGTGCCTAAAAAGTAATAATACGTTAAAAAAATATCACTTCCAATTCCTCAATTTTCGGACGAACCAGCCAATGAGTTGGAATTTTTGTGTTATTTATGTCGCAGACAAATTCACACATCAGTGACACCAAGTTTTTGCATTCGATGTAATTCTTCGTTCCGGGTAATTCGTCGTAGCAAAAGTCCTCGTCGACGTCATGTGATCCAATTGTTTTTTGCATTATCTCTTTTAATCCACCGCCGAGCACGTTGTCAAGTGACCATAGTGTGTACCTATGGGGGAGAGCTTCACCGCTAGCCTTTCCATGTCTTCGCGTTTCGAAATAAGGTCGAGCGCCTCGCTCGCAAAGGAAGCATATAGAGTGCGCTTTGTGGTGTTCCGCGTTACTCTAGAACGCCAATTATCCCCTCGCTAATCGAGTCCCAGCAGGAATGAACACACGCGGGCAGTTCACCCGCTCTCTCGCCTATTCGGCATTGCAGACAGAATTTTATCGTTTAAGTGTATCTAGGCCTCGGGCATCGACATCCGTACGCGTACCGCCTAATCCACCTTTCGCGGTGATTGAGCTGACCGACAGAGGAAAGCTCGCATGAAAGTATCCACCTGGCTTCGCTCCAGCCAGAGCCATATCCACATTTGGCAAAATAAAAGAAAAGACAGAACACGTACGAGCGACTGTCGTTAAAGTCAGCGGGACAATTCATCACCGCGAAATAATACATTTATGAATAACTAATTTCGTCACAGTTCCTTCAATGAACTCAACCGATGTATAGCCTCAAGTAGTTTCTGTGTACCATTATTATACGAGCATTCCTTTCGCCGTCGTATATACCAGCGACATGTTATTACAATTCGACGTGAATGTGATTATGCTTTGCGAGTTCGTCGACATTCCCGCTGTCCCTTTTCCTCTCTTCATTTCTCTGTCTTAATCCCTTGAAGATTCACTCTCGAGTCTTTTGCTGCATGCACAGAAACTCACACACACAAACACACACGAAGAGATAGCGAGAAAGACAGAGAGAGAGGCGGATGACTCTACACATAAATGCATAATACATAGGTACTCTTAGCTTTCGTCGTCGTCGGCGTCGTAAGGAAAGAGAGAGTTGATATAATCGCACGCCGACTCGCGGTCGCTTCTCCACTGGCACACAATGCAACCGTCGGGTCTCTCGACTTTGCACACAGTTCTGGCGCCTGACACTCCATACTGTGCCTTGCATCGCCATAGCATAGGATGAATTCCAGGTGTGAGAGGAAAAGCGACGACGAGGACAACGAGATACAACTCGAGAGAGAGGAGATCGCGACGCTATTACGGGAATGCGGATTCTTGGGAGAATGATGCTGATGATAATGACGACGCCGTGATTCCTCGACCTTTGTATAATTTACACGGTTCTATGACCTAGCTCGTGTTACTTATACATATATATGTCACTGCTAAATCCACAGTTTCATCTTCTTTGGTATTTTAGCAGTGGCGTAGCCAGGATTTGGGGGGGGGGAGGGCTACGCCATTGTATGCTTCAGTGCTATTTTTATTATCTGTATTTCGTCAAACTGCTCTAACCTAATTTCTTAGGTTAAATATGCAATTGAGTACATTTTTGTCTGAACGCAAAAACAGCAGTCTTGTGACGTATGTCGGATTATTTACCATTGTTAGAATCATACGAGCGACCGTTTACTAGTAAAATCACTGAATTTGAAATGAGAAATCACCGATTTCGAATTTCTATGAAAAATGGTAGAAATCGTATTGAAATAATTTAAAATCACATGAATTCACAAAATGAATATGAAATTTCGATGGAAGCACTTTGTTTGGTGTGTCATAGCACGCTTGATCGAGTGTTTCTTAACAGGCATAGCGTCGACGATTTGTTATAACGACTTTTCTCGTATTTTTGAAGGGAAATACCGATACGCTAGACGCACAAGCGTAGGCCGGTAGAAACGTCAACCCGACGCCATAAGCGAGTGCGTAAGTAGAGTGGTGGCTTCAGTTTAACGCACAAACTCGCGGAGAGAAGTTACCAGACGCCGTTTTGTGAATGGTGCCGTCAAGTAGAACAAATAATTCTAGCAGTTTGCAGCAATTATCCGGATGCCAGGGCGTGAAAATTATGTGAAACACGAGGAGAGAATGCGAGTGGAGCTTTACCGAACCTTACTGAACACGTTTTTCATTCGACGAGAATGAAACTCGTCCCAATCGTGTAATACAAAAATATGCATTGATAGTCCAAACTTAGACATAATCCCGACTAGATTTTTGCAGATGCTGAAATACGGACGTGACGCAGGGTTTTGAGACTCGAAATATACATCGAGAGAAAAAAGTTTCCTTGATGCAAAGAAATTTCATCATAATCCTAACCTATGAAACATTTCTTTGAAATCCATGAAATACTATACTTAAGCTAATGATCAGAAATTCAATCAAATGTCGTGACATTGGATTAATGAAAATTTAGCGTGAATCAAGGAACCAGTTTTCATTCGAGACACTAAAAGAAAAGCGTAATCGATAAAATGATGTGTTGCTAAAGGAATGAAAGCACGTCAGAGGTTGCTTTAAAAAAATGTCTTTCCATGTCGTACTAGATGCAAAAAGGTTAAGAAATAATTTATTTCAATACCGATACCTGTCTACCTAAGTAAAAAAATTATATATAGAGTATATAAAAAATATGTATAGTTTTAAACATAGAATTGGGCATATATAGTTTGCATAAACTCTATATATAATCTATATACAAATTATACATAAACCTAACTTCACAGGTGATGCTATATATAAATTCCATATAGATTGTATATAGAGTTTATACAGACTATATATGCCCAATTTCATATGTCAGACTATATATAATTTTTTTACTTGGGTATCCATTTTTGTCGACTTTTCGCGACTAATAATTCAATGTGACAGACGCGATCGCGCTAACCATTGGCGGACCGGGTACTGTTTCATTGAATCAATGAAACCGTATCTCTGAATCAATGAAACCCTTTGTTCGAAATTCAAATGCACAATTTCATTGAAGGCAAAGAAACAGTTCCTTAAAGTCAATGAAAAAAATTCAATCCACCTATTTCTTTGGAATCAATGAAAACTTTTTTCTCGGTGTAACAATGGACCAAATCTGGCCCATGGATGTTGCTAATCTTGGCCGTATTCTTTCATTCGATGTCGCATTAATTGTAGATGGTTACCGCTGTTAGCTGTCGCTTTTTTCTGACAACAATGTTAGTCAATAGTGTTGTTCTTGCATATATCAATACTATGAAAATGAGCATTGATACTCAGAAGTTATAACGAATGACATTGTGGTAAGGCATATTCACGACTTTAACGCTGCTGATTAAAATGTTTTCAAAATCGTCTTCAGCCGGCTGTAATGCAGGAAAAGTTTCCCACCGATATTCAGCACGGAATTGTCCATAACCTGCAGGTTTCGTTGTAACATAATGTCAATGTTTGATTCATCAAGTTTTCACTGTTTAAACTGCCTTCCATGCCTACTTAGCGTTTCAGACCTTCGTCTTCCTCTGTTCATCATCCGTTATTCCTTTCCTGCCTCAACATGCACCCCGCATCACAGTTTCATATCCTCGGTGTCCTTTGATCGTTATCATTTCCGCGCTTCTCAGTTTCATGACAATGGGGATCGCCTGCTCGTCTCGTACCTTGCCAACTACGCATATATACGTATATGTTTCTGTGTAACTGCTTCGTATATTCTACTGCACGAGGTACAGGCTACTGCGCGTGAAAACCGCGATATATACGTTTGCCTTGTGAAGAGTGAGTTTTCCAGCTCTCTCTGTTTCTCGTGAACTCGCTCAAGTACACACAGACATGCCCAAAGACTGTGTATATGGCCGTGCGTGGTGTAGTACAGCTCGGAAACTTCGGCGAAGCCAATCTCGCAAATTAGTAACGAGTTTCCGGAGGCACGGTGAACCCCGGAACGTCGCGGGCGCGAGAGGTAAAGAGGGCAGAGCAGTTTGAAGAGGTGCTTCTGCCCCCCACTCTCTTACTGTCTCGAGACTCTGAAGATATCCAGGGCGATGTTTGCCAGGTTGCCCCGGGAGCACGGTAGCTGCTTCCACCCGTTCATCCTTGCTACGTCTCACCCTCAGCTCTATTTCTTTATCTCTGTGTCCTTACCTCTATCTTTCACCTTTCTCTCAACGCCGTCGTCTCCATCGCCATAGTCGTCCCGTTTCCGATTATGCACAGTACAATTTAACGCTCGGCCGCGTACCGTCTGCCGTGCACTGCTACACGGCGACGCATTTCCATTTATACTTTTATAACCCCCGTTGAGGTTGCTGTCGAGGACACGAGCGAAACTATATAACTGTTCAACTTTTCAGTCGCGGGACTCGCATTTCTTTACTCACAGAGTATCCTCGCGGTGCGATGCCGTAAAGAGTGCAAAGGAAGGCTTTTTATTCAGTGTGGTATATATGTGTACAGTACTTTGTGATCTGTACTTCCCTATGCCTCATAGTCATAACGTTATAACGTAATTGACGATAATTATAAAATCGTTTGGGTCCCCACTCTGTTAGATATTCTCGACGCGACCTGCGAGTCTGGTAGTAATACCACGTATGTATAGTAATACACTATACTCGTCGAGTTGCTCTACGGTGGTAGCGATTATGGCTCCGTTCCAAAATGGACCTGTGCGTGCGTTATCAGACAAATTTTACATTGGCCTCACTCGTCAAGTTGAAAGGATTAGATCTATGAGGTAAAAAACGTTACTGAATGACCTGATTAAAATTACTTCAAATTGGTGCTAAATAAAATTTAAGAAAATAAAAGAATTTATTTAACTGGAGAATCAAAATGCTGGATTTTAACATTTTTATTTAAAATATTACTATTTTCTTTTTAATTTGAGTCTTTCATGTTATGGCGAATAAACTTCCGAATAGCTGTTACCTCCGATTGGGCTGAAATTTTGCACAGACCTTCTTTTTGACGATATAAGATAGTGTATAAAATGATTTTTGGCGCTTCGCAATATTTTGCTCAATATCGAATTTTAAAAAATGATAAATTAACACGCGCGTGTATACCTATATATACTAGCACCCACTCCTATTCCTATTGTATTTTATATTTTTGTGGCGGGAATGTGTTGTACATCCACGTCTCATTCACTGGTGGAAACAAGGGCAGAATTGCAAAAAAAAAAAAAAAAAACGCGGGCGGACTTTTCGAGCCGGTGTCTCTTGCGCTGTGTGTCTGTGTCTCAGAGCTGTAGCTAACTTCCTACTCTTTGTATGTTTTTTACTTATAATAATGGTCTTATTAATAATAATAAATGTAACGGTTTGTATATATTCTGTACAAAATAACGATTATAAAATTTAAAAAATGAATCTTTGTTTTTTTTCCTTTATGTATAATTAAAATTTCGTTTAATTTTAGTTTTTGAGTCACAAGAAAAAAATGTATGCCCCCCCCCCCCAATGTATGCCCTTTGCCCCCCCCCCAACCCCCCACCGGGGTTCTGCCCCTTGGTCCAGTCGGATGGTTTCACCCCCCTCCTCGGCCGACCATCGGTTCTAGTGATGCGGTTTGAGACGAGATTATCTTGAATCTCGCTCGTTTTTTCTTGCGTTTGTCATTTGTCTGAAGTTCTCGTCTCGAGCTTGCGGTATGAAAAAAAAATCATAGTCTCGCTCGATCTTGCTTAAAATAACAAGCGAGATCGAGCGAGATCTTGAAACTGATGACAGATAAACTGTCAACAAATAGATGCTATGTAATGGTTCTGAATGCGACAGCATCGCACGATACGATAGGATATGCTCCGTTTGGCTCTGCCACCGACCACGAAAATGAAATTGTATGCCTAACAGCTTTCCAAAATGTCGGCATAAAAGTATGGTCAAAGAATATGGATGTACATAGAAGTGCAGATCCTATGCTCCTCCTGAAGCTGCACAGAAACTGGAGTACCACGCGTTTTCGTCATTTTTGGTGCGTACTCCAGTTTCTGCATAGGATCTGCACTTCTATGTACATCCATATTCTTTGGTATGGTGTAGGCTTCCAAGGGCTTTAAATGTTGATTGTCTAGTGCAAAAGGACTACACCGAGCGAAAAAGTCCCGTAGAATCACGGAAATCTTCACCAATGAAATTAAATACGTATGAGAACGACGTTCTGATACGTATTTAATTTCATTGGCAAAGATACGTATCAAAACGACGTTCTGATACGTCGTCTCCTTAGATTCCAAGGTTCAGGTCGAGTTTGAATACGACAACTACGTAAAAATGGATTTCAGTCTCGAATTACACGAGGACTACGGATGACTTCGGATTGTTCTGAAATTCTGGATATCATCGTAGACATCGTAGACATGGAATCGTCCTTGAAAACTGACTTAGACCTCAAAAGGTGTCCTGTACATGATGAGGTCTACCTAAAAACCGATCTAAACGTCTATCATTAAGAAACCATCATCCTGGAACCTCAAAAAGTTAGTGTAGTTCTACGAAGTGAAAAAACTTTCTTTAATATTGAACAAAAAACATGACCTTCATCTTTAATGTAGCGATGGATGTACTCCAATGATTTAATAATTTAATTGATTTAAGGCTAGAATATCAGCACCAGATATTTAATATAAATAATTTCTTAATTTACTCTATTCTTCTCAGCGTTATACATTTTCACAAAACATTAATATTATTGGAAATAATTTAAAAATAGAGAAGATAATAGGGAAATAAAGCAAAATAATATCCGGCTGTCAAGACGAGATTGCGAGCGAAATTCAAGACGAGAACGAGGGAAAAATCTTGCTATGTCGATAATCTCGAATTGAAATGACAATCAAGCTGTCAAATTACGAGTCTTAGTCTTGATTTCGACATTTTCTCGCTCATCTCGCTCGTCCGCATCACTAATCGGCTCCAGTACCCAAACATGTAGGTACAGTAAAGCTAGGAATGCATGCAATTTTTCACTTAAAAAAATTCAATATTGATCAAACTATTGCGATGCGCCAAAAATCCTTTTACACACTATCTTATATCGTCAAAAGGAAGATCTGTGCAAAAATTTCAGCCCAATCGGAGGTAACAGCTATTCGGAAGTACAGCCAATAAATCTGAGGTATATTCAAAATATATAAGAAGTTAATTATCCGCCGAAAAGTTGGTTACTTGAGATATATTTTTGGATATATTTAATATTTCATGAGGGCACGAAAGCGACTTATTCAAGTGTAGACATTAAGTCCTCAGAAAAACTGACCTCCTGCTTACTGACCGATGCGACAACACCGACAACATAATTACATTTAAAAAATTGTGGCAATAAAAGTTAAAAAAAAAAAAAGATTATCATTATCTTAAATGTTCACTAGTTAACATGAAGTTATATTATACATATTTTGAATTTATTTGGTTACCGGATATCGTTGAATTTTAGAATTTCAATTTCATCCTGCTTATACGGTATTAAGGTATGACGAGCGCCTGGGTGCGGGTTTTGTGGGTGCCTGTGCGGGGCCCCTAATATCCTCGAGCATATAACGCTGTACCACCGTAAAATTATTTGAGAATCTGTTTAAATGTCTGATTAAACTCCCTGATTCACAAAAAATGCAGAATTTGTGTTTTTGAAAATAATTTTTCACTTTTTCACATCTTACGGGCCTGAGCCTTCACGAACGATCTGACAACGCTATTGTAGCGTACCACGTGATTGAGCGCCATGTTTGCAGAAGGGGCGTGAAAACAATAGCTGGGTATGTCGAAATATGACAGAAACTCCAAAACGCGCTGGCCGCTAATCTAACAACCTGACAACTATTGCTATTTCCTTCACCCCTATCACTATGTATTCGATCCTCTATTCTATTCATTATATTATTTTTATCTCTATACATCAGGTATGGGCATTCATTCAATGAAAATGTGTTTGAAATACTTTCATGCCCACACTGTAAAAGAAACTTGAAATTTAATGCACAAGTACCGGGAGTTTTTATGTACAAATCGGTATACGAAATTTAATATACAAATGCGATGTATAATTAAGATATGGTACAGTAATTTTAATAATTGACTTCAACTTTACTGTGAAAATACTTCGATTTTAATAATTTGCTTTAGTTTTACTGTAACTGAAGATTATTTTTTTAAATTACACTTTTATATTTTATTGGCGAGTTCATGCATAAAGACTTCCAAACTTTTCTAACAGTGTAAATAATTAATAATTATAAAGCCTATTAAATAATAGAACTCATTGAAAAGAATTATTGATTTAAATTAGCCATAATCATTGCAAACATGTGAAAATGTTGAGTTTTGCCTAATAATTAATCATATTTATCTTATACAAGCAGTATTTTTAATACATTTTCATTGAACGACTGTCAATCCCTGCTAAACACAGTACGTCAAATGCGTTGGACTAATTCCATTATTAATGTGAATTTGTAACCTGAAAATGAGGCCGGCATTAACGTCAAATATTTTTTCAATTTCGCGCGCATGCCGGCGAACGTCATAAGCACAGCTGACGATGCCAGCTATCACGTCACAGGTCCCGCCATGATATTAGATTTTTTTTCACACCTTCAGATAATATTTTCTCGCGAAAGACTTCGGTCGGGATAGTTTTTTAAGCGCGATAATTTATCTCCGAAATCCGCTGTGTCCATTGCATATTTTATTTTTCCGATGTCGAGATGTTCGACTAATGAAATCTGCAATTCAAACGCGGCCAGGAGCTTTTCCCATATCTTTCTGTGCTAATATTGCACTTTTTGAAGGGATAAATAATCATTAAATGCGTGGCTACCACGCCTGGGATTTTTTTGTCACAATTCTACGTAATAAAACTATAGTATACACGGAGAAAAAAAAGTAGTTGGACAAACCAATAAATGGGTTCCGACAACCACTCGAAAGAGTTGAAATAGCGTCACTACTCAGTGGGTTATGACAACAACTCAGTGGGTTATGACAACTACTCAGTGGGTTATGACAACTACTCAGTGGGTTATGACAACTACTCAGTGGGTTATGACAACTGCTCAGTGGGTTATGACAACTACTCAGTGGGTTATGACAACTACTCAGTGGGTTATGACAACTACTCAGTGGGTTATGACAACTACTCCGTGGGTTATGACAACTACTCAGTGGGTTATGACAACTACTCGTTGGTTATACGAACCGCTGTGGTTGGTTATAGGAACTCGCTGTTGGTTGTGCCACCTATTGTATTGGTGAAAACAGCACTGCGATTGGTTACAGGAGCGAGTTAGTTGCTGCAAATATTCAGCGGTACAGCATATGCTGGAGATGGTTCTCCCAACTACTTTTTTCTTTCAGTGTAGCCGAAAATTATAGAATTCTGAAGACTATGCCCTCACGCTCGGAATACCTTAATGCGAATAGCATTGTAATTCCTAAGAAATGTGATTCGCGGGTTGGAATATGAACAATAATTTCACTCCATCACTATTTCATGGTCTCGCTATCTCTGCTGTTATTTCTTCAGTGGCTTCCTCTTCTTCCTTGTCTTCGTTGTTGTCACTTGTCGTACCTTCCTTCCTTCCTTCCCTTTCCACGGCGAAAGGAGCCGTCGCCCTGTGAAACCCTCCGACAGTTATTACGAGAGAACACACGAGACATTTTGTTTCCCTCTTTCGCGTATACATAGTGATGTAGCACTGAGAGCATCCATGCTATATACAGTACATACTACATGCACTGTATACATAGATACAGTTGGTACTGCGGGAAATCGAGCAAAGTCTCATAGAGCCCACGCATACTGCATCACATTCACTTCTATACGTACATAGCAGTATGTAATTCACGTTTACGGGAATCGTCGAGACTAATTCCTGGCACGTTTTCTAATAACGTGATGATAGAGTGTGCCAAGTCGTTCTCTCTCCCTCTCAGGCACATCCTCTCAAGCTTTGCCGCTCCCCCAAACGTTGTGCTCTTGGACAGGAAGCTAAATCACGTTCGGGCAACGAAATTTTAATTTAAAAACTCAATTTTAACTTTATTTTATTATTATTCTCACTGTGATCGCGAGTACATATTTTTTATGTAATCTGGATTTTTGGCGTGCAGTGGTTTTCGCGCTGTTATTAGCTCGATGATAATTAAAACGGAATAACAAATGGGTCGAGAGTTGCTCGAAGGTAATTTGCTTTGAATTCCGGCTTCGAGTGTGAGCCCCCAGCGGGAAGCGACCTTTCGTACACCTTCGAACGACGTACCTAATAATCAAAGTGCGGTATATGGGCTATCCCAGTACAAGTCGAATTTGACCTTTTCATTTTATTGTGCACCGAGAGAAAAAATTTCATTGATTCACGGAAATCTTTGCCAATGAAATGAAATAATTGAATTTCAATAGTATCTTTTCTTTGAATGATCTCAAACTCAATGAAAAGTAGTGACATTGATTCAAAGAAACATTTCTTTAAACTAATGAACCTTTTTCATTGATTTCAAAGAAACCGCCTCTGGTTCAATGAAACCTTCTTACCACAGCTCAAAATTTCGAAACCTACTTTTTCCTAAAGTACGCGACAGATAAAGCTCAAATTTTGAGAGAATGTGCGGAAGTACGGCAGAAATACGCTAAGCTTCGGGGGCCTCGCAACGCGAAGCCGTTCGTTCGGGAGAACCGGAAAACAAAAAAGTGAGGTTAGGTGCGAGCGAGAGATCAATGAAAACGTCTCTTTAAAACATGCTCACTAAGTAAATGTTTATTTACAGGCAATGAAATGTTCACTTTGAAATTCAAATGCACTATTTCATTGAAATCAATTTTTAAAAAATCAATCCACCCATTTTTCTTTGATGTCAATGAAATCTTTTCTCTCGGTGTGATTAGGGTGCTGTGGGGCATTAACAAAGTGACACAACTTTTTAAATAATTGGGAAGATAACGGTTCGTAATTTGTTACTTCTAGCATTTTAAGGGGTAATATCACTGTAAATTTTGCAGAATTTTTCTTTTGTTGGCTTAAAAAATGTTTTGAACCTTTTAGATTGTTGATTTCTAACTTCTCTAATATACAACAGATGTCGTTGGAAAGTGTTTATGTTCAGTTAGAAGTATTTCCAAACAAAAGTACATTAGTATAGCTCCAAAACCTTATTCAATATGCAAAAACGTCTTGTATATATCGACTGATATTGCTGTGTGCAATTTTAATGATGATCTGACTAATATTTCACGAATCATGAAAGTTCTGGAGATGGATATTGGCGTCAAATCACACAATTTTTGTCTGAAGCCGCTAAGCGGATCAAGCACGCCGAGCTATCTTTGACAGATACGTCAAGGAGGTACGCTCTAGTATAAAATCTTCGAGAAAAGGGAATAAGGAAGAATATTTGGACATCAAAGGGCAGCTTTATGGTAAAAAATGTTGAACAGTCGAATTTTTCATTTTTTCATGTCTATAACACATTTAAAAACTTCAAACACGTTTTTTTCGAAACACGATTTTTCAAAACGGCACACAGTATAACTCCAACAATTTTGATTCTCTTCATTCGAATTTTTAACAATATCTTTGAAATAACATTTTGAAGTGAAAGACGTACGGGATTTTCGATAAGTTAATTTAAACATTATTTCGTAATAAAATTAATTTTTTTCATTATTTATTAGTTAAACATCGGTGCGATTAATTTTGTTAAGGTGTTAAAAAAAATAGCGCTTGATGCAAATATAGGATAATGGACAGGTCAACTTGGAATGGAATATCTTCTGTAAATTATACATTCTCCATACACCGCCATACTTGATAAACCCGTTCACGTACATAAACGTAAGTAACTCGTCCTTCGTACTCGGAGTACTCGACAATGGAGCGGGAATTCCTCGCGAGTATTAATCGCTGCTCGGTTGAGGGACCAAGAGCGAATAGTAGTATGGTATCACTGATTCCGTGGTAAGAGTTGGCGTACACAACAACGTACGGATTGCTAATACCGCTCCCTCTGCTACTATACTACAATTCTCAGTGAGCTTCGGTGAGGTAAAGCATTCCGTGAAACAAACAAAGAGATGGATAGAGGTAAAAAGTGGATGGGCGCTCGCGTGAAATCGCTGAACGAAACAGAACTACTCTTCATTGCTCGATCCCTACAAAGAGAAAGAGAGAAGCGAAAAGTCGACGTAGTCCTCGACTGATTCTCCGTCCCTCTCGTTTTTTCCATTTCCTATCACTTGCGCCCTTTTTTTCTCTCCGTTTCTCCTCACCTTGCTCATCCTCCGGTGGACTGCACGATTCCACGTTCCAGGGACATCGACAAGGAGAAAGGAGTCGACGAGGCGTACACTCACGTATAGAGAGCTGGTACGGTATACCTATACCGCCTGCCGACAGTTATTACGGCCGGAAGTGAGGCGCGCACCGAGCTCTTCTTCCTTTTTATTTATTTTTTTCAATTTTTTTCTTTTCACGTCGAGGCAGTACGCGCGATACCGTAGAGTCCAGTTGGAAGAGCTGAGGCAGTACAGAGCCTCAGCGAGACCCACTGCACTACACTCGCTCGTGCTTCCACTAACGCCGACGCCTTCGTCTCTCTTTCGTTCTCTTTCTCGCCTCCAGCTTCTAATAAACCTTGCCGTTCGGCTCGGCCAGTCGCGTTCCAGTCTTCGAAATGTAGCAGTACTGTATAGTTGTGTACAGTCCTCTGCCATCCGCGAAGCAACGCGAGCACCGGTTCTACGTGACTAAGCCGCCCCCACGTAGTGCCTTCGAGAGCGTGAGAAATTATTGCTGCCCTCGAGGATTTATTATTAGAGAGAGCCAAACATTTTTATTTTTATTTTTCTCCAATCTTTATTTCCTTTTTCTTTTTATCGCCACTCGACCAGGCGCTAATTTTCTCGTCGATAGATCTATTAACGTCGCATTATATTACCGGGCTCTTCCATATTATATTTCACATGAAATATCCACTTTGCATGATTGCGCTCCATTAAGTTAATTGAATTTTCGTCTATATTACGTTATTCCGTGGGAAACTACGAGTGAGATGATCGATGCTACTACTGCGATGTAGAGTGAAAACTATGTCGAAGTTACTGAGATTTCTCGGCGTCTCGCGGTAATTCGCATCCTCCAGAGCGCAGTGGTGAAAGGAATCGAACGTTCGATCGGTTTATGAGTTCAGTTTTTGTGTTTGCTACGTTTTCAGCACCACACTTTTCTTCTTATTTGCTCGAGCGCTCTTGGCGAGAAACTGTTCCGGATTCACTTCGACGAGAAAGTATAAACAAGCGATTTCGAGAGGTATAGATGAGAAAAATATCTCGATAATCGGTCGAAACAATACAAGCCCAGTTCACTCATTACCCCTAGTGATCAATGAAATATACATTTCTTCTTCATCTTCTCCCCAGAGTCCAAAGAAAAGTGAAATCAGCTGCCAACTACCGGCAATTATTATCCGCCATAAATTAGAAGATTGGCGACGGTGCAGCTATTCGTTATCATTATTACCGGGACGAACGTGATCCGTATCCGATTGGCGATATTCCAATTTGCATTTCTTGCCCATCGTCCCGAGCTCTGAAGAGTTTTCTGTTGTGTTATATTTACGGTTTGTTAAGTTTCGTTCGTTATTACAGGATTCGAGAGGATGATTGGCGCTGGGGTCTCGAGTGGACCGCCAAGAAGTTCGAGAAATGAAGCTGTAAGAAGGTCTGAGAGGAGCTAGACAGGAAAAGAAGGGAAAAGGAAGAGTGTAGACAAGAAGTTGCCGTTCTTCGGGCAACTTGGCCATCTGTCGTCCTCCTCTTCGGGGGCTAGAGAGGGCGAGAGCGACATAGAAGGAGAACACAAGCACGATCTTAATCGACGACGAAGGGAAAAGAGATCGCGTGTCGTGGCTTCCCGTCACGCGACGAGTAGCAACGGAGAGGCACTACTGAGTACATACGGAGTGCAGTCACTATTCGCTATTACGTAGAGAGATATACATAAGGTGTGCTATAGAGAGCAGAATACGTGTATATATATATATATATGTATCTCTATATCTAGACAGTGTTGCTATAACGCTCAGGCTTAAGGGCAGTGGGCCACGGCGCCGGTCTTGTACCTACTACGTGCACATATTCAGCGTGCTTGCGTACTCACTAGCGAATGAGCCAGTGTTGACTCGGAACAATGCCCTCTCGCTCACGGTGTGTATATATACATATATATATATATATATATATATATATATATATATACGTGTATGGATGTAGGCGCTAAGAGTATGCGAACACACAGAGTACAATAAACATAGTTGCACGGTTCCACAGGAGCCGAGCATGCAACTCGGCTTTGGAACGCTCTCGAGTGCCTGCCTGCCGCACTGCAGTTTCCCCGTTAACGAGACTACCTCATCGAAAGTATAAGCGAATGATATTTAACAATGCATTTCCGGAATTTCATTTAATAATATTATAATCGGTTCGGTGACAATTATTTAGTTACTTTGGTCTTACGACTGATCAAACTAACGTAGTCAGAGAGAAATAATATCAGTTCCACACACACAAATTATTCGTTGCAACGCTAATTAGTTATGTCCACTGAATATAATTATTATAACTGATTCGTGCTGCAGACTAATTGGTTGGTACGTACTGAGAGAACGAATTAGTAACACCACTAAGTTTTGATATAACCTGTGTAAAATTATAGTGGATTATTTATCGATCAAATGAACGTACCGGAAAGTGAAGTTCTATCATAATTGTATGAAGCGACTCTTCCAAAGTAATGGAATATGTAGTACCTTTGTTTTCCACCAGTTGTGCCACAAGATCGAAGCTAACATTTTTTGCTAGCGCACGTCTACTACTTTCTTCATTACCTTAAAGTACTGCCGTAACAATTCTAGGGTCATTTCCAGCAAGAGAAATGCGTAACCGTTTTAGGAAGACTGCTATCTCTTCAGAAGAGTACGGAAAGAAAAAAAGTAGTGCTGGCTACCAATGCTAGCATATGCTGCGCCGCGTCCCATAAAGGGTGGTCGGACATGGCCGATACTCGACCCAAGCTCAATGCCGAGATTGCCAATATTGGCATATACAACTGGCCGATCATCGGGCCGACTCTTGGATGATAAGAGTGGCTCAGTATTGGCAGCCAATAGTTGTCCCATATTGAAATACGAGAAACAGCCGAGTGTCGCGTACGAGAAAATGCCGAGCATCGTGTACGAGAAACAGCCGAGCATTACATACGACAATCTAATAATAAACAAATAATAATAAATTTATTTTTGTTCATTCGCATGTACGCCTAATTCATACTTGTATGTTTCTGCTGTATGAGAATACATCTCAGAGAAACTCAGATTTTCTTCAGATTTTTCTCTCAGATTTTTTGCATATATTTCACCTCTGTTTATTTCCATAGGGGTGGATCCAGCAAATCGAATTGATATCAGTTCCGGTCCAGATAAAGTTGACACAAGACGTGTTTGATGAAACCTAACTTAATAATACCTGATACGGCTCGGATAAAAACATCACGCAGCGTGATGCCCTCAAGAAAGTCGAGACAAGTCGAGGCGCATGAAGTCAATAAACCTCGTATTGAACAATTGAACTTCAATCTATCTCGATATGTGTGAATGCAATCACGAAATACGAGATATTCAGATTGCATCGTAAAATGTGTCGAGATCTTGGGTGACATCACGAGAATTTGACAGTATCGATACGATACAAGATTATTTGAGAAATTCGATAATGAAGGGAAACAAGAAACACATAGACGGCACTCAAAAGCGAAAAAAACGTAAAATTATGATTTTTATTTGAATCAAAACTCGGAAAAAAACTGTTTGCAAAATGTGCTTCGAAGAATCGAAGGCTCAAAAAATAATCGAAATGAAGAACAGCAACACGACTGCAGTGAGAGATCATGTGCAAAAAGCACATCCTCAACATTTTGAAGAACTCAGTGTAATGTAGAAACCTCAATTTCAAATAAAAATAAACTTTGATTCTTTGCAAGCTTGTTTATATATTGTATACATCAGCAATATAATAGACACGCAATCCAATCGACTATGAGACGAACCTCGAGTCAATTCTCGAGACGAGGCAAGGCGATTTTAACAAAAGGTAAACGCAATATATACGATTCAAGAAAGTATCTTGATTGAGCTCTGTCAAACGAGGAAGCGAGAATTTTAATCTCGTGCGGTATCACTAATCACGCTACCTCATTGTATTTCTTCTCGAGATTGAGGGCCAAACGATAACAACATTCTCAAAATAAAAAGAAATATAAGTTTCCCTTATTAAAAATGACTTCGACGGTCGCAATTAACACATGAGATTTAACCGTTATAACAGCTTAAAAATTTTACCAATTGCGCTTTGATTCGCACAAATTATTTCATCGTACTAGATTCGGCTTGGCATATCAATACACTTCTCCAGTTTAGTACCGCAGATATTACATATATCGCAGTGTACACGTTTCGGTGCATGTTTCCCGACATACCCGGTGCGAACAACGTATCAGAAATACTGGTATATCAAAGCTGTATATATACACGTTACCCTGTATAGTTGAGCGTGTTAGAGGGACGCGTGTATGCGACACGATTTCGCTGTTCCGGCGAGGCTGCCGGGTTACCTTACACTTCGTGGAGTGGGCGCGTGTCTTCTCTTTCTACACGGCTCCCCGGGTACGCAACGATGTACCGAACCCAGCAGCGCGTAGCCCACCACCAACGATAGAGTTACAGACACGGGGAGGGGTCCGAGTTTGCCCGGCTGCACAATTGCAGTTAGAGTTCTGCGTCAACCAGCTAGCTCGCTATGCATTTCTCCTCGTTTCAAACGCTGGAACGTTCGGATTACGCCTCTGTTGCTGCAATACACATCGAGTTCTCCCGTTGCACCCGTAGCACAGAGCCGCTCCGGTCATATACCCTCCGCTCGTTGTAACCCTTCCGGGACACGTTCGATCGCTCGCCACTGCATCGTGCTCCAGTGGTCGGTCTCCTACTACGTGGCTCGACATCAAGCCCTTCATTGCTCTAATAATCATGGCAGCTTCGCTTGGACCGCAAGTAATCGAACACACGTCCTTATACCTATTGCAATGACGAAGCGTTGCGCGATGTCAAAATCGTTCGAACGTGACTGTCGAATATCATATGAAAACATTCCTTCTTCTTCTTCCTCTTCCTCGTTCCTCGACCAAGTTAATACAGTCGTAACCATGTGTCCTGTCCACTCTTGATACTTGCTGTATTGCGTTCGTGCGTTTTCCTCGCAACTGAGAGTTTTCCGCACGAACCAAGAGCTATATAAACGCCAGATGAACTGCTGCCGTACGAGAGCTTCACCGCAGCAGCAGCAATAGCCCAGAGTAAGAGCGGTCGCGCGAGCTGGCCAACCGCGCTATTAAATCTAAGTGGCTTAAGGCCTTAAAGCCTGCCGGGCAACGATAAAAACGGATGAAATTACGTTGGTCCCTGCGGCTGCTACTGCTTCTGCTGCAGCGCTTTTCGCCAGAGAGAGAGAAAGAGATGGGAAATGGAAAAGGGATAAAGCTCTGCCGTCGACTCCACCATCGACTTAACCAGCTTCAAGCGAAACGAAAAGAAAGAAAAAAAAAAATTTTTGAAAAAAGAGAAGGAAATGCGAAAAAAGGAAATAACATGGAATCTGGAAGGGAGAAAGGGAAAAACGACCTATCCACCAAATTCTCGATCGATGCAGTCTCCTCCTCTATAGCTCTCGTTTCATTTTCTATCTCCCCATGAGAAATATACACGTTGATACGACTGTGTGTGTGCGGAATTTATCACGAAAACTTATTCTGCAGCCAACCATAAATAATATAATCGAAATAATACACGACGACAGTTGTCATGGCTTTCCCCAATGGTTTGTGCAAGACCCCGGGAAATAAATAACAAGGAGGGGTCGAACCACCAAGCCCGTCTGGTCCCGACGTGCGCCGATGCTTCGCAGTACGACTTCACTCTCCGCGTCTCTGTTTGGCTCTTTCGACGACACCCTACTCTCCATTGTATTGCCTATACGTACGTTTTTTTTTCTCTTGTCGGTACTATATTATTATCGGAGATTCGTGCGTGGCAACCTGACGAGAACAGGGAAGCTCAGCAGTGAAAGTGCGACGGAATATAAACATAAAATGTATGTAATATAGCGTAGAACGTGCCAATGACCCAGAGGCTAAGATGAAACGTAAACGCACCGACCCCACGTGCTAGTCGGGAAAGGGAAACAAAAGGAGGCTCGCAATAGCCGAATTGATGTCGTGTTCCCTTAATTTTCTAAGGAGCCGTATTACGAAGGGCAAGATTGCGTGGAAAGCTTTATAGTTCACAGAAATAAGAGGGTGGAAGGTTTCTTGCTCGACTGGTTCGCCCTTACAGCTTTCCTGAGCCGCCGTTCCTGAAGTGAGCAAGATAAAGAGAATCAGAAAAGGGAGCACGACAGTAAGTAAACGGTGAAAGGAAGAAGGACAGATAGAAGGAATAAGATATATTAAAGAGAGCACTGGCCTTCTACACTGCAGCTAAGCTAACGAAACGAGATGGAAGACCGTGGAGAGAGCAAGTGCAGGCAAGAGCGAGATGAATGAAGGGCGACGGGACAGAAAGAGAAAGGAAGAAAGGCTCTGCGTAACACACCCTTGTGTGATCCTCCACCAAGCCTACCCCAGGCCCTTGGTCCCTCGGGGCTTTAGCCATCGCGCGCGTATTATACACACGTGGAACTTAACAGGCGCACCCACCGCTACGAAACAGTATTCTCTTCTCGCTTTATCGCTTTATTTCCACTGTTCGCTAAAGCCTCGACCCGTCCACAAGCGCACGCTGTTTAGCTGTTCTCCCTTTAACTCTCAGCCATACTCATCCCCCGCAGCTTTCTGTGCTGCTACGTATTTCTAAATTTCCTTTCTCACTCCTGTTAGGTCTGTCCAACCAACGGCGCGAAGCTCTCTCGACAATGTCTCTGCCTCTCCTTCCACCGGACCCTCGCATGTCCCTTTCGCACTTTGCACACTCTACTGTTCGTAAAATGGAACATCTGTTCTCTGTGCTTGTAGTGCCAGCTAGAATTCGACCATGAAGAAAACAAAAACGCCTACTTTTTCTATGTATGTTTTTTTTTTCAACCTTTTTCGTTTTCGCAAAGCCGATGGATTCTGTTACTATTCGTGAAAAAAAGGAGCCTTTGTATACCTATTGATGTAATATCAAACTGCCCCAATAGACGAAAGCAGCATGCTTTCATATCGTTGCAAAACGGGTCCAGGAGCGAAGTCCCGGTGGGGGGGTTGGGGTAGCGGAGCCCCCCCCCCCCCCCCGCCACTGCACAAATATACTTTTCCATTAAGTGTTTGTATACAGATAATAAAAGTTAGAAAAAGATCATGCACATTAAAGACATCAAGAGCATTGATTTTGAATCCTAATAATGCTTAAAAGTTAGTAACAAATAAATAAATAAAATTTTCAGGAAATAATCGGGGCAAATTTTATTTAATATTTAAAAATAAATTTGTTGATATTTTAGAATCCATATAAATTTGATCAAAATTGTCTGCAGAAAAGTGCCCTCTGCGGTCCATTCCTGCTCGCCGGTCAAGAATCGACAACTTTCGACCCGCTTTGCAGGCATGTAATGTGGTCATCTTAGCGTAGATAGGGAAAAACATATTTTCTCCCGACTTCGCTAAAATAACCCCATTTCGTGTCCGCAACGCGGGCGGGAAGTCGCTAATTTGTTACGAATGACGTACGCATGCGCAGTCCACTTTCATTACCTCCCGAGGGAGGTAATCATCGTACTACGCATGCGCAGTCCGCTTTCATTACCTCCCGAGGGAGGTAATCATCGTACTACGCATGCGCAGTCCGCTTTCATTACCTCCCGAGGGAGGTAATCATCGTACTGCGCATGCGTGTCGTCATTTGTTAAAAATGAGCATATTCTCCGTCCTTCTTGCACACACGAAATGTGGTTAATTTTTAACAAAATCGGGAGAAAAGTATAGTACGTTACATGGGAGGGGTGCGACTTCGCTCCTTGCGCTTCGCTCGGGCATCAAACTTCACTCTCGGTGGAAAGTTGCACTTCCCTCCCTTGTAACGTAATATACTATTTATTGTTATTCCTTTACTATAAATATTTTTCCTTTTTTCTTCACATTGAGAAGAAACGATAGTCCGGGTTTGCACGATGACGCGAGAAGACAGTCTCCATTATGCCCACATGGCTTCACGCCCTCATTAACCAGCCGCGCGGACATATAACGCACGAAAGTATGTTACTAATAATCGTAATAACGGGCTTTAACGCAAAGCATAAAGGCGGCACAAGGCTCTGCAGGGAGAAGACGACACGAGAGAGCGAGATAGTGAGTGAAGGTGCACATGGAAATTATAATGACGAGATACGACGCGAGGGAAGAGGAAAAGGTGGAGAGGAGTGGATGGTAGCCTCGGGCGAGGTAGGGACCGTGTACACGTACGAGGGGGCGAGTGTAGAGCCACGAAGCGACCGAGAAGAGAGTAGCAGCTACATACGTAGTACAAAGAAGTACGTATATTCTAGGTACGACATCCGGCTTTGTTACTGCAATTAGCTCTCCCCTCGGCTAGCGCTAACGCTCGCTCGTTGGCGTATCTACTACCGTTTCTCCATTCCACTCGTACAATTCCTGCGCACAAGCTACCCCGTTCTACGTGCTATGAACAATTTCGTAACATGGCAGAAACATTTGTCCGTGCTACTCTCTCGTGCTCTAATCCAATTACACGTAAGCGTAGAAGTCGCTGAGAGTCTGAAAAGCCTAAAGCACGCACCGAGTGTGTGTAATAGTTTATCGCCGAGGAGTTAAATCCGCGGAAGTATAATTAAAAAGAAATTTTTGGACTGTGTAGATTTCAGTAATTAAGTGTGTGAAGAGCTGAGTGTCGCGATGCAGCTAGTAAATTGGGTCAAGACGTAATTACTCGGAACCGAGAATCATTTTTTTTTTATTCGGTAAAATATTATTTTAACGTGAATCATTTACTGGTAAGCTATTACAGCTAGGACATTATTATTTATTAACGATTTATTTTCCGGCGTACTTAATATAGCCGCGTAAAATCTAATATGCACTCAAACGAAAAGAGGGGAAGAGACGCCAAGCGTGCTCGCTTGGAAGTTTCCCGACCATCGTTGAAAATTTAATCCGGGTCGCAGACGTCTCGGAGATTATATCAGGAATTCTGTATATGGGCGGTGCTCCCCGTGGCTTTCCACCCATCTTTTTTTTTCTTTTTTCCTTCTAATTAATCCGATCGGATAGCTCTATCCTACTGGAAATAATAATTATAATAATCGACAGCCAATAATATTAATTCTCCAATATGAATTAAATAACAAAGTGCGTTGGATATGATAATATATAGTTTTCTTTGAATTACTTTGGGGTTTGGAGGATGCTTGGACTGGTTCATGGTGTAGGACCCAAGAAAATCGGAATATTAGAAATTATCGAAAGTTCTAGTGTATGTGAGAATTTAAGCCTTCGTGGGACAGAATGTTTTGAAATGTCACACTGTTAAAAATCTGCGGTGTAAAATAACGCTGGTGTGGACTTTTTGCTGGTGTTACCCATTATAGTGTTAACTTTAACACTTTTTGCGGTGTAAAATTGACACGGTTGTTTTCGTTAAATTTAATTTCGTGTCAATTTCATTTATCAACCTACGTTAGGATTTTTCTTCGTTCTACGAATAGCAGTGTAACCGTAACACCCACTCGTGTTAATTTAGCACTGTTCGGTGTCAATCATGTGCACATGGTGGGGCGCCAACTAGCCGTGAACAATGGCCGCAGCCAGTGTATCGAGGAATCTAGAAGATCGCGATTTGCTTGTATTGTTCTCGGTGATCAGTATTGTTTGTGCGAGAGTTGTAGAATATAAATGTAAATTAAGTGACAAGTATTATTATCCCGTTCTGTATGTAACGATCAAAAAAATTTTATTTAAAGGCGAAGTTCAGTGGATCAAAATGAAACCAACGGACGGCTCATCGGCTATGAAGATTTGTAGGAGACAGCTGTACATTTTAACGACGAGTGTCAAGCATTAAATGTAGCAGAAAGTAAATGTTTTAGTTTAGTTGTTGAATTACCAACATTCAAGCACAAGTGTGCATATGTTGTTAATCAACGATATGATAGTACTGACATGTGTATGGTTCCAAAATATGCTATATTTGAAATAAAAGAGATTTCTAACCTAAAATTCTAAAATTTCTAACCTAAAAATAAAAGAGATTTCTTACCTCAAAAATTTGTTTGGTGCAATTAATTTAAACGAGTTTTTGAAACAACTTTTTCAGATTATAACATCTCTACAGTGTAAAAACATTAAAACCGCGGTGGTGTTGTAGAATTAACACCAAGGTGGTGCTAATGATACGATTGCTAGTGGTGTTAAATTAGTGTTATGATTATTTAACACTATTGGATTTACACCGCTTGTTAACACTACAGTCGGCGCGGACCTATATAGACACCGATCTGATGTCATTTTTAACACCAGTTTTTTAACAGTGTATATCAGCGATAAGAATTATAATTGTATAAATGCTTATAAGCTCAAACCTTTTCGGTCTTTGCAATTTCTATTATCTGCGAAACAAGAAAGTATTTCAATCGAAAATAAATTGGACTCAGATTTTGGTGTAAATACATATTTTGAGTGGACTAAATTTAAAAAAAAGCATACATTTTTTTTTGCACGTCATAATGACTTTTGAGGAAGAATTTGGAACGCTGTGAAAATGTATAAAATCCAGTTTTAATATTGAGATCCAATCCAAAATCGCTACTCACTGTAAAACGTTACCTGAAATATGTCAGAAAACGTAAAAAGTCAATATCTGAGCTGGCCGAGTACTGGGAATCTTTATAACTATCCCACTACCACTTGACCACTATGACCACGTTCGCATACACGTGCATACGAATTAGTACTTGTTCCCAAAGGCCCAACCTTACAAGTTGAAAAACGGAGGAGATATGAATTTTTCAAAAAGCGCTTAATTTTCCGGGTTTTCACGAGTTTCCATTTCTAATTATCCGATCGGGACGCACAAAAGTTCATTTTGTTCGCATTTTTATTATCTACAATTTGTCTGTTGACGCCATTAAGATAACTCTATTAGTGTTCATGTAGTGAACGAAAAACTAAAAATAACACGATGTTTTCGTTTAAATTGTTTATAACAAATAAATCGGGGAGATTTGCGTGTCCCAAACATGACACTATAATACTATAGACCTTTCTTCGTATAATGGTGGCTTGCAAAGGTGGCTTGCTGATAAGATTTTTGTCAAAAAATCGCTAAATTTTTGCTCTATTGCTTGGGCTAATGAGAGTTTCAAGACCTGTATGTAAGACCGTGGCTATGACTTTCTAGGATGACAGACTTTAAAACATTCGGGAAATGCAGAAAGAACATTTTTTTTCCTGTAGATCCCTACTTAACACACTTCAATTGTATTGTAAAGCTACATTGCCACAGTACAAAGTACGTTCATATCCGAGCGGTGCATTTCCATATAAAAGTACACCCTTTTTCCGGTAAAAATATATATTGTATACTCGTTTCCGTAGTTGCAGCAGGAGTATCATATAGCTCGTGGTCGACTAACAGTGGAACTGCACGACCTCTTACTCTTACGCTCTGCGTCTTGGATCTAACCGTTATGCAGCAGCAGTTTCGCTCCGTGCGCATCTTGTGCACCGTGTACCTAGCTCGCTAATTGGTTCGAAATTATTCACTGGGTGGCTCCGGAACCACCGCCGCACGGTACGAGGAAGTATCTTAGAGTCCTTCCCATCCTTCGCTCCGTCTAGTTCTGAATCCCCACCTCCGTGCCCTTACGTCGTCGTCTTGTTCTCCTTCGTCGGATGCTGCACAGTAGCTCTCGGTCCTCTCGAACCGGGGACGCGTATCTCGTGACGGAATCCAGCAACGTTACTGACAACGACTTCTTCCCCTCTTTCTTCCTTCACCTCATCGTTCGTCCACGGTTTCTAACAGAGAGCATGAAGCATGCGAAGCCCCGGGTATGCACCGCCCGAGCCCTCACCTCTTTATCTCTGTCACGAACGAATGGCGTACGTGAACACGTCTCTTATATTCTCAGGACTGTGTGGCTTCCACAACAAGCTGCACTAAAGGTGAAACATAGACAAGGCGCTCCCGAGGGCTTTGCTTCTTCGTGCAAGCTGCGTTACCGTCTCCGGGAGCTGTATATGTGCCATAGCCGATAGATGAGTTTGAGCAAAAGTGCCGGGACTCGTACCGTCCATCCAGTTGGTGAAAAATTGTAGTTGAGAAAACGCGGAAATAACGTTGAAAAAAAAGGGCAACGTTTATCATGATTTGTGTGGATCACGGCGCATTTTGTCCTGGCTGTCTTTGCTTGTTGCAAAGTCCAGAGACAATACGCCAGAGTCTACTGTGCGGTGACCAAAATGCACCCAACGCCCTAGCTACATTTTCTTTTTCCTCTTCTCTTCCAGCATCTTCAAACTCTTAACGATTGTTTAACCCGTGCTCGGCTGTTTCTAGGAGCGTTTCTCTTACCCCATTACGGCTTCGAAGCATTCCGCGCTGAGACTCGTGGGAATTTTTCAACAACAACGGAACACCGTTTTTGTTTCGTACTTGGCGCTATATTGATTTCTATGTGCACCCCAACCCCAACCGTTTGCGCAGCACTGTCTCATTTTTATTTCTGATTCTTTTTATGTCTCTTCTGATCAGCCACTTTCCTTCCTGCTTCCTCCTTTGCGATTTTTATACCTAGTCGGATTTTGAGTTTCACCAATTCTCCCTCGGAGCTCTCTCAATCCGCAAGTTTCTTTCGACCAACAGTCGAGTGCTATTGCATTCGTTACTTGAATCGCTATTTTAAAAGGCGCAGTTTACCTTCTCTGTGTTTTTGCTCTCTCGTATAAACACGGTGTATACGTGTATAGGCAGCGTAACGGTGCCCTGGGCTTCTGCTGGATCGCTTCTTTTTTTTTTATCTTTCGCCTTTCCCCTCTTTCTGTTTCTCTTTCTTTTCCGTGAGAGATCTCGCCACACCGTTCGACGTGGAATAACATACTCGACCGAGCGAACGATTTAAATTCCGAGCTCGTGCTACCGTCTTCAAAACTTTCAACCTCCCTCCCGCGTACCACACGTACAGTTCATGCTCTCCTCGTATTCGATGAGTTTTCACATAGAAACTCCTCGCCAAATCGTGTAACATCCACCGGTGGTGCGCTTTGAAGTTCTATGGATGCTCGCCACGCTTCTGCGGCATCGTTACCACTGTAAACCCCGCAAACGATCGTACACCGCACAGAGTATACCGATAGATCGGCGGAGTCTCGCGGGCACACTGATACTTGCTCGGGTCAACGATACAAACGTGGACCGGCGTAGAAAGCAAAACTATAGGTATCAGATAAGAAACCGACGAGCTAAGAAGTTAGAAGTGTGAACGCGGGCAACACTCACAGGAGAAACTATACAGACAGATATGCATCGACATACGTGGACTATCGGGATTGATAGAACTAGTCAGATAGAGTTACAAAAGTATTTACATACGCAGATTGATAAAAGTGGTCTAAGATTCAGACGGTAAACACGAACAAACTTGGATGACGATTGTAATATACCAGTGTAGAATATGAGGGCAAAGATAAAACAGAATGTAAGTTCCAGGAAGAAGGGTCCGAGAAAAATAATGTTCATCTGCTTAAAAAATCTGTATTATATAATTCCAGAATTTCTTATCCGTATTATTGTAATTTTGTATCAAATCCTTCAACTCGTGCACTGAGGGAGAAAGTTGTTATTCTGTAGATTAAAAAACTTAAATTATATTTTTTCAAGTTATATTGCTGGAGTGACAGTAACCGTTACATTGTTTTTAAGAGTATTTGCGGCGTGACTCTACCGCGTCTCTTGATGGTTAGAAAAGTTAATGTATCCATAAAATTCGCACGGACGACCACTTAATAGTTGTCACTTACGGTACTACCGCGATTTTACTGATTGCGAAGGGAGATAATGCCAAAAATTATTCGATCCTATTTTGTAAATGGAAAGCAAAAATTTAATATTTTTGTTGGCTGTCAAGTTTAATACATCATTACGGGTCAGCGAATTCTAGGAGATGAATTTACTGATAGGACAGCTTATATGGATATATGTCCATATATGTATGCGCTTCATAGTTGAATCCTAAATGTCGTGATAATACGCGGTTTGTTCGGCACGCCGCATGCTATTAATACCGACCGACGAAACGCAGACTCAACAATCTCGCTCGACCGTGCGGTATGTGGGCTAATTAGCGACAAAGGTCACGCGTAATTACGGGC
Source organism: Ephialtes manifestator (assembly GCA_963970395.1). Classification (NCBI taxonomy): domain Eukaryota; kingdom Metazoa; phylum Arthropoda; class Insecta; order Hymenoptera; family Ichneumonidae; genus Ephialtes; species Ephialtes manifestator. The sequence goes on from OZ019980.1 coordinate 2,611,643, forward strand.
ATATCATGAGGAGAGGAGGTACCGTGCGTGTACCTACGTGAGTGGCCCGGTTTGCCCGACTGGTGTAACGAGAAATTCTGGCGGTGAACGGGCCTCTACCAGGACACAGACAGTGGTACCACTATAGTTACTTGTGGATATTATAGTCGTGCACTCGTATGTATTTCAATACCACTGGGACACGTGCGTTCCGCAAGGAGAGAAAGAGGGAGAGAGGGGAGATTCAGTGAAATCGCGTTTACTGCCCGGGATAGCCGGTCCAGCCCCCGCAACATGAGAAATTATTTGTGCCAACGCGGTGAAACCTTGTTGTGTCGAATATTCACGAAAAGTCCGGGTCAACTCGTTACTTATTCTTTCTTGACACAAACTAACGACTCTCGCACACTGCTCGATCTTTCGTTGTTGAGTCTGTCCTGCGGCTGGTCATTGGCCGCGGCGATTCTTATCGGGAGAATTTGCGAATCGCTGACGACGGTATATAGTCGCGTGGCTTGCGAATGGGGTACGAACTACTCTCTTTGTTTCGTGTGCGACTGTGTGTATACTGAATTACAGTATCCATTTGTGTACACGAATGGAAACTGCACGTAAGTACTTCGGTACAGGACGCCGGACAAAATTATCCACGACCTTCTGCAATGTATAAACGTCAGTCAGCCTTGTTACAAACCAGTGGGAGAAGTCGAGTACCAGCTGCTCACTGGTTAAAGGACTGTCTCTGCAAAGGCACTTTTGCACGTGCTCCATAGTCGCTGCTCCAGGAAATAGTAACCCGTGGCTACGTACACTCGATTTCTCGATGACGTCGTGCTAAGTTTCCACTGACAGCAAGGCACGATCGTCGTTAAACTTCCAAGATATTGATGATTAGATTAAGTTTATTCAACGTAGCAAAGTGAACATCTTTAGAGAAAGGAATGTGGATACATTGTTGAAACTGTAGTAGAAAAGAATACAAAAAGCGATTCTTATTTTTGAAGAGAAAAAAAGGGTCATTAAACGTACTTTCACTTCCGGAGTATAAATATTCAAACACATTTATGCTGTTTAAGTACAAACAGATAAGAGAACTCGGGGGGATTAAAAAAAATGTTTCTGTAATTAGGTAGTAACAACAGTAGCGATATAAAATGTTCATATTAAACATAAACTTACGGTGTAGTTTTTGCTACCAATCGAAAGAGGTTGAGACTACGATTCCGATTTGGTTTCAGGGACTAATACGTCACACAACATGCGCTGGAATTGGTTACCACAATTACTCTTTTTTCTTTCCGGTCAGGATTCATTCTGATCATAATAAAGACCAGACAATTACAAATAGGTGTTCCACGAATGGTAAGAATAAAAAGTTGACCCTGGTTACGCTACAGCCGTGATTTACACAAACTGCTGTTGCAAGGCTCTGACGCGACTGATGACATATAAGGCATAATTACCTGTAAAAAGGTAAGTATCGTCGTTACAGTGGTAGGAAGTGCAAGTATAAAAGATTCTCATCATTGCAGAGCTGACTTGTGGCGCGGTTCACGTGACCTTACCTCCACCGCATTCTCGTTTTATGCGTTTTCCTCGAGAGCACTGCATACATACGTACGGGGAAACAGAAGGCTACTCAACTTCACGTTATATTCCTTCTCATTCTCTTCCTCTTCTTCCGTGTCTTCTGAATTCTAGATTAGAGCCCTTACGTTACTGCTATAAGGCGTACTTTACGGGCAGTGTAACCTGCATGTTTTTTCAAGTCCAGAGCTCAAGTGCACCGAGCAAGTACAGTAGGAAAACTCATCCGTCTCCTTCCTCGCACGTCATCAATGTGAGTGCAACGAGACAGTTCTCCAAATATACGTCGAATAAGCGAAGTCTCACGAGAATCATCTGGAATCATAAAGCTGTGCGTTTCATTTTCCTGAGAGTGAGTGCGGATAGAGCAGGAAGAAAAGCCACCGACTGTGAGTGTGGCGAAAGAGAAAATACTTTAATATAGGAGCGGGCAGGGAGAGGCACCTGGTGCCTCGTCGATAAATCGCTGGTGTTTCCCGACCCTCTCTCCCTTCCTCATTCTTTCTTCTTCTTATTCCTCTTCTTTGTCTTTTCACTGAAAACTTTCACGTCGAACTACCCACTGTGTCTCCAGTTTCTTGGCGCTATCTATTGGTAACTTCCGTTTCCTATCCCACGGGACAGAAAGCTATATCCTCGGGTATCCTTCGGCAAACTGCAGCACACACCATACCGCTCTCGAGCTTCAACAATCTCGTCGAGAGTGTGTATAACCACGGATTCTAGGCTGCTGGATCCCAAGCCCTGGGTCCAGCCGTTTGTGCACACTCTTCCCCCCGGAGAGCCCTCTCGTCTTGTCGTAATCCCGGGTAACAATGTTCAAGCCCGTGTCGTCCTGACGCTTCGATGTCGTTCGTAGAACGCGCGTGAAAACTTTCTCGCCGGGCCAGCGACGCCTCTTCTCGCTGTATGTGCCATCGAAGGAGGCAGCAATGGGTGCATGTACCCCCCTGTGGATGTAAGAGCGAGCGGGACAGTCAACAGTCGATTCCCCTCTGGTGCTCGCTCACTCTTTTCTTACCGTTGTGCTCACGGCGTGGTTTCTCGTCGATTTATCGACGTCGACCTCGAGCACACGACGTGCTCGTTTACACGTGCCCTGTCGAACGAATATTCCTCCGATCCTTTGGGTCCGCGCTCGGTACCTCGGCACTCGGCCTCATGACCCCCTCGTTATGTACCTACTGCACCTCGACTCGAATCACATCCGGAGCTCGAGACACTTTTCTCTTTCCTACCTACACCTCCTGGCGCAATGTCTCCGACACATTAAATTATTCATCTCGTTCTCTTTTTTTTTGTTTTATTTTTCGATTGAATTTCACATCGGATAGGATAAATCTCCTTAACGATGTTGCGAGTATATCCTTGAATGGTGGAGGCCACCCTTAGCACTGCCATTATTCAAACACTAGAGCACTCGAAGCGACCCCATCTGACGATACTCGAGTTAACTGAGTGGAGGTATCGTATACTTTGTAACGTAGTGGAGAACATCGTAACAAATCTGAACAAACGTACGTATCCTGTTGTAGAGGCGCGCGTTAGCGTCAAGCTTGCCAGTACGTACGTCCGTTCGTTTGCATCACGTAGAGGAAGATGGAAGTTGGCGGGTTGTACGGGCGCAACCTACGCACGCTGAGTGTATAGATTGCGGTGCGCGGGTATATATTCCGGAGACAAGAGCTTCGATGGATCTCGAGTGAGAGCTGTACGTCGGTTACGACTGGCATGGCACAGCGCCCGCTCGAGTGCGGAACAAGAGAACCTCACGGCAAGGCAGGCAGCATCACAGCTCTCCAGTACCTTTATGTGTATCTATAGTTATCGTAGTGTTGTACTACCCGCTGTGGTGTACTCGACCGAGTGAGTCCCACTGAAATCAATCCAAAGTCACTATCGATCCTCTGCCTCTCTACCACAGTCAGCGTGCCTTCTACCTTCGGCCAGAGTAGAGCTTCGTTAGCGAAACCCACTCGCCCACGAGACCTCCGATGCGCCTCTCCGATCCTCCTCGTTAACTCTTCGCTGCCCTCTCGCTCACTGACACACCGTGCAACTGCAGCTCGCTGCACGGCCTTTCAGATTTCGCAACGACATGATATCCACCTCTCCCTATTGAATTCTTTATGCGATTTCCTTTTAAGTATACGATGCACTCGGACTTGTTGGTTGTACGTTGATACGATAGATTTAATTAATTTGACATGTTTGTGTATGCAAGATGACTAATCATTTTCTATTTTTTGTGCTTGCAGACAAACGAGGATCTACCGTGGATAACTAGCGAAGCGGGGGATCACCAAAAGGGCGGGGAAATTCTCGCCCCGCCGTAGGATAGACCAAGTTAGCGTAGTGAAAGTGTTGGTGAACTCCGAGGGACTGAAATAGTCCCGGGGTATCCAGCGGAGAACGAAAGAGGGATAGTTCAAGATACAAAATGACATTAGAGTGTTCCCGGTTTCGCCGGCGGTCCTCGCCGAGCGAAGCTCCGTCGCTTCCGCGTCTTCTTGTCTGTCTGCTTCTTCCACTGATAAGCACGTGGCGAGGAACGACGGTAACGAACGTTGCAGCACAGACCTCCGTCGACATTGTTAATCAGTTTCACGATCCTGACGTACAGCGGATGAACCATCTCGTGGTTGACAAAAATACCGGACGCGTATACGTTGGTGCCGTTAATCATCTTTACCAATTCTCGCCGGATCTGAATTTAGTTGTGAAAGTCGTCACAGGACCTCAGGACGATGCTTACGTGTGCTCGACGATCGACTGTCCCCGGGAGACGCAGAAAAAGCTTGTCGACGATGTCAACAAGGTTCTGGTTATCGACTACACAACCACAAGGTTAATATCATGCGGCAGCCTGTTTCAGGGTATTTGCACGGCGCGAAATCTTCACAACATCACGGACGTCGTGCAGAAGATCAAGGAGCCCGTTGTGGCGAATAACGCGACAGCTTCAACTGTCGCTTTCATAGCTCCAGGTCCTCCGAATCCTCCGGTATCACAGGTCATGTACGTTGGCGTTACCTTCACTGGGAATTCGCCTTACAGAGCTGAAGTACCTGCTGTGAGCTCTAGATCTTTGGACAAGGACAAGATGCTCAATATCGCCGAATCTGCCGTTACCACCGGAACCCGGATCTTCGTTAATTCATTGGCGCGCGAGCGTTATCCGATAAATTACGTCTATGGATTTAGCAGTGAGGGCTTCAGCTACTTTTTCACAACCCAACTGAAGGATACGGCTGTCGCCGCTTACGTCTCGAAATTGGTTAGAGTCTGTCAGGAGGATAAGTACTATTATTCGTACACCGAAGTGCCGATCGAATGTACACACAAAGACACGTCGTATAATCTAGTACAGGCAGCTTACGTCGGCAAAGCTGGTTCCGTACTCGCCGGTGCTCTTGGTATTACCGCCCAGGATGATGTTCTCTTTGCTGTTTTCGCTGCGAGTGCCGCACCCAACAGCGATCGACCAGTCGAAAAATCGGCTCTTTGTGTTTACTCCCTGAAATCTATCAGACGCAACTTTATGAGGAATATACAGAGGTGCTTCAGCGGCGAGGGTGAACGCGGTTTAGACTTCATATCGCCGAGTCACAGATGCATCCAAACGGTAAGTTTCTGCAATGTATTTATTTGTCTCACGGCGCAAAAGTGTGTCTGATATTTTTACTACTGATGCCGTTGAGACCTCGAGACTTTTCGAGACGAGACGAGGTCTTGACATTCGAGTCCGGGGGTCTCGAGTCTTGAGACTCTCACCCAAAATTTTCGAGTAGTCTCCAATTTTAAACAATGCACTTTTCAACGAAAAAAGAATGATCCATTAAAAAAAAAAACTTAATTGTATGAGATATTTATTTTATATTTTATATCTTACGTCCTGGCTATTTTTCTCGTCCTATTTCTGATTATTATTATTTACTTTAATTATTGTAATTAGTTATTGCTTTCAATTCTAAGTTGCCAGACATTCGGTATTTCTCATTATTTCCGTAAATTCATGTTAGCTCAATTATTCCTGTTTTCCTGCTATTCTGCTGGCCGCGCGTGCAACGCGTTGTCAGCATCTTTGGGCCGCATCGCGATCACTAAAAATTCCCCCACAATGTACGCCAACCTTGCTTCTTTCGTTGCCTTTATAACTCCATATCTTCAGTCTTTGATCATGTATAGAATTGTAATTATCAGGCTCGCGTGCCTGAGTGGCAAATACTACACGCTAAAGTAGTCCGTGAAATAGTATCCCTTGCTAAAAATGAATTATAATGTTATAATAATATCAAACAAATGTTATGCTGAATTAATTGAATAAACAATATTGTTTCTTGGCCGCGATAATTCGAAATATTAGTTTCAACTATTAATCGAACAACGAAACTCCAAACTCTCGCTCATCCAGGACGTAACATTATCCGTTTACATCTGTCCGATAACGAAAAAAGCACGTCATAACGAGCCAGGGGGGAGGGGTCGGTCGAAATATCACGGCTGGTCACGAACGGGTGGGAGGGGGTAAAAATTTGATAAAAACGCATCACGTGATTAATGGACGCCCCCCAAGACAAGACCATTCTCGAGACTGGGCGAGTCAAGACCACAGAAGACAAGACCACAGTCTTGGTCTTGATTTTTTTTCGAGACGAGACTAAAGTCTTGTCTTGTCATTTTCATGTAATCTATGCATCAGAACAGTCATATCCCGCAATTCTAAAAAATAACCAAGATTTACCAAACTATACATATTAAATTTCTTCTTATTTTTGCTTCATTTTTTTAGATTCGTTCAACACGATTAAAAAATGAAATTATAATAACAACCTTTGTGATACTCGGCGAAGCCGCGACTTAGACTAGTTCGGAATATGTTACGTGTTACGTGCCATTGGATTCAGTTCGTATTCGGCAGAGGGAAGGCCGTGAACGAGATAGACCAAAGAACTATCTCTACGATCCTTGGCGCCGCGACTAATAGCTCCGCTGCTCGTTCAACGGGCATCGAAAGTCGGAAAGCGAGAGGATCTGAGCACCGCGCGGAGCACATGTATGCCGCATTAGTAATACTCATACATGTATGGAGAGAGGCACGCTGGAGTCTCGTGCAGCTGCGTCAGCGCGTTTAGAGATCGTTTTCTCAAGGAAATCCACCGACTTGTAACTTAGCTGCCTGTACGTCCTTGTCCCTCCCTCCTTCTCTTCCCCCCTTTCTCTCTCTCTCTTCCTCGCCTTCATTCGAGTATAAATCAATTGGCCACGTTTCAAGCTGTACTACCTAGTCCTGTGTTATGCTGTATGTACGCTGCACCTCTATTTACGTAACAGGTGGTATAATGCACAAAGTGAAGATGAAAAGAGGAAGACCCGTGCAGTTTATACTCCAACCTTCTTATCCTTATTTTTTCCGGATCTTCCGTGTTAGAGATTTTTATCTTGCTTCGTAGAATTTTTTTTCCTCTTCAACAGCGTCCATTATAAATCCCCGACTGAGTGATATACAAACGGAAGAAACGTGTTCGAGTGTGGACACAGATCCGCTTCAGAGTGCAGAAGACACTGCAAACAGTCGACAGATCGGAGGCGCGCAGACGAGAGTAGGGAAGAAGAAAGAGAAAATAATGTATTTTTCGAATGATGATAAACACAGCCTGCGGTTTATGGTGGAAGCACCGTCGTCGGAAAAGCAGAGATCTAGAGGAAAAATCGACGAGCTTCGATAGTCGATAAGACGCGGGAGAAGTACTCGAGTCGGGGAAGAAGCAGAACGAACAGATGATGATTGTTTATTCGCGAGCTACTGTCGTAGACTCAACTCGCTTAACTCCCTATCGTTCACTCGCCTCTTCCGCTCCATCTACTTCACTTCCAATGATTCTAGGCTCTTGATATCCTTTTTGTACAACATTTTTTCTTTTTTTTTATAGAGTTTGTAGTCGCTCTGTATCTAAAGGCAGAACATTCCCTCAGATGTGTCATCGAGCTCGCTGCTTGGCTCATTCGTTTGTTGTTTTTCTCGTTTTTCTTGTCTTAACCTTCGATTAGTATCGAAATTCATTCGTTCATCTGGCGGGAAACCGTTCCCACGATGACAAAGTCAGAATAAAAATGAAACACCGTAGCTAATAACCGTAAACATACCTCGATACCAAAACATTCTAAGAGTCAAAAATTCCACGGGTGTTTTATCCTGATCTCTCTAAATACCTTTTTTTCGTTTGGATTTGGTCGCTCGTCCTTTTTTCTTTTATCGAATACTCATCTCCCCTTGGGCTCGTTAAGGTTAAAAAAAAAAAAGAAACAGCGAGAGCAGTGCTGCAAATAACGAGAAGCATCGGGAGTTGGGAAATAAACGAGGCGGCACGTTCGTCGATTAGTTTCATTAGTGACGGGTATTAGCCGTCATGGATTAGCCATAGAATTGCGGGGGGTTCGCGAGGGCGGTTCGGAAAATCGGGTCGTTTGGGGTTATCGCTCGTCGCGAGCGAATTATTTATAACGATTTATCGATGTGTCCAATATGGTATGGGTATGGTGATCTCTTTGGCATCACGGATTCTGCGCCTAGAGGGTACTAACGCGTTGTTTGCTATATTATAAATTTTACTATCGTGGTCCGATAGGTTTTTCTCGCACTCTCTCTCTCTCTCTCTCTCAATGCAACGAGAACGGCAGCGTATTGCACCCATCGAACTATAATACTCACAAATTTCTGGTCGCGACGCTTTTTATAACGGCTAATATAAAAAAGGTTTAATGCGGTTTGTTGCTCGCTCACGAGTTCACCCCCCTCCCCTCGGGGGGGGGGGGGGGGATTTCCCGGCGATACGATAAATAAAGGATTAACTGAGCGATGAAAGCGCGAGAGTTTGTGCCTGCTCACCCGAGCTCGTCCACTTCGAGCCAATTTACCTTTACCGACCTTTTAATTTGTTTATTCAGTCATTAAGAATCGTTAGGTGGCCGAGCACCCTTCTTTTTCGATGTTTGTTGGTGCATATTTATTTTGCAACGTAGTCGGGTTCAGCATAGAGCAGGCTATGACATTAAACTCTCCATGTTGGCAAAAAAAGAAAAACTAATATAAAATATCAATTCTAAAACGAAGTTGATTGAAAAATTGAAAGTAGTTCAATAATTCCTGGATAATTTGCGCCAATTAAAGATTTGTCAGTTCAACGAAGTTAGAGCTGACATCGTGGGCACTTGTTCGTTATGAAGTAGTCCTTAAATCAAACAACTTAAGCAATGAACTATTTTTATGCTATATTGGAAATAAACTAGACTACTACACTATAGTACCAAAAATATTTTGAAATGATACTATAACGAATTTGCAGTTGCATTGTAGCACGTATTATGGCTCTATGGGGAATTTTCACATTATTATGTTAAATTTGAGTGATTGACTAGGCAAGATAAATTATATTCGACGCAGAAACAATATATTAACTTTTAAAAGGAATTATTAATTGTTGAGAAGTTTACATATTTAAATAGTTGGTACTAAAGGATGAATATTTTTTTTAGTCTATACGATTCTCCACAAGTGTATAAATTGGAAGGTAACCTTCAAAGTCCTCTACTCTAATTCTAGTATATGTGTGGAACATATTAAGCGTTGCAATGCGAGGCAAATTTTCGGTTCGGGCAGGTGGAGAAAGTTTAATAGCTATTCGACGATAAATCGAGAGAGGTATAAGGATGAAAGGCGATCCGCTTAGCTTTGACGCAGTTTTCTTAACCCGGCCTCGCCGTTTGAATTTGTTTATACGGCCCGGCTGATGGAACCTCGCGAATTGAGTTTTCCGAGAGCCGATAGAGGAAAAGAACGAACGCTCACACCGCCCTTATCCACTTTGATAACTCGTTTAATATCCTGCCCCTGTCGTTTTTCCAGCAAAGTCGAAGTTCGTTGAAATTTCTACCATAATTATTTTTTCTCTCTCATAGCTCCACCTCTTCAGACTTTGAGTATCAACAATTAGATCCATCAACAAGAAATTATATGTAAGTTTAAGTAAGCGAATGGTGATTATCGTAACCCCATTCGCTGTACATATCTCAACTGTTTCTTCCGAAATCATCCGGCCTTCCCCCACAACAGACATGACAGGATATACGCAATTTATTTTCGCTTCACGCTCATTGACACGGGATGCAAAAGCGCTTCTCCTTTTATTCCATATCGTTATACATTCTTGTCGACAGGATGCCGCCTTACATTATCATCGTGTTATCATCACAGGCTTGTAGAAACGCGCCCATGCATTAATTGTTGTTCAAAGAGCAAAAGAGATTGCGAGTTATAATTATAGAGTAGTTGGATCACTGGCTGGAAAAAATAATTTATGTAAAGTCGGCTATGCGGGGGGTTCGCTAATAATTTAACTGATAACTGTTTATTTATCAAATTCTGATAAATTTTTTTAAGACCAATTATTGTTATCATCGTGGCAGTAAATTCAGAGACGTCGTAGTTGTTCGTGTAACTATAACAATTAACTATATCGAGAAAAAGGTTTAGTAACATTTACCTTGCAGCTGCATTCGAAGACAATTTGTTTGATTAAAACGAGGCAAATTTGAATCAACTATACCGACGTAGTTTTAATAGAATTGGCATGTCTGTGTCCAAAATGTACAGCAGTCATTAAAAACACAACATTGGTTCAAAATTACCTACAACTAAATTGATTTCAAAAAATATTCCTTCGATTTAATCGTATATGCTGTCAGCGTTGTGAAGACAACAAGGTTGATTGAATCGCACATTTGGTTGGGTTTAAAAAAATAATCGCTGTTTGAACTAATCGAGAGAGTCGGACAGAATAGCTAATAGATTTGAAGTGATCGAAATGTTTAATTAAGTTGACTAAATATTTATATTCCATAACTATAAAATTATTCTACATGACTAAATAATACGAATACTTTGCCCAAGCCAATTAGTTAAAGCTACTCTGTATATTACACCCTGGTTACTAGATATTTGATACATCGAAAATGAAATATAATTACGTCAATCCAATGTGGTAGAAGTTTACATTGTTTCTATCGACCTGATGTACAAAAAACACTGCAGCACAATGAAATTGTAGTCAACCAGATGTATGATTTGATCAAATATATTTTTCATTGATGGATATAGATATTAGGTACCAACAATGAGTTTGTTAGTCAAGTGAAACTTTTTTTGTTTTATATTAAATTTATTGTTTCTCCCGATAAACTATAATGTGGTCTCTTGAAGGTTACGTACAGTATATTCAACCAAAGAATTTCGTTACGAAACCCATACGCTGAAAGAAAAGATTACTTGCCATAACCAAAAAATTAGTTGACACAACCAATCGATCATTCTATTTCCCTTACAACTCAAATGGTAGTACCAACAGTTCGAATGATAGTCCCAACTATTCGAGTGGTAGTCCCAACGATTGGATTGGCTAACCTCACTAATCTCGCGAGAATTAATCGTGAATAGTTGAAGTTACTATTCGATATGGTTGAGGCAACTAATTTTGGAGACATTGTGTACAGCAAATTGGAAACGTAGTTGTTACAATCAAACATTTATTGGAAACGTAGTTGTACACCCAACCAAACATACGACCAAAATAATGAAGTATTTTGTCGATAGCACTGTCTAATCAGCTGGGTCAAAGATATATTGAGTTGTAATAATGAAATCCAGTCTTTAACGTCGATGGTAATTTTTGTTCAACTCAATCAAACATTTTTTTCGCCATCCGCGACCGCCGGATTTGGTTAACCCAAACCAAATTTTTTTCAATGTTACTAAATCTTTTTCTCGGTGTAGTAGTTATTGGTTAACACGACTATTTTAATTGTTACATCAACTTTATCCAACTAGTTGAAGTAGCTATCGCATCGAAGAAACTGATAATTGATGTTTTATCTCATTACTGCAGATATCAGATTTTTACCTCAGTATACTGATAATTCACGGAGATCTCACAATTTCTCAATTCTTTCAGCCAGATCGTTTTGTTTTATGCTTCCATGTCGTCTAAATGAGTTTTTAACCTCTTCAATATCTCTTTCAACCCTTTTTCTCCGCTACTTAGGAAACATTAGATTAGCCCAAGCCACCGGGATGTAGCCGGGGTTTTCCTCGCTTCGAGTTTTATGGTTTCCAACGTAGAAAGGGATAGTGCGATAGGATATAGTAGCGAATGGTATGTAGTAAAGAGGTGGTATACATGTAGATGGAAGAAGGGGTTGTCGACGGGGTTGAAACCTGTGCGCGCGCGTTCGTTTTACCCGATCGCGTCGCGCTCTCGCTTTATCGACGTTTACGATTCGCGTGTACGTGCTCGAAGGTAACGATCGCCTAGGTTTCTCTCTGTCTCTCTGCTTCTCTCCCTCTTTCTCTTTTTTTCTCTTTCTCTCTCTCTCCGCCGCTCTCTCGACGTTTCCTAGCCACCCTCGTTTTGTGTCTTTCACCCTTTCTCTTCAGCGCGTTTTCTCTATCGCCGCTTTGCTGTCGTTCGTCGAAAATCCTCCGCGCTCACTCGCGTTTGTAACGCAGGCAGCCAATCATCCTTGATGCTGACTGAGGGGAGAACACATAAGGTATAAGTAGATGCGATGTGGAGAAAGGGCATATATAGGTAGAGAGATGGTTCTGCATTTGGTACAGACGGAGAGCAGCTGCGCGGATTCCTGATCGCCGTTCCATGAATGGCATACGAAGGGCTCTTTTGGTTCTGCGACGTTGCACTGAAACGTACAGTGGCTTCTTTATCACCAACCGGTAACCATTGCTTCTAGCCATGCACTCTCTCTATTGATAGCTCCAAGTTTCCACTTACCTAACAAATTTCCGTTTCTGTTCTTAACTTAAGTAAATTGCTACTTAAGACCTTAGCTTAGAATTATACACCGAGAGAAGAATATAGTTAAGACATCTAAAATAGTTTGGTAAAAAAACCCAGACAACATAGTAAATGGGATCAATCTTGGAAGTTTGGAAATGTTTACTTATACCGTGAATAGAAATGCGATGCCCCCGGATGGGCGCTCGCAAAACGTCTGGGCATTTTCGGGCAACTTTGATGAGGTTATGACGGGAAACGTTGAACGATCGACGCTAGACGGGAGTTGTATATCTTTCGTAAATCTCATGTCGTACTAAACTACAGAGATTTTGCAGGCTGTCAATAGATTTTGCGTTATTTTTCGTAACGTGAATTTCTTTAAGCTGTATGCGTATGAAGATTATTCCGAACATTTGTGGGCGCAAAATATAGAGAAGTATGAGATGCATTGTATAGATTTTGCGTTATTTTTCGTATCGTGAATTTCTTTAACCTGTATGTGTATGAAGATTATTCCGAACATTTGTGGGCGCAAAATATAGAGAAGTATGAGATGCATTTTATAGTACAGCAGCGTAAATAGTACAGCGGGCGGCGTCTAGTAAATCTTTGTATGTGTCTGGAAAAAAATGTCATTTTTCCACTTTCGATCCCGATTACTAAGCGAATCAGGGAATGAGTACTATATATTTCTGTCGGTGTATAAACATTTGACATCAAAAGAAGTTAGTTTGCAGGTAGCATTATTTAATTGTCATCTTCACAAAAATCATGATAGTTCCTGGCAACGGCCTGGTGATAGCTATTAATCGAAAGTTCACACATTGAAATCGGTTTGATGGGTTTATTTGCATCAAATACGGGATCTATTTCGAATTAACAGAATTTTATTTCGATGAAGTAGACTTTACTGCATACAAATAAATCGTAGTAATTTTTAATGAAATTTATTCGATTCCAATTAAATTAAATTTATTTCAAATAAAGCAATGAAACCGATTTCTCTGGTTCTTCATTCAACTACACCTTTTTCCGTGTATTATCATCGTCCCATTATCTCATTAATCGTTTCAACTAATTAACTTCGATCACGGTACCAGTGGAATAATTGAGATATCTATAAAAGTAGTTTAATTTTACTAACCTTTCATAAATAACGCATAAAAGATAAATCTGGTATTATATCGATATAAATAGCAAGTTTAAACAACCTTATCATAACTTCCAGTTATTAGTTATCAGCTTCTGAGAATAGATAATTAGAAAAAGTTCATACCATCATTATATTATTCCTTTATAGATTTCTCACCGACTGTACACTTAAATTAGTCTACATTAGCGACTGCTAGCTGTAGTTCTACTTGTATATGTTCTAACCTTAAAATGTCATACAAAAAGAAACATTATATTAGTAATGAAATACACATTCGCCCTCATCCGAGACCATGCAAATCAAGTTATAAAATATCCCTGCTCTTCTCCGCTTTCTGCAATTGGATCGCAGTTTGCTCCTTTCACGGAGTTTTCGGCTTTATATCGTAGGAAAGATGAATTCAGAAACTTAGCTACATTTGTAGTGACGTATGTAGTCATGGTAGGGGAGAGCGGGGCGAAATGGCAACGCGGGGCACGCTGAAACAGGGGCATAACGACGACGCGGTGCATAATGGCACGACAGCACGAAGAGACAGTAAAATCGAACCGGAGTAAAATGTGACACGTGAAAACAAAAATTCGTACATTTACACGCGACATACCGTAGTCTTATTAATTTGTACAAATATTTTTCAAATTTAAAAACGCCAATTTTTTCACAGTTTAATTCGACACAATGAGGTGTAATGACCAGACGGAGAGTTTGGGGAAGTGTAGATATGGGCATTGCGGATGAACTGACGAAGTATCGAAGAGAGAAAATATATGGTGATCACCGGGAATCGAACCCGGATTATTCAGGTACTAAGTAAGAGCGCTAACCACTGCGCTAATGTCACCTATATATTTCTCTCATTCGAATCGTCTTCTTATATGCAATGTAGGGCCGTCACACACCCGCCTTCACTGTATTCGACGTCCTCGTCGACAGTGCAGAGTTAGGTTTCCTGTTACGCGATTGTAGTGGAGTTATCGTAGATGCTACGCGAAGCCTGTATCCAACGTCGGACCTCTTCCCTCGGCCGTGTTGAATCCCGCGGTGTAGCTCTTCAGTGCCAGGCCTGTATTGGCGGGAATCTGTGTGTGTGCTCCATCGGTACAATGCAGAATTGAGGACGTTTTTGGGCCCGTAACTTCTGACACCATGTAGTGACCAGGCGGAGAGTTTGGGGAAGTGTAGATATTGGCATTGCGGATGGACTGACGAAGTATCGAAGAGAGAAAATATATGGTGATCACCGGGAATCGAACCCGGATTATTCAGGTACTAAGTAAGAGCGCTAACCACTGCGCTAATGTCACCTATATATTTCTCTCATTCGAATCGTCTTCTTATATGCAATGTAGGGCCGTCACAGAGGGCGACAAAAAAAAATCGTACTTCGAAGTTGTTAATTTACACAAATGTTCTTCATATTATAACGAACAATATTATAAATAACGACAACCCGAATTATTTAAAAAAATATAGTCCATCTCATCTGCGAATGCGGAAGAGCAGTAGCTTGTATTCACAATCGACGGTGTCGTGGATACGTTGCAATACGTGTGAAAAACGGGATTACTTTTCGCTCCTGTCGATGAGAATATCGTTGAATATATGTGTGAATCCTACGTCCAATATAATTCAAAATAAATATAAAATGCGTTAAGTATATGATGTAAATAATAACAGATATTCATAATCTATTAAATTTAATTCCAAAGTTACTGCGAGATTAATATCATGGCAATTAAACCGTAACATAATTACACGATTACGATTACAGCGTACGCTGGTGTAATTTTGACAAGATGTGTCATTATGCCCCTGTTTCATCTTGCCCCGTTCTCCCCTACTGCAGTTTCAGCTCTTCACGTGAAACTACATCCAAACTTCTGTGAGACTTTCATCGAATACGATGAAGGAAGGGCCGGCTTACTGAAATGCGGTACGTGCAAGTGCATAGTGCTGAGTTACATAGGTTATACGTTTGGGGGCTGCAGTACTGAGGTACAATTCTACATGTAGAGTCAGTCCCCTGGGCGATAGTGTAGTAGCTACTCTTCGCGAATGGCACAACTCTCGACTACGCTTCTGCTCAGAGATCGCACTGATTCAAAGAGCCGCAACGTCTTGTCATCCTGCGTTTTCCGTGTAACGCTTGCTTCGTTGCACACACGTCTGTACATCACGACCGGTTAGACACGCGAGTTTCCAGTCCGAGAGAGCGAAGTCGTAGGTAGTCTGGTGGAGTTTGGTGCATTAAGGGACGTAGGTCTGCTGACCTATCATTCTCGTGGAGATGGAGGTACGTGTAGCTAGATTTTGGCTTTCTGCTAGCTTTTGTACTATGTACAGACGAGATGTATTAAGTTTGAGCATTGTTGAAGTACAAAGAAACTCGAATTTTCGAACTATAAAATTAAGATATCAAATCTTGATTACAAGCTAACGAAATAAAGATACTAAAATTCGTTATACGAGAATAGAAAGAGATTTTATTGGGTTAACTTAATTTAACGAACCTTAGCTGAATTTAATAATCGTTATATTGATCGGCGGCGGAGCAGTTTAATCTCAGAATCCCATTAATGTTTTTCCGCTGTGAATTAATAGACATATAAAATATTTCACCGATGAAATTCGAATTTTGTGATCCTACCAGGCGACTGGGGAATTGTATTTTCCTGTTTCCCCTGAACATCAATAATCCATTTCTCGTACGCATAACACGAAAATATTGTGTTATGGGTAAAAAAAGCTCGTATCTGTAAAATTTTATTCATCCAGCTGGCCCCTATTCTGAACGTATATGAATTCAATTTTTTTTGGGTATTTATTCTGAGCCATAAGTTTCAAGAAATTGTGGTAGTTTCGGTAGCTATAAACATAACACACACACACATTTTTTTACATTTTTTTTTAGAGTCGTTAAGATTTTTATTATTTCTTTAGAAGTATTCTTCAGTTTCTGTTTTTTTTTTGTTTTTTTTTTTTTGAATGAAAGGTTTTTTATTTGTATTATTTTCACAGCGAGATAAATCCTTTTGCAGATTCTTGAAAAACTTCATAAAAATCGTGGAAAAAAGTTTACAGTGCACTTTTGTCGTGTCCAAAGCTCGTAGTTGACTTGTTGTAAAATTTTCTATCAAGAGTAAAAGTCGAAAAGGTTTTTTGTAGTCTGCCTCTGCGAGTACCACTCCGCAGTGTTTGTGTGTTATTTTACGAAAAGGTCGCCTGGGGAGTAAAAGTTTTGGTGTAGATTGAGGTGGTCGGTAAAAGAAGAAAGAAAACTGAGGAAAAAGAACGAGATCACGTAAGGTGAACTACAGAACGAGGAGAAAAAGCGATGTGGAGAAGAAAGCTCAAATGCGTGCCGCTATTTCTGCAACGAAATGGTACAAGGTCCCAGGAACCAGAGTGTACCGAGTACACAGAATGAGAGGGTCACACACGGCATGGCAATCGCTGTAGTACAGTTATGTATCCAACGCGTAACGTGGAGCAGCGGCAGAGCGGCACCTCATCTCGGTGTACCCAGGTTCTTTTAGTACGTGGCGATTGTTTGCACGCCTCGCGTTCAATTCTTCGTCTACTACAAAGGAATTCAACATGGGGCGAGAGTGACCGAGATGAAAAAGAGATGAAAACACGAAAAGCAAGAAGGAGTCGAAAAGAATGTGTGCGAGTGACCGTCGACAAGTCAGATGTAGTTAAAGAGTGAAAGACCGACGTGAGTTGCAATCGACAAAGCGAGAACCATAGAGAACGAGTGGCAAGATCAAATACGAGGAAGTAGTGAAGAGAGTGGTAAGAAAACGAGCGAGAGAAAAATCCCGACCCCGGAAGTACAGAAACGAACTAGTAGAAAGTGAAAAAGGAAGAGAAAAAAAACATCGAACGAGAAGGAGAAAGAATAAGATGAAGAAAAAGAAAAGGGGTCGCGCTCGCTGTGGTATAGCTCGCATCACGTTTGAGGGAAAAGCCATTCGCGCAAATTGGATGGCCCTGTGCGCGAGAGCATCAGCCACCAGGAGGAACCGCAGTAGCACACAGCCGACGCCACCGCTGCTTCCACAACCGCGAGACTGAACCATGCAATTAAAAAGTTTCGAATGGAAAAAAAGCTTCTAGCATAGCGGTCGAGCCGGCAGGTGCCCGAGAGGAGATCGCCTTAGCATCCGCGGGAAAGCTCGAGGGAGAGAGGGATAGATGAAGGGTCGAGAAACGACCGGGCAATTGTTCCATGGACATTTGAGTTCAAGCTATTATAAGAGTGCGAGAGAAAGGGCCGTTTTAATGGATATAGAACGTACCAGCAAGACTCGAAAACGAGAGAGCATTAAATCTTTCGGCAAATCTCGCGTGCCCCAGCTTCCAAGCATTTTTAATTGCCTCTTCTTATTCTTATTTTTTATCCAAACTTCGTTTATTATTTTTCTTAAGAAAAATTTGAATTTTTGTCAATCTCATTTGCAGAAGAGGCGTCGACGTGAGACGATGACGATGACGGAATAATTGTGATGAAGTTGGCAAAACAACGGATAAACCAGCTTACAATGACACTCGACTTAAGATTTATATGAATCCTGGATATTCGCTCGTTAAGCGAGGGCAATAAAATCTGGTAGAGATGCGACTTGAATCATTTAGAGCTCTGTTGGAGCAATGTGTGAGAACGAGCAATTCGACCTTTGCGCGGGGTGTGAGAGTGTTTTTCACCCCTCTGGCACTTTGCTCTGTTGTCTGCAGCAGCAGCAACAGCAATGGACCGATAGCTGCAATAGCAGCGTTGCGCTACTCGCCGACTCGCGCATAGACAGAGGCGAAGCTTTCTCTCAAAGAACAATTTGAATTCTGTCAAACTCATTTGCAGAAGAGAGGTCAACGTGTGACGATGACTATGACACGGGGAATAATGGCTGAATAATTTTCATCAAGGTCGAAAGACAACTGATAAAACAGCTTACATGAATCTCGGACTTTCACTCGTTAAGCGAGGGTAATAAAATCTGCTAGTTATGCGACTTAAATCATTTAGAGCTCTGGAGCAATGTGTGATACCGAGCAATTGGACCTTTGCGCGGGGTGTGGGGGTGTTTTTCACCCTTCTGGCACTTTGCTCTGTTGCTGGTAGCAACAGCAACAGCAATGGAGCGGCAGCTGGAATAGCAACGTTGCGCTACTCGCCGGCTCTCGCGCATAGACAGAGACGAAGCTTTTTCTCGAAGAATAATTTGAATTTTGTCAAACTCATTTACAGTGGAGAGGTCAACGTGTGAAGATAACTATGATAAGGGGAATAATGACTGAATAATTTTCATCGAGGTCGAAAGACAACTGATAAAACAGCTTACATGAATCTCGGACTTTCACTCGTTAAGCGAGGGCAATAAAATCTGGTAGTTATGCGACTTAAATCATTTAGAGCTCTGTTGCAGTAACGTGTGGGCATGAGCAATTAGATCTTTGCGCGGGGTGTGGGGGTGTTTTTCACCCCTCTGGCACTTTGCCTCGTTGCCTGTAGCAGCGGCAAATAGCAACGGAGCGACAGTTGCAATTGCAGTGTTGCGCTACTCGCTGACTCTCGTGCATAGACGGAGGCAAAGCTTTCTCTCGAAGAGAGGCCGAGGACGAGTTCCAGTTATCAGATCCGCCGACCGAGATACTTCCGGCCGACGGGGTCTGCGAGCTCGCCCGGATCTAGATACGCTCAAGGAGATATAGCTAGGGAGTAGGAGTAGTCGAAGCAGAGGACGGAAAAGAGAAGGACCTCGCCGTAAAGTCCGAGCGGGTAACCGGGTTAGTGCGTCTACGAACGAGTAAGCACCATTGGCGTAATGCTCATTCGTTGGCTTTCTCGTGAACGTCCTTAAAAAAATACAATGTGTATGTTTTACTAAACCACCGTATGATTAAACCCAGTCTTGGCTTAATACCGATGGCAAATAATTTGAGACCAAAATAAATGTAATTGTGGTGACGCAATAGTTGATCAGTGCTAACTACCGTCGCTTGATACTCATTACTAGGCCAAGCTTTGGCCACATTATCTAGATCAGCCTTATATGGATTGTTCAACTTATGGTGTCAATATCTTGGTGTCATGACGAAATGCAAATATTGGCTATGGGTCGAATTTATTCTTCCAAATTTGAATTCAAGTTCGTATTTGAGATCAAATTTCACATGTTATTTCATAATTCAGTTCAAATCGGGACTATAAATTTGATCCTGAATGTGTTCTCAGTACTTGAGCCATCGTTGATGCACAGTAATTTGTCATTAGTCGCCCCTCATTTCCATTATTTATTTAATTTCATATTCGCTCATTGATTTCATGTTATCCCAAAACAACAATCATGTTAAACCAAAATGACAATGTTTGTATGGACTGACCATCACCAGTCATTTATAGTTCCTGGAACCTATTTGATTAACATTAATTCACTTCATGCATCAACATTGTGATTGGATCACCAACCTATCAAAATCCGAGAATTTGTCTTTGTTGGTGTAGATTTATAGCCCTATATTATTCTTTCTCTGGCAATAAAAATATCTCAAAGTGTCAACCTCGACCCAAGGCCCAGATTCGCAAAGGGTCTTCGAGAAAGACAGAAGGGTATACATCTTTAGCAATAAATCTCCGATAAATCGATGTCACGACGTACTCGAGATCCCATAGAGAAGGAAGGTGTTTCACTTCGATATAGTCGCATATCACGAAAATTCCGCTTTCGAGGTAGACCTTCCTGCAGCTACCATTGGTGGTCACGTATCCGTAAATCAATCAGGTGCTTACCATTTACCACAACCCTTAAGACCCGAGGGTTTGAACCCCCTCGAATGAAAGCACATAGCGTAAGAGACGATGCTGCTGGTACTATATATAGTGAATACCAGCACAGAGTATGTTCCAGTGTCCATAACCTATACATAATATATATACAGTACCTGCATGTGTATGGTTGATACCTTCAAAATGGCCTCTTTACTCGTTACACAGCGTTTGTTCTCCCGAATGCGACCCGTTCACCATCTATAAATAAGGATTATCGTGTCGCGACAATTATAGTGGAAACGCGTTTCACAACAGCCCGGAAAGTATGGGCTCACCGACCTGAAGGTCCTTCGGAGCCTATCGAGAAGCTATTGTGAAGATTGGGAACGAAGAACGTGGACGAGGTGAGTAGCAGCAGGCCACCATCCCTTTCGGGCATCGCGTAAATCCTCTCGGCTCTTGGCGTCGAGGGTGCACGCGAACGCGACAGTGCCAAAGGCTGGGAAGAACCCCGAGAATGAGGGAAGGCAAGTGAGAATGGGCGAAAGCTATTTCCATTTCAAGACGCCGATTTATTCCCACCCTGTCACCGCACTAGATCGGAGACACTTCGCTTCACCCCAGATTCGTAAACGTAATGGAATCCTCGGAATCCCAGCAGATACACGCTATTCTGTATTACACTATCCCACTTAGAAGCTGTGTAGGCAATAATATTGAAGAAACAGACAGATGAACCGATACTTCAATACATTTTTTCTTTCCTGTCGCTTTTTGTAAGTCTAATTTTATTGTAGCGATTGATGGAGTGATTATTCCGTGTGCACGCTGCGAAGCTGAATTTCTATTGGAGAGTACTTTATGCGCACAAGTAAATCTCAACGAAATATGTAGTTATAGCTGTAAACGTGAATAGACGATGATGGGAACAATTTGCTTGATAATTATTCAAGCTGTGACCGAGCGGGTGATCGAAGCTGCGGGTGGTACGCTACCCGTGCTTTTACTCCTATTGCGTTATTCCTTTATATTTAATTATTTTTCTATTCTGTTCTCTGAACAGAAGATCTCCTTGTATAACCATTCCGCCCCAGTGACGTGCTTCAGTGCACAATGTATTTTTTCATTTGATACAATTTTTTTTTCATTATTGCCAGAGTTTTGATCATCCCATCGTCTATGAATATGACATCTTCGTAACGATTTCGAAGAAGTGATATTTGCAGAATTCGAACTAAATATCTATCTGCAATATTTGATGTTCAATGATTTAAAGATTAAACGACATGGAAAGAGATTACGTGCGCATTACGCCATTTTTCATAGATTCTCAACATATCACTGTATGAATGTGAACATTTCAGACAAATAAACGACGAAGTTTCCGATGGAAAGAATATAACAATTTCATTTCATAATAAACATTAATTATTTACAATATTTTTTAACGGCTAAAATATGCATCGAAAAAATCTGAACAAATAGTGAATTCTTTAACCAGTAAGAAGAACATTTAAACAGATTATTTGCCCTATTTGATGACAAGAAAGTTCCGAGTGGCTGACTTGACGTGTTGTGCTTTATACATAAAATGATTATATATATTTAATGATTAAAGGTAGAGAACCCAATGATTATATTCACTGATCAAAACACCCCAAAGTCATCCAAGCTGACTATATTTCCCATCATTTTATATCCCAGTATTTCGAAACTCAAAAATTCATATTATTGTTTAACAAGGGTTATTTATATTCCACATATAAAATTACAGCAAATATTTGAGAGTGTAGGGGGCTGGGTCTCATTGTGAACGCTTGAATCCAATATCATCTGGCATGTTTCGCAAGCGCTTTTAATTTGGTATGCTATTCTGTGACGTTAATAGAGAAAATATAACGGAGTGGGTAACGCGAAATATAAATTTCAAATAAAAAATATTCGTATCACCATTTTGTTCGGTACGCGTCGTTAAATTTCCACCGAATTTATCGTACCCTCTGGTAGCGGGGTTGTGGAATTGATGAAAAATATATTTCATACGTTGGAAAATTGGTTCGTTCTGATTATCGCGGAGTAGCATATTGACGAGCGTTGAGGATTTATAGGGATCTCTCTGGGTTTGGCGATGGCGAGCTTGCTTATCGATCGGTCAATTTTACTGGGGCGTTGATCATTGAAGCACATGAAGTGTGTCGATGCGACTCGCATATCCACGGGGACCACCCGGTTCGTCGGTTTGCGTCGGATCACCGGCGACAGTTGAGGCTGCGATGATGTTAATTCAAAGCGAAGGTCTTTGGGGAACGCAACAGGCCGGAAATATTGTGAAATAGATAGATGCCGATTAGGATTGTATCTGGTAGGGTGTGAGCGAGAGGAAGCGATCGGAAGGGAGAGGAACAGGAATGACGAGCTCGGGGCATCCGCATAGGAAGAAGATAGAATCCCCGTTGAAGGTCCTGGACCTTCCATTTCGATCCCCTTGGCTTAGGTTAGGGTAAATCGAGGATAAAACCCATAGAGCTTGGGGTGCCGAGCTGCGCAGACATGGAGGGTGGCAGGGACCGTAGGACGAAGGACTGGATTATATGACGAGGGAAACGATAACGAATCTGCTTCGAACTAAGGGATCTTGTGCTTGGATAGATCGGCTAGATATAGCTATCGAAATTGATGATATCAATAGGGTTTCCCTTTTTTAATATTTCTCTGAAAATTCTGCGCCGTTTCTATATTTCCAGATTTCCAGAGATGTCAAGACTTTTCGTCCCATTTACTAGAAAGACATCTCCGATTTTTATTTGTAAAAATTTCTGATAAAATTTATAAGAATAAACTCTTCGTACAATCTTAAATTCTCTCTTTTGTTTCCTCATACAGGAAGCTTTGCTTTCATTAAAAAACTTTTTTTTTTTGGGATTTCCATGTAATTTAAATTCTTTTCGGGACTTTCATATAACAATATAATTTGTACTGTAATTCAGATCTTATGACTTTTAATTTTTTGGAAAAATAACTCTAACTTTTGTAAAACTTGAGCTATTTTGCTAAAAAGTTCTTCATACAGAGGTGCTGGTGTACTCAATATTTTTTGGTAGTGAATTTGGTTGAAATCGGTTAAACGGTTTCAATTTTATGGAATTTTGAATTTTTCACAAATTTGGCGCTATTGTATTAATTTTAGTAAAACGTGAGATAGTGAGCACAACATTGCTAGATACATTATTTAGTGAAGTTCGGTAGAAGAATTCAAATTTTTGTAATTTGAATTTTTTACGATTATCTCAAGACGACTGAAATTTCGGTCCAACTTCAGGTTTGAAAGTTTATTTAAAACATACTAAGTAAGAATTTGCACATAGCGTTCTCATTATTTTTCTCTTTTTACAGAGCTTTCTCTGGGAAAAAGCCAAAATCGTTGAACAGATTTCAAGTAGCATACACAGAGATAACACTGTGATAGTTGTTTGCAACACAAACCAAGGAATTTATGTAACTACATTTTTTCCGTCAAATATTTTCCAAGTTACCGCCGCCAAAAATCCGCTTAAATCGGGGGACCACCGAAGCCGCAGATTGACCGCGCGGTTTTGATATGAATTTTTAATTAAAAATCATACAAATGACTAGCAATAATTCAATATTTGAAATCACCGTATTTAGTACAGGTTTACCAGATTTGGCTACTTATCGCCAAATTGGCTACTTCGAAGGCGTCTTTGGCGTCGCAATTTTGAAATTAGATCCTTGGCGATTTTTGGCTACTTTAGAATTTTCTTCCGTTATTTCTAATTTTCGTCGATTTTCACTGAAATCGAAGCCTCAAAACGGTAATCTACTTTCTCCTCCAAAAATATCTCAATGCATATCTCTACGTATTGCTCATTAAGATTGTTTAATATATTATGTTTACGTTAATTATCCGTTTATCGTTTATGCGACGATATTTTGAGACATATTTTGGTACTCGTTACATGTATCTTCAACACTTCGTCAGATGACTCTGTCCTTCGTCGCTTATTCCCGTGAACTAACGGTCATTTCTGATTGGCAAGTTTCTATGCTAGTCGTATAAATAGTGCACCAAATGTTTTGCAATATTACAATGTAATATTTGAAAATAAAAATTGAATTATATAAATTATCATACATTCAAGCTTCTTTTTGTTTGTACCTACAAATCACAAAATTCACAAGGTTAGTAAAAAAATCCAGGATGGCGCCAAAGTATAGTTATTTTGGCTACTTAGAGATATTCAGTAGAGAATTTTGGCGTTTTTAGGAACCCTGTGGATTGGCTACGTTTGGGAACTTCCGCGACAGCTTTTGGCGACTCGAGGTACTGTTCATCGGGCAACCCTGATTTAGTCGTGAAATCACTTAAAATCCGTAACTTACTGAAATGAATGATATACCAAAACTGGAAATCAATAACGTGCCATTCCATATAGAAAAGCAGATGCTCAATATTATACGACACATGCTAAACGACATATGAATCGTAGATATTGAATGAAAGAATTATTTGTATTTAATGTTTCTCTAGGGCAGTGCTTTGGAATATCAGCGATAAATACTACATTGCCGAGATTTCTCGCTCTCTCGCTTCGTTTGTGTATTCGGACACATTGAAATACGGTGCAACACTGTATAATCAACGACCGATTTACTTGGAGCTTTCTAATCAGTCCCGCCGAGACTACAGAGCACAGTAGCACTGTACGTACTGTATATACGTGCATGTACATTCGCACACGGTACAGTTTCGTCGATTTCAGTGGTAGTTCATTCACTTTACATTTATCGTGTTTAATCGCGAACGCTAGGCGGCGCCTGGTTGGGCTAACTCCAGTTCCAGCTATCCAAAATCCACGCACATTATCACCTCCAACGTATACTCTGTGCCCATGCTCTCCGGATCTACAGATACATGTGTGTGTATAACGCCAACCGAGCGAACAAACCGGAGGTTAAACTCGCTCGAATAAACCCGCCGGCTCCGGCAAACATTTCCGCTTTTCGTCTGTGTTTCCCTTTCTCTCTTTCCCTTTATATACCCTGAATAAATAATGGCTTTACTCTATGAATATGGCTTCTAAACTTATGATTAAAAAAATAAAAATAAAAAACAACAAGATTTATACTTTGAATTCGTCGCTATTACGTTACAATAAAATTCAATAGCCACCTTTCAGCGTATGAAAGAAATCTGGGCATCTGTTTGTTGGATAGTCGAAGACATTGATGTATCGCAGTGGTTGTGAATGAAATGACCGAGGTAATAATTTACGCTCTATGTATATCGCTGTACTACTTACTCGATATTCACGTTCGAGTTAACGGAGAATCAAAATAATGGTTGGCATTCTGATTTTATATACTATGCAGATGGAGACCTGTATGAATATTGTAACGAGATGAAGTTGAGATGGAAAATGGCATTCAGAATTTGAAAAAAAAAACAGAGGAAACTTGTAATTTCCTGCTTGCTATTCGACATCGACGGTATATGTAACTGCATCGAACGTCTCTAGTTCGTAAACATCACTGTCTGTTCTCTTCTTGAGTTTCCATCGTGTTAAACGATTTTTCGTTCGTTGGAACATCAAACCAAATGGCACAACAAAAGGAGGTTGCATAGAGGATGAATATTATTTGCACGTGCCTCAAGGGCGAATAGTAATTTTCAATATCTTTTCCATTTCCGAAAATCACAGTTGGGTACGGAAGAAAAAAGTTATGCGATATGATAGGAGCGTGAGGGTTTTGACGCTCTTCGCACAACACGAGTCTCGGAGGGTGAAAAACATGGCTTTTCAATGGGGAGCCAAGAGCCCTCAAGTTTTTCTTGAATGGGTTCGCCTTGAAATTGTTGCTGGTATATTCTACGAACGAATTTTCTCGATATAGATGGATTCCAGACGAATTGTTCGATATGCTTTCCGGGCGTAAAATCTGTTAGAATTCAACCCCTCTAGTATACAAGCACTCTCGTTTCTCCCCCTGTAGCTACATTGATATTTATTCCATGTCATTTTCGAGACGAAATATAACAAGCCACCACAACGGAAGTCGCGTCTTTTCCATCCATTCTTTACGATATTGTTGTACCTATGACAGGGCGGTCATTATCCGGTACTTATCGCGTTAGACGATACAGTATTTTTCTTTGTAGGGGAACAATCTAAAGGAATGTCGATTGTGATATGAAATCGGATAGACGGTTGCTGCGGAAAGAAATGTGAAAAATATAAGCGAAAAGAGAGCAAATATATAAAAAGAAGAAGAGAACACATATTACAGCGAGGCGGGATTCTCGGGTATCTCCAGAACGACGCATTACCTCCAACCATGTGTGTCTTCTTATCAAAAGTGGAACAAAAAAAAAAGAAAAACTCAGTCGTTCCAGGATATAAACGAGAAAATAGAAAAATATACGCACGCAACGATGTGGAAACACACTGAGTTGGATGGACTTCGTATGGTAGCTAGTAGTAAATAACGGATGGCAGAGACCTTTGTTGATGAACCATTTCAAAGGGATGGTTGTCTGAGATTAACCAGGATAAAAGTCCATTCGCATCATCACTATATATATATGCATATATATTAGGGCTGTTCAAAAAAACATAATTTCTTTATAACCGGTTGCTTCTGAAATGCTGTATTGATTATCGCAAAAAAAAATTTTCGCGAAAGCTGGGAGTTGTGCGATGATATTAAGTACTGCCGCATCAAGGCCAAAATTCTTTAAAAACGACGATTTTTAGAATTTTTTTTTTTACTTGATGAAGCGCTCATGGATATTCTGGTTGCTTTCGATAGACTATGAAATTGTGCAAAGGCAGAAACATGTTCGATAATGTTTAGTACTGCCGCATCGACATTGAAGTTAACAAAATCAAAAATGAAATCCTTTAAAACATTGAAATATTCATCTGCTCATCGACTATTTCGCGCCTTTTTAATGACAAAATGGCTCATGAAACGGGAGTCCTGTATGATCAAATTTAGTACTGCCGCATCGATATCGCAGTTTCCCAAAATTCGAAAATTGCTTATCATCATCATGATTATGATCATACATGACTCCCGTTTCAAGAGCCATTTTTTTTATTTGAAATCGCACGAAATAGTCGATGAGCAGACGAATATTTCAATGTTTTAAAGGATTTCATTTTTTGATTTTGGTAACTTCAATGTCGATGCGGCAGTACTAAACATTATCGAACATGTTTCTGCCTTTACACAATTTCATAGTCTAGCGAAAGCAACCACAATCTCCATGAGCGCTTCACCACGTAAAAAAAAAA
Organism: Ephialtes manifestator; assembly: GCA_963970395.1. NCBI lineage: Eukaryota > Metazoa > Arthropoda > Insecta > Hymenoptera > Ichneumonidae > Ephialtes > Ephialtes manifestator. The sequence continues at coordinate 2,639,297 of OZ019980.1, forward strand.
TTTATACAAATCGCCGCTTTTCATGAATTTCGGCCTTGATGCGGCAGTACTTAATATAGTCGCACAACTGCCAGCTTTCGCGAAAACATTTTTTTTGTGATAATCAATACAGCATTTCAGGAGCAACCGATTATAAGAAAATTATGTTTTTTTGAACAGCCCTAATATATATATATATCGGCAAGTTATAGAGTTGGGCTTAGGAAAGTAAAAAATAAATAGAACTTGGGTGGGACGTATAAGGAGATTTTAAATAAATAAATTGAAGCGTGAGACTCCACTTCATGAGAGAATTCGAAAAGTCGGTCCTAAAAGCATGAGAGGAGGGGGGGTCAGAACCTGTGGACCAAATTCGGTTAAGACATCTTTAATCGTTTTAGAGAACATTGTACTAATAGAAATAGGCATATTCGCGCCATATCACACGGAGAAAAATTTCTGTGTTGTGACAACATAAAAGGAGGACAATAAAAATCGTTACGTTAGGCTGGTAAATCTTTTGTTCGGCTGACAAATCAGCTTTACGATGCTGACAAATCTTTTGGTCGGCTGACAAATCTTTTTGCTGGGCTGACCAATCATTTTGTTAGCCCAACAAAACGATTTTTGTTGTCACGACACAGAAATTTCTCTCCGTGCAGTACAACACATACTTCGGCCTTTTTGCGAGACACTACACCGAGAGAAAAAGTTTCATTGATTCACGGAAATCTTTGCCAATGAAATGAAATACATGAATTTCAATACTATCTTTTCTTTGAATGATCTGCAACTCAATAAAAAGTAATGACATTGATTCGAAGAAACATTTCTTTAAACCAATGAACCGTTTTAATTGATTTCAAAGATATCGTCTCTGATTCAATGAAACCTTCTTCTTACCAGCTCAAAATTTCGAAACCTATTTTGTTCTGAAGTACCGACAGATAAAGCTCAAATTTTGTGAGTTTGTAAGGAAGTACAGCTGAAATAGGCTAAGCTTCTGGCTCCTCGAATCTCGAAGCCTTTCGTTCGGAAGAACCAGAAAACAAAAAAGTGAGGTTAGGTGCGAGAGAGAGATCAATGAAAACGTTTCTTTGAACCAATGGAAACGTCTCTTTAAAACAATAAAACTGTTTCTTTATTATATGTTCACTAAGTAAATCTATATTTACAGGGAATGAAATATTCTCTTTATGCCCTTAGCAATGAACGCAGGATGGTGAGCACGTGGGGTGGCGAGGGTTTCTATGCCCCGTACTGACTGCCAGGAAAAAAGTTGCTTTCAAAAGGTCTCATCGCCGTCGTTGCTTTCGCGGTGTCAAGAATGGATAGGGTTTTTTAGGTTCTTGAAGTTTAGGATCTGAAGAACCGCTAGGATCCCGAGTTGAAATTTAGACCCTTTTCAAAACCTAAATGTACCAGTCCCGTGGGGTAAACGGAGATCCCTCCATTCGTTTGACACTCGTCAAAACCTCCGAAAATGGCAGATATTACCCGAATGGAGTAAACGGAGTCCAATGTAGACTGAAATTCTTATGTTTGGACCTCCAATTAGGTTGTACAGAGTGAGATGAGGTTCTTAGACCCTTGTATAAACCTCCAAAAGTGGCATATTTTACCCATTTTCATTCAACAAAGGGTATTGGAAGGGTTTAAATTTCAACTCGGGATACCCCATCAGAAGCTTAGAGACATCATTAATGATGTCTCTAAGTTTCCTATGAGAACCGCCGAAGACGTCTTATTTTTTAATAATCTTTACATCGGCGGGGTAAGGGGGTGTTGTATGTGTTGGGTCACTGGAGCGCAAGGCTCGTGCCGTATGATGATATATCGTGCCTATAGTCGATATAGTCAAGCATGTACCTACTTCTCTATGTAGACATACCTATCATGTACATACGAGAATGACGCACCTAATTCGCACCTACCCTTCGGCTGTTGAGATAATACAGCACTGTAGGCAAACAGTGACCACATATACCATCAAAGGTATGTACAAACGCCTCGCATGTACCACTTGCACTGTGTACGCATACGCGTTACATATACATAGTCGTAGAAGCATACGGAGTCCCATAAATTTAATATCAGCGGGAAGGACATCTAAATTACATGAGATACGCGAAACTGTTTGGCACGCTTTAACTCAGCTTTCTGTGTTTCTCGCAAAATAAGATAAGTACCTACAGTTTTCATCTTTCTAGAGGTACAAAAAGAATATGTACTTGTTTAACATTAAATGTTTTATGAAAGTTTGTTTAAGTTGAAGAGCTTAAAGTAATAAAGAAAACGAAAAGATAACACGCGTTTTATTTAATTTATGAATTTCCTGCCTGGAAAGTTCCAGGTAAGAAGCCTTACTCGAACCTGATCACGGCTCGAACAGGTATCCTGATTACGGCCTGAGCTATTTCCCCGATCATGGCCTGAACAGTTCTCCGATCATGGTCTTAAGAGTCTCCCTGATCATGGTTGTATCCCATATAGGAAACGCCAGCAGTGACAATAGGCCCAATGGTTGGCCGAGTAATGGCTATCAACCGTTGGTTGCCAGTATTGGTTAAACTCTAAACCAGTGCTGACTACCAGCATTGGGCTGTGTTCACTGCCCGAGCAAAGGCTTCCAGCATTGGCCGAGTAATGGCTAGGAACTGTTGGCTGCCACTATTGGTAGTACTCCGAACCAGTGCTGGCTCCCAACATAGGCCATTGTTCACTGGCCGAGTAAAGGCTATCAGGAGTGTGCCAGTGTGGGGACCATTGTCTTAGGTCGAATACGTTTCTCACGTGTGTCAGCCAGTCGTGAACAGACATAGGCCATTACGCACCGTCGGCACGTTAGCGACGACCAGCATAAAAAACATATTTCCTTTCCTACCATTTAAACAAGATTTTGCACTGGGAATTTTTTGTATCGGCCATTTTTTATCCTTTATTTTCGAGTTTAGATTAGTAATGAATTATCCTAAGAAGCCTGCGTACTCAATTTTATCAAAATGAAGTCAGTTTTTATATATTAGCCGCCATATTGGATTCAAAAAGGCTCTCTGTTTCGTGTTTCATACAAATTATATAAATTATTGTCATTTGGACGGCCACATTGGATCCTCCATTTTGAATTTCTGAATTCAGATTTGAGTTCTTTAATCAGTGGCTTCAAAAACATCCGTGTACCAAATTTTATCCAAATCCATCTGATGTCCCGGTGATTGTTATCCTAGATGCAACTATTATGGACTTAAAGTATAAGAAACCCACATAGTCGGTTTGGTCTAGTGGTTAGCGTGCAGGTTAGGTAGTTATGTAGTTTAGGTAGGTCGTATAGGTCGTAGGTTCAAATCTCGCCAACATCACTTTCCCGAAAGCTATCGAAGAAATTGTATCCGTGGACGATTTCCTTTTTTTTTCAAATGATAATAGAATAACATTATTAAAATTATTGGAGACGATCCGTTAGCAAATATATCTTTTTAAATTAATAATTAATTACTAAATTGATTATACTGAATATTCCCGCCATTACTTGCCCAATACTGGCCGTGTTTGTTACAATTCCAGTACCCGGCCGTGCACAACTACCAGTACTGGCCCGAAGTTATCATCCAGCAGTCAAGCCCGTGCTGCACCAGTGCTGGTTACCATTGCCGCGCCGTTGCTGGAAGGCTGGCCGCCAGCACCGGCCCAATGCTCGGCCAATTATGAGCCCCTATACGGGATCAACCACAATGTTACGTTTTGGCAACGGGCCCGGATCGGTTGCCTTGACACTGCCAGATAAGGAACTACGGCCTACCTGATAACGCCCTTGTTGCGCCAGTATCGGAATATCTACTCGGGCAGTTAAACTTGACGTAATAACGGTCGCGCGCGGTACATTATGAATTTATACGTGACGTGGAAATTCGTGCGGATAATGCAAATTTAATTGTTTATATGTACTCAATAAACACGTCTCAGAGTGCATAAATAATATTCCATGAGAACAATGTATAGCTGGTATTTTTACGGGACAAGGGACGATACTAAGAGAAAATTAGGGGTGGCAGAAATGAATTATCACAAGCCTGAAGTCTGCGTTTTAGAGTATATACGCATGTAAGTCTGCACTCCCTTGCGGCAATGAATATGCCGGAGCCGGTGCTACACATTTACACCCACGATCACTTACCCACACCATAACATATAGTAAACATATATATACCGATCCAATATCGCATCTAGACACCTTTGTTATTTCGTTCCTTTGATCCAACGCTCCGCCGTTCGCTTTTTCCTCCTCCACTTTCCCTTCTCACACCAGCGTGTACGCAGTTTGTAGTGTTTTACTCTTTCCGCCGTGGAACCGATTTTAGAGGGTGCAAAAAAACTAAACATCATACAGGGACAGAAAAGGATGACGGAGGATGTAGGAGGAAGGACAAAGAGTAAAGGGAGGAGAATGGGGAATCGCCGAATAAACGCAAGGAGAACCTTGCGTGGTTTGACCGCTTTTTTTGCCCTCTTTTTTCACTATACATATATCGCACTGCTACGTAGCATTAAGAGTAGCCTACCTCGAGATCGAAGAGTTTCTGCTGGCAGAGTCCATTTGCGATGTGTACACAATCCTTTGACCACGAGGACAGAGAGCACTCGCACAACCAATGAAAGCCACGTAATCATAACTGGCTACTCTGAAACGAATCGATACGTTTTTTTTCCTACCATTTGTTCTCTTCTCTATTTATTTGATTTACTTTCACCGCGACGGCCAACGGTAAAGGGACTGATTGAATGTGCTCCGCACGCAATGCGCTTTTTACCAATTTGTTTTCCTTTCAGTGATGTTCAGCCATCACGTGTGCTCGTGGTCTGAATGATATCACTAGAAAAAAAATTGTTTTGAGTGATATCATTGCAACATTCTTGAATGACTTCACCTGAATTATCGACACAATACAGTGTGGAAAATTGTATAGGGCGACCGTTCCTCGCGAAAATAAAGTACATACACGACATATAAAATAGTCCTCATATTGACTACACCGAGAAAAAACATTTCATTGATATCAAAGAAATTAGTGGATTGCATTTTTTTTTTCATTGACTTCAAGGAAATGTTTCTTTGCTTTCAATGAAATGGTGCATTTGAATTTCAAAAAAGGGTTTCTTTGATTCAAAGAAACAGTTTCCTTGACGGCAGCTGATCCACCAACGGTTAGTGCCTTCGCGTCAGTCGCGTTGAGTCATTAGTCGAAAAGTCGACAAAAATGTATAGGCAGGTATTGGTGTTTATTGAAATCAATTACTTCTATAACCTTTTTGTATCTAGTACGGCATGGAAAAATATTTTTTTTAAAGCAACTTTTGCCGTGCTTTCATTCCTTTAGCGACATGTCATTTTTATAGGTTACATTTTTATTTTAGTATCTTGAAGACGATTTCTGTGAAGTCAATGAAAAACGTTTCTTTGGTTCAAGGAAAACTCACTAATTTAATATCACTACATTTAATTGGATTTCTCATGATTGAAAGAAAATATAATATTAGCTTAAGTATATTATTTCATTGATTTCAAAGAAATGTTTCAGAGATTAGAATTTTAATGAAATTTCCTTTAATGAGGGAAATTTTTTCGTTCGATGTACATATGGTAGTTTTAAATATCGCTATGAAAATTTATTTATTTACAATTAATGAATAGTTCATATCACGGTGACATTTTTCGTGTTTTTATCGACTACACGGAAGGAAATTGTTGGTTTTGACAATTATGTTTCCAATTTGTTGTACACAATGTCTCAAAAATTAGTTGCCTCAACCATATCGAATAGTAACCTGAACTATTCACGATTAGTTATCGCGAGATTAGTGAGGTTAACCAATCCAATCGTTGGAACTACCACTCGAATCGTCGGTATTATCATTCGAATCGTTGGCACTACCATTTAAGTTGTAAGGGAAATGGAATAATCGATTGGTTGTATCAATTCATTTTTTGATTATGGCAACTAATCTTTTCTCTCAGTGTAAGGATAGAGTTTATAGGCTTATTCTCGGTATTCGAATTTTTATAATAAACCACGAAAAAATAAATACATTGTAATGACAACTAAAATATATTTTTCCTCCGAACAAAACTGTACTTTGTAACGGATTAATATTTAGGTTATTAGCACAAGGACATTTTGAAGCCAGTTATGAAGATCGTTGGGAAAATCTCGAAAATTCTCTCACTCTTGTTTTTCTATCCATTCACTTCTCGTTCTTCTTCTTATCTTAGTCCTTTCCGGTTGGGGTTTACCTGGTGGCTGACAGTGCATACGGAAACGTGCTCGCAGGTGTTTGCGCGTTATTTTCTCAGCGACAATATCCTCTCTTTAAAAAAATACGGGACATTGAAAGTTAAAGTACACTTAAATGAGTTTTTAAAAACCGTCTGATTGCTCAGTGGATGGCGATGTCGTGGATCTAACCTAAAAGCGCGCGCAGTCTTAGCAAATTGTAAAGATGCAATCTTATATACACTGATTTAAAAAATCGTTAGAACCAACAAAATGTGCGGTTGCAAGCGGCGAAAAAAATATTTTGTCGATTGGACATAATATTTGGTAATGGTAATCGAATCATTTTTGGATTCTATCAGCTGTTGCTTCGATCAATTACATATTTCATTCGATCATAAGAATATTCTTTTCGCCGCCCGCACACGCACGTTATGTTTGTTCTAACGATATTTTTTATCAGTATACAGTAGAACATCGATTATCCAAACGTCAATCATCCAAAACGTCAGCCAACCGAATGAGGATTTAATTTAGTCGAACGTCAATCAACCAAATGATGATTTAGTTTATTCGAACGGCAATCAACCAAATGATGATTTAGTTTATTCAAACGTCAATCAGCTGAATGACGATTTGTTTTATACAAAGCATCAATTATCCAAGTAGAGATTCAGTTTATCCGAATATCCGCGATTTAACAGCGCAAAAAAACGAGTTTCTGTCGTAAAGTAGAAGAAAACCCTCGATTTTTTTTCCAAGGAAATAGAAGATAGATATATATTGTAACCGAGAAAATACTTTCTCCGGCACCTTCGTCCGCGTTTCCTCAGCGCCAAAAGACGACCCTAAATAAAACAATGATAACGCCGATTTGACTCGGCCACTAGCTGATTCGGCAGCAAGACAAACGGGACGGCTAATAATCGACTAGCTCAACTCTTAACGGTAGAGGGGCGGGGCCGACACGCACAAACAAAATCAACTCAGTTCTAGCAGGAAAAATTAATTAACAATTTATTAATAAATAGTAGCAGATTCTTTTACAAATAATTTTGAACCATGGGGGCCAGAAAATTTTACAAGAATTAATATGAATAATTATGGTGGAATAGGAACGAAAAATTTTAAAGTAAACTTTAAAAGGATCAATTTTAACAACAACAAAAAATATGTTAAATAACAAAAAATGAGAAAATTCAGTAACGCAATACTGTACGACAACTAAATACCGGAATTTTTCGATCCCGAAAACTTCAATACATTTTCCTACTTATGATACTGAACGCCATATTATATATGACACAGAGAATTTATACAAGAGAATATTATCGTGCTGCTCGAGCAATAATTACTCATAACGGAACAGCTAGAGTCAGCAGTCTCAAAACGCACGGGTTATTCGTGGTTAACGAATTTCCTTAAGAATAATCCTTAACTCTAGACACAAGACAAAAAAAAATATGGAAAACTTTTACCTACAGACTTCGGCTGATTATTCTTCAGTACAGTTGTTTCGTTCAGCGCGGAAACAATCTTCCGATACAACAGCTCGATTCAGCGATTAGTAACTTATTACTTAACAGAAATTAATAACGGAATTACTATCGCAACAGGTAACTAAACAATTAAATCTCAATAAATTCCTTTAAACGGTTATCCGACAGAAAATATAAATAATTATAACGGCAAAATTTTACGTGACTCAATTATAAATCCGACCAAAATAATTTTAGATGAAATTTTCAACAGAACTAATAAGTTGGCTAAATTTCTCGACAACAAAATGCGGGTAGACGAACACTAATTCAAGACTGAACTCACGAAATAAACCGAAAAAATCTGAATTTTAAAATCATTTAATAAACGAAAATTTCTGACTTAAGAGACTAACTTATACTAAACTTTCCGCGACAGCTTTTCTTTCTTCCAGGGGCAAAACTTACTCATTTTAAATACTGAACTGAACGGGTTCCTGATAGGGTTTGGCTTAGGATAGCAATACAAAATACCGGACAATTTTCCCGAGGGATTATTCCGGAACGACAGCTTAAACCCTGCAAAATTACTGACTGAATAACTGACTCCATTAACTGAATAACTGACTCAATTAACTCACGTAAAATTGACGATATTTTCTAACAGTTCAGACTAAGCTTACCTACACCCCTCACTGGTTTGGTGGTTGATTTTTCTGACATTCTTCCTTTTCCGGGGGAGGCTGACGAACTGACTTCCTCAAGGACTTTTGTAAATTTTCTGCGTCCAAGATGTTACCGACAAACTCTGGGCGCGTCCGCCGACGATTACTGTTCAGCACGAAAAACTACGGAGGTGTTGGTGATCGCTCCCAATTTTGCGAATCGCCCCATTTAGCGAAATTCCTCCCATCATTAGCTGTCACGTGAGAATCATCCGCCCTACTATTCTTACTCCTCGCTGCTCCTCGTTACGCTGTCCCTCATCACAATAATAAAATCGAGTTCTTCACACCCGACAGCGAGAAAAATGCGAGATAATGATTCGGCCTAATATCGAGACCCATGAACTCTGCTAGTTCAGTTGCATTTTAATTTTCTGCTCGGTGACTTTAAGTCCTCGACATCTGAAGGCGGCCCCGCCTCAGCCTGCGGTGCGGTAACTACCGTCGACCGGCCAACGCTGCTCTCCTGCTGATCCGGTGGACATCTTGGATAGAAAAGGTGCCGCATCGCGGTAGTGCAACGCCGAGAAATAGATCTTGTGCAGTGGCACTGTAGCGTTCCTTGGACCCCGTTGTCCGATGTTGGTGGCTTGTTTCGGCTGTTGCTTCTTGCTGGGTCCAGGGGCTGCTCCGGGGCATTTAATTAACTCCCACGAAGCGAAAGGTCCCTCCACATAACTCGGAGGTCCTCTGCTCTAATTTGGACAGAGCAAACCGCGACAGCTGATAAGGTTTCAATCGTCCGCGTCCCTCTGCCTTCATTTTTGGATCTTCGCCGACGAGGAGGATCTCGTCGGGACATCCAACCTTCAATTGGCATCCCCTCCGCATGAAGGTGAGGCTGACTGTACACCCCTTGGTTCCTCAACTCCTCCGGGCTAAGTGTTCGTTCCCGGGAGTTGAAACGAACATTTTGACAGCGCACGAAGATGCAGCTTCTTATGAAACTCCCTCCCTCGGTGGTTATGCTCAGCGAAGGGACCAGTGAGGAGCTGAGATACTCTAAATAATACTAAATTTCAATTAATTAATACTACTTAAAACTACTAAAATAGACCCCTGGAGAGAAATTCGACGGCGGACGTCCTATTTTAAACAAAATAAATAAATTACGTCAAAGGAACGTGGTGCCAGAAATCCACCACGTTACGATATAAATAATGCTATATTCAAAATGCTAATTGTCGTTGAATAGGTATATCCTGAAATTGTGAACGTTTCAGTAGCTTCCTTCTCCCGAACAAACAATTGCTATTTGGTTATCCGAATTTTCGATTATGCGAACGGTAGTCGGCCCAATTAGTTTGTATAATCGACGTTCCCAGATCCCGTATAGGAAATGTCAGCAGTTACAACGGGGCCAACGATTGGGCGAGTACTGGCTACCAACCGATGATAGCCAGTACTGGTTGACTATCGAGCCATCGTTGGGGCCAGCAGTGGCCCGCGTCCGCGACCAAGTAAAAACTGCCAGCATTTTGTCACGTCTGGCCCATTGTTGACAACCAGCGATGGCCGATAGACTTGTACCAAGCATGGGCCGCTGCAGTTTTCCACGGCTGGTCGTGGTGGGCGAGAGGTGGAAATCACGCGTCAAATTTTACGATCAATATGTCCACCTATTGTCGGGTGAAAATCAATCGAGATTTTTAAAAAAGTACGGAAGTGTCAGATGATCAGTGCATTAACGAAGCAGAGAATCCTCCCCCAAAGCGACAGAAAATAAATGGTAGTGTTCACAGTAACAGTGACAGCGGCGAAAGACCCGGAAGAAGCGACAGTGAACATAACATCAATGCAACAGACGTATCGCCCAATGAAAGCGTCGTTATTGAAAGTGAAGATTCATACAACAGTGAAAATATTATTAAAAATCCATTGGAAAATGTTCCCGAAACGATACAGTCTAAGTTGTCAAGCTGGGCATTGCGAAACATAGACACGTTAAGACTAAATGTGTGTGTGTGAAGCTCGGTAAAGTCTCATCATAGTTACAAAACTTATTTGGCTCAACTGAAATTAACTGATAATAACTAAATGTTTATTCCGCTATATTATCAATAGCTTTGTTGACCGTCGGCGAACGTTTATCGGCGATCATTGGCCACTATTGTGCCAGGAATAAGAAAAATAGGGACCAGTATTGGCCCATGGATGGCTGAGGATTAATGGGCGGCCATTTTCTACCGTTACTGGATTAGTAGTATCCACCGCTGCTGGCCAGTATTGGTCGCCAGCAATGGACCAGCACATGGCATGCAGCACTGGGCCGAAGTTATCATCCAGCAGTCAAGCCAGTGCTGCACCAGTGCTGGTTACCATTGCCGCGCCGTTGCTGGAAGGCTGGCCGCAAGCACCGTCCCAATGCTCGGCCAATTGTGAGCCCCTGTACGGGATAAAAAAAATATGTCAGTTTATCATATAAAATATGTCAGTATTCCAAAAAGTTGTATATTGCTCGCAAATATTTCTCGTATACCTTTGCGAAAATATATGACCAATATATGGAAAATATATACAAACGACATATTATGTAGTTAAAACGCCAAAATGTTGCATATGTCACATATACTTTGCACATATATTTATTTTCGTGCGGGTTGTACTTGCAAAAAAAGATGATTGAAAAAAACTTAAAGAAGTGTGAAGGAAGTGAGCACGATTTTACTAGCAGTACACCGAGATCAAAGTATAGTTAAGACATCTTAATAAATAAAATAACGCTTTTTTCTTTTTTTTGATGAATATTTATCGTATTATCGTAATTAACAGTTATAATCGATCAATAATCACTTACAGCTTTTACAAAAAGATGTTCATGTTTTTTAACAATCGCTAATAAAATAAATATGATATAAAACACCACAGAAATATTTATCAAGAAAATTAGAAAATTCACAAATAAAAAAACGTATTAATGACCAGACAATTGTCTGTTTTTGCATAGTTATTCGTGGAAGTTTATAAGTAATTTACTTTTTTACAGTCATTTCAAAGTTCAAATTTTTTATTGTCCCTAAATGATGAGTATTAAAAAGTAATCATTATGAAATTCATTACACCATAAATGTTCATTTCATAAAGTAACGGCAGCTTACCATTCTGTTCTGAGGTATTCGTAGAATTCTTCGCAGTGGAGATGGTGAATTGTATTGTGTCATCGCGAGTTCGCAGGCACTGACACCGACATCCAACTTGAATTACTGTAATCTTTAGCGATGAGTGGTTAATTCACGTTTCTAATGCAACACTTGCGCCAGGAATCCGCGGGTGATGGTATATATAGATACGGTAATAACTCGTTGGTTGTTTACTGCCCCCGGAAACGAGCTTTTCTTTCGTCGTACCGAGTAAACCTCCAACAATGGTAATAATCTTGGTAGCGACCTACGGTGGTTCGGCTTAATACTCTTTTTTCCAACTTCCACTCGTTACTTTGTAGTGCTTCTAGCTCAGCTCGTAGACTGCGTCGCCTTCTCGCTCTTTTTTCGCCTCTTTCTTTTATCTCTATAATTCCCTCTTTCTTTCTCGCGTCGAGTGCCACTATAGTGTGGCCGAGAGCGAGCACACAGGTACAGCAGCCGGGAGGACAAACGTTACAAAACACACCGGAGCGAAGGAAAACAATTTTCTTACGTCATATCGTGCTAATGGAAGGCCAAAAGTGTCAGAGTAGCCAGCAACAATATTCTTTGAATAGTGTGCTACTGTATACACGACATATATATATGCATACATGCTGATAGATTATAGCAAAAAGATATTGTTTTCTCGAGAAGACCTCACGTCTACGTGTTGCAGTTATGAGCTTGCCTAGCCAACGTTGCTTGTGCACATTCGGCCATTTGTCTCCTGTTAAAATGTTGTTTTTTTCTTTATTTTTTTATTTGTTCATTCCGGGATATGGTAGTTAACTTAGTATGCAACATTTGGCATTGATGTTGCATATGTCATCTACAAAAATATTTTCACATATATTCTTTGAAATATATAGCAAATATACAGCATACATGCAAAATATACGTGGCATATATATTTTTGACCCATGGAACTATTTTTGTATTTATATTATTAACTACATAGAGTAACAATTGGAAAAGTTTATGTAGATATAAAAATACTTGTATGAACTATGGTTATCAAACGATAGTTACAAGGACTACCGCGGTTTTCTCTAAGGCCTTTTCTGATTTTTTTCATTAACTCGTTTGTTGAAAATAACTTCGACCTATCGAAAGAGCGTCAAGGGTGCGCAACAGTACGTCATTGTGGCTGTGACATTGTACGCAACGATGGGTACAGTATTGTAAAAAAAAAAAAGCTTCGATTTTTATATGTGCTACCTAACTGCGCGCAAAGTTCACCGCGGCGTTACTCTCTCCAGCTGCAAACGAGCAGGGAATTTATTAGCCACGCATTATTTATCACCCGCTATTAAGTGACCCGTCCATTTGCGTGTGAAGTGACGAGCGAGTGTGGGTGGTTTTCTGTGCGTGCTTCGCAAAGGCGTATTACACGGTACATAACCCGGCGCTGTAACTCTAGCTATATACGTGCGAGGTGGCTAAAGCACTTTTTAAAAAGTTTTTCGCACTCTCTTTAATTTACGGTGCATTCGCGATTTATGCGTTTCAGTAAAACGACTGACATATACCACAGTCGATTCTTTTCTCGTCTGTTGCTCGGCGAGAGCCGTTTACCTGAGTTGCTATAGGCTGGCGTCGACGAGTGTAACACGCGCCACATACTCCGCAACTTTTCTACGGACCTTCGCGTCGCTAAACTTCGCTCTTCGTGACTCTTACCTCTTCTCCTAGTGTAAAATGGCGCTACATACGAAGAAAAGTTGCGTTAAATTCAGCTTTTCGCTTGAAATAAAAAGAAAACGACGTACAGAGAAAGATATAAGGGAGAAGTATTGCGAGGGAAAGTATCAAAGTCCATTCTTGCTAAAGTCGAGCTTTACGTATATAACAGCGCATGTAGCTCTGCAGTACATCGTGTACTTATAGTTAGTATTGTTATCGAGAAACAGAAACAATGAACCGAGAAAACTTTACTTTACGATGAAGGGAATGAATGAAACTAATGTTTGAACCGCCACTACAGAAAGCATGTTTCCGGATATTTGTATAGTATGTCGACGTTGTGGTTACTTTATACTTTTAACTGTGCAAGCCGCTGGTAGTCCTATACGCCATTCTCAGCAACCATTTTCTGATGAATGAAAGTGAGGTTCTATTGTACTCAATAATTGTCCACAGCTTGACTTAACTGTGAATGAACGATCATGAAAATGACTAATCACACAGAAAAATTATTGAATAGATGAAACAAATTATTCCCAATTACTCAAAGAAATGAAATCTTATTTTTACAAATTGAATAGAGATTATTAAAATGCAAAAATGATATTTTACTTTTACAGTAGAATTTGGTAATACACTCAAAAATTATTGTCATTAGTGTTTTGTGCCAGTGAATTTTTTTTTTGTCGTAACTATCAAATGTAACTTATTATTATGTAATTTGGACGTTTATAGTTGGAATTTTTGTCATATTTGGCGAGTTGTAATAGCATCAGAGTTGTAAATGCCTAATACTTATAAAAATAATGATGATGATACGATCAGCTCTATAATTATGATTTTATAATAATAACATGTAGCGATTATAATACGATGATTAAACTTTGGAATGGCTGCAAAAATTATTATTTTTCAATAAATATTCACGGTAATCCTTTTGAAAAAAATGGAAAAAAATAAGTAATGCATTACTTATTTCTTCCATTTTTTTCTCTATTTCAATTCTTAACAACTAAGACAATTCTTCATTGTGCAATAATTGTATAGTTACATTAACTATCCTAATGTTACTGTAATTTCATGTAATTTTATTTAGTTAAAGTAATGATAAAAATAATCACATGAACTACTGATCAATGATTGTCGTGGAAATACACCAAACATAGTCTGGAAAAGAAAGGAATACCACATTATTTCAAATTTAGTAAACTAGGAAGCCAACTAATAGAGTGGGCTTGCAATTAATGGAATCCTTACCGCTTTGCAAAAATTCAAAGATTTTATGTTTCTTTTAAAGCCGTGGTCTCATGTATCTAATTATATTACGAGAACAGTAGGAATTCACATGGTTTCTCAATCAAGGAGTAATGGTTTGGTGAAGCTGCTAATTCAATTTCCAAATATACCCACCGTAGCAACGGTGCATCCATAAATTGCTATTGAACACCCTAACCTCTCAAAGCTTCATATCGGTCTGCATGAAACCGTGTGGTGTAGAGGGCAAAAGCGTGTTACACGATAGAGAACCGAGAGATAAATAGACACATACACAGAGAAGGAGAGAGAGAGAGAGAGAGAGCGGTGACGGCGGGTAGTGCTTGGCAAAGCAAGCAAGCAAGCAAGTTGTCTATATAGGTGGTAGGTAGGTGGCTTGCGCTCGAGGGAGAACCAGCATAGCGGCGGGCTAACGTCGGTACACTGCATAGATAGGAAGAGAGGAGAAGGAGGAGGTAGTAGCAACAGCAGCCGGCAATTACTAGCTGGAATGTCTGGGAACGCGTGGGACTCGATCTTGAAGGCCCTAGCAACGACAAAGTTCCTCGCCTCTTTGCCTCCTTCACCTCATCCTCCTTCACCTTCTGATGTCTTTCCTCTTGCCTCTCTCCCAAACGTCATCTCCTGGCCGAGCAACAGCAACGGTTCGCCACGGCCGGCCCAGGTACATTATGTACATGCATCTATGAGCGGAATTACCTCGAGGACAGGAGGGTACACTACACACAGTAGTGCCAAGGCGCGCCACAGTGTACGTAAGGAGCCCAACGTTGTTGTCCTCTCCTCTCTCCCTTGCTCCCTCACGTTTGACAAGAGAAACGCGCGTCTAGTCTGCCAGCTATGCTATATGATAGTTCAGCTCCTGTTGTTGTTGCTCTTAGCGATTCACACTGATCTTCCCCCATTGCGTGTCTCATCGAAACCACGTGTCATGGAGCGAGCTGCAACTCTAATCTTTTTCGCTCTGTTTGCTCGGTTGTATCTCACGAAGAAAGACGAAAGCACAGTGTTGTTCACCGAGGCGCTCATTTTCCTCTCTCCATCACCGCGATCTCTCACAACTCTCGATCTTTCCCCTTTGCACTGTACTCGACTTTATTATTATGTCGCTGCGGTGGCGAACGTTATGGATCTGTGTAGTCTTCTTCCACTCCTTCATCCTTCCCCGTCGGCCTTTACCATTCTAGCTCGATGGTTTCACTGTTGCGCATTATTTTTCTTTTTTTCTTTTTTTCTTTCTCTTTCTCTTTCTCGTTTTCTTTTTACCTTCGAGAGTCGGTTGGCGAGCCAAGCAGAAACAGCGGTGCTTTCATTCGTCACTGACTCCAAGTTCATACACAATCCACATACTCCATTGATCTTTGTTTTTCTTGCGTCTAGTCGTATTTTTCTGTCACGACTTTTTTACTCAGTCATTGTTAGCTCCTCTAATCTCGTCTCCGACGAATGTCCAGTATATTTATATCTATACTTCTCGGTTTACTGGACTGAAATACGTAACTTTGACACTAACTCCGTGAAATATCCGGTAGAAAGAAGCTCTAATGACGAGAAGTCTCGCACGTCATACTCGAACGGAGCGAACCTCGACGAGCGGTCTAATCGCGTGAGCCAGCAATCCAACTTTTATTCTTCCAACGTCGCTGCTCCCTCGAATTATACGCCCACGTTGGGCTGTATTCTCGAATGAAAAATACCTCCAAAGGATGGACTACGATCCGCGCTACTCGCGAGAGCTTAACGTCGAAGTGGCCAGCGATTTATTTGATCCGAGTGTTGAAATGTGATGTATGCTCGACGCGATGTCTGGACTCCAGTTACTCGTGGCCATCAGTAATCCTTGTTTCTGCTACTGGCCTCCTGTGATTCTCCTCGTAACATAGTTTTTTTATTTTCATTTTCTTATGATTCTCTGAGCGACTCGCGCGCGCGCGGTAGAGCTCTAAGCGAGATACACCCACGCCATTTTGCCGGAATTGTGAAACTCACGCCAGACTCGTGGCATAGACACCGATTAGATTTTTATTTTAATGACCGCAATCCTTCACGACAGAGAAAATAAGTACCTAGGCATTAGTAATTTACACACTTCGTCGGAAATACGAAGAGAGGAAAGCCAAAGATACTCTGCGCTAGCTTTTAGTACAGTGGAACCTCTCATAGCTTATTTAATGCGGTGACATGTAAGCTAATTGAAGAAATAATAAGGCACGCGAACCATTCGAGCATCTCGCCCTCTCTCGCGGAATTGTCCATTCAAAACCCTGAAACGTGCCTTTCCATTTACCGATGTAAAGTACGTGAAAATAAGGTTTGAGTGTTTAGTATATACAAAGCTTTGTTGTAGAATGAAAAAAAAATCTACACATTTGAAAATGATTGTAAAAATGTTTGCAACATTTTTTCTAACGTATCTGTAAATTTGTTTACCGTACAAATTCAAAGATCTACGGGTTATTTAATATTCAATTGAGCTATTGTGGCTCGTGTACTTTGTGCGCTTGCAGTAGTTCAGAATCTATTGTTGGGCTTCAAAGATTGTAGACCTGGATGGGACTAATTAAAGATACTTCAAATAATCAAGACCTCGTTATCTCATAACAGGTGGAATGTACCTAGGGGGTCCAGAATAATCCGATCAGAAAATTGGTAGCGTTAGATTGGGCTTGACTAAAGTATTGAGCATCACATCTGCTTTGACAGGACCTCGACTGTGCCTAATTCTCTCCGAATGTAACGTTGTTTCAATAAGCTACACTGAAAAAAAGATTTGGTTGGGCTTACTAAGATCGTTAGGCATACTAAATACTTGGTTGACTTAACAAATCCTTGTTTATGTTAACCATTCCCAAGTAAAAAATTATATCTCTCTATATTATAAAAAGATACGCCGCCGCCGCTGCCGTGTCAAAAATCAAGGGACTTAGAAAAATTCAGGGGGGTCTGTGAGACCCCAAGCCCATATTTTACTAAGTCCTTTTCCAAAAACATAGGGCCCCCAAGGGTGGGGGGGGGGTCTCCTTGGGTGAAGGGCTAGGAGGGGATAGGAGAGGGAGGAGGGGTTGGGAGCAGGGAGTAGGGGCCTGGATTATTTTAAGTCCCTCAATGGACCCCCAAGCCCGACTTTGGGGGAGATTCCGAGCGCGCGCAGCGCGCGAGCCATAATAAAATCCTAGTATAATTTATATAATATATTGGGCCTACCAAGTTTTCTTAGCAAAATTTTTAACCAACAATTTTTTGGTGGTTCTAACCAAGCCTTTTTTGAGTGCAGTAGAAAGTAATATATCTAGCATACATGTATAGATGCTCAGGCCATATAGGATCTATCTAGCTTTCATGGCACAGCTTACCTGACCAGAGGCTAGACATAATATATACGTTAACACAGTTAACGCCGCAATGCGCGTCGTTTACGCGGCACCGTGCGTGTTTTCGGCGGAAACGCGGGCGTTTTCCGATGCAGGGAGATTCCGATACAGGGTCTAGTCGTGACACGCTGCGCAGCGAGTTATTATTATGAAGGCAACATTAATTTCTTTTTTAACTTGGCGTCGAGTCGCTACCGCGATTCTTGATGTAGAGTGGCACGTGCATGTTCGTGAAAGGTACCAAAAAGTACGTTCTAGAGGACCACGATTTTTTTTTGTTTTGTAAGACGCAAAAGAATTTATATTTTTTGTTTTTTGCGATAGGCCCTATCGAGATATTTGATTATTAATGAAAAAGTGATTACGTACGTTATTAAATAGTGTTCCCTGTATAAATAGTGTTAAACAGCTTCCCTGTTACATGCTGATGCAATCAATGACGGTTTATATTAATTCTGTTTTTTTTTAAATTTATCCTAGGCTATTTAACCGGTATCTGGGTTCAATAGAGAAATCCGGTCTAGCACCTAGTCAATTTTATGCTATAGGGTTAACCGATTTGCGTACTGGCTAATCACTAGCTAAGTTTAATGGGCGAATTAATAGAATCTTTGCCAGATTTTAGCGCTCGGATCTAGCTAGATCTTGTACAGAAAATAAGAAAACTAGTCGACTTCCAGGTGATGGAGAGTTGGAATTTCCACACGGGTGGGCCAACTAACTATTTATTAGTTAAGTGAAAATTTGTTGTCGCAACCATCCGGTTGGTCGGTGTAACGATCTGGTATTAGTCACCTTTGCCATTCCGACTTAGTTGACTTAAATAGGTCACAAAACGAATTTTATTCGTATTCCAACTAAGTAAGATAGTTGGGGCCAAAATAGTAGTTGGCCCAACTAACTATTTAGTTCGAGCAACGGTCAGACCCAATCACCTGAAAATAGCTGACCTAACCAAGAAATCGTCTGTCCCTCAGAGCAATAAGTCGCTTGGTTGGGTCCAACTACTTTGTTCGTTAACCTAAGAAAGTCGTTTTTTCCGTACGGTGCCGCGAACACAATGTCGGCCCGACTCTGTAACAGTAGGTAGTTCGACGTTGGCACGGAGTCGGGAACCGAATGTCGGCTGCCGACTTGTTGCCAACTTACCGCCGACTGTCGGGTGTCCTCTGCATGTTGGCTAACCCCACCTGGGCAATTAGGTTTACATATAATGCTCATTTTTTATGCGATGCATTGAATAAAATTCTTTGCATATTAATCTATCAATAAGTTGTCCAAGGTAAACGGAGAGGCTATTTCTTATTCTCTTTCTGTTCCTTTCCCTCGAGATTAATCGATTTCTATTTTCATTCCCGCCACATCATTCCGGCGTGGCTATGAGCCTCATGGAGATACCACTGTCGGCATGGACGAGCGTTCGGAATCGCTCCCGCATTGTCATTTCCGCCGGGATGAAAGATATCTTTTTCCATCCTTCGCACCCCCCGCAAATCTCTACTATACTACAGTATAACTACACGATGTTATATACGTATAACCGTTATCCCGTGGTGCAGAATTCACCGCTAGCATTCATCTCAATTACTTGCTCGTCTCATTCACATATATAGTTGGCAGTGGCGCTGCACACATCCAAAGAATTTTACCTACAGAGATTCATCGATCGACAACATATTCGTACCTTTCGTCTCTACCAATTGTCCGACACGTTTTCTTTGACCCTCCCTTTTTTTGTGTTCCCCACTCGCCACATTTGCGCTTTGTTTCACTTTATTCTAAGGCTGGGAACTTCAGCGCCGGGAATAATTTATCGAAGTACGCGATTACTCGAGCCGTGAAGATACGCGCTTAGATTCGTTGGAGGGAGCGCACGAGCTAACGCTTTTGCTCTTATCGTTGATGTCGTGCGCGCACCTACTACATTGTACATTAGCCGAGCATATTATGATGCACTATACTGCAGTGTATAACAGCTATATTTTACCGTACACGCGTATATCCGCTGCGTATACTCGCCGTGCAACACGGGCATAAAGTTATACGCAGTATGACGTGAACCTACTTTCAGTATGCGTACTACCAGTGTACGCTGGCTGAGACATTGTCTGTGCATCTGCGCTCACACAGGACGACGTACTACATGCGTACTAATGCAGCTTAGTCTGATACACAACCCGGAGTTATGGACGTGTAACCATAGAACGATGAATGTTTATAAACCTAGAGTATATATAATAAAGCCTTGACTCTGGCAAGGTGTTCACGAATATCGATCGAAAACTTGCCATAATCGAGACAGCTTACGGAGATTACGCCGTCAAAGTCTTGTCAAATCAGTATAAAGATCTGAAATATTCCGCTTGAGCCTTAAGTACGCTGACGAGGTTAAGCCCTCGTATACCCGGCGGTAAGAATCGGTGGATACGATTAATAAATCAAAGAAACATCTATTTTACAATAATTTTTGGATTTTTTATCGCATATTTGTTCCGACAATTGAAACAGAAAAATGATACGTCTTCGTTAAAAAAGTCGACTTGATTATTCTTTAATCTTTGTTGTTTGTAAAAGTGTAATCAAATTTGTAAAGAAACTTACAGTGTGTGACGAAAAATAATTTTGTTAACAATTTCTTGTAAATACAGAAAATCCATGGCTATAGATAGTAAAAATATTTGGGGTTACAGTTAGCATCTGGTTACCTTAATCCTTTGAGCCATCAATTTTTCATCTCCGAAAGTAAAAAACTCTTTAATTATTGTGAGAAATTAGTATGAAACATTTAAATCTGAGCGAAAACAGGTGGGTCACTTAGTGGGTCGTTAAGAGAACATTTTTACTGCAATATCAATTTTCTTTTATCGTCTATTACCGTTAGCTATCAATGTTAATGGATGCTCCTAAATTACACTGCAAAACTTACGTCTCCGTGATAATACGTCAACTGTGAGATACGTATGAATATTTTAAATCGTACTGGTCCAGATTGAGTCTGATAGAGTATGAACAGGTTAAAACTCAGTTACAATTTAGAACCTCGCTTTAAGAGGCAAACTATATGTATGAACAAAAATCGCTGCTGCTGCTGCATTATGTATTAAGCTATTAGATTCAAATGCAAAGTGCATTTGCCCAGGTTGCAGCTTCTGATTAATTGCGGTACGTCCCATGAGTTGAATTTCTAGAACACGATTGTGTTGGTTTCGGTGAGTCATGGTTATAAACTGACGTGCATGATAGTCTGGGTAGATGTTATAATGATATCTATATGACATTGGTAATAACCCATGACTCGGGCGTAAGAGGCGTTCCAACACGAACCTTGGCACTAGTCCCGCAACTTTTGTGCTGAATTCTCGGTTAGAATCGTCGTTTCAGTCGAAATCGATCTATCGATCCTGTTCCCCTGGCACAGTTATACTAAACCCAGTGGCGCTTGGCTCCTTTAGATTTTCCCAGTGACGGGGCCAAACACGTGAGTCGATTTTTAATTCAGGCTAGAGCAGTGAACACTATGTATGTATATCTTACTATATACAGCAGTCTGATGCTGCTGTATTTTCACCTAGAGGGAGAGAAAAGTCCTTGGAATCCCAAAGCGCATGAAAGCCGATCGATTGGATCCCGTGTAGTTCAGCCAATTTGCTGGGTCATGTCCGACTATATAAATAGTCTGGGCCGCTAGACTGAGAAAATTCGTGGTAGTCCCAGCAACAATAAAGTAAACATTTTTAATAGTTAATTCTTGCGACTATTACGACCCTAGGCCAGAAAGTTGGATTTCCTGGCGTATGTGATACTATATCACACACTATATCATATACGCCAGGGATCCAATATTCTGGCCGTGGGTCGTATGCTATTTTTCTTGATCCCCTACCGAAAGTACCGGGGGGAGGGGACGCCAGACTTTTGCAAATCTGAGGTTTTTCCTGGTCGGGGCAGACATTAAAAAGACATACAAAATAACATATAAGAGGAAAATGTCTGATAATAAGATAATACTTATTAAAAAATAATTTTTGTTTTTCTCTAGCCACTTTTTATAAATATTATAAAATTCTAAACTAGCAGGTACCGAACAGAAGATTTTTTAGGGTAGGTTTCACTTTGTACTATTTTCTTCGCTTCCTCGTCAAAATTTCTTAAAACTTCTTGTTCATCGACAGAACCTTCAAACGAGGACTCGTCCATCTTTTTCGATCCACTCATTTTTAGGTTAGCTAAAGAAATTAACTGAAGAAAGATAAAACAAAAGTAATGAAATGAAAGTCGAAGCACGCGCGAGCAAACGACACCAAACATAAAAACGTAATAAACCAGAGATGGAAAAATAAAAGAGAGAGAGAGAGAGAGAGCGAGAGCGGGAGCCACAAAAGCCGGCCACACGGAAAAAAAGTTTAGTTTCCATAACCAAGAAATGAGTTGACACAACCAATCGATTATTCTATTTATCTTATAACTCAAATGGTAATACCAACGATTCGAATGGCAATACCGATCATTCGAATGATAATACCGACGATTCGAATGGTAGTCCCAACTATTCGAGTGGTAGTCCCAACGATTGGATTAGTTAACCTAACTAGTCTCGCGAGAACTAATCATGAATAGTTGAGGTTACTATTCGATATGGTTGAGGCAACAAATTTTTTAGACATTGTGTACAGCAAATCGAAAACGTAGTTGCCGCTATTCCCAGCCTCAAATGCGGCCCGGAAAACGGTACTTTCGGTTCGGGGAGCTAGAAAATTTATTCTTCGTTATAGAAATAATTTCTGATTGGTTTCGTTTAATTATCTGTGTAAACAGAGATTTCACTCAAAGTGCTCGGACATCACACTCACGGTAATTGAAGAGCCGGATACGCGTTGTATCGCAGCAGGAGAACGGCGACAAAGGAATGAGCAGATGACGTTATTATTATAGAGGACGAGGCGAACGACAGGAAGCGGGGAATCGATTTCTTGTCACGAAATATAACAGAGTGTGTGTGTGTGTGTGACACGGCCTATACCGGCGACCATGATATCGGGAATGCTCTCCTAGCGATCATTTAATCGTCATGTTTATCGTGTGTCACGCACGCCCGACTATACACTACGTGGACAAGAATCAATTCGCAAAGAGGGTCTATTCGGGTTTTGCCTTTGGGTTATAATACACTCGACACATTGCACGAATATATCCGATGTGTGGGTCAGAATCATGGGGGGAGGGATGGATGTGATCGATCGTTGACAATGATTTCTTCATCGATTTCTCTCTAATCAATTACGAATTCCTGGCAAGTACGAGTAGTGCCTCTTATAAACCGGAAGTCGTACGATAAATCGAGAGCTACATTCATTTTCAATCGTTGCGTAGTCATGCATCCCAAGGCAAATTACGCGACTCAATTTAAAGATTCGTGAGAGAAGAATGTGGGTATTGAAGATATAAGCCGAAAAAGAAAAAAATAAAAGTTGTGAGGTAAAATATTAAATAGTCAGAGAGAGTGAGGAACTTGACAAACTCGATGAGTATTATGAGCTGGTTGAAATTTTAATTAGCGAATTCCAAATTAAAACGTGGAAACCGAGATTTTTCGGTCTTCATCTTTCTGCTTTCACGCGATGTCTTCTCCTTGTCCTATGAATTTGTTAGGCCTCCTTCGCTCGTTGAATCGGTTTTTATCTCAAGGTGTAGATAATCGGGAGATAAAAACGAGTATTATAGTGTGGACGATGAAGCTTCTAATTTATTAGAAGGGAACGTCGATTTAATGGTATGGGAAGACAAAATATACTAGGATATTTTGTATATGTTCCTCGTGTTGTGCATTGGAGACGACCAAAGGTAATTTTAACAAACTCATTCTCCACTCGACTCCACACTAAATGGAACCCTCTGTGTTGCTGATCGACGGCGCACAAAGAATCAATAGCTTGGGGGTTTGAATCATCGTGTGCACTGAATAAACCTGTAATTTGATAAACAATCGATGCTTCATCGCGAGGGTAATCGAATAGGTGCATATCTGTACCGTTAGTGCTAGAGTATACTCAGTGTTGATCCCGGCTCTTTCTATTCTGTTTAGATTACATCTCTGTGAAACCTTCCAAACACATAATCACATATAGTCCTGAAAATACTACTATAAAAAAAATCGAATCACATATAAGATTATATGTTATTTTATTATAATATCGATTATAATTAGAGTGTAACTGTTCTGGCAATTTTCAATCGTTTTTTATTTATTGAAAGTTTGTTAAGGTGCACAGAGATGTATCCAAAAAATTAATGATGATTTTAATTTTATGTTTATCAAACTGTGCTGATTTCAAAAGACGTCTAGCGTTAGTATTAATTAACTAAGTGCAAATTTCTTAATCTTAAAAAAAGCAGCCATCTACGTATTTTAACATATTTTATTTTGCATCTATTTTGGTATTTTAATTAATTAAAAAATATAATCAATTGTACGGAGCGCTATTTTTATAAATTTTTTCATTCTTCAAAATAAATGACTTTTAGTACTTTTAACAGTCTGACTTTAACAGAATCTGATGATTTCGTTTTTTATGTACGATCAAAATTCTGCTAGAAACAATGAATCACTTGGGATTTTATAAATGTTTTTACCGTCACAAACATTAAGAGCATGTGATACACCGGCGAAAATTTCTTGGCCCAATGTTAAGCGCCTATAGATCTCTCTCTCTCGGACATAGCTCTGTCTCTCTCTGACTATTTTTCTTTTAATACTCACAATTCTACGATACTTCCGCGTATTACCTCAAAATACAGATCCTATCTGCCGTATTGTTCGGGAGAAAACAGGTTTCAAAATTTCTGCGGGGGGAGGGGAGTATCACTGCCTCTTAAAATCCGTTTGTTTGCTCTGAAAGTGGTTCTTTAATGCACAGTTCATCCAGATAAGGGGCCGTCCATAAATGACCTCATCACGGATTTGATATTTTTGGACCCCCCCCCCCCCCCAGCATGACATCACGCGATCTCGCCTGAACCTTCATAAAGTAAAAATAATTTCAATTTTTGTATTATCAAAAAACGTTTTATATATATATCATACATAGTCGAACGATAATAAACATTTTTATATTATTTATGAATAGTAGGAACAATAATGTAACTTTTCATACACCGGTTTAACAAAAACATAAATACTCTGTTCGTTGACTAAAAATGCTTCAAGACTAGTAAAAACGAAGATTACAAATGAAATAATCGGAAGAGATCATTTCGTTATACTGAAATCGAAATAAAAAAAATTTGCCCAAGCGATTGCGAAATTTTGCGTGAGGTTTTAAAAAAATGGAAATGCGTGACGTCACAATTGTAACTCCCCCCCCCCCCCCTCTATCGTCACAAAACGTCACTTTTTTCGGGACCCCTCCCCCCTCCTTGTGTGGTGACGTCATTTATGAACGGCCCCTAAGAGATCGGCAGGAGTGGGACGAAATACTGCATTCCTGCTGCATAGGTATGACAAAGGAAGAACAAATCGATTAATGTAATCAGTGTAATTACGCTGTATCAGGATAGCTCGCGAATAACCTGTAATTTGATAAATAATTGATGGTTCGTCCCGAGAATAATTAAATGCATATATATACGCTCATGATATGCAACTATATAAATACTACTGAGTATTTTAAACACAACGTTGATTCATCAGGCTCTTGCTATTCTGTTACTCGGTCTCTTGTCTTTCCTTTCTCGATCGATCGATCGAGACATAATTTACTGAGGGCGTCGAGGCGCGTCACGGGATCCTTCATCGCTCTCATCAGACCTCGTAACAGGCTCATTAACATATGAATGGTTTGAGAGGATATCTCGCGTTCCCGCTTCTCAATCCGCTGGTTAACCCTTTCCAACTCGCTCCCTCTCATCCTGTTGGGCACTAGCCCTGGAGGCTTCAATGTTTAATCCTATTTACTCTCTCCGGTTTCTATTACACGCTCGTTTGTGCATTCGCGTCGTGGTTCGTGGTGGCGCATTCGACAAAGCCCTTTTGCCGCGCTGAAAGCTCGGAAAAAAGAAGCAAAAAAAAAAAAAAGCTGCGTAGTACAAAGGGATGGGAAAAAGCGTCGGCTTAACTCGTGCACACAGATTTCATTGAAATTTGCTTGAATTCCCTGTACAGTTTGTAGGAAAAAAGAGAAAAGCAACTGGTGACAGATTTACTGATGAATGGCATTATTGTTGTTGTTGTTACTTTCTGTAATGGACAGCTGAAGATTTAGATGTACATTAGACGGCCTCAAAAAAGTAAAACTTTTTTTTTTACCTGCCTCATCAAAAAACTATAGTCTGGACCCTAATATTGACCCTCGTTAAAGGAAAGCTTCGTACACATTTTTTTCGAGGTGGTTCAACGAACTTTTGTATTTCCCATTTGATTAACACGTAGAAAATCGAATCTTTCCTTCGGACGGATACCATTATTTTTTAACACGAAGGATGTATAAGTATCTCAAATTCCGTGCATCGAAAAAAAACATTAGGCCGCATAGTGTCGGAGATATTCAGTTTTGTGTAAACAGATGTTCTTTACTTTTCCAAGACGGTTACGTTTTTTAAAAGTCTACCATCTTCCTTGGTAGAAACACTGTGAAAATTTATATAAAATCGGTCAAGGACCTATAAAATTCTATTCTTCATATAATTTAGCCTCCTTTGTGATTAGCTATCGAATGCTACAATACCATTTATCGTGTACAAAAATAATAATATCCATCGAAACGAAAGGTTCGACTTTCTATGCGTTAATGAAACGAGGAATACAAAAAAGGCCGTTGCGCCACGTTTAAAAAATTTCGTATGAAACTGTTCTTTCATGAGAATCGATATTAAGGAGGTTGGAGCGCTCCACACTAGTCAAATCAGTGCTAAATTTTTAAAAGCGTTTCTTCAATTTCTAATGGTTTAATAATCTGTTGCAAGGTGTTAATCATATAGCAGCATTAGTTCTTGATATTCAAATACATTCACATCTGTGATATCAACAGTAAATCGATCAATATCTGCAAATTTCCGATGTTCTGTTTTTCATCCAGTTTTTAAAAAGGGTAAACCGTAATATCAGTCCGATTATGACGACCAATAGCTCATTTTGTTTACTAAAAGATATTCTATCGATTAGCCGTCTAGTTTTTTAAATCGTATTAGGAGTTCAAAAGATACAACCGTTTGTTTATCCTATCATAACCTAACATCAAGTATACAAATGGCTGTAACTTTTGAACGCCTGATACTATAGAAAATCCGGACGGTCAATCGATTAAGGATCTTCCACTGATCAAAATGAGCTATGTTTCGTTATAATCGGACTGATATTACGGTTTATCCTTTTACAAAACTGGATGAAAAAACATGACATCGGAAATTTGGAGATATTGATCGATTTACTGTTCATATGACAGCTGTGAATGTATTTGAATACCAAGAACTAATACTGCTATGTGATGATTAACACCTTGGAACAGATTATTAAACCATCTGAAATTGTAGAAACGCTTTTAAAAATTTAGCACTGATTTGACTAGTGTGGAGCGCTCCAACCTCCTTAAGGTACAGACTATATATATATATATTTTTTTTTTTTTCGGTGTGGAGAGTTAAAAAAAAAAAATATTAGCCAGTCTAATATATATAGAAATCCCAGAGAATCATAGAATCTCGATGAGCACAAGGCATTGAGAATTTTGCCGTAAACGAGTTAATTACAATTTTCCATTTAAAATACGAAATAGCGTACGCAGCTGAGCCTATAACGCTTCGGCCAAATCAATAGCTTCAATCGGATTTTCATTATCACTATACCCAGCGATAATTTGCGGTTATCCTCGCGCGTATTCTCCATCATTCTCTCTTCCTCTTGATCTCTGTCGATATGGGAGACGTACGTGCTTAACCCTGCACCAAGTATAGCTGCGCTTGTAGTTACAGCTGTGTAGTATATTAACACCAGGCAACGCTGCTACCGATGGTCGAGGTGCTACGCGGATTCGGGGTTCCGATTTTCATTCCCTTGTACCATCCGACGTAGTGAAGGGCCGGTAATCGCTTCGACGCCCGATGTCCACTAGCCATGCACTCATCGTATCCAATATTGTTGTGCAATAAGCATTTAATTTCCACGCCAGGGACAGGTATACTGCAGTGCAAATGTAGCGCTTCAATTGGAAGATCTGCAATCAAATTCGAACTGCACTGGAACTGATTGGAGGCGGGGACTTTGAATTTCACAGATTGCAATGGGTGATTTTATTGAAGTGAAATGTAAAAAACGATTCAGCTTTTTTTTTCACCCTCGGTTTCGGCTTTCACATGCATGTTGAGTAAAAATTTCACATTGATCCACAAATATTTAATCTGAATATGACGAATGAATGTTATCGGATTTATATATATATGTTCTCTCACCGTGAAGTAAAATTATAAAGTTTTTAACGACGGTGTGCTGGAATATATGTGTGAATACATGAAAAAAAAAGAAAAACGATATTGAAATACGATTTTATGAATTCATCAATGTCCACGTTCTATTTTAATATGATCGATAATATTATGTTTATATGCCACAACGATATGGTAATATTTAATCATATGCAGATTATTAATTTACGATACTTTTTAATAAGTTATAATTTTTATTTTCCATGCACTGAGAGGGATGAATGAAGACTCACGTCATAATCCCGATGTCGAAAATTAAAAATAAAAATAAAATGCTTTTATTTTATCAGCGCGTACCCTCGCTTTTTTGGCAATACGTCAGTTCTACAGAACCCATCTGTACACGAGCATCTGTACACCATTTTTTGTACACGACGATGTTCTACACAGACCCACCTCTACACAGACCCATCTCGACACCGACGCTAATATTCCGATGGTAAATATATTATCCGATTTACCATCGGAAGATTAGCGTCGGTGTCGAGATGGGTCTGTGTAGAGATGGGTCTGTGTAGAACATCGTCGTGTACAACTTGTGTCGTGTCGAAGGTTCGTCGTGGCAAACTTTACCGGGCCGTACTCGCGTTGTGTAGAGATTTGTCGTTACAAAATGGTGCCGTGTCGAGATTTACCATTTCGATCTTGTGCTACGAAGAAATTTGTTGTGTCGAACTAGTGCTGTGAGCAGATTGATGGTGCCCAGAGTATGCTGTGCAAAGTTTTGTCATAACGATTACTGACGTGATCAATTTTTCCGTGTCGAACTAAATTTCCGCAAGGTTTCGTCGTGACAAGGTTATCCGTTTTAAATTCCGCTTTGTCAAGTTCGTGTTGTGTACAATTTCGTTGTGCTCAATTAAACGCGGGTAAAAAAAATGGTGTACAGATGCTCGTGTACAGATGGGTCTGTGTAGAGATGGGTTCTGTAGAACTGACGTATTGCCGCTTTTTTACAGTTGCCCGTTCTCAGTCACTTCGAAAAATCTACTTTAATTCTTCAATAAAATATGTGGTCAGAATATTTATTTGTAGTACTGTATGGATTTTTTTTGTTTTCAATTTTTTCGAGATTAGGTTATCAGGGACGAAAAAAAATAGTATTTATTTCTGTTGGAGAAGTTAAATTTTTGTATGCATTTAGTGTTCGTTTCGAAGGTTCTGAGATGCTTGCACGGAAAGAAATGTTTGGTTATGGCAACGACGTTTTCAATTTGCTGTACACAATGTCTAAAAAATTAGTTGCCTCAACAATATCGAATAGTAACCTCAACTATTCACGATTAGTTCTCGCGAGATTAGTTAGGTTAACTAATCCAATCATTGGGACTACCACTCGAATAGTTGGGACCACCATTCAAATCGTCGCTATTACCATTTGAATCGTCGGTATTATTACCATTCGAACCGTTGGTATTATCATTTGAGTTGTAAGGGAAATAGAATAATCGATTGGTTGTGTCAACTCATTTCTTGGTTATGGCAACTAATCTGCTTTTTCCGTGTGCAATAAAGGGCTAACATTGTTATTAAAAATTTATTCGAAAAATGCGGAGGAGTAACGTAATAATGCATCGAAGCTGTAATTGTGGCATCGATTTACCATTTCATGTTCTCTGGCTTCCCTGTTGCTGCACTTTGTCCTCTGTGCATTGCAGTATCGTAGTCCGTGCATCGCAAAAATGACCTGTACACATTTAATTTCCCTTTCGTCTCTTTGCGACAAAATTTATATCCACGGGTATATATCATATTATGGAAATCTATTTCAAGAAATATAAGGTAACATTCGTTATACGATACAGACAGCAAATTTTATAGTCGAAAGTTGTACATTTTCATCGTTCAATATATTATGCTATTCATTATTATATTAAATCAATGTTCAACTGTATCGTGCAGAGCAAATAGTATTCAATATCTAAAAGTAAACACCAATATTGCAATGCTTTGCGGTTACGGCGGAGAGATGAAAACTGTAGTTAGATTGACCGAATATTTAATCGTCCCAGTACATTTTCTTTCTTTTTTTTATTCTAGCTGTAGGAAGCTCGAACGGGCCAGAATTTTTCCACTTTATGTCCGACCTACATCATGTCCAATTTTTTTTCATCTATTCTCCAGAAATATTTGTTCTCGTCGAGACTGAATGTGCTGGAGAAATGACAAGAGTCGAACATCGATATTGTTATTGGAAATGGGAGAAGAGAATGAGGGTCGTGGTGGTGGAGCCAGCGAAATTGTTCCGGAACGTTACAGCTCTTGTAGTACTCGTGATCTCTTCAGGTTCTTTATTGTCTGTTCATCTTTATACACAATTCCAGGACTCTTTCCCACAATATGTATTGTGGAAATCTGTTGGGGCTAAACTGGTTTGAACCTAGCGTCTAGCTAGTTTTTTCTATCAAGTTTTTCTGTAGTAGGACTAGACATAATCTAGCCAGAATACACTGATAGATAGCATATCTATCTAGGATCTGTCTAGCTTTCATGGCACAGCTTAACTGACTAGAGGCTAGACATAATATATCTAGCATACACGTATATATGCCCAGGCCATCTACTATCTATCTAGCTTTCATGGCACATCTTTGTGAAGGACTGGGGAGGACTGGGGAGTGCCTCGCACTTGCCGTCTCTCGAGGAGGCAAAATTCCGATCCGTAGACGTTAACGAGGTTAACGCCGCAATGAACGTCGTTTACGCGGCACCGTACCGGTTTTCGGCGGATACACGGGCGTTTTCCGATACAGGGAGATTCCAATACAGGGTCTAGTCCTGACACGCTGCGCAGCGAGTTATTATTATGTTGAGTGGCACGTGCATGTTCGTGAACGCTACCAAAAAATACGTTCTAGAGGACTACGATTTTTTTACTTTCTCATCACATACAAAGTATGTAAGAGAGAAAGTATTGCAATCCAAAAAAAATTCGACCCTCAGATTTTGATGGAAATACATGTTTTGAATGTCCTAGATTCCAAAAAACACATTTACTCATTTCCGTCTGTCTGTCTGTCTGTCTGTATGGTGTCTGTATGGTGTCTGTATGTACCGTCCGAAACCACAATAACTTTTGAAAAAATCTATGGACTGAAATGAAATTTTTTGTGTGCCTTCTGCATTCAAATCTTGGTTTTGGTATTGAAATCCAATCCAAAATCTTCACTGCTTCTGATACTTTACCTTAAATACAACAACAACAAAAAAAATTAATTTATTTTTGTACCGCAAGCTAATATAAAAGATATTACGCTTCAATGTGATACATACAAATAGTATTACCAGCAAATAAGCAATGAACAACAAGAGATTTAGTATATAGAAGATTTTGTCTTTTCAATCACTCACATAAGACATCTGAAACTGTTGTAAAAAATTATATTGTCTGAAATATGTTATATGTGCTGAAATATGTTACCCAGAGTGGGGCGACGCCTAGATTATCAGCTAAAAATAAAACAAAATTAAAAAAAAAGTTTTAAATACCCCAAACTTGAATCTTTCTAAGAGTACGTCGATGATTTTTTTTCACCATTTTTGTAGTACATTCTCTGTCCAAAAATGAAACTTTTGAGACTAGAACGAAAATGGGGGGACATTCTAGAATAGCAACTAAAAATAATTTTTTTTTACGGGAGAATTTTATTTCTAGTTATTATTATAGACTGCCCCCCATTTTCGTTCTAGTCTCAAAAGTTTCGTTTTTGGACCGAGAAGTTACTATACAAATTTTGAACAAAATTTCGTCGTAAAAATATATATAAACTAGGATTTTATTGTGGCTCGCGCGCTGCGCGCGCTCGCAATCTCCCCCAAAAAAGTGCAATCTCCCCAAAGACCTCTAGGAAGTATAGGAAAGACTCCCGGGAAGTATGGGAAAGACCCCTGGGAAGTATGGGAAAGACCTCCAGGAAGTAAGGGAAAGACTCCCGGGAAGTGTGGGAAAGACCTCCAGGAAGTATGGGAAAGACTCCCGGGAAGTATGAGAAAAACCTCCAGGAAGTATGGGAAAGACTCCCTGGGATGTATGGGAAAGACCTCCAGGAAGTATGGGAAAGACTCCCGGGAAGTATGGGAAAGACCTCTAGGAAGTATGGGAAAGACTCCCGGGAAGTATGGGAAAGACCTCCAGGAAGTATGGGAAAGACCTCCAGGAAGTATCGGAAAGACTCCCGGGAAGCATGAGAAAGACCTCCAGGAAGTATGGGAAAGACCTCCAGGAAGTATGGGAAAGACCTCCAGGAAGTATGGGAAAGACTCCCGGGAAGTATGGGAAAGACCTCCAGGAAGTATGGGAAAGACCTCCAGGAAGTATGGGAAAGACCCTGAAATTTTTCTAAGTCCCTCGATTCTTGACACGGCGGCGGCGAGATCTTTTTATAATATAGAGAGATATCATATATTTTGCATATATTTTAGCACACATACATGTAAAATATATGCAGCATAGAACTTTTTGGCACGATGTATTAAGCATATATGCTACGTATATGTATAAAATAGTACCATGGTCAGAAAATGAACAGTTTTCAGTTTATATTTATCGATATCAGACATTTTCTCCAAATGTAGAAGTTAGTCAAGTTTCTGCAGATATCATTCATCGTCTGAACACCGCAGTGAAAATCTCTAGACAGTCTCAATCTAAATTCTCGGCTTTTCGTTCTCTCGGGTTCAGTTCCATCTCACTTGTCATTATTCCTACCGCTGGAAGCACCTTTTTGTTGTCTCGATGAGATCGCCGGGTCCCTTTCGATATTAAATCGTGGGGTGCATATTGCTCGGCAGCGAAGCTGAATCGAGCGAAGAAAAGTGCACGATGAGAGACGCACAAAGTGCTGGTTCGCTCAATTCGTCGGGGATCGTCAGCGTGTGTCGAGGACGAACTACGGGAGCCGCGCTGTGATTATATTATGCGAAGGAAACTTGCGCGGGGGAAAGCAAATGATTACTTCGAGTCTGTTTCGAGCTGGCGTTCTCCAGAGCCGACGATCTAACTCACGCGAATATACACGTTGCTGTGTCCGAGACACGAGTTTACGAGCTCTCTGTAGCCTACCGCATGGCGTGTGCGATGAGCGCAAGAGAGAAGCTGCGATGAATCGCCGTGCAACGCGATACGTACGTGTATCGCACCAAGCGGCTTCTTTTCTTGCGTCTTTCCCCGTGGGAATAACGTTCGGTGAAAATCCCCGTTAAAAAACTTGAGCCGCGAGCGCTTTGCCGATACATTGTGGATATACCACGTAATATATATATATGTACATGTGTGAGGATATAAATACATGTATATGGGGCATTCCATGCAGAAATACTTTCAAATTTTAAAAAATCGAAATATCTGAGTTATAAATAATTAAAGCTATCTAAAAAAGGCCCTAATTTAAGAAACTCAACAAATTCTCAAAAATACTATGATGTGTAACAAAACGTTTGAATCATAGGCCAGAGTAGGCCGAAACCTCCCGCTATTTTTTTTTTTTTTTTTTTCATTTTATAATATTATTCAAAAGTTTTTTAAACGTTAAATAGACAGCGCTTCGTTTTAAAAATCTCAAAAATTCTGTCATGACACCCTAATACATATATAGCCACATATTGCCAAAAAAAAAATCAGATTCTTTTATTAAACTTGTAAAAGTGTGTCTGGACCTCCATATGTACCTTTTCACATAGAACACGCCGGAATTATTTCTTTTTGAGAATAATAATAATAAATAAACATGGTATTTTTTAGTTTTTTTTTTAAAGATTTTGAAATCGGGGTGATTTTCTTATCGTTTGAAATGCCTTTAATTAATATTACGCAATGAAAAAATATAATTGAAAAAGATCTTCTTTCTCATTTCCCTTCTGACCAAAAATGTTGTTGTTCGCTATAGTATTTTTGAGACTTTTTAGAGATTTTTAAATGAGGGCGTTTATCTTAACGTTTGAAATACCTTTAATGGGAGGGAGTCAGGTCAAAAAAATTGAATTTGAAAATTCAATATCATCCAAATTCTCTTGCATATACAAATGATCAGTGAACTATGTTGTTGGTACTCGATGAAAGGATTTTTTACTGTTGTCTGACTTGCATATGCCTTTCAGTATTAACTTAAGCAAAGATCTTAGGTTTTCCACTCTGCGCGTGATTCAGACTAAACTGCTAGGCAGATTGGGCTAGTTGACGTCTCATTTTCTTCTTTACAAAAAGATACACCGGCTAAGCGGAGCAAAATATTTTTTTTTCATCCTGAAAGCAAAGTTAATCAACGATTTAGAAAATAGCATAAAATCTATTTATTATAAATTATGTCACTTAAAAGCTATTACCTTTTATTAATATTTGCTCCGCTTAGCTGGTGTAACTTTGTATGAAGAAGAAAATGAGACGTCAACCAGTACAATCTGCCTAGCAGTTTGGTCTGAATCATGCGCAGAATAGGTTGAAAACCAAGTTTCGGCAAATGGCATTTAAAGTTTATGACTCAAAAAAAATTGTTTGCACTGCTTTCACCTTTGGGGCATCTTAGTACCTTTAATGAACAAAATAAAAATATTATTTGCAAGTCAGATTTCAGAATATTAGTAATTATTTTACAAACAAACGTTTTTTTTATTAACAAATAAATAAGTAAATGAATGCATAATATTTTTGAAAACCTGAGAATAACACTGGGATGATCTCTTTTATTCACAACATCACTGAAAATTTGTCCAGTGTTGAATCATTCAGAAATGTACTGCAAACACATTAAATCACCACTTCAAAAGAAATAATACATATTTGAACACTTCTGATAATTGTTGATTCTGTTTTAAACACTGTCAAATTTAAAAAAAACAGCAAATGGCCAATGGAATTAAGCTAATAACGTAGTATGAACAAAAAATAAAAACGTCAATTAGAGGTTATGCCGCTCGAATGTAGCAGAAGTCAATTTCCCGGCAGTAACACGCTGCGCATACGATACGCATCAAACTATCATAGCGCATGCCCCGTTATTCGCGCGAATTCAAATATGATGTAAATGTTACTTGTTGCATTGGAGACATCACACTGTCATCGCATCGTTTATATCACGTTTCACTAATTGTTTTTAAAAATGGTAAACAGATAAAAACTTATTTACAAATACGTAATTAATTTTTTTATCTATAGAAAAAAATCATTAAAAAACAATCATATTGCAGAAATCGGCAATTTTTCGGCTTTATGTCTAAGATTTTGAAGGTTTAGAGATCACACTTAACTAAACAATGCTGCAGAAAGTGAAATAAAAGAAAATTATTAAATTTATAAAAAAAATTCAACACCCTTAATTATTTTGTGTCAACAAAAAATCGGCCGTAATGTTCGCATATAAAAACAATAAATAAATAAAATAGTTTCAAATTTAAATATAATATTCTGATAATTTTTTACGATTTTTGAGAAAATAAAATATAAATGGTACCGTAGAACTTGGCCATTTTTGCGAATTTCGACTTATAACTTTACTAACACATAGATTACATGGAAATGAACATTTCTACAGAAAAAAAAATTCGATTTTTTTACATTTTTGACCTGACTCCCCCCCCCTTAATTAACATTAAAAATAAAAAATAAAAAAATTGAAAAAGGCCTTCTTCCTCTTTTTTCTTCTCAAAAATGTTGTTGTTCGTCAAAGTATTTTTGAGATTTCAAAGTCGAAACATTGTTTATTTAACATTTAAAAATTGTTTGAATAATATTATAAAATGGGGAAAAAATAGCAGGTGGTCTCGGCCCACTCTATGGTTCTATCGTTTTGTTGCACATCACAGTATTTTTGATAATTTTTTGGGATTGTTAAATTAGAGCGTTTTTTAGCTTGCTTTAATTAAGCATAACTAACAAATTTGGATAAAAAGAAATCTGAAAAAATTTCTGCATGCATTTTTCAGTTGGAAGAATAACATAAGACATAACCGCGAAAAAAAATGAGGGTCATCCGTTGACCGAGTTGGTATGGAATGCCCCATATATAGGGGACTAAGCCAACTGGATGAATGTCTGATCCTTCATATTTTTAATTCAAATTATTCGTAGTTCACTGGCTTGTACCACCCCAAAAACAGCCAAGAATCAATTTATTTTTTAAAATTATCTTGCCGGCGGGCTCTTATGGCATGCATACGAAAACAATATGTTCAATTTGAAAAAGATAATTACAATTTTCTTTTCATTTTGTTCCTGCCATTATGTTTTTTGGTTGATTATATATAATATTATTTACATATAAAAAAGTGCCATTTTGTTTTTCAAATTGAATATATTGTTTTAGCATGTGTTAAAATGTGGATGAAAAAATTATTCTTCAATTTGTCGAGGATGAAACCTCCTATAAAACTACATACTAACGCCTTTACATTGCATTTTTGTTTCATATTCAAGAAATACAACATTTTCAAGATTAAAAATAAAATTGTTATGAAGTATTTTTGAACTTTTGTCATAAGGTATTAAAAAAAAATTATATTTATTCTTGATCGTTTTTGGGGTGGTACAAGACAATGAGGTAGCAATAAAACTAATTAAAAATATGAAGGTCTAGTCGTTCATTGAGTTGGCTTGGAATCCCCCATATATATATATACATACATGTGCGAGGAATTTTTAGGAGTTCAACTTTTCTTGTAATAAAACAACTTGAGCGAGTACTAATGACTGTGTGCACGGTATTAGACACATATTTGCTTGGCTGCCACATACAACTCACTATTCGAGGACTCTGGCCTCTAGCGAAATTCCCAATGGCACCACATATATTGCTTCGCAAACATCGTGAATCGGACAGCGGACGTAATAAGAAAAAAAAAAGAAAAAAGAAAAAAAATTCCTAATACGACGTGTAATGGTAATGAAATAACCACTTTTAACTGCTGATGATACTCTGATATATGTACAGGAGTTTGGGATGATGATGAATATGATGATGTCAGTTGGCGAGACGAGAGTATGTCATCGTGTTACATAGTTGGCATATTTAGCAACCACGTTTTTTTTTTATTTTGCCCGTACTCTTCGCACTCTCGAGACGAGAGACGAACCGATTTTCTCACTCTCGTCTGACGCGCCTGACTCATAACCGCCGCCAGTCTCGCGTAATTCTTTTAGCTGTTCGCTGGTACATATTTCTCAGCGATTATTACGAGGGCCGTGAAATTATCCAGGAAATATTTTATCGAGATTCTATCATTATTATCACGTAACAAAACAGGTTTCCTGATCGATGCGATGCTTTTAATCAGCTGCCCCATCGACAAACTTGTGACGCGCTCACCTCGCATTTTCTCGTTGTTATTATTATTTTTTTTTTCCTGGCAAATAACGTGTACACTCTGTAAGAGAGGAAAGCCTCTCAATCACAAGAAGATGAAGACGCAGAAAGCTGCGTGGGACGTTGGGAAGTATTATAGTTGCACTATTGTCGCAGCTCTTAAGGAAACTTTCGTTGCTGTATGCAGTCCCCACATTGGTACTGCTGCAGAAGGTCCCATGCTTCTGCTTCTTTTTCCACTTCGGATGTATTACTGCTATGTGGCTATCGGATCACTCTCTCGAGAAGGTGCCAAAGAGGAATCCATTACTTTCACGCACAGTCTGCGAGTTTTCATCCATGTACCGAGACATACTTCCCTCTCTGTGTACAATGTACTACAGCATAGTAAGCACTCGAGTCAACCGGCAGCAGATGCACTCGCGTCCACTCTCGTGCTCTACCTATCCTTGAATAGTGTACACATTTTGCACTCTAGAAAACCCTCGAGTTCACATATTGTATAAGATACAAGTACAAATCCAGACCGTCCTCGACGAAACATAAATGCAGTCGTGAAAATTTGTAACAGGTACTGAGATGGTGCAATTGAGAAAAATGTTATGGGATATGGAGAAATGGGGTTATGGGAGTGATACCATGTCTAAAAATAATAGCAGCTGGAACTCGAGATCTGAAGGATTAAAGATTTTTCGGTATAAAATAGCTACGATTTTTAATTTACTTAACATAAACGAATAATAGTAATAATAGAATTTAGTTAAGGGGTAACGAATATAAGTTAGAATAATTTTAAATATGCTTTTAATTCTACAATTTGTTTAACCTAACATGAATCATGCATTGTTGTCACTAATTCTAGAAAAATTTTGTTTATAATTTTTTTTGGGTGGCCATACACAAATTTTTCCTTTTTTTAAAATTATGCACCTATCGGCGAAATAAATATTTCTGAAGAGGGTCTGCACCACATGACCGAAACGTAAAATAGGATGTACTTATTTCACTCCCTGAAGACCTGGAGTTGGCCGACCGATAGCCGCACAAGCTTTATTCAACACGTTATGGGATATACTTTATTAAATTCCAATTGATCATTATTTTGCTTTTGTATAATGCTAAGAGTGTGAAAAAAATGAGGGTTTCAGTGGTATTATGAGTGGTAATAATATTGATAAGGGGAGGAAGTCAGGTCAAAAAAATCGATTTTGGAAATTCAATATCATCCAAATCCTATTGCATATAAAAATGCCCAACGCACTATATTCTTGGTAATCGATGAAAGGATTTTTTACTGTCGTCTGACTTGCATATGATTTTCAATATTTTCTTAAGCAAAGTTCTTAGATTTTCCATTCAGCGCATGATTCAGATCAAACTACTAGGCAGATTGGAATGGTTGACGTCTCATTTTCTTCTTCATGAAAAGATACACCGGTTAAATGGAGCGAACTATTTTTTTTCATTCTGAAAGCAAAGTTAATCACTGATTTAGAAAATTGTATAACATTTATTGATTAATAATTATGTCACTTAAAAAATATTATCTTTTATTAAAATTTGCTCCATTTAGCCAGTGTATCTTTTCATGAAGAAGAAAATGAGACATCAACCATTTTAATCTGCCTAGTAGTTTGATCTGAATCATGCGCAGAATGAAAAACCTAAGAACTTTGCTTAAGATAATATTGAAAAGCATATGCAAGTCAGACGACAGTAAAACATCCTTTCATCGAGTACCAACAATATAGTGCGTCGGCCATTTTTATATGCAATAGGATTTTGATGATATTGAATTTCCAAACTCAATTTTTTTTACCTGACTCCCTCCCCTTAACAAAATATTGAGTGGTAATATGATAGCTACGAAAAGAGCGAAAGAACATTAAAATTAGTGATACTTGAAAAGAAGTCTGCAAGCATTAGAATAGTCCTCGTGCTCTACCTATCTTTGAATAGTATTCACATTCTGCACTCTAGAAAACCGTCGAATTCACATATTATATATTGTTATGAATTGGGCGACATTCACACGATTGAACCACACGACTGACCCTCTCTAATAAAACAGACGAACAACTTAGCAAGGAAACATCAGAAAACTGACAGTATCGCTTGAGATCCTAAACGTTACGCGTACAACTCCTATAACCATGTTGATAATAAACGTTTCCATTTTGTATGTCGTGTAACTGAATATACGCGAGTATAACAATATTATTATATAAGATACAAGTGCAAACCGGTGAAATCGGTGAAAACAAACTTCAGCCATGAACATTATTAGCAAAAATTGAGACAACCCAATTGAGAAAAATGTAATAGGATATTCTTTATTAAATTCTATAAGCGTATGAAACAAAATGAGAGTTTCAGTGGTACAATATGATAGCTACGAAAAGAGTCTAAGGACATAAAAATTAGTGAGACTTAAAAAGAAGTCCACAATCATTAGTGCAGTCCTTGGAGAGTGTACACGTTTCGCACTTTTGAAAATTCTCACGTGTTAGAGATATAAGTACAGGTTCCCGTCTTCCTTGACAATGAAGCTGAGGTCATGGATACTTTAAGCAAAAAATTTAATAGTGTTACTGATCAAATGCTGAGGATGTTTGCAGCTAGCTACTTTATACGCG
The DNA here is from genome assembly GCA_963970395.1 of Ephialtes manifestator. Classification (NCBI taxonomy): domain Eukaryota; kingdom Metazoa; phylum Arthropoda; class Insecta; order Hymenoptera; family Ichneumonidae; genus Ephialtes; species Ephialtes manifestator. The sequence continues at coordinate 2,679,604 of OZ019980.1, forward strand.
TACAACATTGGTATTAAACAAAATAAGTCTTTAAGTGTGTTGACATTGGTTATGGAAAGAGCCTTAGGACACCAGATCGAAGCAAGCGAGCTCAAAAGCAGAGACTATGAACATTGGTAGTATAGCCTCTCTCTGCACATTTTAACGGATCGGTTCGAAGATCCTCTCGAGTCCTAGTCTGCGCGCGGCCTTCGACTCGCGAAGAGACCCGTGAGAACTTTCTAGCCCGGCTTACCTTTGCGCTCCTCTAGCATTCGAACGCGAAACTCGAGAAGAAAGTGCAGTAAGCGTGATATTGCGTCACAGGAGCAGTATTTCTACAATTTCCTTGACTGCCTATCTGCAATTTGGCTCAAAAGACATGACCGATATCGTACAAAGGTCGACTGGGAAAAGAGATTTGTTGGTTCAACAATTGTTTAGACAGCTCAACAAAAAATGTTCTCACCTTAAATATCTTTTGGTCTGCTGAACCGAGAAACTGTTGAAGAAGCAAAACATTTCGTTGCTATAACTAAAGGTATATTTGACAGCCGGTGACCACTGGATTTGGTTAACCCAACTATTCCTTTTCTTTGTGTCCATAATCGGCAACGCCAAACAATCGATGAGTCATTTGAGACCCACGTCTCCTACCCATCGAACCTAAAAAATACCAAAGAATATAAGAAAATTCTTCAACGTGAAAATGAAGTCCTCGCAGACACCATTTTTATTTTCACAGTCGTTGATACTTTTTCACTTGCGAAAATGCTCGCATGTACTTCGCACACACGTAATACACATTCACACGGTATTGCCAAGACTCGCTTTTCTGTCCTTTCGTGTAACTGTCAATTCTACGTACGAGCTCGGGACTCGTAAAGTTTCGCGGTAGGAAACGTCCTTCCAGCCGTCTGCTACTTCTCGATTCGTTTTGAACGTGTCGAGAGACTGCGGGGTGGAAGACAGTCGAGAGAGCAACCAGGATGGATCATCCACACTGGCGAATGGTTGTGAAACGACCGCGGCGAAATTCCCGGTCCACGTCGTCCTTCTCCTTTCCCCACATTTCTAGCTTGCTATCGTATCTTACAGTCGTGTATTGGAGTGAGCAGGACATCACGTGTATACGAGTGGGCTGTTGTTGACTGATGTTGATGCACCTATACGTATCGTGTGCACCAGTGGATGCATTATTATGACAATGTGTGGGGGTTCCAGGTGTTTGTGCCCCTGTATTGGACTGTACCGCGTGATGTGGCGTATGGTATCTCGTAAACTTGTGAGATACGGCTGACGTAGCTCGTCGCAGTGGCTCTTGGCTCCATATTTCATCGTGAACGAGAGTGTGTGTCTCGCTGATGATGCTATTGCTACGAAGGAGAAGAGCAAACCATACAGACATCGCCATTACCAACGTCCTTTATACCACCTATAGGATTGAACGTGTACTACGTTCTACGACCGCAGCACGTATCGTATGACTGCTGCTGGAATGACTTTTCTGATCAATTTAATTATCGACAGATCAAACTTTAGGACAGTCTGAAGAATTTAATCAGTTTGAAAACTCCGAGACTGAGGACCTGAGAATATAACTGGTATATTGATGTAGTGGCCGAATAAAATTATCAGTCTGTCCAATTGATTAAATTAAATGATTAAATGGTTTCTATAATCAAATAGATTGTGCCGTATACTTAACCGTGCAATTGGTTGTGAAAATTTATCATTTTTTGTCGACTTCGTGAAATCGTGATAGCTACGAATAATATTCATTTTTGGTCCAGACTATTTTTATATTTACTTTTTGTATCTTTGAATTACAGTGTCAATAATTACTAGATAGAAATTAAGATACTGGGTATGAAAAAAAATTGTGGACGTCCTATTTAGGTTACAACTATTTATTTTCGGTCGAGCGGACAATTAAAAAAAAATAGTACCAGTACGTATGAAATAGTTGAAACTATATTAATTATATAAAAGACATTCGTACGAATTAAACATAAAAGCTGTTACTCAGAAGCTGTTGTCTAATTTTTCTGTGAGTTCACGAATTGCGTGTGACGCTTGCTGAAATGATTTTCCTTGATTTAGTGAGTGATTAACTGAAACATATTGAACTGAACCATATTATACATCTAAAAGTTTGAATGATGCAACACGTTTCGATGCGCCAGTAGTGTCCACTGAAAAATTCTCGGAAATTGTTAATTCGACCTAATATATATTTTGACGAAATATAGCGGGATGATAGTATAAAATTCTGCAGCGTGAATACCTCGTAAAATCCTATTTTTCTTCTTCCTCTTCGGTGACGCTCTCACGGTGCTTACATCCCGCGACATACACCACCTTAGCTCTCACCGGCTCGTTCTTCCATCTATTCCATATTTAATAAGGAACCCGCTAGCTTAAAATGACCGGGGGAATCGATGCTTTTTCCACTATGCTCTGACTTGAATTGTGGATGGGACTCGAACCTTGCTCATGAAACTTACACTTTTGTGGACTCTCCTAACTGACACCGACATATAACTGTAGAACAATTTTGAGAGGTGTATAGCAGCAGCGCTAGCAACGAGGAGTTTCAGGGCTCCGGGGGTCGCCGACCCTTTGACTCTTGACCTCCTGACATGTCGTCGATTTAGTGTAGCCTCACAAACGGCCCCTCTGTCGGGAATACCAGGATGACTTCCACCCAGTTCCCAAAGCAGAACATTGTGTCCAATTTTTCGCCCATTCTCCGTAATTGAAGGTACATTTCAATCAGTCTATGGGGCAAGTGAAAACTATTCTCGATATAGTGAAATTCATCCGCCAAAACTTTTCACCCGCCGTTAAGGGGAGGGAGTCAGGTCAACAAAATTAAAGTTGTAAATTCAATATCATCCAAATTCTCTTGTATATAAAAATGACCAATGAACTATATTGTTGGTACTCGATGAAAGGATTTTTTGCTGCCATCTGACTTCTGTATGCCTTTCAATATTATCTTAAGCAAAGTTCTTAGGTTTTCCACTCTGCGCGTGATTCGGACCAAACTGCCAGGCAGATTGGGCTAGTTGACGTCTCATTTTATTCTTCATAAAAAGATACACCGGCTAAATGGGGAAAACTATTTTTTTTTTCATTCTGAAAGCAAAGTTAATCACTGATTTATAAAACAGCATACAATTTATTTCGTAATAATTATGTCACTTAAAAAGTATTGGTGTATTATGGTGTCACTTAAAAAGTATTGGTGTATTATGGTGTATCTTTTCTTGAAGAAGAAAATGAGACGTCAACCAGCCCAATCTCCCTAGCAGTTCGGTCTGAATCACGCGTAGAATAGGTTAAAAACCAGATTTCGGCAAATGGCATCTAAAGTTTACCACTAAAAAAAATGGTTTACGCTGCTTTCACCTTTGGGGCCCCTTAGTACCTTCATCGAACAAAATAAAAATATTATTTGCAAGTCAGATTACAGAATATTATTAATAATGCTATTAATACATTTTTTTACAAATAAATAAATAAATGAATGCATAATTTGAAAAAAAAAAACCTGTTATTAATATCGGGATGATCACTTTTATTGACAACATTACTGAAAATTCATCCGGTGTTGACACATTCACAAATATGCTGCACAAACATTAAATCATCACTTCATAACAAATGATACATATCTGATCACTTCTGATGATTCTTTTAAACACTATTGATTGAAGAAAAAACCGTATATGATCAAGGGAACTAAACTAATAGCATAATATGAACAAAAAATAAAAACGTCAATTCGAGGTTATGCGTCTCGAGTGTAGCAGAAGTAACTTTTCGCGGCAGTAACACGCTGCGCATGCGATACACGCTAAGATATCACAGCGCATGTCCCATTATTCGCGCGAATTCGAATATAATGTAAGTGTTACGTGTTGCGTTGGAGACGTCATACTGTCATCGCGTCATTTATATCGCATGTCAGTAACTGGTTTAAAAAATGGTAAACAAATAAAAATTTATTTACAAATGCGTAATAAATTTTTTATTATATAGAAAAAAATCATAAAAAAGCAGGTATATTGCAGAAATCGGCCATTTTTCGGCTTCATATTTAAGATTTTGCAGGTTCAGAGGTTATACTTAACTAAACGAAACTACCGAAGAGAAAAAGAAAAAATTATTTGATTTTTTTTTTCATAACCCTTAATTATTTTGTGTGAACAAAAAATCGTTCATAAATTTGCATATAACAACAATAAATAAATAAAATAATTTAAAATTCAAATATAATATTCTGGCAATTTTTTACGACTTTTGAGAAAATTAAATATGCATGGTACCGTAGAAACTTGACCATTTTTGCGAATTCCGACTTATAACTTTACTAATACATAGATTACATGAAAATGAATGTTTTCACAGAAAAAAAAATCGATTTTTTAAATTTATTTTACCTGACTCCCCCCCCCCCCCTTAATTACAATTAAAAACATTGCTTTCTTCGACAATACAAGCTTACAGTTAGAGCAGAGATTGGGCTGTCAGTATTATCAGTGTTACAAAGGCATATTTGATTTTCACCGAACCGCGCAAAAAAATAGTATGAAAAGAGTATTAGAAATCCTCTCTAAAAAGGATATGGCAATCGAAAGTCGAAATACTGAAGCCGCCTTTCGAGCGTTCCTATTGAACGGCCGCAGCTTCGATATATCACGCGCTGTATCCTGTTGCTCGCGAAATCTACTGTGAATGAAATAAATAAAAAATACGAATGTGAGAGAATAAATAATTTTATTCCTTTCTTATTTGTTGAATAATATTAAATTAAATTCTGTTGCTCGTGAAATCTATGAACGAAATTTGTGATCCTGTTCCTCGCGAAAAAACCTGTAAACGAAATAAATAAAAAATACGAATGTGAGAGAATAAATTATTTTATTCCTTCCTTATTTGTTGATATTAAACCAAAGCAAAAGGAAAGAGAAAATGGAAGGCAGCTGGCCGCCGGCGCCGTGAACACAATATATAATATATATCCTCTCTTTAAAAAGACATGGCACATCGAACTCGAAAGACTGAAGCCGCTTTTCGAGTCTTCCGATTGGTCGGCGACGGCTGTTTCAGAGCCAATTTCAGTCTGTCGAGGGTGCCGTTGCAAAGTCGCCACGTATGGCGCGCATTTTGAACTGTCGCTTTCGCTGTTCTGCCATGGCCACTGTAGAGTCACGTATCGCCAGTGACTTTAATGGCTGCCTTTTTCGTAGTTGTGATATTGAATAGAATTATCTCCATACAAACAAAAAGTAATCGATGAATAGATCATTATTTTTGCATAGAGGTTTGAAAGGTTCTCTTTTTTTTATTTCTAAACAAAAGCGACGCTGATCTTGGTGATGTATGGAGTTGTAAATCCGTAATTCTTTGGAAATAGAATTTATAATACAATTTACTTTGTGATTATGTTTTTGAAAATAATAAGTTGCAGCGATTATAATATCCTCTTTTAAAAACACAGCACATCGAAAGTGATTATTTTATGGGATGAAATTGGAACGCTGTCCATTAGATATATCAGTTCTGAGGAATGTCTAATAAAACGGCCTTTTTATAGCATCTGAAATTGATTGTGATTGGTAGAGCGGTTTTAAAGAGGATATGTAATGATTATATCAAAAGTATGTCATGAAAGTAGCGTAATTCTGACTACCTGCTATTTTGGGTAAACATATATATTGATTCTTCAGGATCGTTTTAGCTATAAAAAAAAGACGCAATCACCAAAGCATAGGACGCGCGGAGCGCGGACGTTGTTGCTGGTAGTATTAAAATGGAAAGTATGAAGTATGTCGTATCGGACGAAATCATAGTCCAATTATACTCATATTCGAGTATTAAGTATGAAATTAGTATAATTGGAGTATGATTTCGTCCAATACGACATATTTCATAATTTCCATTTTGATACTATTCTCTTACTCTTTTCCTACTACTATTTTCGCGCGGAATACTTCAGGTATATCGTGTCAGCTTAATATCCCTGTAGATATACATTCTGACATATTTCTTGCAACATTTATTATTTCCTTAAATGGCATCTCGCGCACAAAAAAGTATGATAAGAGTATTAGAATGGTATAAAATGGATAGTATGAAGAGTATGTCGTATTGGACTAAATCATACTCAAATTATACTCAATCAGTGCTTTGTCAAAGAGTCTGAATTATGGAAGTACTATAAAAGGAATATAATAAAGTTTAATGTTAGTACAATTTGAGTATTATATTTAGTCGAATACGTTTTATGGCCACACTCCTCATACTTTCCATTTTTTACTATTCTCAGATTGTTTTTATACTTTTTTGCGCGAAATATGTAATTTTATATATATATATGTTATGTTTTTTCCGGAACTTTGATGGCTGCGTTTTTGTCATTGATATTATGAAATAAAAAAAAACTTTTGAAGCGTCTGTAACGGTGTGATTCCGCAAACGATGTTGAACGACAAACGTTACCACAATTTTTCCGCGAAATTCAGGACACGGAGGCGTCGAGCGCATAATATCAGGTCGGCGACCCGGTGACGCGTCGTTTTGTTAGGCGAGGAAAGAGCTTTATCGCAAACTCCGCTTTAGTTGCGGCAACTAGATGCTGAGCAAGAGAGAGAAAGAACGATAGATAGAAAGGGCGCCTAGAGAAGGGAATATAAGAGTGAAAAAGAAGTTGCTGGCGCCAAGGCGTCTACTTTTCACTGCACAAACGGGGATTTCCCTCATACTCTTCCCATATAGTTCATTGGGCACGAAGTATGAACATGGCAGACTCCAGAGGTCATCTATGTACATAATATTATGACCGCTCCGCGACCTATATTTCTGAATATAATATAACAGTAAGACTGTATCGCGCTCTGTGTCGTCAAAAGTTAATCTCTAACTAATCTGGGATCAGTTGAATTGGAGCAACTTTAGCCAAGAAATCCAAATCCAGAAAAATCGTGAACGACGGGAACTGTTACATCATCACTATAAATTGTTTCTCGTCATTTAAAAAAAAAATAATTCCGGCAACTTTAAATGGACGACTAAAAATGTCTTAACTATATATTCAAAGTTATCAAAGTTGCCATACCTACACCGAGAGAAAAATATAGTTAAGGCATCTAAAATCGTTTGGTAAAAAATATCCAGACAACATAGTAAATGGGATCAATCTTGGAAGTTTGGAAATGTTTACTTATACCGTGAATAGAAACGCGATACACGCGGAGGGGCGCTCGCAAAACGTCTGGGCATTTTCGGGCAACTTTGAGGTTATGACGGCAAACATTGAACGATCGACGCTACACAGGAGCTGTATATTAGGGCTGTTAAAAAAAAAACATAATTTTCTTATAATCGGTTGCTCCTGAAATGCTGTATTGATTATCACAAAAAAAATGTTTTCGCGAAAGCTGGGAGTTGTGCGATGATATTAAGTACTGCCGCATCAAGGCCGAAATTCATTAAAAACGGCGATTTTTAGAAATTTTTTTTTACTTGGTGAAGCGCTCATGGAGATTGTAGTTGCTTTCGTTAGACTATGAAATTGTGTAAAGGCAGAAACATGTTCGATAATGTTTAGTACTGCCGCATCGGCATTGAAGTTACCAAAATCAAAAAAGCAAATCCTTTAAAACATTGAAATATTCGTCTGCTCATCGACTATTTTGTGCGATTTCAAATGAAAAAATGGCTCTTGAAACGGGAGTTATGTATGATCATAATCATCATGATGATGATAAGCAATTTTCGAATTTTGGAAAACTGCGATATCGATCTGGCAGTACTAAATTTGATCATACAGGACTCCCGTTTCATGAGCCATTTTGTCATTTGAAAACGCACGAAATAGTCGATGAGCAGATGAATATTTCAATGTTTTAAAGGATTTCATTTTTTCTTTTGTTAACTTCAATGTCGATGAATTTTGGCCTTGATGCGGCAATACTTAATATCATCGCAAAACTCCCAGCTTTCGCGAAAACATTTTTATTGTGATAATCAATACAGCATTTCAGGAGCAACCGATTATAAAGAAATTATGTTTTTTTGAACAGCCCTACTGTATATCTTTCGTAAATCTCATGTCGTACTAAACTACAGACATTTTGCAGGCTGTCAATAGATTTTGTGTTATTTTCCGTAACGTGAATTATTTTAACCTATATGCGTATAAAGATTATTCCGAACATTTGTGGGCGCAAAATATAGAGAAGTATGAGATGCGTTGCATAGCATTGTACAGCAGCGTAAATAGTGTAGCGGGGGACGCCTAGTAAATCTTTGTATGTGCCTGGAAAAAAATGCCATTTTTCCTCTTTGGATCCCGATTACTATACCAATCTGGGAATGAGTACTATATATTTCTCTCGATGTAGTTAGACATAAAGCGGAAGGGTTCAGCCGTGTTAGAAGATTCAAATAGTAAAAGATAGCAAGCGTTGCGTCCAGCTCGATCGAAGTGGTTGCGCAGTTGTTTATAACATGTATTCTTATGTTTAGAAAATTTTCAATTTTCAGTCTGCCTCAGTCAGATGTTGAAGCTGTGCGGTTGTATCTCGCCATGATATCAAATATACGTTCTTGTTATTTATAAATCCACTGCTGACCAACAAGCTGTTGGGACTAGACAGTAACCTTGTTGTGCCGACAGACTCCAGTACAGCTCTAGCAGTCAAATATTTGGTCGGCAGAGCCGTTCATTTTTTTCAGTGCGGAGGTGGACCTGACATATCCGCGTCCCCTATTATCTTCATCCTCGTCGTCTACTCTTCGAAAGTTACATATACTATTTCAAACCCCCGACAAAAGTCACAGCGCATATAACAGTGTAATCTTGCGACGATATAAATTCCTGTGTTCTAGGGTACGCGGGAAGGGAGGTCGAGCGTATAATCCGTGGATTAAAGCAGATTCCGGAAGAGCGTGTTTAGCGAGGGAGACCTAACACGAAAACGAGTGAAAACGAGCACGGAAGGCAAATGCGTCCGTTCTGTAAAGGAGTAGGTGGTTAGGGAGATATAGAGCAGTGCGCAGTGTGTAGTATAGAAGGAAAAACGGTAGCGAGGCTCCCCGCGGCGAGAGAACGGATGCTGCGTTGACCTGGTCGTGGGATGGCTGCTGCTGCTGCTACTGTCGCTGGTCGTCGGACCTGTTTCGTTGAATTAATGAAATCGCCCGGGGATTATCGCGGAATTCGAAAAATTGTGGTAGCATGTAGCAGAAGCGCCATTGGCTTCACGTGCGCTTTACAGGGAGCAGCTAAAGCATCCACAGGCGCTTTTCACGTACAATCTCTGAACCTCAGCGACGTCACTCTTCCATTTACTCTTCCATTTACCACCACATTTTATCTACTATATAATATGCATAATTGTGTTAATATCTTGAATATTAATAACGGAGGTTTTCTGCCAGAGCTCGGAGAGAAACGTGGCTAAGTAGCGTGATAAATTTAGCTCTATATGTAAAAGAATGAGCTCTCCAGTCATATTAAGTATTATAACTATTATGAGTATGTAATAAGTATGTATATACATTTCTAAACTCTCTCTTTCCCTCGACCTAATACTCCGCATAATGTCTGCCTTCCCTCCTTCCCTTGCACTTTATACCTCGGCTCTACACACGTTGCATTTAGTTTCCCGTGACGTTCGTGAGTCATCGCTACTCGTTGCTGCTGTGTGTTGCGTCACTTATATCAAGACGACGGCAACGACAACGCTTACTGCATGAGCCACCGTAATGCTTGGTAATGGTTCGTACAATACACCTATCAACAAAAACTATCTTCCGGAGCTCGCAAGATTTTTACTGATTCCTGCCATTTAACGTATTATTTGTGACCTCGTTTTTTTTTCTTCAGAATATCTGTTTTTGAAAACAGCACATCGGTCTGGCTGATTTTATGGCGTTGTTTGTGGAAAAAGGATGTAGTAAAAAATGACCCTGTATCTGACAAAAAATGCTATAAAATTTGATGATAACTTCTACCATATATCAATACACTCTAATAAAAATTTGGCGACCGTGACTGGAAACAGTCGACTAAGGAAACTTTAAATATATCTTTGAACAGTCACCATTTAATAGTTGGAACAAATTTACGGAACGATACAAATAGTCGCATGAACCGATAATCAATAGTTTCCACACTGAACAAGTAAAATAAGTTATAAAAACTGATCAATCGGTCCCAACAACCAACCGGAATAGTTGGAATAGTGCTCAGTCGGTTAAAAAAAAAACTATAACCTAGTTGGTTATAAAACTACAACTTTGTTGGTTAAAAAACTACAACGTCGTTGGTACGGAATAATTACAACCCAGGTAGTTTATGTCCGGCTGGCTATCTACATCCTAGAACTGACCTGAGACTGGGCCAGTACGTTAGCCTAGGCTAGTCTTGGGCTAGTGCTGGTATGTAACAACGAGCCAGACTTAATCCTATTTTGGTACACGGAGGGAAATAATTGGTTGTCACAACCATTGGCATGGCTAAATACGCTCCAAGCATCTATGATGACTTTTGGTTGGATCGACGAACTAGCTGGCTGCGAAACCCAATTCTTTAGTTGCCAACCAATTAATTTGTTGGCTCATCCAACTGATTTGTCATCTCAACTAATTGATTCGTTTCTGTAACCAACTACTTTATTATTCCAACCAATTTTGGCGCTTGGAGTCTGATCAACCAATTACTATTTTTTTCCCGAGTAATATATCGCTGATGATTTGGTTAGTCCGCTTTATAAATAGTTTTCTTAAGTTATGTGTAAATTTCTACCAAATTTTTAACCCCGTGTGTATCCTCGTCTCGATAATGGTATTCACTGATTGATTAAATGCAATAATGATTATTGGAAATAGCAGGACTATTTGCCAATAATTCGTCGGTGAACTCGTTTCTTCGCCATACTTGATTTTTCTATTAATCATCATCTATAATTCTGTTGACGATGAAGATTCAGTTCTGCTGTTGAAATATCTGTTTCCGAGAATTTATCTTCGCATTGGCTGCCGTTCTTATTCGATATGCATGGATTCTCGATACGTTCTTGCCTAAGATAGACTTGCTGAATACGCTCGTGCTAGTTAACTAAGTTCGTTTGGATGCATGCATATCTTCTATTGACTTCTCTCGTATTTCTCTCCTCGATGTAAGCGCAGTGTAACACGTAACATGCAGAACATACTCATAGATTCCTCTCTTCCTGTACTATTAATGAGAACTGATGTGCGTTGCCCCCGTGTGTTCGTCGATCTCTCGGAGTGAGCGAGGCACGATCCATCCCATTCCCCTCGGTGTGCTTCACTATACATATACTCATTGATCGTATGTAGCACAGGTATAGCACACTACACGATAGCCAGTACAGGGACTCAATACTGCATGGCAAGAGAATTTGTACTCTACTCGGTTTACACGAGTCTCGTTAGCGAGCTCTTTGCTGTGGTTTGTCACCGTTATACTCTTAGTGATGAAAAAGGCCTCGAGTAGCAAAGTAACCCACATGGAAAAGTTAAAACGAAATTCCTGGTACATATATTTATGTAGTAAAGTTCTATTATTATAGTATACGAGTTTTATATTTTTTTAATTTGCAAAAGGGTTTTTTTTACATATCTAGTTTTTATAGGGATGATGGTTTTGAGGAATGAGAAATAATTATGAAGAGTGTTTCTATTTTATAACTGTGAAACAAAACCGCGTAAACCTGCGGGGGCGGAAGGGGATAAGATGGAAAGAACAAGAGTATGAGTCGTGCAAGAATACAGAAAGACGAAGAGCGACTCCAACATTGAAATGAGTGAGAGCAGGGGAAGTGGCATGAGGTGGAGTGCAGAGATGAGACGCAGAGGCAGAAAGGTCGGCACGCCCGGGTGAATCCTCGAGGAAGGCGCGCGCGTACCGAAGGTGGGTGTGGTTCCGAGTTTCGGATGAGACTCTGCTCATAGGTCTGGTGATGGTGGTAGTGCTTTTTCAGTGGGAAGAGAAGAGAATAAGAGGCAGCACGATAACTGAGGCCCAGCGAGCTTCGGAGATTCTCTTTCTATCCTCTTTAGCTCGAGCTCCGGGCGAGAGTCGCCAAGACCGCTCGGTATTCCTCCTTCGCCTCTTGTACTCCTCTACCGCCAGCATTATGGATACCTAGCGTATGGATACCTAAGCGATATATGCCCTCGTCGAAAGTTCCTTTTCTCGACAGTTTATGATGGAACATGTAGAAAATAAATACTTGATCTTGAATAAAATATCAATTTTTAACAAGGAATATGAAAATTCATCTCATAATATAGTATAAAATCTATACACGAAAAAAGGCTTGGTTAAATATTGCTGCACACGGAGAAAAATCATTTGCTAGCATACCCGCGTAGAAAAAAAGAATCTGGCCGAGATTCTTAAGAAGATTCTCGCCGAACTGAGATTCTTTTGAAATCTATCTGAGAATCTCGGTCAGCTTCTTAGCGAGATTCGTTAGTGGGTAGCTGAAATTAAAAAGAATCTCCATCAGAATCTCGCCGAAAATAAAAAGAATCTCTATCAAAATCCCTCCGAGATTCTAGAGAATCTCGGCCATATTCTTACTGAGATTCTTTAGTGGGTTGCTGGAAATATAAAGAATCTCTATCAGAATCTCGCCCAGCGAGATTCTTTTCACTTTCATTAAAAATGAAATGAATCGATATCAAAAAAGATCTTTACGAATATTGAAGGACTGCTAACACTAATTAGTTAGTACATCAACGATGGTTCAACCCCTCGTGTGCAGTTGAACTCAGAAAACTTTCCAGTCTTATATATACGCTGAGGCTTCAAACCACTTGCGAGAAACGCTCCGTCCATTCGCCACCTAGTGACATCATACGAAACACTGGTGGACAATACTCCGCTAGATGGCGAAGGAACGAAGCGTTTCTCGCAAGTTCTCATTTTCATTGAAAATGAAAATGAGAAGAATCTCGCTTTTTATTTCCAGCTACCCATTAGAGAATCTCTATCAGTATCTCGCTGAGATTCTAGAGGATCTCGGCGAGATTCTGATAGAGATTCTTTTTATTTCCAGCTACCCACTAAAGAATCTCTATTAGTATCTCGCAGAGATTCTAGAGTATCTCGGCGAGATTCTGATAGAGATTCTTTTTATTTTCGGCGAACGCCTAAAGAAACTCCGTAAGAAGCTGGCCGAGATTCTCTAGAATTTTAGCGAGGTTCTCAGATAATTTAAAAAGAATCTCGATTCGGCGCGCAACGGTGATTCTCGCCAAGATTCTTAAGAAGCGCCTCTAGGCACTAGGGGTGCCAAGTGTCTATTTAAATAAGCGCTGGTGCATATTTAAATAATCGCTTGATTGCTTAAACATCTGGTAATAGTAACCACGAATATTAGAATTGGAAAATCCTATCCTATTTTTTAGGTAATCGTAGTTACCTCAATTATCAAAATTAGTTGACTTGATGGTTGCCAGAATTACTGTCTGTTATCAGTGTAAGCTCAACTTTGGCTAGAATGCATTTAAAAATGTTTAAAGTGCAACCACACACTAAGAGAAAAGCATATCTATTTAACGATTTCACATGATAATTCGGCTATAGGAAGGTTTGCAATGTTTTATGGTTGAAGCGATGATAATATAGTTCAATAAACGATACTTGCAAAGTTATTGGAATCAAACGTTGAAATCGTATATGCAACGAAACGGCATATAAGAAACTATTATCATTTTGATGATTGTTACTATAATTATTTTTTGCTATAACCATAAAATAGAGACGTTCCTCTTGGGAATTATATTTATGGTTGTTCCAATTATTTTCTTGTTTTATTCCTCCTGGCAATTATAGTTTATAGTTAGATTATTGTCGGACTAACAATATATTTTTTTTAAATTGCTATATTTTTCTCTCAGTGCATTATGACGTCGTCAGTAATGTTATTTTCTTTTCTTCTGTTTCAGGTGAGTCTCATATGTTATACAGAACTTCATAGTGATTAATCCTTTGTCGTCCACGGGGTAAGTTTCTCACGAGTCTATTGAAGCAATCAGCTTAAAATATCTTCTCGACAAATTGATCGATGAGAAGATATCGTACTCCAATTCGATATCTTGAATAATGACGACTTATTCGTTATTTCTTCGATCACGATTGTTTTTAACCACTAAAGTGATGTCATGATCTCATGTACATTATTTTATTGCCAACGTAGTAAAACATCGACATACAGACACATAACGCAGACTATGTCGTATAATACGAATTCCACTATACCGCTTTGCACGTAACGTCAAACTCACGACTCACGTACATCCTTAAGTTCGGATTACACGTGCTGCAGAGGAGTCCGTCAGAATCAAATACTATTCTCCAGAACCTTCAGCTTCAACCAGTCTCTCCATGACGGGTACATTTCTGGATCTCACTGAAGTTGTATTTCCCCCTGGCAAAGTCACGTATAATCTGCTACACATACCGCAACATATATTTTACGCAAAAGCGATTTGCCACTCGTATGTGGAACTCTGGACGAAGCGAGCATGACGAACGAGAGTCCGGGATGCCTTATTCGTGAATCCACGCGAGGTCGTCGAAACGGATACGTGGATATGATATCCACGTCATGTGGGCCGCAACAGAAATTAGGGCCAACCCTAATTCGCGTCGGCGGATTTCGAGACGTGGTCCTTTTTCGCAATGAGTTGGGTATAGAGGTATAGAGGATATTTGATGTTATGTTATGTCCGGTCAAACGGCAGCTGTTGACTGTCTGCCATAATTCATAAATTTTCTATTTTGGTGCTGCATCTCAATGTGATTATTGGATTAAAAAAGTAATTCGGTGAAACTGATATTTTACAAATATTATTCTCGCCTTTTGTTATTATTCACAGTGATTAAACAAAAAGCATTGTCATCCACTTTCACGCGAATATTCCAATCCCTAGATATACCGATCAAATAAAGCTCAATAATTTATTGATACGATTTGAACAGATAGAAAAAACGTTGACTACCCCGTTTTCCAATGTAAATAAAAGTATGAAAACAACATGCTCTGCACAGTTGTACAATGCAAAACGGTCGATAAAATGGCGTTAGTTAATGCATCCAATCAATCTTTTAAACCCTGTCGTGTGCTTTTCACTTGCACTTTTATATCCTGTTTCTTTTATTTGCAATGGAATCAATTTGAAGATGGAGCCTTCGGCGAGAGGTTTCACTTGGCTATTCGCAGCATAAAGCACAGCTCGAGAAACGGCTTTTCTCGATCGTCGTCTCGTTTTATCGGGACTCCTCGCTGTGCAGGGGAACGAAAGTCGAGCCGAGCGTATCTGTGTGCAACAAGCAGCAGCGGCAGACGCACACTTAGCCCCACACTTTGCCGCGTTTTCTTTCAACGAGGTGTTCTATGGCTAATGCAGGATACATGGGGACCCAGGGACCAGCGGCATGCTATGGGCTTGCTTTTGCTGTGTTGCACTCGCTTCTGCTGTAGCCGTGTGTTATGCGTCAAACAGCGTGTTGGTTTGACCACGAACTAGGCGGTTGTACCGTGTACACTCTCAAGTGAGAGTTTCACGCTAGAGGCAGATTGATTCAATGCATTTAGCTTCAAATGCATCCTCCAGCTACTAACATTTCAACTATCGGACTGTACCACTCTATTCCCAACGGCCATCATCGCCAGACCGACATATAATTATCATGCATATCCGTACGTTTGCAATAACAACAATCATAAACCGATTTCGAGGATAATCGTAAATGACTGGCAAGTTGAATCGCGATTCAACTTCGCCATTAAATACCATTTTTCGCGTATGTTTAATGAATAACGATGAGGTGATATTCAAACTAAACTGATTTATGAAAAAAACAATTTATTTATGTGATCGATTCATCGAGCGAACAAATATCGATAGTCGGAGAAACGATATACAATTGAAAAAAAAAATGAACATTAATAAAATATGTATATCAAAACAAACAAATTAAAAATAGTTAACATTTAAATATTTTTACATTGAGTTTCCAAACCGTTTGACTTAACGTACTTACCGAATCTGAGGCCAAGTAATTTCAAAACGGGCATAAAAAAGACCCCTGTAAAGGGGTCCCGAAGAGAAAAAAAAAATTCTGAATATACTAAAATTAGGTGGTCATTAGGTGCTAATTAGGTGCCAAATTAAAAGATTAGGTGCTCTTTTAGTTTCGTCAGAAATCGAAAAAAACTGGCGGACCGCTAATTTTATATTAAGGTAGCGGTCCCTCGACCAAATATATTACAAATTTTTTTTAAATGTACCCAATATTTAAGTGCTTTTTAAGTGCTTTCTAAATATATTTGCGAAAATGAAATACCTTCACCCCTTCTTCAGGAAAGTATACCCGTACTACAATAACCATTCAAAGAGGTTCGTTCGGTGCGTCTCCGTGTACATAGAAAGACTATGTATTTTGAGTACATAAAATATAATACTTTTGAAATTTATACGCGCCCCAATTCACGTAAACCCATCCGGTGATTGCGACTTACCTTCATATTTTGTTCAAAAGCTATAGCCAGGCCAAGATTTCATTATTTTCGTATTTTTTCCGGAAAAGCCAATTTCGTTAATGAGAGGGTGAGACTTGCGGTTGCGGCGGTGGAGCACTTAAACCGTGCATTGCTTATCTAGAAAACACCTAAATCACACGATCTATCCGAACAAGGCCGTATGATATTTTTTTTATTTCCCGTTTATAACCTAAAAATCCTGTGTTTCGAATGAAAGGGTGACATTTTCTACTACGGTAGTAGAGCACCTAAATCGCACATTACATATTTAGGAAGCAGCTAAATCACAAGATTTATTTCTACAAGGGAAAATTGACATTTTTGTTGTATCCCGCTTCGAGCCTGAAAATCCTGCTTTTCAAAAGAAGGCGTGACATTTACCATTGCGGGGGTGGAGCACCTAAATCGTGCACTGCATATCTAGGAAGCACCTAAATCACACGATCTATTTGTACAAGGCCAAGGTGATATTTTTGTTGTTTCCCGTTTATAACCTAAAAATGCTGTTTTCAAATGAAAGGGTTAGATTTTCCATTGCGGGGGTGAAGCACCTAAATCATGGTTTGCATATTTAGGAAGCACCTAATTCACAAGATTTATTTGTACAAGGCCGTAGTGATATTTTTGTTGTTTCCCGTTTATAACCTAAAAATGCTGTTTTTCAAATGAACGGGTGAGATTTGTCCATGCGGGGGTGGAGCACCTAAATCGTGCATTGCGTATTTATAAAGCACCTAAATCGTACGATCTATTTATACAAGATAAAAATGACATTTTTGTTGTTTCTCGTTTTAAAGCTGAAAATCCTGTTTTACGAATGAAACGCTGAGAATCGACATTGCGTGGGTGGACCACCTAAATCGTGCATGCATATCTAGAAAGCACCTAAATCACGCGATCTATCCATACAAGGCCATAGTGATATTTGTTATTTTCCGTTTATAACCTAAAAATTCTGTTTTTCGAATACAACAGTGGGATTTGCCATTGCGGGGATGGAGCACCTAAATCGTGCATTGCATATCTATGAAGCACCTAAATCACAAGATTTATTTGTACAAGGGAAAATTGACATTTTTGTTGTATCCCGCTGTAAACCTAAAAATCCGGCTTTTCAAAGGAAAGCGTGACATTTACTATTGCGGGGGTTGAGCACCTAAATCGTGCATTGCATATCTAGGAAGCGCCTAAATCACACGATCTATTTGTACAAGGCCAAGGTGATATTTTTGTAATTTCCCGTTTATAACCTAAAAATGCTGTTTTTTAAATGAAAGGGTGAGATTTGCTATTGCTGGGGTGGAGCATCTAAATCGTGCATTGCATATCTAAGAAGCACTCAAATCACACCATCTATCCGTACAAGACCGAAGTGATATTCTTGTTGTTTCCCTATTATAACCTAAAAATCCTGTTTTTTAAATGAAAGAGTGAGATTTGCTATTGCGGGGGTGAAGCACCTAAATCGTGCATTGCGTATTTAGAAAGCACCTAAACCAGTATTTTCACATCTCTACTAGGAATGGAATAGGAAATAATTTCTTTTTTAACTTGGCGTCGAGTCGCTACCGCGACTCTTGATAAAAGGGAGGAGGAAAAGAATTTTAAAAAGAAATATGTTAGGACCAGTCTTTTATGAAAATTAGACCTTGCAAATTTAATCTGGTCTAATGGTGCAATCTGAAGTCTATAACTGGTTCGAAATACAATATGTACATAAATGCGAACTGGGTTACATAAAGAGACGCTCGACCCCCGCAATAGCAAATCTCACTCTTCTATTCGAAAAATAGGATTTTTAGGTTATAAACGGTATACAACAAATATATCACTTCGGCCTTGTACGGATAGATCGTGTGATTTAAGTGCTTCCTAGATATGCAATGCACGATTTAGATGCTCCACCTCCGCAATACCAAATCTCACCCTTTCATTTAAAAAACTGCATTTTTAGGTTATAAAAGGGAAATAACATAAATATCACCTTGGCCTTGTACAAATAGATAGTGTGACTTAGGTGCTTCCTAGATATGCAATGCACGATTTAGGTGCTCCACCCCCGCAATGGCAAATATCACGCTTTCCTTTGAAAAGCAGGATTTTTAGGCTTAAAAGCGGGATACAACAAAAATATCAATTTTCCCTTGTACAAATAAATCTTGTGATTTAGGTGCTTCCTAGATATGCAATGCATGATTTAGGTGAACCCCGCAATGACAAATCTCACTCTTTCATTTGAAAAACAGCATTTTTAGGTTATAAACGGGAAATAACAAAAATATTATCTTGGTCTTGTACAAATAGATCGTGTGATTTAGGTGCTTCCTAGATATGCAATGCACGATTTAGGTGCTCGACCCCCGCAATGGCGAATCTCAGCGTTTCATTCGAAAAACAGGATTTTCAGGCTCAAAGCGGGATACAACAGAAATGTCAATTTTCCCTTGTAGAAATAAATCTTGTGATTTAGCTGCTTCCTAAATATGTAATGTGCGATTTAGCTGCTCCACAACCGTAGTAGCAAATGTCCCCCTTTCATTCGAAACACAGGATTTTTAGGTTATAAACGGGATAAACGGGAATAACAAAAATATTATACGGCCTTGTTCGGATAGATCGTGTGATTTAGGTGCTTTCTAGATGAGCAATACACAGTTTAAGTGCTCCACCGCCGCAGCAGTAAGTCTCACCCTCTCATTAACGAAATTGACTTTTCCGGAAAAAATACGAAAATAATGAAACCTTGGCCTGGCCATAGCTTTTAAACAAAATGTGAAGGTAAGTCGCAATCACCGGATGGGTTTGCATGAGTTGAGGGGCGTATAAATATCAAAAGTATTATATTTTATATACTCAAAATACATAGTCTTTCTATGTACACGGAGACGCACCGAACGAACCTCTTTGAACGGTTATTGTAGTACGGGTATACTTTCCTGAAGAAGGGTTGAAGGTATTTCATTTTCGCAAATATATTTAGAAAGCACTTAAAAAGCACTTAAATATTGTGTACATTTAGAACAAATTTGTAATATATTTGGTCGAGGGACCGCTACCTTAATATAAAATTGGCGGTCCCCCAGTTTTTTTCGATTTCTGACGAAACTAAAAGAGAACCTAATTTTTTAAGTTGGCACCTAATTAACACCTAATGAGCACCTAATTTTAGTATATTCAGAATTTTTTTTTTTTCACTTCGGGACCGGTACCTTTACAGGGGTATAAAAAAGGATTATTGAATTTGTTAAATACAAATATAAGAGTGCCAAACGATACGAATATGTTCTGACATAAGAAACCAGGATTAGAAACGTGTCAGATTCGATCTCTGTCCATTCGCAATAAATTGATCGATGCAGGGATTTATTAATAATTACGTTTTTTTCATGGAAATAAATTGATTCTCACTAACCGTTATTGAATGTGCTACTTCTATGACGGACTGTTTTCTCAGAGAGTATATTCATTTCGAAACCAATTGAACAAACTTCTCCGCATTGCAAACGCTTTTAATACCGAAAATTGTCAAACACTGATGAGTTTTCGACTTTTGAAGAGTATCAACCGTAGATTTCAACTCCGAAAGGAATCTATCTAGTAATTATATTGCATAACGAAGATTGGAACGAGGACAAGATAGAGAGTATTTGATGAAAGGTTCAAAGTCTCTCCAACCCTTCTATAGCTGCAAACCAGTCGCGTCGCACCGTTTCAAACCCGGCCTCATCGCGGCCGTCACAAGAAGATAACTCCGTCAGATACTGAGAGATCAAATTAATTACGCTGAAGAGGCGAAGGACAGGGAAGTTCGAATGCTCTTAGCGGATTGGACGGAGAGGGTTGAGTCGTTCGAAAGGAGGAGTCGATTGACGGTAGGGTTATCACGTGAGAGCCCTTCTGGTACTCCTCACTGGATACTATACCTATAAACACAACAACCAGTTTACGTATACTGTATAATCCGAATTCCACTGAACGCGTCCTTATACACCCTTCAACTTTAAGGATAACAGTAAATGTTATCGTTAAGCGGATTGAATTGATAAAATCAATTCAAATTGATGAGGAACAAACCAGACCGCATGCACTCTGCAAAGTGGTACTTAAAAATTTCCAGACAATATCCCTTAGGAATATGTCATTCTCAACCGGATCCAAAAATGATTTCAATTGCTGTCAGTATAATTTCCAACGCAGAAGTATAAAAGTCAGGGCTTGAAACGGAACGTGCGGTTCGGGTATCGTTTTGTATTTGGCTCGATTGATATTACGGTCAGAAAGGATTAATGGACGAAGAGATTAAATCGAACCTGTTCAAAATGATCGGCAAACGGTTCCGGTCGCATCACTTGATTGTTCGACATTGAATTTTCTAGCGAAGCGTGCGTGAAACCACGTTTTTCGCACCGAGAGGAATAAAAATAATTGTTTCACTGGAAATATGTAAATTTACAGTGCAGGATACATTGATTTTCGTTCAATGTACTCAGTAAAATTAAAAACTTTCGGGTACTTTACAGTGTTTTCTAAATCAGAATAAAATAAAATCTGACAGTAGGCGATTAAAATTAGAAAATGTTTCACCTTGAAAACTGTCGCAATTATGGATGAGGCACTTCACATTTTTCGTGAGAGGATCATGCTCGAAATAGTCGTGTGAGGGGTTCCGTTTAGCGGGAGACATTGGGATTCCAACTTTTTCCTTTGAGAAACCTGGTAAATTCTAAATTCCGAACCTTGTTAAATAGGTTCTCTACCGTTCGAACCTTTACCAAACCTGTCATGTGCTAGCAGAAAATTCAAACCGGAACGCTATCAAAACGGTTGTCGGCTGTTCGAAACCGTGACCAAAACCGCATTCATGATGATTCGGACCGCAGTTCAGAACATAGCATATGAGAATAATCGTTTCGTTCGTTTGTCTAAAAAATCGGTTTGAAGTTCCAATCGTACTCTTATTCATACGATCCAAACGTTTCATTTGTTCACGGTATCGTTTCAAGCCCTGGTTAAAGTGGTTCATATTTTTTTGTGAACAATATAAATAGGACGGTACAATACGTTCTACTTTTTCCGCATATGCCCGTCTGGAAATCTGTTGGGGATAAACTGGTTTGAACCTAGCGTCTAGCTAGTTTTTTCTATCAAGTTTTTCTGTAGTGGGACTAGACATAATGTAGCCAGAATGCACTGATAGGTAGCATATCTATCTAGGATCTGTCTAGCTTTCATGGCACAGCTTACCTGACCAGAGGCTAGACATAATGTATCAAGCATACACGTATAGATGTCGAGGCCATCTAGTGTCAATCTAGTTTTACTTGAATATTTGTATTTGGCGCTACCTCCGTAGGGGCTGGACAGAAAACATGAGCAGCCGTGAGCGGCGCACACATCGGCGCCAAACCTAATCTGACCGCGATCGTGCGAGACTGCGCGTCGTATCACGCTGCCTAGTGCGGGCCGTCGCTGGTAATCGAGATGTCAAATTCTGTTTACATGTATTTATATTGATCACCGACATTCAACAATCCAACATTTTAGTGCCGTACCGATACAAGGCGTTTTCCGATACAGGGAGATTCCGATACAGGGTCTAGTCGTGACACGCTGCGCAGCGTGTTATTATTATGTAGAGTGGCACGTGCATGTTCGTGAAAGCTACCAAAAAATACGTTCTAGAGGACTACGATTTTTTTGTCTTGTACGACGCGAAAGAATTTACATTTTTTTGTTTTTTTGCGATAGGCCTTATCGAAATATTTGATTATTATTGAAAAAGTGATTACGTACGTTATTAAATAGTGTTCCCTGTTTAAATAGTGTTAAACAGCTTCCCTGTTACGTGCTGATGCAATAAATGACGGTTTATATTAATTCTGTTTTTTATTTATCCTAGGCTATTTAACCGGTATGTGGGTTCAATAGAGAAATCAGGTCTAGCACCTACTTAATTTTATGCTATAGGGTTAACCGATTCCCGTACTGGCTAATCGCTAGCCAAGTTTACTGGGCGAATTAATAGAATCTGAGCCAGATTTTAGACAGTTTTTCTGTACAACGACTAGACAGCGAGAAATTACACATAGCGCTCGGATCTAGCTAGTTTTCCGACCTACACGGAAAGAAATGTTTGGTTGTGGCAATTACGTTTTCGATTTGCTGTACACAATCTCTAAAAAATTAGTTGCCTCAACCATATCGAATAGTAACCTCAACTATTCACGATTAGTTCTCGATTGCATTAGTTAGGTTAACTAATCCAATCGTTGGGACTACCACTCGAATAGTTGGGACTACCATTCGAATCGTTGGTATTACCATTTGAGTTGCTAGGGAAATAGAATAATCGATTGGTTGTGTCAACTCATTTCTTGGTTATGGCAACTAATCTTTTTTTCCGTGTAGATCTTGTACAGAAAATAAGAAAACTAGTCGCTTTCTAGGTGATGGCGAGTTGGAATTTCCACACGGGTGGCTCTTTGTTAATGGGGTACATTCGAGTGGATGGCTATAAAAATTGGTAAATTTCGGTAAGTTTTCTCATGATTGTCATTGGTTTTTGTTTTTAATAACAAATGAATTCCGGAAAGAACTGACTTTTATCCACCAGATTTCCAAGTTCCAGGAGATAGGAGATAGTTCCAAAAGCACGCACTCGTCAATTGCGTCTGTTCTTTTGAGTCTGTGTCCAATTGGAACAAAGTTGGATTACCAAACGTCTCATCTATGTGCAATGAGGTCTGTGTCCAATTGAGCCACTGGTCAGTCTTTCGGTGTCGAACTGATGTTTGTCGAGTTTTGCTGTGTTTAGTCGGTGACGTATCGAGTTGCACCGTGTCCAGTTAGTACTGTGCCGAGTTCTGCTGTGTCGAACTTTTTTAATACTTGTTTAATACCGTCTGTGTTTAGTTGGGATATCTAGGATCGAGCCACTGCCTCAGCTGCGAAAAACAGAAGTGCATCGATTCGACTGTATCGACCGTATAATTATCGACCGAACACAGAACATTTTTATTTGTAGCATGGTAGCTGAATGTATTATTTATTATTAATTAATTAAGTAATACTAAATCATTATTATTAATTAATAATAAATAAATAATATATTTAATTAACTATTTCACATTAATTTGCATTGGTTTAATGGCCGTGACTAAGCTTGTCCGTAAGCTTCTTCATTTTTATACCGGTAAAGAATGACCCATGCACGTAGCTATAAAGTGAAATATCGCCGGAATACGATATTTCACATTTTCAAAAACAGTCACATGACTATAACTTTTCTAATTTTTCGAATTTTGCTCTACAATTTGACGTGCACTTAGTCCATATAATATAGAACCGGAATAAAAAAATTGAGATAAATTTTTTTTTTAAATTATTATTTAGGTGAGTGGATCCCCTTAAGTCGACACAGATCGCTTTTAATACGTTGGATTACTGACAAGTATTGGGCGTTACTCAATTTTCCAACGAATTTCATTCTTATCACGAGAGGTCCATGCCACTCGATCAGAGCCACCCAGTATATAATGCTGAGGCGTAGGACCCTCCATGGTTGCGAGGGCATAGAATAGGATTCGGGAGAGTCGTGCGCTCAATCCTGACGACTGGGAGCAGCCCACGGGCAACACGCGATAGGCCGGGACTCCTCGCGGTAGCGTCTAGCCCTCAGCTCCTTGCCTCCCCCGAGTGGTTTGGCTTAGGTCTTAGGTTACGTTCGTGTGCTTGCTCCTTAAGGTCTTGTCACGCGAGGATGCTTTGGGTTATGCTTTCTTTTTCCGTCCTCCCACACGTTATTTCTCGTATATTCTGCTCGCATTCTTGCTAACACCCCTCTCTGTTTCCACACGTATAGATCTGCACCTTTTTGTGTCTCATGGTGCGATTTCTTCCGTGCCGACGACCACACCACGCGCCGTTTTTTATTATACTCTTCCAACAGGAGTAGCACGTTTTCCGTCACTCTGGAAGAAAAAGGCTACTCCTCCCAGCATCTACCCCCTTCACTTAGCGCCTTCGTTAAAATTCTTGCCATCGCTCTTTCCCACTCTTCTACCTTCATTCTTCGCCACGCTTGTCCATGTTTTTGTCTTCTCCTCAGGGAAATAAATGCGGCAAGCGCTACAAATGTCAACTCTGTCATTATTCTGACTTTTATTTATAATGATGTACATAACAATCCAGTCTGCAAATACACGGAGCCTCTTCAATGCTATTGAAGAGGACTATGGTCGCTATGTTTTCAATAATGGATGGCAAATATACTCGACCCGCTCTCTTAAAGTATTCAGTCAATACTTAATTGTTTTTCTTGCTTTTCGCGTACCCTGTTACTTTAACATGATGTGCTACATGTATTTGTGGATTTCGCTCGCGCCACTACGACCGTCAATGGCGCTTTCTCATTCGCTCTTACGGTAACTTGGTCGATATAGCATATCTTCTTAATTCCTTGAGAAATATTTTCCGCGCGAATCTCGAGGACTCGAGTTCTCCGCGAACTTCGGATGTAGAGCCTTCTCTAAGTTTTCTCTTACTATAGTTTACTCCGTTTTAGAGAGCACCACGGGTTTTAGGTTTTCCATGCGAGCGCTGAAAGTCCGGGTTTACCGTTTGTTCATTCTTATACGGAAATCGGCGAGGGAGCCAAACACCCAGGCCAAACTCACGGCGATTGAAGTTTACCTTAGCAAACGCTCCCGGCGTGATTGCTTTATTTCTCAACGCTTCCATGCACAAACATCCGTGCTGGTGTTTCACCGGCGATCGCCGGATCTTCGCCGCAGAATTTTCGGCACGAGTGGAATAGGACGTGCCACGCCTCGCAGCTTCCATCGCCCCCGGAATCTGTGGCGGGTGGCGGAAGCCAACGAGCTTTAAGGGCTTGCGGAGTCGGCTTTGTGGGCTGGGTCTTGATCCTCAAAGTGGACTTTCTTCTTACAAAAGGATCATTCGTAGTTTCAGGTTGCACAACATCCTCGCAACATGTTAAAAAACTTTGTGTTTGTAGCATTTAAAACTTGTGCTTACATGACTTCACCATCACTGTAAGTAGGGGAGAGTGGGCTACAATGGGCCGTACGCTACAGTGAGCAATGGCGTCTGTCAGAGAACACCCCGGGTAGAAATCTTTCAGGGGTTGCCTTATCCAGTTAGGCCCCGATCGAGGAATCCCACGGCTAGCCCTATTATGGAAAGCCTTGCTTGGCCCCGATCAGGCGATGCCACGGCTAACCCTATTATGGAAAGCCTTGCTTGGCCCTGATCAGGCAGCGCCACGGCTAGCCCTACTATGGCAAGATTGACCAGGGCGTAATCCGGCGCAATCAGGAAGCGCCGTATTAGGTGTAAGAACCGTGAAATTGCGCTGATTAGGCTTGCCTTACGAGTGCCTCATTTCCTACTTTATCCCGTGTGACTCAAAGTAGAATTCAGGTAGGCAGGCAGGTATCATATTCCATACCTATTATACTTATGGATTGTTACCGTAGAAATAAATGATGACGTCTGATTCCAAATAATCTTTTAAATCGAAATTGTTCGTCGGCAGTCGAATTGACAATGCTCGCACCGTTCGCTGCCACGGATACGCCGGTGTCAAAACATAACCTTACTTCCGCATTCTTGGAATACTAGTGTCAGGTCAGTCAAATCAACTGTTTGAATTTTAATCTTTCCAAATATTGTTTGTCCGCCGTCTTGATGTTATAAGTTTGAAGTGTAAATTCGTAATAAAACTAAGATTGTTCATTTTCGTCCGACATTATTGAACCCACCATATTAACTTTTACGAATGAAAAATTCAAGTTCACAATCGTCGAATTAAAAATATTATATTTAAAGTCACTTCTGTGCCAAGACATCTGTCTTGTAAGGACGGCGAATTTTAGTTGGAAGTTTTTGGCAGAATCACCTTTAAATATTGGTTCCATATATCACCCGCTCGCATCACTCCCTTTACTGTTATCGTAAAATGCACTATTATGGAATTACCGTATGACATATCCACATAGTCGGTTTGTTCTAGTGGTTAGCGTGCTCGGTTAGGTAGTTAGGTAAATAGGTAGGTCCCGCAGGCAGCTAGGCGGCCTGATAACGCCCTGACTAGGGCCCGAAGATAATCTCTACCCGGGACAGCTCGCCAAAAATTCTAGTATTTAAAAAATGAAACTGTGTTTAATTGGATGTTTCTCTTCCAAGTTAATGTTCAGTTACCTTATCCTTGATAACATAAAAAATAAAAGTCCATTTTGGCCTCTTGAGAAAAAATTTGTCGTCCTTCGGAAAAGTTTTATATCTAACCTAACCTTTGTTAATGGCTAATTCCGCTCGACTTATATGATTCTTTACATCTTTATTCATCACTCTATGATCATTTTACATTATTTTTAGTTAGTGAAGCATCATTCTTTTATAATAAATGTGATCGAGTGCTAGTGGGGAACAATGAGCCAACCTTGTAGATTTGGCCTAGATAATTATAACATGCAAGTTCAGGTATGATAGATTTTATTGATAATTTTTTCAAGGTAAGATTGAGAAAGAATAAATATGGCACGAAGCAGTAAGAAGAAATCTGCAAGAGAGACAGCGGATGAGTTAGTGATGAAAAAAGGAGTAGTGTACGTAGTGAACAGTTCGAATACAGTGTGCTGTTGACAGTTTTATAATAGATATAGTTTAAGCGGCGTATCAACTAATAATTGAATAATAGAAAAGCAAAATAAAAATTGAGCATTTTTCCTGATGGCCTAATCTCCCCTATGTTCTTCGGGTATTGGCTCATTGTTCCCTCTTGCATGGCCTATTGTACCCTACCGACACGGAAAGAAAAGCTTGGTTGAAACAACCAATTGCTATGGTTATATATGCGCCAGACAATTAATTGGTTAGACCGACCAATTTCTTGGTTAGGCTACCAATTTCTTGGTTAGACTAACCAAGTGACTTGGTAAGCTAACCAAGTGACTTGGTTAGACCAACCAAGAAATTGGTCACCTAACAAATTACTTGGTTGGTCTAACCAATTAATTGTCTGGCGCATATATAACCATAGCACTTGGTAGTTCCAAGCAAGCCTTTTTTTTGCGTGGATGGGACACAACGAGCTATTTTCAGCTATATATTGAAACTAAGTTTTCATGCATCCTTGATAGCTTAAAACTTATTATTGCAAGCTCAGTGTGTGGCCAAAGGTTGAATAGAATCGATGGAACGTCTTTCTTGTCTTATTGTGTTTGTAATAAAAGTACAGACGAATCTAAGTAAAAATTGGCTCACAGTTGCCCACTCTCCCCTACTTTATTCTGAGAGAAATTGATAAAATTGGTGACTACGAACAATAGGTTACAAAAACCTCAACTACATTTATGACGTTACTGTAAGTAGTAAATCAAGAAAGTTAAATTGATTATAAAAGTAGTCGCATGGATCAATAATTGACAAAATAAATGTAAGTCTATAAATTTCTTTGGCTTAATAACAGGTTTTTATTGTTGTTAAATCAATTCTCACGGGAGTTATACTATAAATAGACGTTAAGAATAAAATGTTCGTAGAAGACCGAGAATTATCGATATTACATTCCGGATCTTAAAAATAGAGAATCTCCGATTGTCGTTATCGAGCGAATTCTACACGCGGAATGATCTTGAAGCGGTCACACGGAAACCAGCCGGAAAACCCGATCGCTCTGTTATCTCGCTTGCAAGCGATGTTGCTCCGAGAGAGACGGCGTTAAAACCGGCCCGCAGAGCTCACCGGTTGCCGTTCGAACACACCAGGATCGACACGCTCGAGTAACTACTGGCTTTCTTTTGTCTCTGAACAGTGAGCACGATCTCGCGAGGAGGTAACCAGTCGCGACTACAGCAGAGGAAACCCTTTGGAGGAAGCGATCGGTATACGATACTTCTTTATTTTTTTGTTTCTTCAACGATAAAAAAACGTAAAGAGCGCTCGATACAGAAACGGCCTCGGCGGGGCTATATATCGTCCGCGTACCGAATGCTCGAGCCAAGAACGTTCGTCGTCACGTGAGAAA
The DNA here is from genome assembly GCA_963970395.1 of Ephialtes manifestator. Classification (NCBI taxonomy): domain Eukaryota; kingdom Metazoa; phylum Arthropoda; class Insecta; order Hymenoptera; family Ichneumonidae; genus Ephialtes; species Ephialtes manifestator. The sequence continues at coordinate 2,708,230 of OZ019980.1, forward strand.
ATCGTAAACTCGGGAGGGTTTACCGTTGTAATTACTCATGTCGCGTGGAAGTTCATGGAGAAGGCTGGTCGCGCTCTCCTACACCATTATTTTGTTTTTCCATTGGTAGTAGTGACAGACGGCCTCGAAGTTTACACAAATTCGAGAACGATCGTACAATTTATCGCGAGCTAAGGAGGTAGACAGGAGTTCCCGGTGAAACTGTAATAATAGCCGCTACTCCACCAGTCTTTCCTGAAATCACTCAATTCATAGGTAATTTTTATCTTCGGGTTGAAATCGGCACGAAACTAGCTCACATGAATAATTAGCCTTTTTTATACCGCGTAGACATTTCATCCGCAGAGGCGCGTTATTAAACATCAGAAATACGCTTCAGTATTTTCGACATCTTATTAATTTAAGGTAATCCATTTTTTGTGTCTCCAGCTGTCATATGTCACCTATTATATGCATGTCATTTTCTGTATCATCGTTTGAATATTGGAAATTGCATGATGGGGAGACTACATTCATGATATGAGAATGAATAATTTATCTTGGCTTCTGGCATCTCAACTGACTATTACGGACCGGTGCTCGAAGTATCATCGAATTATATACACGGGAATTCCAGCATATACAATGCCACTTTTAATCACTGAAGACAAATCGAAACCGTAGTCTCATTTATGTTTCGATTGGTAGCAAAAAAAAATAGAACGGAGGCCAACGACTTAAATCCTGCAACTATCGCGACGCTGTTAAATCCAAATGATTCGTTGCACTGCTGGTTACTACTATTATCAAAACTCTATAAATGAGGTTTTACTTAGATATGCTAACTATTCCGGTTGAATGTCAGAACCGATTTGTCAGTTTCTACAACTACGTTTCTCTTTTAGTTGTAGTTAATATCATTTCAATAGTATATTTCAACACCTGGGAGAAAAAGTTTTTCTTTCGAATATTAAACGAAACTTTTCAGTACAACGTCGGGGCACTACGATTTTTGCAAGCAGCAGCTCCGGACAGTTCACTTTTCCGGACGGAGGATTGGAAATATCTATAAATATCCTACAACTGCCGTTGCTGCTTCACCAATGCTATTAGGTCTCCTCTTATTAGCCTTTTCCGCGTTTCTTCGCGGTTTCCATGACCTGCCAGACCGAGACACGTGCGGGATTCTCGTTCAGTTCATGCGGAAAGTCCAGCCGAGTCGGAGTAAAGAATAGAGAAAGAGTGCGTCACCAGGAGCTACCTCGCCGAGGTGGCGTCGGGACGTCGGGACAGCCGGTCGACGGGGCTTTCGCACTGACTACACGATGGCGCCCGTCGACTACGAGAAAGATAGAGCGCAACCCGACCAAATCGATATACCGATTTGTCCCGCGGGAAAACCTCGTGGAGGGACGTTTGTTTGCCGCACCATTGCTAAAGATCGCACAAGCCTCAAGCGCTGTCATGAAAAAATGAAACCAATGGTGGTAGGCTGATTGAATTCTTCGGGGCTTCAAAGACATTCGCCCCATGTTGATTTCCAACATTTATATTTGGCTGTTATTTCAGACTGTAACATATTTGGATACTCTTTTGGGATAATGTCGTTCCGTGATTATTCACCACATTTTGATTTTTTTATGCTAATGATGTTTATTTTCGGCAGACCACGTTCCATAAGGTTATAAATTGCATCTCATTCCCCACCATAAAAAACGTATACTTTCGTTCCTTCACGAGCCATAACGCGCCCGGTAAGAGAAACTTTTCCGCGGTAGTGAAGGGGACGGCGGAGATATAACCATAATGTTGCGTAGAGACACGCTGGGCTTGCGGAGCGATAGGAAACTACACAGGAGTTGGTTGAAAGTAGAGAGACAAAGAGAGATAGAGGACGATAAAAAGAGGAGAAAAGAAGAAAGGCATTGAAGGAAGAAATATATTTCTACCGAAAACGGGCCATCTGCTTCCACTCCATTTCCAAAAATGGAATAAGAAACAAACAAAAAAAACAATAGATGAAGAACAAGTAAGAGATCGACGGAGAGTGTGAGCCGATGGAATCTGTTCCACACCCTTTTCTTTATTTTTTATCTCTGGGAGCTCATCCTCTTCTAACTTCGTCCACTTTCCCTATATTCCTAGCCCCATCGGTGCTTCTGCTCTTATATTTGACTGATGCTAGATCGATTTTTCTCATTTCAAATGAGAAAGCTTTCCTCATGCCATTCGACTCCCTTTTCTTTTCGATTCAGAAGCAACGAGAGCACCCAGTGAGTAAACCTGAAATGAAATTAAGTCGTACCGGCAGAAAGGGCGTCTTGGGAGGGATGAAGAGAGAGGAAACGATATATAGTTATAGAAAGTAAAGGCTGGGTTGCAGCAAGAAAGATAGAGGGAAAGTGAGAAGGTAGAACTCGTCGGGGTATATAAAACATGAAGGAGAGTTGGTAGGGCCTTGGTACTCCTCTCGCGAAGCAGACGCTGAATCGGGAGAGAGAAATAGCTCGCTCGAAGACAAATATCCTCGCTAAAGGAGTTGGCGTGTGACACGGAGAGAACGTTTACGTTATCCACTGAAACGTCGATCGTACCTTTGTCTTCCCCGCATTTTCTCACTCCTTTCTACTTATTCATTTTCGCACAAGTTGACTTCCAGTTCACCGCGTTTCCACCTCTTTTCCGAAGAATTACGAATGACAGGGACACGTGCAGTGATACGTATACGTTCGAACGAAATCATTCCGACGACTTAGTATATCAAATTAGATTTTGAATCTATTCACTGAATGATATATGAATTCATGACCACAGATACATAATCGGGAGAGAGAGACAGAGAGAAAGAGAGAAAAAGAGGTGGAGAGATAAGATGGATTAATCTGCATGAGAAAATAAGAAAAAACCTATAGAGGAACATTGAGACTCGTGATTGAAAGTCATGCACGACCGTCGCAACACTCGATCGAAACTTAGGAATGTCCAAACATCCGTAAGTATGTCGAATCGAGAGATAGTCGATGTACACATATACCGCCGGTGCCTTCCCTTTCGTTGGATAGATGCCGATCGCGTGTACTCATATCGGGTGTCTCGAGGCGTCTGACATAATCAACCTATCGGCGAGACACACGGTGCAACCACGGACTCGATTAAGAAATGAGGTGGCAGCCACGACACCGGAGAGAACTGGCGGTCCGTCGTTGCACTCTATACTCGTGGTACGTGCAACGGAAGTTCGATCGAGTATTTTCAAAGTTTATCGGTCGTGGGAAGTTATGGTACTGGAGGGAAGGAATAAGTACCAGGAGTAGTATCAGCATGGGGCGAGTTCACTCGTTAGTCTCTCTTTCTCGCTTGCCCGATCATCCTTCTTCTCTTCCTCCCACATTTAGAATCGTCTACGAAGAGCAACGATCGTATGCTTGCACAGAGTGAGATAATCCGCAGTAGGAAATGACTTATGAACGTCGAGTCTCCCATAGCGGGGATCTCTTATCTAAGTTGAATCGAATCCCGTTCTCAGAGCACCAGTAGCACTCTCCTATGCACATCTCTTCCTCTCCAGCTTGCACTCCAACATTTCTTTTCTCTCAGAATCGTATCAGAGAAAGAAATAAAAAAAAACTGACAGAGAGAGAGAGAACGGAGATAAGATTTCTTTATGGAATATCCAGATGCCCAGTGAACAAGGGGGCTTTTATTCCCTTTCGGAAACGTTATCACGCTGGGTGCATCTTCTATTCGAGATTCCCTCCTTCCTTATGCTCCTAAAGCTACGTACTCTGTGTGTCTCGTTGGAAAACGATCATGATGCTTCCACGACAATCCAAGCAAAGTTCCGGTAGTTGGAACAGTGTGCACCCACTATATCTTTCTCGCTCGATCGAGTCTTGGCCCTTACTTCATGTCCCATCGACTGTCGGTCGCGACCTCCGTTTCCCCGCGATCAAGTGCCTAATAACGCTGAGTGCATCCGCACTATTCCTGACGGCACGTATACATAAAATATTATGACCGAGGACAACGATGAAAAAATTTCGAATTTAAGCGGTTTCGTATATTACTGTTTCAATAACAGATGGGGGCGCATAAATGAGCCCGAGGTCTTTTCATCGAGACAACCTATATAGTACAAGTCATCAACCTTCCTGATGATTTGCTTGTTGCTTCTGCCAGCGGGGATAACCTTGTGTTCACCAATGTATCCATAGTAGCAATAGTTCTAAATGGTCGGGTGAGGGGGAAGGGGTATATTCTTACTGACCTACGCTAGATCGAAGGGAGGAAGGATAGAGAATAAACCACAAGTACCAACCGCGCGTACCGTGCACGCACGCATTCATCGATGACTGGCACGCCACGAAGCGGAAGGCTAGGTGCGCGGTATTGACCCGGCCATTACCCTGAGGGGTCGCTCTCTGCCTTCGCCTCGTGTTTAACCATACGGGCTTGCGAGAAGTTTGTAACTCACCGTAAACTCGTCCACGTCTCTTCGGTAACCTTCTTGTGCTTGATGTCGTCAGTGCATTCGACCGGTAAATTTTTATAGCTCCTTTCTTCGAGTTTTTAAGGTCCTTCAATTTTTATTCCTCCACTTACCGTTTGTGAGTGGGATGTGTATTCACCGAAGGCAAACACGACGAAATCCGGATAGAAACTCAAACGTTAATCCGACGAACAGGGCGAAGAAGAAGTCGGTACGGGGCAAAGAGAGAAAAGAAAAGGCACAGTAGAGCACACGTGGCACAAGGGGATGTGGCAATGAAGGGATGGTTTGGGGCGATTGTGCTTCTCGTTCTAGACCTTTTTCTGAGTGTCGATCTTGCCCTTTTTGCTCACCCTCCTTCTGCCCCTTCTTGAGAGAAGAACCCTGTCTTCGGGTAACCCAACAAACCTGGTCTTATACCATCTTCTTCTTTCTACACTTCTCTCGTATTTCATATATAAGAAATAAACTCCTCAGCCCTTCCCTCAAAACGCCGGAATTTTTCTGCCTCTTTTCTCATACTTTTTTTCCGCCGTTGCTTCTTCGTTTTCAGTCGGCTTTTTTTGCACTCTCCCTATTTCTATATCGCGTATATCGCACGTCATACTGTGCGAGAAAATCCATTTTCCGTTTCGTTTCGTTGGACCGAATGATTTGCTCACGATGGCTCTGAATGTCAAGAGGTTATATAGATATTGGAATTCTAAATGGAGTGGGAGAGAGAGTGAGAGTGGAAAAGGGGGTGAATAAAAGTGTAGTGACTCCAGGAGATGTTAAGGAAAGAACAGAGAGAGATGTATTGGAAAATAAAACTTTCTTTTATCAAAAAATTCCATGGATAATGGGAGGTCGGTGGATATGCGGGATACATTATTGATTACGATAGCAAATTGTGGGGTTATAAAATATGCGTGTGCTAATAATTCCAGAGATGCGTGGCAGTCCGTAGTAGACACGGTAATAAAATAATTTGATACCGCATGAAGCATCAGGAAGGGCTGTCATCAGAGTTGCCAGTGTTCGCGCGAAAACGGGCTTTGTGGCTCTCGACGTGTGCTTGGGTCGTCGACGTCGACGTCGGTGAAATAGCTGGTCCGCGTTGGTGGCAACCCCACGCCAGCCCCTCACCTCTTTGACCTCTTTTTTATTAGTGGCAGGGAAAAAACGAACAAGAATGCTTCGTCGAGGCCAAGAGGGCAGGGAGGGCCGAGAGCTTCGCTCCCTGCCTCCAACGTACTACGTACCTAACATATTCCGTGGTTGCACATTCACGTTCCTCTTTGTGCAACATACGACCTAATTCCTGTGAACGGTGTCGGACGATTCTTGGCATGTCGTGCATTTAAAAATCACCTACTACTTCAGGCTACGTCTTTGTGTATTTTGATGTTATTTCAGTAATACCTTGATCAGAGTACGTATCTTCCTTTTCATTATCTAAATTAAAAAGGGGTTCGATAATTCTTGATATTAAACGTATTCCAGATTCTACTTCCGGCATTTACATAAGTATTAAGTCAGTGATAGATTAGCCAAACTGTACTCAGTTTTCACCCACAGAAATCCGAAAGGCAACTCCCAAAGGTGAAAGGTCGTAAAACTACACCGAAACCTCGAGGCTTGATCAGAGAACAGTCCCTAAAATTCTTCCCCTTCTCGAATTACCTTATAATTTATCTGCGTAAAATATAGTCTCGCTGTAGTATCGCTGATAATCAGTGTTTCATCGCTCGCCGGTCTTAAATTTCCCTCCCAAGGAGTTTAAGCTTTAGCTCTTTCCAAGCTTAACTAATTAGAGCAGAGAGAGTTTAGTAGGGGAAACGAAGAAGGAGGGTAAAAGATGGTGAGAAAGAAGCCTCGCGACTCTGTTCGCACCGAGCGGGCGGCTAGTTGTTCGACGTTCTTTCATCCTCTTCCACTTCCAGGGTCTCTTTCTTCCGAAGTTTCCGAGAAACGCGTTCCATGAACGGACGGCAAACGTGCGAGTCTGCACGAAAGAGAAATATGCGACGCACGCGGCTTGAGGGTTCAGAAAGCGATAGCAAAGGTTTGCCAGGTCTACAGTATAAGCCACTATATCTTATACACACCGTGTACATATATATACATACATGGTACAGCATGCACCGTATACATACTGTGGCATTAGAGGAAGTGGCATAGAATGCCAGTACTGGCCATACCGCTGGGCTAAGCTACTAAAAACGAGCTCCGAACGACCACTACCACCCCTAGAACGACGATTACCAGTGCAACGAGGGACAATAAGAGAGAGAGAAGCATCGCACCCCACTGCGCCGACAACCAACCACCCTAGAAAACGCGCTCGGAGAACAGATTGGTTGTTGTTTCGGAGTTAAGCCCCTCGGCTGAGGGCGCGGATGTTCGGGCTGACCCGCGTAGCTTCGCTATACACACGTATAGACTGGTAACAGTAGTGGCAGCCTGTAACTCTGATGGTCTATAGTGTCGTGGGGGTTGGGGCAGAGGGTGAACGGTAGAACCTAGATCGTTGAGGGTGAGTGCGCAGCGGCTTGTATGTACGGGGCTTGGAAATGACCAGGACAGGAGCCCCCGACACCCAGGCTGGGGCTCTTCCAACCCTGTAGTTCAGTTCCCTGACCAGCACTAGTGAGGCTACTGCACTTTCTCCCTCTCTCTCAGCGCGTAAATTTGCGTGTGGCTTCGCTCGACACTTCTCGCTCGAGGTATGTAGTTGCCTATACACGAACAGGTAGGGTAAAAGGAAGTAGTTATTAGGTGAGATAGAAACTGTCGATTGTGTCCACCTATAACATTCAACCTCGGGTCATCAATCTTCGTAGGCTTGAAGTTATTATATGAAACAGAATGCTGAAAAAGTATTACTGTGACTGTTGATTATGTTGCACAATCTGCCGAAGGTTACTATGAAAAAGGATTCTCCGCCAATTCACTGGTAGACATTTGCGTTAAAAAATCATAAGAATAGTATTTGAACTATTTCCTAGAGTGAAATAAATCATGGTATACCTTCAGTCACGTTAATTTATTCAAAGCATATACTGTTCATCAATTCTCTCGCGGGTGCGCAATTACCAGTTGCGCACCCGCGAAAAATATCAAAGCATACTTCTATCTTGTTCGAACTTCCCCTTTGCCCTATCAGCCGGAGTACTTTTATAAGGTAGTAAAGTATACTGTAAATTCCGCTTATGCTGGGGTTCTTTGTAATTGTACCTACTCACATACATGTTATGCTCTCCTTCGCGAGCCTTTCCCATAACAGTATTGTACCGTCAATGTGTTCTCATCGGTATTGTGTGAATCGTAAATACAAGCATGTATATATCAGGCCATACGAATGTATAGAGCATAGGCATAGTTGAAATGAATGAGGTTACAGAGCGCTTGCGTGCGGCCAATCGCGAAGGGATGAAACTCTGGGGCCCATCTCGAACCATTTGCACCCATATATATATATATATTTATATATGTATATCTATACATACATACATGAACGTTGTGTTCACGCGTGATCGGTTCCAGGACAGCCGATCACGGGGGCTACCAAAATGCTACACATTGGACAGAACGGATTAAAGTAGTACTAGCTTATACGTCCATTAATGCAATCGCATTGACGCGTGCAAGGGTTGAATGGCTCGGAACATCACTAGAAACGTTAATTCGCTTACCTATAACCCGCTTTTACACTATCCCGCGACGATGATCAGCACTTTATGTTTGCTGCACAAAACAACCAAGCCAAAATGTAGAAGCCTGCCGGTTCACTGTTGCTGTCTGGTAATAGAAATACGTTAAATAATGGACGTATATCCGGAATTACGAGAATTTTCTAATACCGTACCAAAAGGTAATCTGTGTAGATCGAGTATAAAAAATTCCATCGAAACAGTCATATTGTTTACATCATGTAAATACTACATCGTGAAACTCGAACCCATCTATGCATAACATATTAGGACGAGTTCACAATATGTAGACACATGTGCGTATATGTATATTTTATTGGGTAGAAAAGGACACATGTGTCAATAACCGATTTATAGCAGATATTATTGGCCAAACACTACCTTCCTTCCTCCGCAATGTACGATACACAATCCTCGACGCATACGAATCTTGAGATCAGTAATTGCCTGAAAGTGCCATCACGATCCCATTACATCCATCGCTATCTATGGCTGTACCAAAAGGTACCTGTGCACGTAAAACGTCTAGTTCTATATGGAGAGAGGGTTTACAGCCAAGATGCTTATATGTGAATCGTTGTATTGCAAGTGTGCAGTATCTACAACGAGCGGGTGAAGTCGCTGTTGTCGAGGCATAGTAAGGATCCAGGAAAACCGGTGGTTATACTACGTAGTTCCTCCACCTTGACACACAGGGCTGGAGTGTGAGGGATAAGGTGGTTGCAGGGCCGTGCACGATGGCTTAGCTGGCCTCCGGGGGTTTGATGGCTCGTCGCTAGGTATGGAACGTGCAGGCTTCACTCGTAACATACTCGATGTACAAGAAGAGCACCGGAGTGAGAAAGATGGGGTGAAAGGGTGCGATTAGTTGACGGGAGCAACGGAGAAAGGTTCTCGGTTGTGCACGAGACCAATGTAACTCGTCGGCCCTGGGCCGCGCACGCGTTTTCCAACCCTCCTGCCATACCACTCCACTTGCTCCCTCTATACACCTACCCCCACATCGCCTTTCTCCCCTCCATTCTCTCGTGCGAATCAATAGTGCGTACCTAGCTGTGGCTCCGCGACGCGGGGCTGGGCCGACGCCGACGCCCGATGACGTCCGAGTTTGGCCGATTCTGAGCGAGTCACATTGCGCTCCCAAGAGAGACGAACAGCCCTCTCCCGTCTCTCCTTCACTTCCTCAACTTCTTCCTTTCCGCAGCGATCTCCTCGTCGCACAAACACTCGACGACTGACTCGCTACACTGAGCTATTCGATGGCGCTCTTACCTCTTCCTTCTCTACAGTACATTTGCTTCTCTCCTTCTTTATTCCCTTCTCCACTCCCTTTCGCCTTCGAATCCCTTCATACTATCCCTCAGTTGTTTTCTTGTCTACGCGAGGCGAATCACCGTTCGACGAAGCTCACGGTACCCGTGCAGAAATTAGTTCGGGAAGGCGCGATTAAATAAGGGGCCTTTTCAGGTATAAACGTGGCATCCACAATAGGGAATCTACTCTAGAACCCTACTAGGCTCAATAGAGGCGGCCACGACAAACTTCGGGGCCTAATCAGGCTTAAATGTGGAACCCTCACTAGGGTCGCCCATATAGAGCCTCTAAAGGGTAGTACTTTCAAGCGTGACTAGCCTAGTAGGGCCCCTACTACAATTAGGGCAATCTAGAAAGGGCCAAGTTGGAGCCCCAACTATATTTCTGCACGGGTAACTTTACTTTTTCTAATCTGCGCACTCCTTTCGACTTAACGTGCGCGAGAGCGAGCGGGAGAGCTGACGCGCTGATGGTAATGTGACCGGAAGAAGACGATAGATAAGAAGAATGAAGATAGAACGAAGAAAGGAGGGGCAAAACGACGACGCGTGCCTGCGTTCCAAAGCGAAAAAAAACACGAATCTGTAGAGTGGGGAGAAGAAAGATGGAGTATTGCACACGAGGCGAAAGAGGGAAAGACCGATCGAGCCTTGTTCAGAATTCATGCGAGCTTCCAGACAATTTTTGAGCCACTCCGCGTAAACCAACGATCCTGTATATTCCATTTTTTACCTTTTTTTCATGCCACTCACTTTCTTTATTCTCACACCTAGAAAAAAGATTTTATGTCACACTGTGCATAAAATGCGATTTTACGCACGCTTTGCGTGCGTTAAACTGCATTTTCTCACATCGTAACATAAAATATCGTTCGACACTCGTGCGAAAGACTTTTTCTAACTCGTGTGGTTGCAACCCTCGCCTTCGGCTCGGGCTGCAAACTCGCACTCGCCAGAAAAAGTTTTTTCGCACTTGTATCGAAATATACTATTTTGTAACACGTGCATGAACAGCGGTGCTTTTCATGGCAGTTTGCGGGCCGAAAGTGGCTGGTTCATAGCAGTGTTGAAACAATAGGTTGGCGCATGCGCAGTTCGCGATTCCTTCACTTTCGACCCTAGGGTAGAAAGTTGATAACCTCCCTTTTCACTGTTCGCTCCGCAAAACTACCATTCAAAGCACCACTATTCATGCACTTTTTACAAAAAATATAGTGTGCAACACGGGCCGAAAGTTGGCGATTGCGACGAGTGTGAGGTATGCCGCCCGAGCGAAGCGAGGGCTGCAATCACACGAGTTGCACAATATACAATACTTGTTGCACAATATACTATAATAATATTATCTAAAATGATCTATTCAACATTTAATTATTTCAATCAACGGAAATTTACTTTCCCTGGAACAAATATGTATTTCATTCAACTTTTCAGTTTTTTTAAATTTCCAACATATTTATTTATTTAGAACTTTTATTGTGCAGAGAATACTAAAAAAATATTTTATTTACTGCTACTAAAAACATTTTTAATCCAAAAAAAGATCTAGTTAAAATGACTAAACACATTTATTGGATATTTTTTATTAAAATCAATTAGAACTTTCTTTCAATCCAATATATATTTATTTCCTTTAATCATTGGATATTATTTCACTGTAATAGATTCAGTTATTCAAATCAACGTTTCTTTGATAACATCTAATAATCAAAAATTAAACTTAAACTTAACTCAACACGCTTTTGTTCATCCAAAGGAAAGTACAATCGACTAAATTTGCATGCGTAATGCATTTTATTTTATGGACCACGAATGTCTCAAAGTGCAACATTTATCAATTTGATTTAATTCTTGTCGTATATTGTCGCATATAAAAATTATATATTCTTGAAATCGACAGCAGGGGACGCGCGATCGGTGTGTGGCTTCGATGGTCCCTAGAGTTAAACAGCATGATTTGTGGTCATAATTTGGATGGCTGACCGCATAGCTGCGCACTGATTTGCGTGCCAACTTCTGAGCGGGAGACAGTTTCTGAGCTTCTAAGGCATAGTAAGGAATATCCCAATAAATTTTTTTCAATAAGTATATTAATTACAAATAAAAAATTGTATTTGATGTAAATAGAAATCTAGTAAGACGGCATCAAAATAAGAAATTTTATTTCCGATGCGTAGATTCTAGTCCCGTTCACAAGATCTTTTGTCTGGGTGCAATGTTCCTCTCTACCAGCATCTTCCCGAGTTTTAAGAGACTGTCTCTGGGAGATTCCATTTAAATTCGGATCTCTCTCGCCCCATTATCCTGCCAGAACGAGCTCGGGTTCCTCTTTCGCAATGGGTATATAGTACTCTTGTATGTGTGTAATATATACGTCTCACTGTATTCATGTGAAATTACGAGAGAAACAAAAAAAAAACCAAAAAAACATATTCGCCAAGATTGAAAACACGGATTTTCAGCCTAGAGATTTTCGCGTCCAGCAGGCTTACATTCGAAACGAGTGCATCATAGGTCAGAAAGGAGGCAGTGGTAAAAAAATGGTGTTGTGAGTAGGACGGAGGGTTGTGGAAACCTGCCGCGCGCGCGGCCACCAACCCCCGGGCCAAGCTCGGTTGTGGGGTTGTTCTCGTTTGGGTGGCTGGCGCAGGGCCGGCTGAGCTCACTAGCAAGTTCGCTGCCTCCCCGCCCCGTGAACGTCGCGTCGCATCCGGAATGAAACGCGTTGGTGGTGGACCGTCGGGTGGTAAAGCGCGAGGGGGTTGGAAAACACAGAGGCAGCGCTGCTTGCCGTGACCACCGCCGCGAGTCAGGAGGGTCGTCGAGCCCCTGAGCCGCTGGTCTCTTCCATCCCCTTTGCTCGTGGGTTTTCCCTCTTTCTTTTAGGTTGGTGCTGCTGGCCTGGTCTCTCCCCATTGATGCTACTCGAGGACCGTGCTGGCGGCCAACACACAGCATATACTACACTCGAAGCGAGTGGAGTCGGTAGGAGGGTACAAGGGAGAATGAGAATAAGCACGCCCGTGTTACACGTTCTATTTTAATAATGTCTGGCACACTGCCCCGCTAATGTCTCGGGGCCTTATCTCCCACGTCCTACCAACCCCACGAATTGATTTGCGTGGCTACTACAAACACACGCATGTCTGGACATTGTTTTCTTTGCGGACAAACAACTGCTTACCATTCTTATCCCGTTGTAGCCAGTGAAGATGAATTTTTATTGATACAGAAATAGTTATTATTGGCTTTTTATATCGGGGAGTCAAACTTGATTAATGTCTTCTTATTTGTCATGTGTATTTATTATACCTATATTTTGCACGGTACTCAAAGGACTGCTGTAAGTTTATTGGAGATCGATCGTAGTTTTTACGACAATTGTAAAGAACAATTGGCGGTAATTCGAAGCTATACAATGCCCGGTCTACCGGGTTTCCAATTAATTATCGATTAAGCTCTCGAGCGGAGAATCGACTGAAATAATTAGCCAACGGTGGACCGCTTGAGCAGGAGGACCTCCGTGATGCATATTCGAGAGGCCGGCAAGCGAGGGAAACGAGGGCTGCAGGGAAGAGAGACGAATAATTAGAGAGCAGTGGATTTAGCGTGGGAAACCAGAGTGAAGTGAGCCACGGCATGGATGAGGGTGTTTAATTATTTTCCTCCTTCTGTTGTCATCCTCTCTTTTACCCTCTTCCTCTCTGATGCTAGTGTATACCTTTGTGTACTGTATCGATTCGGAAAAATATCCGATAGAGCAAGTTATACCGTAACTGAGGCTTGTCTACAATGAGGTTTGTGATACCGAGAGTCATTGTTCTATTTCCGTTTAGCCGACTCTGGCATTTTGCCCTGCGAGTATACATCAGATTTATATATATGTGTAAACGGCTAGACCCAACAAGAGGTCTATACGTGTGTTTACATCTCGAGACTTTCTTCGAAATTGATTTAGGACACCATCCTTTCGCCAACAATGCGGTCTACCGCCCACCGCCACCGGTTGAATCTAGTTTTGTCTAGTGGCGAACTTGAGGAGCCAGTCAGCTGTGACATCTGTTTTTGTATGTGCTGTTTTGTGCGTGTTAGTCGACGTTCCGATCGATTGTTTTTCCTTTCTACTCTGTCATAAATCACATAGTAGAATATAACTGTTGACGATCAGTTTTTTATACAATAATCTTGTTAAATACGTGATAAATCTTGCTGTACCTTTAATAAAAAAATCCATCGACTGTTACAAATTTATTGGTAAACTAATAAAGTAATTTAAAAACGTGTAAATTTCATACATTTTTATCAACTTGTCCTACCTGTAATGTGTTTTCTCATAATTTTTTCTTGTATTCTTGTTCGCAAATGTACAAACGAACGATAAGATGATGAAATTAAAAAAGAAAATAAAATTATGATTGTACGTCCAACAATGTTTTCGCTTGTAGGTAAATTCCGAATTTTAGGATGTTCAGAACCCGGATCCGCTGCTAGCGTAATCTGAACATCATCCTCAAAAGGTGAATGAGGTCCAGGAGCTCGTTTAATTGCGTTATATATTGAAACGAAATAATTAATAAAACTATGTTAGTTGGTTGTTATGTCACTGTATTATTTTGTCGGTTTTTATTTTTCCTTGTATTATTGGAATGTTTCATTTTACAAGATACTAATATTTTTTACTTTGTTCAGTATAACATTTTCCTAACAGTTTCTAAACTAAAGCTTCGCCCATCCTTAAAGAGGTATACAAAGCATTGAATATGTTAAAAAATGATATTGTGCGAATGGATTTTCGGTAAACGAATTTAGCTTTAAAACCACTTGGTAGAGAATGCCCAAAAAAATCCTGACCTCTCGAAGTAACAGAAAAAATATGTAGTCAGAATGGCAAAGCAAAACTAAAAAATGACTAGGAGTATAAACGAAGAAAAAAGTTGATTGTAGCGCAGGGAATACGAGGTCTAAAAGTGTAGCTCGGAAGAAAGTAATTTGCGAAACGTCACTCATTCCTTTGTTTCGACAGGAGCTCTCGCTCGTTTCGAAGCTTTAATTGGTATAAGGCACAGCGTACAACGAAAAGATTGTCTTTTTCTTTCTGCCAATACTTAAACTGTACAAGAATATACTTTGTACTAGATTCTGTACTACGGTATACAATAATATACATACATATACAAGATAAGTGTACCGGGCGTTTTCCGCTTGCTGGGTTAAGTGCCCGAATGAGTTTCAGCTTTGTATTCACGTCTCGTTCATTTTGCTGCTTTCATCCCTCTTCCCTTGTTTCTTAGGAAAAATCTTACCTTAGAGCGTCGTTGGCGGTAATATGGTGGACGCTCACCAGTCATCATCTTGAAAGTAGAATATGAAAAAAAAACTAAGGAATCGTGAGAAAAGATAGCAGCGAGTGAGCGTAGAACGATATTTTTTTTAGACGTAGAATAATGAACGAGCGGCGCAAATATTACGCTATTGTTTTTCTAGAACTGTCGTTCCCGCTGGGTTTTTACCAATGGGCCTCTACTTCTAGTCGATGGACATTCTCGGGTTTGTTCGTGATCGCCCGCATTTATTATTCATCCAACGTCTGAGCCACGATACCGAATGATATTCCGATTGGATTATAGATCGGAAATATGTATGAGTTGGCCAATGGGTTTTTTTTCGTCCTTCAAGCTGATGGTGCGTATCACGTATGATTACGGATCGGCGCGAAATCACTTTGTGAGAATTGGCAGTGCTACATGTAGAAAAAGTATACACGAATTAAATGAAAGTGGAAGCAAAAAAGAGAGAAAAAAACGAGGATCAATGGTTAGGGGAAGCGACAAAATCCGACAATCCTGAATTATTAAACTGCGTCATTGTTTTCGAGAATAACGCTTAGTTCATCAGTTTCTTTTAGATATCTACTATACATATAGTATTATGGTGTCATCAGTTTCTTTTTATTTTAAATTCCTCACGACACCCACGTGGATTCCTCCATTATCTCACGCCGATAACGGAGATAGCCTAACGGAAACGGAGGGAGAGACGGAAGTGCGAAGAGGATTGGGAAGAACGCGAAAGATGAAGGGAAAAAAACGAAAGCATCGTGCCACTGAGCTTCTGCCGGTCGATATCATCAGAGAGAAAATTTGCCATCGTTCCGAGCCGTTTGAAACGCGGATCGCTGGGGGTCCGACATTTCGCATTCCACCTCGATTTTCCGCATGAATGTGCCGCTCTACACTGTGTCGGAATTGTATCCGCGCGTAAATCCATTCTCTCGAGAAAGGGGGACGGGGGCCGCAACTGCGCGAAAGCCACAGAAATACAGAGGGGTATACTAAAAACTGGCAAAAAGGGCTAAAATTTTCTAATAAAAATAAAAATAATGATCGAACAGGCATTACCGTCCGGTAGAACGCCTCAGGTACAAATTCCGACAAAACTGTGGAAAGTTTGCTGGCAGATAATGTCCTAGAACTAATGAAACTAGCTAACTACACTAAAATGGAACTAATGAACTAGAAAGAAAAATAGGTAGTTAAAATGCCTTAAAAATCAGATACTTTATTCTGGCGACACGGATATTTCTTCCGTTAGTATCAAGATGATGAGATTTTTTTACCTTTAAGAATAATTCTACATTTCTTAAAGATTTATCCTAACACTTAAACAAAATCTATGACGCTGGTTCTCAAGGAGTTAATAATTCGTGAGCAGATAGACTTGATTACACTAACCAACTGCTTAAATGGTCAAACACTTGTTAGTTCACCTAACAAGGTTCAAAAGTTTCGAAATCTCCTTGCTATCCCTTTCAAGCCCAATTGTTTTTTCTGCTTGAAGCAACATTTGAGCAGTTAAGTACTGGAATTATTCCGCTTGAATCTTGTTTGCCAAAAACTTTTGGTGGCGAAATTATTTGCTTGCTGCAACGTACTTTTACGATTAGAAGATTTATTTATTACGCTTATGCGCCGCCGCACCCGAGATTATCGCGTTTCACATCATTTTTACACGCTTGGTGTACCAATTATGAGTTTCGATAATATTCAATCGATCGTCTTAAGACTTATAGCGGAAAAAGTCTAGTTCGCCGAGCAGAGTATTCAGGAGGCTACGTTTACGGCTCTAGCTTAATCCACAGCTCCGAAAAGTATTAGCAGCAGATTTTTTTCATTCTCTCGCACCGTCGAAGCTACACAGGGCAATCAGTGAATTTACAATCGATCTGGTCGCAGCATTCGCAGTCTAGTTGACCGTGTTCCTCCATCGTGGCGTCTATAGGTGTGAGCCATACGTATGCAGAGTCATGCACATCTGTAATATACATATATACATATATGTATACATATAGATGCATATACATATATGGATACGGAGGCCACGGGTATTGCAATAAATTCGTAAAAAATCGAGTGGTCATTCACGATTCGTTTGAAACTCAGATTTACTATCTCTTTCGGCAATCAAATAAACTCGCTGTACCACCCGTCTCACTCTCGTTTTGTCTATATATATACAATCAGTTTCCAGAAACTCGCTGTGATTCGGCCCTCCAACGACTGCTATAACTACTCCGTAGTAGCAATATACATCACAGTTCGAACGATTGGCCGAATCTGTTTTCAGGAACGGCAGGACCAGCTCTGAGCGAAAATCGCTTCTATTTATGGTACATCTACGCGCTGTAGCCGCGAGACATATGGATGGGTGAATCGGTTTTGTATGTATTTATATATGTATATATTGTACGTTTTGCTGTAGGTATATATACATCTGAACCAGTTCCACAAGTTGCTCACTGTTTCGTAGCGGTCCTCTTGCATAGCGGAGTTACACACTGCGATAATTCTTAGGGAGATGCCGAGCCCGCAGCGAATACACTGCCAGAGAAGTACATGGTACACATCGTTGTATAGTGCACGCTCAGCTCTCCTATCCACGAGAGAAAGAAATTGCGAGTGCGAAACTTTACGATCGTGAGCGCGCGCCGAGGGGACGAGAGAGCTCACGAGTCTACGGGCTATGGAATCCCAATCGATCGCTTGCGAAATCCACCCGCGCACTCGGAACTTCCCCTTACGCCGCTAGCAGAACGCGCATTCGAGCGAACAGCGAGCTTCGGAGAAGAGAGCTCGTGGAAGTAGAAAAAAAAAGGAAGTTGAGAATATCTTTCGATCAGAAGCAACTTACTAAGTTGGGGTTCTCGTATATGGTGATCAACCGGGCTCAAAGAATCTTCTGACACTTATTGTTGCACATGAATGATATATAATTTTCTGTTTACCCTATTATGCATCGCAGGACCACATTCGAGAGTACACGTTACTTCACCTCATTTAAGACGTTTTTAACTTCTGACTGATAATAAGATATAGGGGAGAGCGGGGCACGATAGAACAGGAGAACAACGGCACACGAAAAAAAAAGATTAGTTGCCATAACTAGAAATGAGTTGACACAACCAATCGATTATTCTATTTATCTTACAACTCAAATGGTAATACAGTAGCCTCCCGCTAAGTGCTCGCCTACGGGGCTGTAGGGGTAAAAACGAGCACTTAGCGAGTTACCACCTCTCCGTAGAGATTCTGCGAGCTCGGGCCGCATTCGGTCGAGATCGGCAGGGCTCGGGCCCATTCGTCCGCGATCGGCCGGGCTCGGTAAAGAATCGTAGTCTTGGTGGGGGAACATTCACGCCTCCCGATCGAGGGGAAGGCGCCTCGGCGAGCACTTAGTGGGAGGCTACTGTACCAACGATTCTAATGGTAATACCGACGATTCGAATGATAATACCGACGATTCGAATGATAATACCGACGATTCGAATGATAATACCGACGATTCGAATGATAATACCGACGATTCGAATGGTAGACCCAACTATTCGAGTGGTAGTCCCAACGATTGGATTAGTTAACCTAACTTAAACTCGCGAGCACTAATCGTGAATAGTTGAGGTTACTATTCGATATAGTTGAGGCAACTAATTTTTTAGACATCGTGTACAACAAATCGAAAACGTAGTTGCCACAACCAAACATTTCTTTCCGTGCAACGTCGGGCATAATGGCACGACAGCACTAACAAGATAGGGCATAGGGTGAAAATAAGGAGTACCCGAGTAGAAATTCTAATACTGGCGCAACAAGGGCATTATCAGGTAGGCCGTAGTTCCTTATCAGGCAGTGTCAAGGCAACCGGACCGGGCCCGCTGCCAAAACGTAACGTTGGGGTTGATAGAGCCATAATCAGGGAGACTGTTAAGGCCATGATCTGGAAACTCTTCGGACCATAATCGGCGAAATTACTCAGGCCATGATTAGAATACTTGTTCGAGCCGTGACCAGACTCGAGTAAGGCTCCTATCTGAAATTGTTCAGGCAGGAAATTCATAAATGAATTAAAACGCGTCTTATATTTTTGTTTTCTTTATTACGTTAAGCCTGTCAACTTAAAAAAACTTTCATATTCACTGCATATTATTTTGCAAGAAATACAGAAAGCTGAGTTAAAGTGTGCCAAAATTGCTCGGACCTCTCGATTGTAATGTTACCTTAAAAAAACTCGCGAACTGAATAATAAAGAATCGGAACATACATCTAGTAAGGGCCGCGTACGGTTTCCTGATCAAAATTGGTGCACAAAATGGTGCTGGGATTAATACGGCATCATAATGTATATCTAATCAGGACTTAATATTTAAAAAAAGCGAAAAAAATATTGCTTTAGTCCACAAATCACTAATTCTTAGCTGAACGGCTTTTATATTACTCATACATTTGCACTTTGCACTGAGGGGCTATTCACTCTCTTTTTCGGTGCACAAATGATTGCAATGACTGCCCGATTTCATGTGATTTCCTGTGTGATTTCAGTGACTTCAAATGATTCGAATCATGATTTCAAGAAAAGAGAAATCAGTAAGAAATCGCCTCGTCGTTAGGAAAATTCAAAGGAAATTACTGATGTAGGGCGGTACTCGGTACGGCGATAAAAAAAACACTCAACTTACAAGAAGTTTTTATTTTATTGACAACAATCTTGTCAAGGGTCATATCCTTGTCCGTCATGTTCGGCGGAGAAATCGACACGTAGTATTGACTAATACTAAAATATCCGTGCACGTCCATCGGTACGGATATTAAATCTTTGGTCCTCGGTACTAGTTCATACCAATGGCACAAAACACCGATCTCTTTGGAATTGTCACTTACGCGCGCATACTCGCTCGAATAAGAATTCGATTTCGTGATGTCAATGTGATTTCAATGGGATTTCAAGAAAAATCGAAATCGACGATTGCCGTAGACTTCGAGCAATTTTCAGCGATTTCGAGCGATTTCTTTTGATCTCGAACGGCGTGATTCGATGATTTCAGTAGTGAATGGCCTCTCGCTTTGCACGTTATGCGAATGAAATTACGATTCTCAGTTGAATTAATCATTCCGTCGTTCTTTTTGTGTTATGCAACGGACATACTTCATTCGTTATTATTATTATATAACGTTGTTCATGCATTTTTACTTCCTTATCCTGGCCGCAATGAAGAACTGATTAAAAGAAGGATTTATTTTCCAATCGAAAGATATGCAGGCTTTTCCGTTGTCTATTATGCACCATCATGCAGACGTAGAAGTGGAGGTAGAAATTTCCGCTGTCCTTTTCCCCATCCCCCTCCGTTAGTCTCTCCGCGCTTATCGTGTGCGCCCACTTTTCCATACGGTTCTCATCGTTTTCCACAATTTTCCAGCGCATATGGAGTATAAATGAGAGCGAGGGTCCTCCCTTCATTCTGCTTTACTTCACTATTCTCGAATACAGGTAGAAACGGAGATGAAGTGATGTAGCAGTAGAAGTGGAGTATGCGTTTTGGCGAGGGAATGGGTGAGATAAAAAGAGGAATGAGCTCGAAATTAACCGCACCACGAGTATTCCTTCATTCTCCATTCCACCACTCCCATCGCTGTTTCCTCTGTATCTCATATTCTTTTCGCTACTGAGCATCTGCTTTTTTTTCTACGTTCTCAGTCCCTTACTCTGTTTCGTTGTTTAATAGCCGGAAGCGTAATTACTTATGTCCACGACAGAATCAGAAAAAAGTAGGATAACAAAAATTGTGAACAGCACAGACTTTCACAACTTTTAACTAGTATAGTTACAAAATGTCTTGAAAATTATGGGCAATTACTTGATAACTGTTGCAACGCCTAATTTCACCATCTTATCGGCAAATATTTTTAAAGTTTCTTATTTAAAACTCTATTGATCCCATGTAGATTTTGCCGATAAAACTGAAACGGCCAATACTCGGGTCCACGTTGGCGTGACGATTATAGACTTTGCAATCTTAGTCCAATGCTTCGGCCGAATATCGACATGCCAATCGATGAGTTGCGGATTTGAGGCCAATGTTCGGCCGAGAATCGACTCGCCAATTGTTTGTTGATGCCAACTCGGCATCGAGCTTGGGCTGAGTATTTGGCCATATTCGACCCCCCTTCATGGAATATTGGAAAGCGGAATTTTGTTTCCTCTATTAATACAATTCAATTAAACGACAATTTTATGAGCTGTCCGAGGGACAAACGATAATGAAATTTCTGCTTTCCATCATGTGTGAAAATGCATCGGACTGTTCGTCATAATCTCCCATAGTGGCGCGAGGTATTTTCCAAAAACGCGTTGGGGTTAGGTTATTCTCAAAGGCTTCATCCTTCAAGAATAACCTAACCCTTTAAAGGATGAACCCTTTGAGAACTAAGGTCTGGCTCAGGCTTCCTGTCTCATTTCCATGAGCTCGGAACTGCTCGTGGGCTCGCCGCTGTCAACGACGTTCTGCACAAGAGAACAGAGCAGAGAAACGTATCTCTCATGGAAGATTTCATGCATCCTGATACATCGAGAGGGTGAGATACATGTAGAGAAGTGTAATTTGCGTAGAAAGCCCTTCGTGCTTCGTGATATCAGCCAGCAGCACGTGCTTTCACCAAGCAGTCTGCCAGTACATGTCGCGCCATCTATCTCTATCTCACTCTCTCTCTCTCTCTCCCTCTCCCTCTCCCTCTTTCTCTTTCTCTCTCTGTGACACGCTGTATCTCTAATTTCTCTCACTTCCACTATACATTACTTGAATGCAGAGTGTACAGATTGCTATCCAACACTGCGTGTTGCCGCACGACTATTAAGCTGCAGATGCACGTATGAGTGCGTATAGGTATCAGTGCCGCACGTATTGTATAGTACGCAAAGCCGAACCACGAGCTTCGCGATATGTCATAGGAGAGGGAACTCCTATGTGCATTGGCACAATGTTGATGAACACTAGAATCCTCTCATACCGCTAACGGTAAAATTACACGCATGCGATAATCAAATCTGGGCTGGGAGAATTTGTGGGTATTGAACGGCATAGACAAAACGACGAACATGGCCCACACACTATTAATGACTGTTTAGCGCATACGAAATCAGAGAACGTGATAATTTCCCGCACTTGTACATCGGCGACGAAGTTATTTAAAACAAACGATTGAATATGAATGACATTTGACTTCACGCGCTGGGACCACGTGGAAAAATTCCGCATCGCTAGGAGTTGTCACGTTTTAAATACAGCTTATCATCCTCCAAAATTGACGGAAAATAAGCAATTAGAATTATGACAATTGGCTGCAGTTTCGTTGAAAAAAAGAATATTCCATGCGTTTTTTTTAACGAAACTGCTGCCAATTTTGCTTTTAATTAATTCATTTTACAAAAATATTAATGCATGGAGAATATTTATTGACAATTTTCACATTAATTTGATGTTTAACTGACATGTATCAATAAAAAGTTCCAAACATTCCATGTTTCATCATCATTTTATTAAGCTCATCACAATGTGGTTATTCAAACGGCCGCATGGGGGGGGGGGGCAACGACACATTTGCATAGGGGCGCCGCGAACTCTAATCCGGCCCTGAAAGTATGGCGTTCTGTTCGCCCAATGGTTAACGAACCGCTGCAGGTCAAAGTAGAACAATTTACGGCCGGCCAGTCGTTCGTGGCGTCGCCAAACAGTAGTGCTAGTTGACAGAATTACAGCTCAATGAATTTCGTCAACGACGTTTAGTGCAAAGAAATTTGCAACAATTGACGTTTTTAAGAAAGCGAAATGAGTCATATAATCCCTGTCAGTGATTTAGAAAGTGAATAAGATGATTCACCTCAGTTTATCTTGAATTTGTGCATTTTCTCCACTTTTTTTATTTACTTCCCGCCTTCCTTCACCCTGCCCTCCGACTTCCCTCCTCCGCCTTACGTCGGCGTCGCATCGGCGCGAAAATTTGGACTCTTCATTGTGTCCTTTACGAACAAAATTTAGATTGGATTTTCCGACCCAAAGTCGGGTCTGTGAATTCTGAAATCAGAAACGGAAAAGAAATTAGACACCCTGCGCCTCGGCTTGGCTCCTGCAACGACTTAACCTCGGACGTAAAAGTGGCGCTTCACGTCCTTATAACGAAAAGTATACTATTACGAACTCTCATCTATCTCTTATTTTGATCGTATTATAGTCGTCGATACGATAGTTTGACAGATCATATGCAAATCTCGACAGTTATCATATCCGATTCAATTTTATTTCTTCGACAGCTATCGCATTAATTTAGAATATTAATATTGAACCAATAAACGCAAAATTGATTGTCATTCATCGTTAAATAAAACGACGGTTTATGAACTTGTCTAATGACGTATACGAGGGGTCGGTTTTTCGTATCAAACATAAAATACGGTACAAATTATTCGAGTGCACCGAACGCAGCTATTACGGTATAATAATGTCCATGCCAGAGTACACAGTAATATTCGTCGTGGTAGAGCAAATCTGCATAATCTAGGAGAAGCGATAAATTCGCCAAACCACATCAGGGTACGAGAGAATTATTCACAATAAAAAGCACGGTAGACCTCATTCCGCGGAGGGAAGCAAAAACGATATTCTGTGGGCGAGGGAAAGAGCGCGAGAGAAAGTGTGAGGGCTCGTGTCTCGGTGTATATACGGAGAGAAGGTGGGAGATTTTACCTCGAGTGGCGCACACCAGGGCAATCCAATGTCTCCTCGTGTAGCCATCAGAGCTATCCCTGCTTCTGTGTATGTAAACGTGGGTGAGGCCGTGATGGTGTCTTAAAAAAAATTCAGAATAATCACGCGCGCGTTCGTGTTACAGAATTACACGAGAGTTCCAACATCACTGAGTTTTCAACTCCCTCTCCGTCTCCCGTTTGCACAGTGTCTTCTAGAATTTTTTTTCTTTTTTTCTACCCTCGGGGGAATTTTCTCTGCCTGAATTTCCCCACTTTTGCCAGGGTTGACGACAGGTTCTTCGGAGTGGGGTGTCGGTTAATTCGGAAAAAAAGAACGGAAAAATATAGCGGGAAGATGCTCCAGGACAAGGCGAATAAGCGAGGGGCACGGAGTGTATGCGCCTCGACGAAGAGACGGAATAACGAGAATGAGACAAAGGAGAAATGAACAAGGACAGTAAAAACAGTGACAGAAAGTCCGACAGTGCGACTGGTGCAAAAGAGAGATATTATCCGGGCGAAGAGAAAGAGAATTAGAGAGAACTGAACGAGAAAACTAAAGTCAGAAAGGAAAGTCTGAGAGAACGAGAGGGGAGCGGGGTAGGAAGTATAGCCCCGCTGGTGCGGGGGCGGTAGACGTTAAGCTGGCTTTATAAGCCACCGGCGGGTCGTTGGGTGGCGGCCCTTACGTTCAATACGCCTTATCCCCTGCTCGGTGCTATTCTCCTGCATCTCTTACTTTCTCGTTCTTGGTGCTTCTCCTCCCTACCGCTTTTTTCCTTCTCTCTCGCGCCTTCGTCCTCTTATCGCCCCTAAATATACCGGCGTAACATGTATTTTTAATCAGTGCTCGATTCTCGTTTCCCAACAGCGCCGAAAGCACCGCTATGAGGTATCCTATGTAAGACTCCATTCTCGCTTTTCCTCGGGACCTTTTTCTCGTGCCCACTCGCGTTATAATACCGCGAGATGGAATCTTCTTCCCTTCATGACTTTTCCTTCGGGGAGTCGACACGTTTTGCGTTTCGGTCCTACAAGTCCAGGTGGAGTTGTTCTTTCTCAAATACTTTTCCTCTATTTATTTGGCCTCTTTGATCTCTGTACAACTTTGCCATAATTTTTTTTTCCCGAGGATTACGAGTATTATGTTATATTATTATTAAATCTCTGTATATTTGACTAATGATGTAGCGCTTTCGTATGAACGTTGCTTGTAATTTTTCAATTAGTTTATAGATACTCAGTGCACGAATGGTCAGCGACCAATCCATTAGCAAAAGTGGACAAAATGCGGTGGGTTGAGGGAGAGAAGGATTCTACTGCAGCGATCTGTTTTTACAACGATACTCGAATACGGGTTTAATTCATCAGAATATACATTTGTGTAAGCAACGTAAACGTTAACCGAGCAAATTCCCTCACGGATGTCCACTCCAGATACCATCAATTTAATGCAAATTTTATAGAGCTTTGAACATTTATGAAATTATTCATTTCCATGGTTACGTATTTATATTCGTTGATGTTCTGCTACCGATATCGCGTATTTTATTTTCATCTCCACTTCAGAAATTTAATATATTGCGTTTGATATAAACGAATATTTAATATCACAATGCTGATGCTGCTTAAACTTCGAATGAGAAATTTTTATTCCCGACTGCCCGTAGGGCAAAAAGACAGGAGTATGTGTGTTTTCACTGGCATAGCGCGAATATGTATATTTCTATTAGTACAATGTTCTCTAAAACGGTTAAAGATATATTAACAGAACTTGGTACTCAGGTTTTATGTAACGGTTTATGTGCCTTTTTCATAGATTGTATGTATTAGGTGCGATTTCTGAAAGATATAAGCGTTTAAACAAAGTTTGTTTGCCTGTTTGCATATATCGAAATTCCAGAAGATGGCCGCCATTATTGCGTATTCTGTAACTCACTTCACGTCACATTTTATAAAAATTTAAAAACTCCCGACTGAAAAAATAAGTGTAATTAATAAACAAATAGGGTAAATAAAAAATAGATAAATAAGAATCATTCGCATATTATAAAAATTGTTTTTATTGATTTATCGTCGATTTCAAGCTAATTATTCGTATTACGTCCGTCAGAGTTTTCAAACAGTACATAAATTCATCCATTATACCCTGAATAAGAATAGGCTAAACTTTTCGTTGAGTAATTTAGACGTTACTTGAGTGCAATTATTATTTAAACATTCTGATTTAGTCATTTTTTTGAGACCTTAAGATATAGTTACTCCAGTGATGGAAATCACTTAATTTGATGTAATAACTTTTTATTGATCGTAATACTCCTGTGACAATCACTGCTCCTCTCGAAAACTCCTGTGTATATATTATTGCGTACATTTTTTATTACGAAATTCATATTGAAAAGTAATTAAGTCGATTACTCGGAAAACATCGAACGGAGCATTGTCCACCAGTTCTTTCGTATGATGTCACTAGGTGGCGAACGGACGGAGCGTTTCTCGCAAGTGACTTGAAATCTCAGCATATATATAAGACTGCAAAGCTTTTCTGAGTTCGACTACACACGAGGGGTCTAACCTTTGTTGATGTACTAATAAATTAGTGTTAGCAATCCTTCAATATTCGTGAATATCTTTTTTGATATAGATTCATTTCATTTTCGATGAAAATTAAAAGAATCCGCTGGCCGAGATTCTCTAGAATCTCAGCGAGATTCTGATGTAGATTCTTTTCATTTTCAGTTACCTGCTGAAGAATCTCGGTAAGAAGCTGAGCGGGATTTTCAGATAGATTTTAAAGGAATCTGGGTTTGGCGCGCAACCGTGATTCTCGCCGAGATTCTCGCTGAGAATCTCGCTGAGATACTTAAGAATCTCGGCGAGAATCCCGGCGATAATCTTGTTAAAAACCTCGGCCAGATTCTTTTTTTCTACACGGGTCCGTACAATCTAATTGGAGGTTCAAATATAAGAATTTTAGTCTACAGTAGACTTCGTTTACTCCATTCGGGTAATATCTGCCATTTTCGGAGGTTTTGACGAGGGTCAAAGGAATCGAGAAACCTTCGTTTACCCCGCGGGATGCTACATTTAGGTTTTGAAGAGGGTCTAATTTTTAACTCGAGAGGTAATAAATTCTGAAGTTGGTCAAAATATCAAACGCCTTATCTTTGTATCAGTTTTTGCTTCAATACTGCACATTTCAGTAGATACGCAATAAAAATAATTTGCAATTTTCCGAAATTTGCGGTAAAATAACCTTAAAAGAATGTGGAAGTATGTTGGAAAACTCTTCACAAGAATAAAAACTTCTAGTCACTATAAACTCGCCTCAATTTAAAAAATGTCTTTTCATCTCTATCCCAGAGAATTCAGGTCGTCACAGAAACGAGTGTTGGGATGGTACCCATATAAATGCGCAAGTAAGAAAGACGTATGGCCAGAAAACAATGCAGCCAAGGAAAAAGCTAAAAAATAAAGAGAAAGGCATATATGCGTGTTACCAGGGTAAAGAAGAGCGGCACGAGAGATACACAGAAAAGGGTACGGAAGCTGCGTCGGTATATTCGCCGTGCTACGACCATTTCATTTTGCCCACCTTTGTATATCTCTCAAACCATTTACGGCCAAGCTATGGGCTTTTGTTTCTCGCACGCTCTCTCCCTATTCCATTTCTCTCTCTCTCTCATAAACTTTTCACGTATACTGCGGCACATGGACGTAGTATAGTCTGGGGAGTCTCCCGCGTTATTCGAATGTATATACAACTCATTTTATGTAACACTGTATCTATAGCTGTAAATACGGTGCGATCGAGTGTGTTTCTCCTGGGCTCGCACACTCCATCGCTAGATCCATAGGACCTTCATGGTCGTTCTTCCGTCATATCTCTGGTGCTTTGGCTGTATGTGTTTTCGCTGAACACAAACGTATTCGAGTTTGGGCAGCGGCGTTTTGTTGGGGGGAAGGGGGTATATCGCTCTCACCGGATGTCGTCTCTCGCGCCGAGTACGCTTTGTCAGTACGCTTATATTATACGTATTATTTCATTTTTTTATTTCTCCCTCTACGCTATTATACCCGGATCTCGAATAGCCGAGAATTTGGACCGTCTGCAACAAGCGATATCCATGACGAGAGTACGTATATTCATATCACACTTATTGCAGCTGCATTTTTCTCTGACCCTGCCGTTTTTAACACTCGAAATAATAAAGAATATTCTATACACTGGGATAAGAAAAAAATGACAGTTTGTTGTTAAAAATTGTTTATAGTATTTCATAAATAATTTTGTTTCTCTGAGAAAAGGAAGTTAACCCAACTCCGGTGGGACAGGACGAATAAATTATTAGTCCGCAAAACACCATATTTTTCGTGTATATATCTGGTAAACCGATTGGCTGTAGTGGAAACCGAAAATTCAGTGCTTCAATTTGAAAAAATTTAGCAGTTTTTTTTTTCACTTCGTCGTAGCCACAAAATTTTGTTTGGGTAGTAGCAACGCGCTTGCTTCTTTCACATTTTTGTAAGTTCTTTTCATTTGTCATTTTCTGATATTAAATAAGATATTTGCATCATTACGGATCACTAGGACTACGTGCGTTTTTAAGTTAGGTATTTCTCTCTAAATAACTAATAAAGGCACATTTATTATTCGTTTATATAGTTTCATATTTTTATTCATTGATCTGGTACCGATCGATATTCCATATTTTATTTTATCTCGACTCGGGAAATCCGATATTTTTCATTATATCTAAACGAATATCAAAATGTTGATGTTGATTAAATTCCGAATAAAAATTTTATATTTATGGATTTATTTTCGACTTTATGCTGGCCTTCCGCTCAGCAATTGGCGCGCAAACCAGTCACCCATCCATGTTATGACCACAAATAATGCTGCTTAACTCTGGGGACGTCGAGCCACACACTGACCGCGCGTTCACTGCTGCCGATTTAACCAATATATAATTTTTATATAAATATACGACAAGAATTAAATCAAATCGATAAATATTGCATGTTGACAATAATAAACTCCAATGATGAAAAGAATTAAATGTATATCGAATTAAAAGATAGTTCTAATTGATTTTAATAAAAAATATCTAATACATGTATTTGGTCGTTTTAACTAGATCTTTTTTCCGATTAAGAAAGTATTTAGTAGCAATAAATAAAATATTTTTTTAGTATCCGCTGCACAGTGAAAATTGATTCAAATAAATAAATATGTTGAAAATAAAAAAACTGAAAAGCTGAATGAAATACATAGTTGTTGGAGGGAAAGTAAATTTTTGTTGATTGAAATAACTAAATGTTGAATAGATAATTTTAATTAATATTAACAAATCTTTTTTCTGGATATGCGATACATATGTAGGAGTACATAAAAGTTGTAAAGCAGCTGAACGTAGTGTCAGTAGAATCGCTCATTAAAATCGCGAAATTGGAGACGTGAAGCCACGATGGTACATGCAATAAACGTGATGCTGTATAACATACAGAATCACCCTCCACGCGTCTCGTGGTGAGGACATCGTAGCAGTATTCCCGATGTCTGGGAAACTTTGTCGAACGCTTTGTCACGAGCCACTGCGCACACCTACTCTCGAACGAATGCTAATTAATTAACAGTATGTCGGGTGGGACGGAATTAGGGGAAGAGGGTGGTGTAAGAGTAAAGGCGTATATTGAAGAACAGGGTTGAATTCTGTAGGCGAGCAACTATGTATATCAGTGCCTATCTGCATATGGGCTTGAGTTTGACGCTCCCGTGCATGAATATCGAGTCGACATCGGTTAATTATATTCTAATTATAATGGTAGCGATACCAATAATAATGATCTCCAGGATGTCTCCAGTATAATTCGACACGAAGGCATTGAGGAAGAAAATTGTCAATGTCCAATTTATCCGGGAAGAAATAATCGGAGAATTTCTAATGGGTTTCCATAAATTATTATTTATTACACTGTTAAAAAAATCCGAGGTAAAATTACTAAACATGTGCAGGAAGCACTTTTTACAGAAACCGTTTATGAAATTTCAACCGCGACGTTGATTTTTAAATTTGTCCGATGTCGATATATGCAATTGAGGTTATGTTTATCGATATAAATATATCCTCAAGTAACGCGAAGAAGTGAAGACATAAAAAAGTCGACTGCGCGTACATGTCGGTTGCGCGTGCAAAAGCATCGGTTTTTAAAAGAAAACACGAGTGAGACAAGCGATGAAGAGTGGCGAGAAGTACCGACCACGAAAAAGACGAGAAGGGGCGGTAATATTTCTGATTCGGTGTCCAGTGATCCTCTCGACCATCCGTACCTCGAAATTCGCAACTCGGACGACGCATCAGAATTAGGGATGATTCTACCTGTCAGCGACGACGAAGTGAGCTCCGAAAATGTACGTGATTCGGAAGATTTCATGTCTACACGTGGATACAAAATTTCAAGCAAAATTTTCTATTCACTCTTTGCTACAGCTTGAAATTTTCCAATCACTCTTCGCTACAGTTTCGAATTTTCTATTTGCTCTTCGCTACAGCTTGACATTTTCTATTCGCTCTTTGCTGTAGCGAACTTATTTCTGCAGTTACTTGGGTCGCGTGCCAGTATTGGACCAGGGTTGCTGTGAGACGCTTGCTAGTACTGCGCCAGAGTTGACGTGTATCGCGGGCCAGTACTGGTTCAGGGTTGGCGAGAGTTGCGGGCCCGTACTGGTCTGCAGAAAACGCAGTACTGGCTGACGATCCTGATCCAGTAACGCCACAGCGTCGGCATCGGATTCTGTGCCGAGGTTACGTGCCAATGCCGGCAGAGCAACGGGCCGACTCTGGGAGAGAGCATCGGACCAGTACTCGAAGCACAGCGCCCAAGACTGGCTCAGCGCTCCGCCAATCGTAAAACCCCACCTGGGAGTACACGAGGTCCCATTAGGGATTGCCTCGTGTAAGAGATGTGGTAATTTTGGTAGGGATAGGAAAGGACCCGGATAGACAGCTGGCTCGGGTCTAAATAGCCGCCACTGCCGCGCTCCGCTTGCGCGAAACGCAAGCGCATTTGGCCACCTAACGGCCAACTGCCAAAATCTCGCCGGGGGTAAGGACGTCGCGTTACACTACGTGTATAAGAATATTCATATATCGTCTTTGAACATTCAAAGCTGTGTGTTGTAAATTTACTATACGTATAGTAAAATAAACGGTTATTCGGAAATTTACAACACAATGTATATTAATTTACATTTACTACACAAATTTTGTGAATTTGATATACACTTGAATAGTAATTTTCGATATTCGTGTTGTAAATTTACTAAGCCTGTACTAAAATTATCTCCATGTGTTGTAATTTTATTATACCGATACTATAATTACCGCCATGTGTTGTAAATTTGCTGTACGTATAGTAAAATTACGGGTTACTTGGAAATTTACAACACAATGTATATTAATTCTCATTTACTGCACAAAATTTG
This sequence comes from Ephialtes manifestator, assembly GCA_963970395.1. Classification (NCBI taxonomy): domain Eukaryota; kingdom Metazoa; phylum Arthropoda; class Insecta; order Hymenoptera; family Ichneumonidae; genus Ephialtes; species Ephialtes manifestator. The sequence goes on from OZ019980.1 coordinate 2,739,265, forward strand.
TGAATTTAATATACACTTGAATAACGCCGGTGCGATGGTCTAGTGGTCAGTGTACTGGCCTCTAGTCCAGAGCATCGGTACGTCGCCGGTTCGATTCCCGGTGCCGTCGATTTTCGTCGAAAATATAAATATACATATATAAATAACACACAGGTATTTCTACCTGTGGGGTTCATATGTATACAGCTGTAGTCCGCGTTTACGTTCTCGACGAAACGTGACGTAGCTCCGGTGCCGGGGGCGAACTCGAGACCGGCTATATCGGCGTAGGTTTTCCGCAGTTTTCCTATGGCCGTAGCAGAAATGCTCAGGCAAATGCGATATAGAGGGGGAAGTCGGATGCGGCCGCATGGGGGCCTGGTTACTGATCCGGACCAGACTCCCAGGGGGGACTGCCTACTGATCCGGGCCGACCCTGTAATAGGCGTAATGCCTGCAGACGGGGGGAATTGCAACAAAAGAAAAAAAAATATACACTTGAATAGTAATTTCCAATATTTATGTTGTAAATTTATTTTTATTTTTAACAGTGCACTTTATCCACATTACTTTAATATATGTCTATACATACATATATGTGTATATATGTGTATATATATATATATATATATGTTCATGTTAAATTACCTCGACGATACTGGCAAGCCTGTCAAGTGAATGTATTACGGTGTCTGGCAAACTTGTGAGTCTCGCCCCAAACAGACCCCTTGCCCTGTGTAATATCCTGCAAGTGGAAGGGTTTCGCAGACGACCCAGAAAGCGCGAGATCCGCAAAGTGGAAGGAAGCCAGAGGTTGGCACTAAAGGATATCGCGAAAAATGATCGATAGCAAATTCAAGGAAATTCCAAGGGATCGTGGCATAAAGGGTGCGAGTTGGATGAAAAGGAAGTGGGAGTAGAGGAGAGGGTTGTAGTACCGGTTACGTAGACCTATAATATATATATATATATATATATATATATATATATATATATATATATATATATATATATATATATATATATAGCAAGGACACGAACGAAAGGGTGAGGATCTCTGGATCTCTCAGCCGTCTTCCACCTTTTTCGTCGTTTCGGGAAAATTGCACGACGGTCGAAACGACTTCCGGCGACTTACCGATCGAGCGGCAGCAGAGCCCCTCACTCGAAACCACCGAGCGTAGGTAGAACCAGCAGTAGCACCGATATAGAAATGTAGAGCCGCGCCCTTCGAAGTTGCCGGGGATCGCGACTCAACGGATTCTCGTTCACGTATAAAATTGCATACCATAGCGCATACTACTCTCTTATAAACCCCCACTTTTCCGCATGTTTTCTCAGAACCACATCTTCTTGCTTTTTCTCGTCATGTATCTCGTCAAGGGGAATATTTTCTCACGCGAATCTCGGTCACGTGACCCATTCGCCCCTGGAAACGTTTTTTGTCACGTTCGGGTTTAGTTTATAAGCGGAAAATCTCGATCTACTCGATACAAACCCAAAGCCGATGATGGCAAGGCTTCCTCGCACCTTATCATCGCTGCTGTAGAGATCCCTTGTGAATTGTATAATAATAACAACACTAGCAATAATGATAATAGTATTGCGGGGGGTTAGCGATGAGGAGTCTTGAGCAAACTCGTGTGCGTGCCAATTGCTCGGCGCCAGGGCTCGTCCTGTGTGGTCAGCCACAGCGAGTAACGACGTTGTCAAAATAAAATACTGTTGCGACTGCGCACTCAACCTAAGCACATACTTTGGTGCGGTGTGGATATTGTTAATTATAAATTAACTCTCTCTGTGCCATCGCACTTTTATAAGTTTTGATGATTTCGTTAAAGCTCGTATGAAATAATCATTTAGTCTACTAGCCATTCTTAAGGTATTCCGAGCGCCTAGGTGCGGGTTTTGTGGGTGCCTGTGCGGGGCCCCTAATATCCTCGAGCATGTAACGCTGTACCACCGTGAAATTATTTGAGAATCTTTTTAAATGTCCAGTTAAACTCCCTGATGCGCAAAATATGCAGAATTTGTGTTTTTGAAAACAATTTTTCACTTTTTCAAATCTTATGGGCCTGAGCCTTCACGATCGATCTGACAACGCTGTTGTAGCGTACCACGTGATTGAGCGCCATGTTTGCAGAAGGAGCATGAAAACAATAGCTGCGTATGTCGCAATATGACAGAAACTCCAAAACGCGCTGGCCGCTAACCTAACAACCTAACAACTATTGCTATTTCCTTCACCCCTATCACTATGTATTCTATTTATTATATTATTTTTATCTCTATACATCAGGTATGGACACTCATTCAGTGAAAATGTGTTTGAAATACTTTCATGCTCACACCGTAAAAGAAACTTGAAATTTAATGCACAAGTACTGGAATTTTATGTACAAACCGGTGTACGAAATTTAATACACAAATGCGATGTATAATTAAGATATGGTACAGTAATTTTAATAATTGACTTCGAATTTACCGTGAAAATACTTTAATTTTAATAATTTGCTCTAAAGCAATGTAACTGTAGATTATTTTTAAAAATTACACTTTTATATTCAATTTTATTGACAAGTTCATGCATAAAGACTTCCAGACTTATCTAACAGTGTAAATAATTAAAGATTATTAAGCCTACTAAATAATAGAAATCATTGTAAAAGAATTATTCATTTAAATTAACCATAATCATTGCAAACATTTGGAAATGTTGAGTTTCGCCTAATAATAAATCATATTTATCTTATACAAACAGTATTTTAAATACATTTTCATTGAATGAATGACTATCCCTGCTAAACTCAGTACGTCAAATACGTTGGACTAATTGCATTATTAATGTGAATTTGTAACCTGAAAATGAGACCGGCATTAACGTCAAATATTTTTCAATTTCGCGTGCTTCGCCGGCGAACGTCATAAGCACAGCTGACGATGTACAGCGTTGCCAGCTATCACGTCACAGGTCCCGCCATGACTGCCACGTGATATTAGATTTTTTTTCAAACCTTCAGTTGTAATGACCAGGCGGAGAGTTTGGGGAAGTGTAGATATTGGCATTGCGGATGGACTGACGAAGTATCGAAGAGAGAAAATATATGGTGATCACCGGGAATCGAACCCGGATTATTCAGGTACTAAGTAAGAGCGCTAACCACTGCGCTGATGTCACCTATATATGTCTCTCATTCGAATCGTCTTCTTATATGCAATGTAGGGCCGTCACACAGATAATATTTTCTCGCAAAAGACTTCGGTCGGTATAGTTTTTTAAGCGCGACAATTTATCTCCGAAATCCGCTGTGTCCATTGCATATTTTATTTTTCCGATGTCGAGATGTTTGACTAATGAAATCTGCAATTGAAACGCGGTCAGGAGCTTTTCCCATATCTTTCTGTTCTAATATTGCACTTTTTGAAGAGATAAATAATCATTAAATGGCCGGCTACCACGCCTGGGATTTTTTTACACAATTCTACGTAATAAAACTATAGTATAACCGAAAATTATAGAATTCTGAAGACTATACCCTCACGCTCGGAATACCTTAATAGGGGAGACTCGGCAACCACCTTGTGACACTTTTTTTCTGGCCTGTTAATTTTCATTTTTCCGATACATTTTGAACAATTGATCTTAACGAGTGTCTACCTGCAACACTCAAGAACGTTACAAATATATATAATAACCGGATAAAAACCTCATTTGATTGATAAAAAATCAATTCTACTGAAACTCTGCAAGGTTTCACACGGTAGCATTAAAATCGCATTAAAAAAAAATGTATTTCCACCAGTAAGAACGAAAAAAAATATATCCTTAAATTGGTAATGTTTCTGTTCAAATACCCTTGATTTAATTACTAAAATAATTCCACACGAAATACCTGCTACGGGTTTCAAACAAATGTAGCCAAAACGAGAATTAAGTGAAAAGGCTTTCGGTCCATTCGCAAGTTCCGTTCACACTCTATCGTTATTTGTTTTCAGTCTCTTCGTTTTTTATCCCCCGTTCGTTTATATCGTCAGCGATGAACGTTTCGTTTGACACACGAATCCGTCCACAGCGGCACCGTTGGTGCTCTCACCCCTGACAGGACACGTGATGTAATTCGCTCCTTTGCGTCGCATCTCCGACAGCCCATGTCGTGCGTACGTTGTAGGGATTGTACCAGTGGCATTGAACAGTGAATTTCCGAGGCGTGTATGCAGAGCGGTTCTTCTTTTTGTCATCGCCACTAAATGTCGAGTGTGTTCACCATATAACTCAACAGCGGCTCGTCCATCTACCTCCGTATATCGCCTCGGCCCACTATAACACACTCGCCTGCGCAACTTCGCCACTCCAAGAATCTAAAGTGTACGGACACGAAGTGATAATACGAGTGAGTGGAGCAAAGTTAAAAAAAAGTAACTCTACGCGCTCTGATGGATTTGTTGATAGTCGTTTTGCCTGTGCATGGGAGGCCAAATACGATCCAATCAACCACTAGAATCTGGTTCCTATATTACTGTATCTGGTCGATCGTGCAAGGAGCAAAAACGTGGAGTGCTCGCAACCCCCGACCTGCGGATGGAAACGCACGATGGGAGAGTCAAGCCCTTCATGCGCAACGTTCGTTTATCGTTAACAGCCTTCATACTCTCCTTTTCGTGCTCTCTCGCTCTTTCTGCTTGACACTTCTCTCTTCTTCTCCGTTACGTTCTTTTTTCATCTCTCTCTGCATTCCTCTCGTTTCTCTGACGTTCATCAAGATTGATGAAATAGAAATTGATTTATTGGCATTTAATCACCGCCTATCCCTCGCGACACTCGTCCCTTTTCTTCGAACTCGAGATACCGACGACCTGGATATTCGAGAGTATCGATATTATACAGTACTTTTTGTACTATATGCACTTTGCGAGAAAAGTAATGCTTGCTTATGGAAAACGAACTGTCGAATTGAGATTTTTCCTGCTCATTCGATGGAGTAAGTCTGACAAAAAAACTACGAATACAAAAAAATGTTGTTTTTCACTCAATATTGTAATACAATAGGTCTCATGTTTTTATTAGTGTTGCAAAAGCGATTTTCAGCAAAAAAAAAAAAAAATGTTAAACAATTTTTTTCATTCGTTCGGACATCTCCAATTTTGCTCTCAATTTTATATAAACTGTAGGGACATATATAGAACCTACAAAACAATTGGCATAGTGGACATCGGCTACTTGAAGGATTAAAAAAAGAAAGAAAATTAATTCAATTTTTTAAATAATTTTTTTACTCCTTCAAGTAATCGAACCACTGAGATACTACTTGACGCGTGACGACGACACGGCCTTCAGGGTTTACATACAGTCATTCGTGCGTATACCCATTTATTGGATCGAAAATTTTGGAAAATATTTTTTTTTTCCTTCAAATTGTCGATGCCCACTATGCCAATTTTTTGGTAAGTTTTTGACACATCCCTATACATTATATAAAATTGGCAGTGATATCGAAGATGTCTGAATGAATGAAAAAAATTGTTCAACATTTTTTTTGCTATAATGGCTTTTGCAACAACAATAAAAATATGACACATTGCATTACAAAGTTAAGTGAAAACACCATTTTTTTGTATGTGTGATTTTTCGTCAGACTTAATCCATCGATGTTATATGAATAACAAAAAAAATATAAATTTCCTAAATGGATGGATTCGATAATCTGAGAAAATTCACAAAGAGTGCTTTTAAGTGGTACTAAAATGTGACAAATTATAGGGTAGATCTGAGAGGGTCGAAAAAAAAGTGGCTGAACTGACAGAGAATGCCTCATACACTGAGAGAAAAAGTTTCTTTGATTCACGGAAATCTTTGCCAATGAAATGATATACTTAAATTTCAACACTATCTTTTCTTTGAATGATCTCAAACTCAATGAACAGTAGTGAAATTGATTCGAAGAAACATTTCTTTAAACCAATGATCTCAAAGATATCGTCTCTGATTCAATGAAACCTTCTTCTTACCAGCTCAAAATTTCAAAACCTATTTTTTCCTGAAGTACGCGGCAGATAAAACTCAAATTTTGTGAGTATGTAAGAAAATACGGCAGAAATAGGCTAAGCTTCTGGCTCCTCGAAACTCGAAGCCGTTTTTTCGGGAGAACCGGAAAACAAAAAAGTGAGGTTAGGTGCGAGAGAGAGATCAATAAAAACGTTAATTTGAACCAATGAAAACGTCTCTTTAAAACAATGAAACTGCTTCTTTATTATATTCTCACTAAGTAAATCTTTATTTACAGGCAATAAAATGTTCTCTTTGAAATCCAAATACACTATTCCATTGAAATCAATGAAAAAAAAATCAATCCACCCATTTCTTTGGCATCAATGAAATCTTTTCTCTCGGTGTATAAAAGATGTACAAGACATATCTTTTCCAAAATTTTCTATACCCCGGATATATTATAGGATATATACGAAATATATATCCTATATTATATTTATTTATTTATTATATTATAGGATATATACGAAATATATATCCTATAATAAATAATAAATGTATTTTTCTTATATTATCGTTCGTAAAATTCTGTATGTCAGATATATTTTCGTATATGTATATTTCTTTTCCATGGGGGCAGACGAGAGGCTTCACTATGCGGAAGTCCCGTTAGTCCAACAAGCATTTGCAATGAGTTTGTAATACGTATATCCGCGAGTTCATAGCACACATAAACTGCACTCGCTCTTACGCTTACTAGTGCGATGTACAGCGGTGTATGTCGTAGTGCGAGCAAACGGTGTACTTGGCACGCCACGTCACGAATTATTCCCTGAATACCGTAGTCCATTAGTGTCATGTCCAGTGACCCGAGGGCGGTCCGACAGTGTCTCAACACGTTGGTCCCGGACTTGAGGGTCGAGGCAATACCTATATAGGTGCATATGTGTATGCCGCTATTCTCTACACTATGGGCATAGTTAAGACCAGCTCCAGTAGGAAGGAGCTTCGTATAGGATGATGATTATACTGCAGTAGAATCGATGGGTGAGTCGATAGCACTATAGTTGTACTACACATTATTTTCTCATCACTGCTAACGGCAGGAGGTTACCAGTTACCATCACAGAGGGCGTAGCTTCGAAGTGGTAACGCGTCAGTCCTGACCTAACTTGTTTTTAATCCCGATCATATTATTTCCACTACGTCAATGTGATCCCGAGAAGAAAAAAAATTTGCAAATTAGAAATTTGCATATTGTTTCCACATTAATTTTCATTTTTCACCGTCATCTCGATGGGTAAGCTTATTTATTAATTTTGGCTTCCTCATAGAGGAAGAAATAAAAATGAATGAGGAAACAATGTGCTAAGTTCTACTTTGCAACTTTTTTCGTTACCTATGTAGTTTTTGAAAAATTCAAAATCACGCAAAATCCAAACCGCTTTACCGACGACTACCAAATTTGGTAGGTAGCAACGCCGAATGTTATTTTTCATCTGCGGAAAATTTCAGTTGATTTTGTGAGATGTGACGTGTGTTAGAGAAAAACGTCAATTTTTTGAAAAATTGAAGATCCCATAAAAACCGAATCATTTCAAAATCGATCTTCCTTTAACATGGCTTTATCCAGAAAAAATTATTTTGCTCAATAGCTAAAAATTTGTGGATGCTAGAGAGCGTACAGACATTTTTCGATAATTGCAAAGTCAAATAGAATATGAACATACTTTTTAATTTTTTTTTTTAATTACCACAAGCAAAGTCGTCGATCTGCTCCAGGCATGTTTACTAACAGACATACGTCGAACCACACATTTTTTCTAAACCACTTTTGTCGACGTTTTAGACCATTTTTAATGTTTTAACATAAAAACTCGAAAAAAAAATTTCGCACGAAAACAAACTTTCTTCTATGACGAAGCAAAATATTCTAAATTATAAATTAAGGCAGGGGCGCACTGAGAAAAAAAAATGTAGAAATTAACTAAATCGGCGTTTGCCCTCGTTCAAACGAATTTCTCGTTTAGGACAATCGAATGTTCAGTTTCTTCACTACGTATTTAATTAAGTTGACTAAAATGTATTTGCGGTAATCAATATATTTGTTATACCAACTAAAAATTAATTTGAACGAGGGTGAACGCCGATTTAGTTAATTCTAACATTTTTTTTTCTCAGTGCATTTTTTATATTTTTAAATGCAGATTTTCTCACGTATTCTCGACACGATTTTTTAAAATAATAATAAAAAAAAAACTTTATTCGTGTTAAGTCAGTAAAATGCTTCTTAAATGCAATCAGATAATTAGGATAATGCGAACCGGCATTTCTTGCGCCCGTAACTTGGATAGGTGACCGCATAGCCGTGCACTGATTTACGCGCCAGCTGCTGAGCGAGAGGCCGTTTTTCTGAGGTTCTAATTTACTCTCATACTGTAGAGACTCTCAGTTAAGGGATCTTTCCAATGTGACGGCCCGAAAAATAGCCTATTTCCACGATTTTTTTTCGGACGGTTACTATACGTCGATCAATCTGAAATTTTTATGACATATTAAGGTAATCATGAATGACAGAAAATGATTTTTTATAAGACGATTTTTATTGTCTGAATATTTTTTTTTAATTGTTGAAAATAATGTTGATAAAAAAGATAGCTTCATGGTGGACATCCTAGGGATCGCAAATTGGATTTTAAAAAAACCCAAAGAATTATTAATTAGTATGCAATTGTCCATTGCGCTATAGAGGCTTTTTTTAAATCAAAATTAACAAACTGGCGGCGGTTTGAAGAAAAAGTACCGATATTAGAGTAGTCTAGAAATTTCATATACCTAAATTGTGTAATTACGATTAATCGGCGATGCCAGGTCCATAAAGGATGCCAGGGAAGTATTTCCAATTTTGCTTTAAAACTTTGAGAGGATGTTTTTGGTATGCATTCCTAACGCCGAAATTCACAAGGCCGAAAATCATAATCACGAAAAAACAAAACACGGCACAGTTTGTTTGCACTTAAGTGCGAATTTATGATCGATCTTGAGATCGCACTTAACATCAATCTTAAGATCGAACTTGCTTGAGGGCTGTTGATCGATCTTAAGTTCGACCTTGAGTTCGATCTCAAGTTCGGTCTTAAGTTCGATCTCAAGTTCTTGAGATTAAACTGAGTTCGAACTTAATATCGATCTCAAGACCTATCTTAAGAACGAACTTCAAGTCTTAGGCTTACAAAATAAATGAAGGGATGCATAAATCGTTTCACAAGACTCCGAAGGCGCATTGATTTATGATTTTGTTTTTCCAAGCTAACCGTATTAAATATGTCAGCAAAAAAGATAATTAGATTTTCGACAAGCGAGAAAATGATTTTTTCGAAAATCTATCACCGACATAATGGTCGCAGATTTCGGAGGAATTTAACAGCCATTCTGCCATTGTCGCGAAACTTTGTATATCTCATTCGTGTTCATCGTTTTATATCACATTGACCTTGGTGATTTCGATGATAATAATGCCAAGAAGTTAGTAACGAGATTAAAAGAAAGTTGTTGTCAAAAGAATTATAAGTGTATCCTTTTTCCCTCATTTTCAATTAATTTCTTGATTCTACAGAATCCATATGAAAATTTTTGCAGCAATTTCTTCCATTCTAAAACGTATTTATACAAATGGATGTAAAGATACGAATAACATTGAATATGTTTTCGTTGCTACATTTCACATTACACTTAAGACGAATTCTGTGGGTAATTGTACAAATATATCATGACTAGAAAAAAATCAAAAAGCTATTAACTACGGTTAAATCTTCAGAGTTTTCAAATCTGATTCCCTTATTGTGTGTGTGAACTCCAATTTAGGCGAAAGTTCGAACTTGAGTTCAGACCTAAGTTTGATCTTAAATCCGAACTCAAGATCACGCTGAAAATCGAACTTAAGTTCAGACTCAAGTTTAAACTTAAGATTGAGCTTAAGAACCCAATCAGATTCGGAAAAAAGTTCAATCTTAAGATTGATCTCAAGATCAATCTTTAGTATTGTATTAAACGACATCTTAAGTTCCAACTCAAGTCAAAACAGCTTACGCTGTCTTTTGTTTCGGTGTTGCGAATTTCGGAGATATGAATGCATACCATGTTTTTGACCTTATATACTAATAGATAAGATGGGGAAAAAACGATTTTTTTTCACACTGGTAAGATCCCTTAAAATAAAGTCTCCATTATCGACCAGTTTCCTTGTGCCCTCCTGCAAATGGAATTCAGTAGTGCATTGGACATATTGCGCCGGATAACATTCAAGGAGGTGTCTAGTAATGGAATGAGGAATAAAGGGAAAGAGGCAGTAAAAGACAATAGATATACTGAGCAACACCTAATAAAATAGGATGATCAGGAAATTGCTATAAAAATGCGTACATGACGTTAAGATGACAACACCAAGAGAAATCGATCTCATGGGTTTATTTTAATAAAATATGGGATCTATTTCGAATAAATGCAGTTTCATTCGAATGAAATAAATTTTATTCAAACTTAATACGATTTATTAGCATGCAATAAATTCTATTTGAACGAAATAAAATCCCATTAAGCCAGCAATTAAATAATTTTTCCTTCAAATTCCAGCATAACAGGATTTTATTTTAATCAAATGGAATTTATTTAATTGAAATAAATCGTATTGATTTCATGTTTTATTTTATTGAAATAAAATTGTATTAATTTGGAATAAATCCCGTATGTGATTCAAATAAATCCATTAAACCGATTTCTCTGAGTGTAATAAATTAAATGATCTACAACTGTCCATTTTTCCTTATCTCATTATATGTTACAATGCAAAACTGTAACGATTCTTAATCTCATTAATTTTACTCCTTATGATTATTATTAACAATATCAAAAACTACTAAGCAAACGATCTTCCAATAAAATTAAAATTTAGACAATAGCGTCAGCACTTTTAGCAGACTACACATAGTGCATTGGATTTAAAAAAAAGCGATAGTCTATGACTCTTGTACGATGATATATACGAGCGGATCTACGTTATAGATTATATGTGCTAAGAGCTTTATAAGGTCCTGAGTAACGGCCGCCATTCTCGCGGGCGTTGCACAGCAACGCCCGAATCTATATGCCTCCCCACTCCACCTCATCTTATTCTTCTTCTTCTTCCACCGAGATGCGTGAAAGCTCTGCACATTATAGCAGTACGTGTGCTGTATACATCGCGAGCTTTCCATCGACAGCTTGTATAGAAATTATGTACGAGGGTACACAGTGTCTCGTCATATTCACAAGAACCAAGCTGTAGTTCACCTGGAAAGGCTTTATGGCGTCACAATGTTAGTCGTAAGACTTTTTTTCATTGCTTTCCCCCTCTCTCTCATTTTTTTACTGTCTCATCACATCATACGAAGTATGTGAAAAAGAGAAAGTATTGCGATCCAAAAAAAATCGTCTCCTGGATTTTGATGCAACTACATGTTTTGAATGTCCTAGATTCCAAAAAACACATTCACTCATTTCTGTCTGTCTGTCTGTCCGTATAACTGTCCGTCCGTCCGTCTGTCTGTCCGTATAACTGTCCGTCCGTCCGTCCGTCCGTCCGTCCGTCTGTCTGTCTGTCTGTCTGTCTGTCTGTCTGTCTGTCTGTCTGTCTGTCTGTCTGTCTGTCTGTCTGTCTGTCTGTCTGTGCCCGAAAACACAAACAATAACTTTGGTAAAAAGCTGTGGACCGCAATAAATTTTGTGTGTGTCATCTACATTTAAAATGTAGTTTTAGTATTAAAATCCAATCCAAAATCTTCACTGCTTCTGATACTTTACCTAAAATATTTTTAAAAAATAAAACAAAATTTTTAATTCATTTTTGGACTGTAAGCTAATATAAAAGTTATTATGCCTTAGGCTGACACATACAGATAGAATTAGTAAATGAGCAGTTGTTGTCCGCAAGCGATCAAACTGTTTGCCTCCTGGCTTACAGTTTTTTTTCTTCCTGTAAAATAAAACCCCGTCTTAAACTGAAATAAAATTTCCCTAACGGCCCGGGCCCCTCGAGTTGGCGATCCGCGCCTGAGCTCGCGAAAGCTCCCGTAGTTTCCGCTCGGCCGACAGATGGCCACGACGATGCGGTTTCTCCCGCAAGAGAAAGGAGTCCCGGCCGTGCATATAAGCAGTGAAGATTCAGAGATTTTGATCCGAAACTTCCTGCCCGTTTCTCACAGTAGAGACGACCGCAGGAGGTAAGGATCCGGGAAGAGTGCTGCCTACGTACAATTCCTAATTTTTGTCTTATATACTGTCCCTAAGTAAATATCTTAACCCGAGGTTGCTGTTTAAGTAATTTCTTTTCTTACAGAATTCACCTGACTGTCCATAAGTCGGGACTTCCCTTGAAATTGTGTTCTTTCAAAGAGTATAAATATAGATATAAAAAGAAATAACTTAAATAAAATATTCTTTTAACGTAAATTGCCCTCCCTAACAAATTTACTGCCCATAAGTGAATTTTCCTCTAATAAGTGACTGCTGACTTCAAGTAGTCACCCTTTCCTTTTCCTCAGGAACTCGCCGTCTCTAAAACTCAGTTTATGTTTCCCTTTTTATTTATTAACTTTTATTAATATGTTTTAATTGTTTGTTTCTCAATTACGGAAACACTTGTAAAAATAAACGAAAGCGAGGGAGAACATTCTCCTCCTTAAAACCTACAACGCCTTGTCATCATTTACGACACAGTGAACAAAAACAGTAATTCAGTACAGCGAAGAGTGTTATCTTTTCTATCATTGAAATTACACGAAATTTGTGCATTACTTATGAAAAATTCATATTAACTGAAATATGGAGTGTTATAGGTCTACTCAATTATTATCACTCCTATTAATTCATTATCAGACGGCAAGCTGATTTAAAAATAACTAAGCTGTAGTCTAAGACATAGAAACAGTATTACTAGCAAATTAACAGTCAACAATGAGTGATTTAGTACAGCGAAGAGTTTATTGTCTTTTTGGTCACCCAAATATAAATTCTCATATGGTTGGCTATGAAAAACTTCTATCGAATAGAATATAGAGATTGTGCTGCAGGTCAACTAAAATAATATGAATTTTACTAGAGTTCTTATTAAGAAATCTACTAAAAATGTTGACAGTAAATGTGAATTACAAATAAAAAATTGCATAAACAGATTTGAGATTATAAACACTCATTAACTTGGGATTATAACTACTCATATACTCATCTTATAACAGTTCTTATGGCTCCCGTAGCTTTTCATACGAAGCACAAATGATTCTGTCCTGCTCAGACCTCGTATTCACTACAACTTTTGATATCTTTGATATTAAAATGACCGAGATGTAAATTCAACCCTCAAACAATCGCAGCGAAGACAATAATACCACTAAAACGACGAAAAGCTTTGAGGTCCGTTTCACGTTGCGTCAGCTCGAGACTACGTCTCGTTTAATTTATTGCACAAAATTACTTCGATAAATTTCACTCGCAAAATAATAAACACGCAAATTTCTTTCTATTAGAGGGAATAGAATGACTTGCGCGGAAGGAACGAAGCTTTGTTTTCGTGAATATTTAGTATTCGATATGTTAATTTCAGTATATATAAAATAAAACATGGAGTAAAGGAGTTTATGATCAACAAATAAAATAATAAATTTGATTTAAAAAATTAATCCAACTAAAAAGATTGACTGAAGTAAAAAAAAAGTTGTTATTTTAATTGTACATCACTCATCTCTTATCATCAATTTCACAAACTAACTTTATAACACTAACATGACGTCAGTAACAATCGGGATGAGAAAGTCACGTGTCGCGTGACGTCAGTAGCAATTTTTTTTATATCGTAACATGACAACCCTGCACAGAAAAAAAAGTAGTTGGGAGAACCATCTCCAGTATATGCTGTAACTCAAATTAATTGTAGCAACCAACTGGAAAATGTGAACTGCGCTGTTAAAAATATTGTGCAAATTAATATATGTATTGGAAGTTCTTTTCCAGATACGGTATATTAAATTTCATTTAACAGTTCTTATGGCTCCCATAGATTTTAATACGAAGCACAAATTATTCTGTCCTGCTCAGACTTCGTATTCACTACAACTTTTGATATCTTTGATATTAAAATGACCGAGATGTAAATTCAACCCTCAATATATTAAATAAAATAAATTAAAATATATTAAATTTCATTTAATAAACAGATAAGTTGCAAAATTCCAATAATTATATTATAAACACAACTTTTATGAAGAGTTTAGTATATTGTATATTACTTTTACAACCATTTTTTTTTGTATACTAATAAATATTTGTATATCAAATTTAATACACGCGTATCGCAAAAAAAACTTCCAATACTTTATATTAATTTTCATAAAACAATTTTTTTCTGGATTAGTTAACCTAACTAATCCAATCGTTAGCACTACCATTCGAATCGTCGGTATTACCATTCGAATCGTTGGTATTACTATTTGAGTTGCTAGGGAAATAGAATAATCGATTGGTTGTGTCAACTCATTTCTTGGTTATGGCAACTAATCTTTTTTTTTTCCGTGAAAGAAAAGATAGTATTGAACTCCAAGTATTTTATTGGCAAAGATTTCCGTGAATCAATGAAACTTTTTCTCTCTATGTAGCAGCTACTGGGAGTCGCTACTACAGTGTTAAAAAAATCTGTATTAAAATTAATACAAAAGTGTTGGAAGTTTTTTTGCAGATACCGTATATGAAATTTTGTATACATGTGTATATGAAAAATCATAACATTTAGAGGAATATTAAAATTCAACGTTATTAAGATTGAATGTCAATATGACCATATGCATAAACTGTGCATTAAATTTCATAAACATGTATGATGAATTTTCATATGAGCGGTATCTGAAAACTCAAGCACATATGTGTTGGAAATTTAAAGTGGACATAAAAACAATTTTTAAAAATAGAAATATTGTTCGGACATTATTTTTTCAAACAAATTGTGTCATCAGAAATTGTTGGGTATTGGTTTTCGCCACAGAAAATTTTTCGCTTACACTGGGGTTTGAACCTACGACCTACCTACCTACCTAAGTACCTAACAACGCGCGCACGCTACAAACTACGCTATCAACGACTTAGTAATTTCGGATATCTAAGTGGCATAAGAGTTGTATAACTATTATTCTCTCAAGAATACTTATAATTGACATAACAAAATATTCAATTGATTGCAATCAGAGCGCGAAGTGGGTTGGAAATATTTTCAAGTGAACATAATTTTTGGACGAGCGGAATCTTTTTCTCACGAGGAAGCTCAGGTATCCGGATTTTCGAAAAAATTATATCCACAGACCTGTGAAGTTCTAGCAACAAACATACATCAAACATAAATTTGCAGCAAGAGCAGCGCGAGATGCTCCAGTGTTTAAAAAAATCGATTTTGGAAATCTCGCGTAACTTATCATAAGTCGATGCTAAGTAATAAATGTTAGCGATCTAGTGCGGGTTTTTTTTCTTTATTGGAAAATGTGTATTAAATTTCAAATCAGTCACTAGAAATTCAAAAAATTCATGTTAATTTTCATGTACTAATATAGTAATGATTGATTTAGTAACCATGTGTTATAATTTCATATCACCGGATTGGTAAAATCCATACACGCATATTAAATTTATTGCGCAACTATATTAATGTTTATTTTCTATACCGAGTTTTGTAAATTTCTCACACGTTTGTGTCGCAAAAACACAAACATTTTGCAAAAAGTAGTACACCTATGTGGACAAAACTGCAAATACTTTGACGGGTATTTTTCAACATTAGTAACTGAAATTTTGATAACTTTGATCTTAAATTTAATGCAACAATTTGTATTAAATTTCAAATCGGGCACTAAAATTCCTAAAATGCATGTTGATTTTCATGTACTGATTTAGTAATTATTGATTCATAATCATGATTTCATAGTCATAAACACAATTGTAATTTTCTATCACCGGATTATCGAAATTCATTGATCTGTATTAAATTTATTATGCAAACATATTAATTTCGATTTCCTATACCAAGTTTTACAAAATTCATACACGTTTGTATAGTATACAGAAATTGTATAGTGTACGCTATTTCCCTGACAGTATTGCAACATGCCGGCAGATACCGATTTCCTTCGACGAACGTCGGCCTCCGTTTCGCCCTAATATTATCCCGCAATACGCAATCCCGACTATCAAGCGCATACGTTGAAGATCAATTGAAAGTCCAGCACACGAATGCCTCAGGGAACGGGACGGGTATACAATGTGTTGCCTCTTGTATAAGCGGACAGGAGAGGATAGATGCAGTCGAGTACATCGTAAGGTACACACACACACCGTTACGCTATTACCTCTGTGCTACCTGTCCGTGTGTATGCACTTTGTGTTCTGTAGGGGGCGTGTGGTGTATTCATAGCAGCAACTGAGAGCTACCGCGGAGGCCGGGACTCCCAAAGCTACGCACCCTCACCTAGTGTCTTGCGTGAGAGGAAGACAGAATCTCGCTTGCACTGTGTCTTGCGTTTCCTTTGCTCCTCTCACTCTCAGCTCCCTTTATCTCCCTCTCTCTCTTACATTTTCGTTCTCCACTCCCTTACTCGCTCCTCTTCCCCGCTTTGTATAATTGAGTTGGCCGTGTCAAAGTGTCGAGTAATTATAAACGATACGATTTTCGCAAGACTCAGGCAACAGGGGGTCTTAAGACTGGGGGCTGCTTCGCGGTTTAATTAGACGTAACGGCAAAATGAGCGTGTATGTGTGTATCTGTCTGTGTGTGTGTGTATAGGTGTCGGTGGATGAAACGTTCTGCATTCATATATTTGTGTATACAAAAGTGAGGTGCACTGCGTATATACGGAAGCGGGTTGAGAAGGTGCTGTAAACTGAAGGTAGCTTTAGTTCATGCCGGGACTTATAATGACGCCCTGTGGCTCACTCTCGGGACGAGGAGAGACGAGGACGACGAATATCAGCCTAGGTATATTCTGAGCTTCTGGGAGCAAGTGAGCTGAGACTGAGCGATATCTGCCCTCTTCCCGCGCCCTTTCTTATTATTGGATCCTACCTAGTGTTACTGCCACTTCCTCCCTAGGATTTGTGGTTATGCACCGAGGGAAATGTAGCTGGAGTACGTGATTGTCAGCAATTGAGTTTCAGTATTACCGGGATTATCGTGATTTAACGCTGGTTTAAACACTGTATGCGGCAGAATTAATCTTGTTCTCGATATCAGTTCTATAAATTCAATTACATTTTATGTAATATTTTGATATTATTTTGTATTTATCATTCATCACTGCTGCAATTAAGATTTACTGCATAAATTACGATTTTGTTCTCTACATTGATTACGCGATTGAAAGCCTTTGTTTTTATTGCTGTTCTGCGATTCAACTTATGTAGTTTTTACAGACAGGAATCGTTTTGCAGAAGATAAGAAAACCGGTTTTTCTGAATAGTCATCTACGATCTGTAGTTTGAAGCGTCAACGCAATGGAAGAGAACACTGAAAAATGAAAATAAAAATACTGTCCATCTCACCTTGAGGTTGGCTGATATCACTTTGGCTCGAAGAAATAGAGATTGAGATAAACGCACGGCTTTTAAAATAACATAATGCCTTTTTTTGCGTCAACTACGCCGCAAAGTTGCTCTTTAATAAAACATGTGTTTGGATGAACTCCGAAACTTTAAAGCCGACCATTGGGGCACTAGTTGGATCAAATACTACACGTATTACTGTAATTACAGTGAATTACACGTATTATTGTAAGAAACAAAATCATTCGTTTGGACCAAGCTCTTAAAAGTGGACACACTTTATCGAATAAATCGGTAAAATCGGTAAATCGTTTACCGAACAAATCGGTACAAACGGTAAATCGTTTACGAACAAATTGGTACAATCGGTAAATCGGTTATCAAATAAATTGGTGCAATCGGTAAATCGTTTGCCGAATAAATCGGTAAAATCGGTAAATTGTTTACCGAATAACTAGGTACAATCGGTAAATCGTTTATCAAATAAATCGGTAAAGTAGTTTAAATTTTATGGACATTTAAAATTTTCAAAAAACTCATGTCCGTTAACTTTCGTAAACCTTGATCTACAGGGCACAAATTTTCGACATAAATGAAACAATGGTTAATAATGATAGATATCTAATTTATTGAAGATTGGTAATAAAGTTTAAATTTTATAATTTGATAGTGTCGTGACCGATATATATATAATATATGTATGTTCTGCGGCAATGTTCGTTTTTTTTTTTCGTCACTTCGTCTTTTTTCGTCACTGGAGAACTCCGCTATATACCAGTGACGCATACATACCGGCAACCGGCTTCTCCGGTTACAATTTCTCAAAAATGTGATAATTTAGTTTTAAATCTTTTATGTTCTTGACGCACACCACTAGTGGTAAATTTGTTATTTTGATTATTAATTATTAACTTTAATTGCACCTGACTTATTTTATTCTCATTAACGCTTGTAATTTTCACGCAGACATAACCACACTTTTAAATCATTGACGTTCACACATACAACACCAAATAAATAATATCAACCGGATAATCCAATTATAATTAAAAAAAAAAAAAAAAAAGACCGAACATCTCCGCTATATACCAGTGACGCATACAAACCGGCAACCGGCTTCTCCGGTTACAATTTCTCAAAAATGTGATAATTCAGTTTTAAATCTTTTATGTTCTTGACGTACACCACTATTGACATAACCACACTTTTAAATCAACGACGTTCACACATACAACACCAAATAAATAATATCAACCGGATAATCCAATTATAAATAAACTGACTCCCTTAAGGATTTAACTTTTTTAATTATTTATATTATCAACGGGTAGCTTAACAAATGGCATCAACATTCCTCATACTTATTTCTATGGAAAAATAAGTATAGGTTAAGATGTCAAATGACATCATTGCTGATGCATATTAGCTTGGATATACCGAGAGAAATATTAAAATTCTGAAGAGAACTCCGACGTGAGTCGAAACGTAAAAAAAGGAAACTATAAATTTTATTTTCCCTACGACCGAACATTGCCGCAGAACATACATATATTATTTAAATTTTATAGAAATTCGAATATTGGTTTATTATTGCTTGACGAAAATTTTGCTAAATTTCAATTCTTTTTTAACTTATTTAAAACGAGGATGCAAATTAAAATCTTGTACATTGCTTTTTCATGCTTGACATTTTGCAATACTAATATGGGACAATTTAATTAATTTTCTCAGTCGCTTTATATGCTATTTGCTGAAAAAAAATGATTGTTCAACAAACAATGCATTTAATTTTTTTTTAAATTTAATTCAAAGCTATTTTAACATCAAAATGACTTGCCAGAATGTGTATTACATGAATATTGCGACGCTACGCATTCTTGCGTTACATTTTATTACGTCTGCTTCGTCAAATTTCTCGTGCACTCTCTAGTGTCTCGAATTTCCTAAAATGTTTATTTAACATTTCTCGCTGAAAATAGAGGAAGACTAGAGAGTGAAAAGGGCTCGCAAGTATGTCCACCCACTTTCATGTCTCCAAAGCAAACCTCCTTTCTCCCCTTTTCCACCTCCCCCTCCTCTTCGTAGTGCTCGACTTCCCAGCGAGATAATAAATCCTTCCTCGGGTGCAGCGCAGCGGACGAATGAAATCGTCCAGGATACGAATGAAATTTAAGCGTCGAGTCCTGTGCACCGAGCCTCGCTGCTCTCTCGCTATTAAACGCGTATACAGTGATACTGGCCGGTGTACACGATGTACCGACGACTTATTGTCGTTCCGAGAGAAAGAGGCATATAATAGATAAAAAAAAAACAAAAAAAAACGAATGATGTCGACTGCGAACAGAGTTCAGACTCCATGCACTGCTGTTATACTCTAAAATTATGCAACAGCAAGTACAACAATTATTATCATACAATTTTCAAGATATATACGTACACAAGTCTAAGTAAAGGAAAGTTATGAAATAGATGAACAGACCCATACATTATCGCTTGGTATAAATGTATAATTATTATTCCTTAGAGTAAGGGGGTGAAGGCTTTGAATTTTCACGTGCCAACAGTTTAGCACAACACGCGAGCACGCCAGACGTTCGGTGCAGGGATAAGATAGATTGAAGTGGATATAATACCGCGATAAACTCCTATGTTATGATTTACTAGAAGTTCACGTACTTTATGGCGTTAATGCATACATTTTCCATCATCGATTCTAAGGCTATACAAATATAGCATAATTATAATGAACATATGGGGCATTCTATCCCGATTTGACCTGGGTCTGACCCTCGACCTCCCCGATTTGGCTCGCCATTTTTTGTAGGATTTGTTAGAACCTCAAATACACCAAATTTTTATTTTTTAAAGTGACATATCGAATGCCTTGGATTTACATATATCATATACACATACTTAGATTATATTTACTATAAATATAAGATTTTCATCTAGATGATCACTTTTCACTCCAAGTAAAATATTATATAAAGATTATACGAAAATGGATATATGGAAGCTTTATATATTTTGTATAGTCCATATGAATTTATAGAATCATCTTCGAAAGAACTATATAAAACAAATATATTTTATATATATATATATATTGTTATGTTCCTGTCAAACAATATATGATATTGATATAATTCATATATATAGATTGCATCCGCTATGTAAAATACGAATATAAGCTTTAATATACACTATATAAAATATTAAGTTTAGTATACTACTATATAAAAATGATAAAAGTGAATTTACAAATTTATATTGACTATAGAAAATATATGAAGATTCTATATGTACATTTTCGTACATAGGTTCTATAAAATTTTTTATATATCATTTAAATTTAATCTTTATATAATATTTTCAGTTGGGATATGATATATAAATAATGTTGGTGTGCTTGGAGAAGAGTGAGAAATATTGGTTGGTTCGCTGTGACAATTTCTAACATTCGTCACGCGTCTACGATCCGTCATATTGCAGAGGAGAGGTCCTCGCTCTGACGGAGCGAATATATCGAGGGAAGGAGAGGTAACTCGGGCAGAGTATGGGTGGGAGCGGCAGTCCATTACCCATGACGGATCGTTCGAGGTCTAATTAATCCAACAGTCTTGCAGGATGCGCGAGAGGAGAATAGAACAGCAACAGGGGCCACGTAGCTTGCGGGCAATTTTCGGCGAAACAAAGGGTCGGCTTTGTACCTCGAAGATTTGGAGTCCCTACGAAGATAAAGGGACTTTAACGGCGATCTAGAATTGCAGAAGCTGCATGACCTATGTAGCCTCTGTTAAATAATTAAAATTAACTATTCCATCATAATTAAAGAATATATATATTTTGCACCATTAACAATAATTTCATAGAATAAGGCTAACGCAACGGCTTTGGGTACATTGAGAAAAATAAATCTCATAACAATCAAAATGTAGACCACCGCGCTATACAAAACATTATTTCCGGTATCAAGTATTGATTAAAACTATTATTTATTGTGCAGACTGTAAAAAAATCTACTTGAAATTTAAGGTACAAGTACTGGAGATTTTTATGCATAAACTGGTATATTAAAGTTAATATACAAGTGTGATGTAAAATTAATGTATGGTACAGCAAATTCAATAATTTACTTTCATTTTACAGTAAAAGTATTTAAATATTAATAATTTGCTTTAATTTTACCGCAAAATTACATTAATTTTATACCAAAATTGTACATTAATTTTAGATGTTTAGAGTTTATGCATAAAAACTTCCAGTCTTTTTTTACAGTGCAATATTGTGCACATTAAAAAATTATTTTCCGAAAAATATCGGCATAGTACACTATAAACAAAATGAAATGAAAATAAATTTACGAAGTCTGTATATGAAATAGAAAGTAATATCTATTATGTAGTAAATTTATCACACATCTCGGAAACTTAAAAAATACAAAGGAATATTCATACACGCGACGCTCAAAATTACAATACTTATATATTAATAAGGCGATTCACAGGGAGGCTATTTAAAATTAATGTTCCTGTTTGGGATAATAATGCCCAATTATAAATTCAATACACGTTTTCATATTAAAATTAGTTCTCTCTTATAGCTTAAATTTTGAAAAGTCAAGTTGATAGTTAAACGGTTAGAAGCTTCGAAGTTTCTTCCGCAAATATCTCTTAAAATTAATATCCGTTGCGGATATCAAAAGACTTGTTTGAACATCCAAGTACGGCCATTGAAAATTAATAAGTGTGTTCTTCTATATTTTCAACTAAAATTCAGTGTGTAGGTTCAAAGATATTTTTAAAAATTAAGCGTTGAGCTCTTCTTTAAACTATTTCGTCCTATTATTAAACAGATTTATTTGGTAAATCGTCATAAAATGA
Source organism: Ephialtes manifestator (assembly GCA_963970395.1). NCBI lineage: Eukaryota > Metazoa > Arthropoda > Insecta > Hymenoptera > Ichneumonidae > Ephialtes > Ephialtes manifestator. Next base: position 2,761,720 of record OZ019980.1, read on the forward strand.
ATATTCATCCGACAAACGCAAAAATTAATGTACAGAACGTCAGACAATCTGACGATCAGACGTATATGAAATTGTATACACTTTGATTACAATAATTCAATAAAGCGTTCTAAAATCAAACTCATTATTGTCAATGGTATCCGTCATTTTTAGCATACATGCATATTGAATTTCGAAGAAGTGTACATACTAAAATTAATTTACAGCATGTGAAAAAAATTATTTGCGTATATATTAATATTAATGAACGTTATTTTCAATAACTGGTGAGAATGTTGGGAAAACAAAACACACTTTTCAATTTACAATTAATATCGACGATTACTGACTTTAATTGTTATGTATGTACGGATATGGAAATTAATATACGGTGTATGCTTCCGAGCTTCATATATCGGTATATCAGTTTTCATTAAAAAATGTTTACAGTGTAGAGTCGAACATACATTTTTCTAAGTATTAACTGACCCTACAATTGGTTCATGGTTGAATTTTGAAGAATCGCAAAATCTTAAAAATAATGTCTTAAAAAATGTTAAGACATTGAAAATTTAGACCCTCTTCAAAACCTAAATGTAGAGGGTCCTCTATTTCTTTGACACTCGTCAAAACCTCCGACAATAGCAGATATTACCCGAATGGAGTAAACTAAGTTTACTGTAGACTGAAATTCTTATGGTTGATGTTTTCAGAGTGAGATAAGGTTCTTAGACCCTTCTTTTTTTTTGTTTTTATTATTGGTTTCTTTCGCATGCCTTCTTCAGGTTTTTGCGATTTCCCTCTCCCCTTTTCCCCGTTCCTTCCTAGAGACCCCTTTAGAGTATTGTCCGCAGCCACTCATCCTAATGCACTATTGTATCGCATTTGCACGAGGGCGCAGGGAAACTACAGGAAACCTGGCCGATACAGTCGGCTTTACTTTTACTGAGTTTCTACTGTATGAGAATACATTAGAAACTCAAAAAAACTGCCTTCCGCTCAGTAGATGGCGCGCAAATCAGTGCAAGGCTAAGCGGTCACCCATCCAAATTATGACCGCAAACAATGCTGCTTACCTCTGGGGACCGCCAAAGCCACACACCGACCGGGCGTCCACTGCTGTCGGTTCTTAGATCCTTTTATAAACCTCCAAAAGTGGCATATTTTACCCATTTTAATTCAACGAAGGGTGTTGGAAAGGTTTAAATTTTAACTCAGGCTTTTTACCAAATAATGTCTCACGTATTTTTTTAATCAAAGTCGCTCATTTTTTTCCCCCGACTCGTACGCATGCGCAATTCAGTTTCATTACTCGCTAAGAAAAGAAAAAAAAGATTCATTTCTGCTTGACAAGTATAATGAAAACCGTACTGCGATTTTTACCCGAGTAGAAATTTGGAGCGTTATATTAGGCGTGAATCTGGTGCTGCTAAGGCCCTTCTCATTACCCAGTAACGGCCTGATTCGTGCCTGATGTAACGCTAAAAATTCCTGCTCGTGTATGTATACTCATCATCATATATTAAAAATTAGCAATTTTTGCATCGTTCACTCAGAGAAAAATACATGGTGAAAGCAACAATACTATACTTTTACCATATAATAGTTTACCATACAATATAATTCCCAGGAGCGCCGATTATATTTTATAGTAATGACGATGACAAAAATAATAGCTGCAAACATAATTATAGATCAACAAAACAATTACATAGTATCCTGTAAAAATCGATATGATCGGGTCTCCTATATATTTTTCTCAGTGTTGTTGCAAGCATGAAATGCGATTATTTTTTGTAACAAATTCTGATTTTCAACCTTGAGTGATTTCAGGCAACAAACTTCGCGCTGAACAAAAATCACACACATACCAACCTTGTAGTATACTATACTAATTTCAGTGAGTTAACTGACGTGAAATGGCTAACTACAGTAGCGGATTATAATATAGCAGAAACGGGAGCCAGATCTTGTTATCCATTGAATGATATTTGGCATGCAAGGGTTTCCTGCGGATTGGCATTCGGTAATAACCGATGTAGTGCTGTTGTAGGTATATCAGAACTGCGCAATGTATTATTGGTGTACGTATATATATATATGCTCGTCAAACGGTGTGTGTCGACAGACATTATCGCGATTTCCAACACACTCGAACGTACCTATAGCAGATCGTCAGTTTGGTCTTTGATCTAGACATTAATTACGCACTGGCTCTCACGGACGCCTGAACATACGTAAACGCACAAGTTTATCCGTTTATGTATAACACACGCGGCAGCAACGCACCTACTACTATAATATTAGCCCTCTGTATTAACGCACTTGTATCATAAGCAACACATCCACAGGGTCATTTATCGGTGCCTCTTACTAGTGCCACCAGTTTCAGCGGTCCCCTCCCTTACACTATTTTCCGACTAATCGAATGCCCAGAACACGCGTTGCTAATTAACTCTTGCGAATACGTGGGTAGCTTGTTCACAACGTACGCACCGCTGTAGTGGCAACTAAGAACGAATACCTCCTACGTGTGTTGTATCACGTGTAAACATTCACTGTCGCAAATACCGCTAGGAATTGATGGTTCTTTAGTTTTTTATAAATTGATGGGAGGTTTATCGGCCGGTGCTGTCCTAAGCCCGAATGGACACAAGCCCGAATGGTCACTAGACCGAACGGTCATAAGACCGAATGGACACAAGACCGAACGGACACAAGACCGAATGGACACAGGACCGAACGGACACAAAACCGAACGGACACAAGACCAAACGGTCGTAAGTCCGAACGGTCATAAGCCCGAACGGACACAACACCGAACGGTCATAAGCCCGAACGGACACAAGACCGAACGGTCGTAAGCCCGAACGGACACAAGACCGAACGGTCGTAAGTCCGAACTGTCATAAGCCCGAACGGACACAAGACCGAACGGTCGTAAGTCCGAACGGTCATAAGCCCGAACGGACACAAGACCGAACGGTCGTAAGTCCGAACGGTCATAAGCCCGAACGGACACAAGACCGAACGTAAATAATGAAATAGAAAACAGTTGATTATTGTCTTCGAACAAAGTCAAGTCGACCGTTGTATCGCCGATCGTTGCACACTACATGTCCAGATAATAATCAAGAGGGAAGCTCCATTCTTGTGGTGAAAAGATTTTTTTCTTCTAATGGATCCAAAAAAAAGAATGCAACACTCTGTATTAAATGATTTTTATGAAAAAAGAAAAACAGAAAATGATCGATTATTTAACTAGAAGATTAACAACGATCGATCGACGAAAAAAAAAAAAATTATAAGAACCGTATGTATATATACGTACAATAAAAGTGTTTGTCACAGTAGTACGTTGTACTTTATTCTATCGTCTAAAATAAGAAAATCTTCGTTTGTTATTATTATCTATTATTTATTTTATTTTATTTTTTTGATCCATTAGAAGAAAAAGAATCTTGCTATCACAAGAATGGTGCGATTATTATCTGAACATGCAGTGTGCAACGATCGGCGATTCAATGGTCGACTTGATTTCGTTCGAAGAGAACAATCACCTATTTTCTATTCCATTATTTACGTGCCGTCTTGTGTCCGTTCGGTCCTGTGTCCATTCGGTTTTGTGTCCGTCTGGTCTTGTGTCCATTCGGTCTTGTGTCCATTCGGGCTTATGACCGTTCGGTCTTGTGTCTATTCGGGCTTATGACCGTTCGGTCTAGTGTTCGTTCGGGCTTGTGTCCATTCCGAAACATATATCCCATTTGGACAATCATCTATTAGAATTACTTCTGTTAATTTGAATTAGTTCTGTGAATTCGACAAATCTACACAATCTTGATCTTACTTTTTTAAATACATAGAGAAATCCATAATATACATCACATTTCTGTTGAATTACCATATCGGCGTTTGTTACTTCGAAATCTGACACTCAGACATTTAACATAATTTTCTTCATGATTTAAATGATATATTATTGAAATTTCTTACTTTGATCATGGACCTTAAGACTATATTTCCTGCTCTCGACGTCCACGGAGAAAAACGCTTGGTTGGGCTTACTAAGATTTTGGTTAAAAATTTTACCAAGAAAAATTTGGTAGGCGCAACCAAGTTATCGATTAGGTGTACTAAAATACTTGATTGTCTTACCAAATCCTTGGTTATGTTAGCTAATAACTTGGTTGTGCCCACCAAGTTTTCTTGATAACATTTTTAACCAATTTTTTGGTAATTCTAACCAAGCTTTTTTCTGAGTGTCGAAGTGAATTCTATTTTCTACCGCAGGGAATAATGTAACTCGTTTCTCGCGAGAGCGAGAGTGAGTGTGACGTTTTGCTCATTTCGCAGTTAAAGTGAATGCAGAAGTAGACCTCTGAGTACGGTAAATCTTACGGAGGTACTGTGAGGGTCGAGGAAGAGAAGAAAAAAAATGAGGGTTTGTTAGGTTTTTCTGTTTTGCAAGCTTGTGCATTTCCAGTTCTTCCAAGAGACTGGCCGTCGTTCTCGGTCGTATCTTGGTCGTCACACCATCATGAACAACGTAGCACGTGCTAGATTGCCCAGTCCCGAGTACTCGAGGGGCTACACGATCGCCCTTCCGTTGGCGCCAGGAATGCAAATAATTGTTCACCAGTGTACCACCGTCTAGTCGAGTGATGCTGAACCCAGTCTACACAGGAATGTAAATAGAGTCGAGTGTAGTAGTGTGTACCACGACGACCATTGCTCGACTCTCTATCTTTTCCCCTTTCCTTTTCTATGTATATCTCCTATCTCTCTCTTCCACGCTTATGATTTCATTCCTTCCTTCCTTTCCTCATTCTCGCATCCACGACGCTGGAGCGTTTGTACGCGCACGCAAAGTATACACGTTACCGCGTATTATATTCGTTCCAGCAACTTGGCGCAAGCTACGACCGGACACGCACATAATACGTACCGGAGCCACGTGTAGGCGTTACGCGTAGGTGCACGCTGTACTTCAACTTTTAGCGCAAGACCGGGAGACACGAGCCTTCTTTTAATCGTTCTTATAGTCGAACTACCAATAGGCTATTGCTCTAGATATCATTTTTATGATTATTGACAAATATTTGTATGATTATTGATAAATGAGGCATTCCATATAAAGCGGGCCACCCTGATTTTCAATGTTCGTAAAGTGGCTTCATAATTTTTTTCCAGAGTATTTAGAGTTCCCCGAACACATACGAGTTATTTCAAATTTTTGATCCCCATACTTTTTCCACAATAAAATACACTTTTTTCATTTTTTTTCCTTTCGCTGCCGATTTAAAACTATCTATGACACAACAAAATTGTTCCGGGATATAATGTAGGGTTTTGCGTATACTTTTTAATAAAAATGTTTCCAAATTAACCTAGATAAATTTTCAGGCATTTTTTGGCAAAATAATGCCATATCATTTTTTTTCGTTGACAGGGTTATTGTACTCAAAATTTCACAGAATTTCCGTCATAATGTTAAAAAACGACGAAAAAATCAACACGCTGGCAAATTGATATCTTCACAATGTACGGCTCGGTTATTTGCTGAATCATACACAATTCACATGTCCACATTATGAAGGTATGAACTGATCATCGCGCAAATTTTGGTATAGTTAGTGGACATAATAACGGAAATTCTGTCAAATTTTGAGCAAAATCAAAATGGTCCTTCCCAACGAAAAAAATGGTATGACTTTGTATTGTCAAAAAGTGATTGAAAATGTATCCAGGCTAATTTCGAAACATTTTTATCAAAACGTATACGTGAAATCCTACATTTTATCCCTGAACAATTTTGTTGTGTCATGGATAGTTTTAAATCGGCAGTAAAAGGGAAAAAAATGAAAATAAAAAAAAGCGTATTTTTTTGTGGAAAAACTATGGGGATCAAAAATCTGAAATAACTCGTATGTGTTCGGGGAACTCTAAATATTCTAGAAAAAAATTATGAACCCACGTTACGAACATTGAAAATCAGGGTAGCCCGCTTCATATGGAATGCCTCAAATATTTGTACGGTTATTGTCTAATATCTATATGCACAATTTCATCTTTCTAATTTCTTTTTGTTTTTTTTTCAATTACAGAAACTTCAAACGATAGCCGAGGATTTCTGCGGGCTGGATGTCAACACCCCTCTCGGAGGTCAAGATCCAATAACAGCTACGCCGGTCATCAGTTTCGAGACTTTACTCACCGCGGTCGCTGCAACCTCGACCGGTGACTACACGGTCGTATTTATCGGAACTAACAAAGGCCATCTCAAAAAGGTAAGATAGATTTACCCCAGAATCTAATTCTAATGGTACACATATTAACCCTTAAACGGTCAGTGAAAAAAAAGTTACCATTAAACTGAAATTTTTAGATAATTAAACGTTAAATTGATTTTCGACAAAGCATTATTTTTTATAGAACCTACCAAAGTGAAGTAATTAATACCAATTAAATAATTTCATATTTACTAACTAAATATTAACGCACAATAAATTCAGTTGATCTGTCATTAAATCAATAGGAGTTGAAACGAATCGCTTCACAAAATCGAATATATATACGAATATGAATCGAATATAGGTGCAGTGACTGTTGAAGGATTAATATATATTTATTATAGAGAAAAATAAGGTACGACATCGAGTAATACTGTGTTGAAAACGTGCCTTATCGCACCATTACGAAGTTTACAGGCCGGAGGCGTTACCGCTTCGTTCTTGGTTCCATTCGTTGCGTTTACCCTCGGAACGTAAAATCCGAAGGGCGAGAAAAGTACCTTCTCTCTCAAGATGAGAGTATAAGCATCGCGGTTTATACGTGGCTAAGAAAACTCGCGAGTTTTCCTATGGGTTTCGCTATATGGCAACTGACAAAAACACCTCCATTGAGGTCTCACGAGACGCCACTCAGAAAGCTACAAAGATATCATCGTCGAGTTTCGTTTCTACTGGAAGGCAAAAGCTCTTTTGTCTTTTCAAACTCGATAACCATCGCGCCGGAATCGTTTATCTTTACTGTTGTGACGCATCCTTCGCAATCCATTGCCATGATAATCTTTTACACTGTTAAAAATCTGCGGTGTAAAATGACGCTGGTGTGGACTTTTTGGTGGTGTTGCCCATTATAGTGTTAACATTAACACTTTCTGCGGTGAAAAATTAACACGGGCGGTTTCGTTAAATTCAATCCCGTGTCAATTTCATTTATCAATACCTACGTTAAGATCTTTCTTCGTTCTACGAATAGCAGTATAACCGTAACACCCGCTCGTGTTAATTTGGCACTGTTCGGTGTCAAACATATGCACATGGTGTGGCGCCAACTATAGCCGTGATCAATGGCCGCAGCCAGTGTATCGAGGAATCTAGAAGATCGCGGTTTGCTTGTATTGTTCTCGGCGATCAGTATTGTTTGTGCGAGAGTTGTAGAATATTAATGCAAATTAAGTGACAAGTATTATTATCCGGTACTGTATGTAACAATCAAAAAAGTTAAATTTAAAGGCGAAGTTCTGTAGATCAAAATGACACCAACGTACGGCTCATCGGCTACGAAGATTTGTAGGAGACAGCTGTACATTTTAACGACGAGTGTCAATCATTTAATGTAGAACAAAGTAAAGAATGTTTTAGTTTAGTTGTTGAATTACCAACATCAATTTTACACCGCAGAAAGTGTCAAAGTTAACACTATAATGGGCAACACCAGCAAAAAGTCCACACCAGCGTCATTTTACACCGCAGATTCATGGCGATCGATACATCGGGTTTTACGATTCATATTGCCAATTATTTACAGTCCCAACTACAATATTTTTTTCAATGCGAATAAGTATTTCGTCGATCTACAATTTTTTGTGTTAGCATTATTTCAATTAATCCTATTGATATGATATATTGATTAAATTTACCATTTTGTTGCTTAAAGTGCACATTAGGGGGCGTCCATTAATCACGTGAGAATCTGGAAGAGAAAGGGGGGGGTACTGAAAATCATCATGAATGATCATACGGGGGAGGGGAGGGATCTTGGGTCAAAGTGACGTACATTTCTCGATACATTATTTTCTAATATTACCGAGTAGATTCTATTATGATTCGAAATAGTTTCTCAGTTCCAAGAAATGCGCATTGTATTGCCCGAGTCTACAGTCAAATCCTCAATTCCTCGCGGGTAGAACATGCCAAGAATGTGGACAATACTTTTGTACAAAAAAAGCCGTTGCTGCCCACAAAACTCTGCACAAGACAAATTAAAAAAAGCATTGAACGGGTTAGTGACGAAGAGAACGACGCAGACGAGTTGGAAGACGTGCAGGTTGAAAGTAATACGTTGCAAGATGAAGCTTTTGTAAGCGTGTAAAGGAGTATCGAGGATCCGTGGGTAGCCGATGACTAGTGGCAAACTAGTGATTGCTTCGCATACTAGTCACTTATTCACTTTTAAGATGAGATCTCCCTGATGATACCAAAGTTAGTAATTTTTTATTTTTTTATTTTTATTTTTTTTTATGTTGCATTTCCCCCCGTCTGCAGGCATTGCGCCTATTACAGGGTCGGCCCGGATCAGTAGCCAGTCCCCCCTGGGGGTCTGGTCCGGATCAGTAACCAGGCCTCACATTGCCGAAGCAACCCTCCCCAACTTGTATGAGATATTTATTTTATATTTTATCCTTTTTACATCTGTCCGATAACGAAAAAAGCACGTGATAACGAAGCCAGGGGGGAGGGATCCGTCAAAATATCACGAACGGGGGAGAGGGGGTGAAAAATTTGATAAAAACGCATCACGTGATTAATGGACGCCTCCAAACCAAAATTGTCATTCTATAAAGCAAACAATGTGCCATTTAAGCGTAAACATACTAGTCATTATCTGAAATGAAGTGTGTCGTTGAAACAGAAAAAAAAATCCACCTTTATTAATTACTCTCAACGATATAATGTGCTCATCTGAGAAGTCCTTGTGCAATGCAAAAAAAAGCCACTTCTACTCTCCGAGAGTCTTCTTCAGCGATATATTTCTAGATTGTCGAGATGTCACGTAGATTGCGACAAAAAAAATTGGAGAACGAAGATCCATGGATGCAGGTGGTGCGAGCGGAGAACGTGCGCTCTGATAACTGGCTGCAATCCTCGTGGGTCGAGTCCCATCGTCCAATCGCAATTAATAATTGTCCGGCGCGCGTCCAGGTCGTTCGTTCGTTGGGTACGTGCACGTACCGAGTGCTCCCATAGATATTCCTGCGGGCGTAAAGAGATTTCGTGGATTCCCCACTCGTACGGACAGTGAGCACAGGCAGCAGCAACAGCAGCAACACACCGTGTCCTCCTCGTCGGCGAGTCGCGCGTGCACGAGCGCACCAGAGAAGTACCACGCTGTCCAACAGGCCGCGTGATTCATGGCCCGCATATCCTTCTCTTCCCTTTCCGATCTCTCTGTCTCTATCGCTCCTCCCGGAAGGATTATTAATTAATGATCGAGCGTGCGCTTGCGCTCCTTCTCGCAGTACTGAGTGCCGACTCATTTGGCTGCGGTCGCGGTCAAAGGTCTTCGTGATCGCTACAGCAGGATCTCTCTATAGTGCTCCACCTAACATAGGTGTACCTATATAAACATACGTTTATACTAGGATGTTATTGTGGCTCGCGCACTCGCAAAGGTGTCCCCCCCCCCCCCCCCCGCCGAACTCAGGTACCGACAGAGACCGAGGGGACTTTTCGGGCTTTTGACGGCCCAAATTTTTCTAAGTCCCTAATTCGGGCTTTTGCTTATTTTAGAGTTATTATTTCGATCTCGTATGGAATTGGAGGATTTAGAATTCAAATTAAGTTGATGACGCTTGTTTTTGGCAGCCCGCAAACGATGGATTCATTAAATCAGTGACTAGGTGTTCAAAAAACATAATTTGAAGTCGTTTCTAACATTGCTTACGATGCCATCGCTGTCCAGGTTTTTTACGACGATTTCATCAGGATTCGCACGACAAATCTTCACATAAAGTTTCTACAAAAGTTAAATAAACTATTTTCACTTGATTGGCTCTGTATCATTGCTCGAACATAACCCCGCTTTGTCAAAAGTTGGCCGAGAGCACTATCCGTTTTCTTCACTTCGTAGGATGATGCCGAGATTGCTTATTAAACCTCACTAATGTTTTTGCAGCCCATAATTTTCGAAGTTTTTTTTCGCAGTCTCGTATAACTTCGTAACTTTATATGCCTTCACGCGATTTCACAATCTTCTATGACAGAACAATGGCGGCTAACACGCAAATCCAAAACCGCCACCGTTGGTTGGTCCCAACTATCTAACTTAGTTGGAATACGAATAAAATTCGTTGTGTGATCTCTTCAAGTCAACTAACTCCGAACAGTAAATTCGGCTAATACTAATTCGTTACACCGAGCAACGTGATGGTTGTGAGAAGAAATTTTCACTCAACTAACAATTTTCCGTGTAGAATTTCCTTGGTAGGTCACCAAACTCAGTAGGATACCAAACTTTTTACAGGTACTTCTGTTAATTTGTTATTGAACTTTTTTTTTCGATATAATAGAATAATTTATATATAGAAATAAATACATTCCATTTATTCCACGATAAGATAGTAAATTCTCGACACCAATAACATATCGCATAAAAAGTTCAACAGTTGCTCATCAAGCAAGTGAAGTCGAATGAAATTGAATTCGGCGGTCTGTGCCGATAGGTCCCAAGATAACCAAGGCGAAGGTTATCTCCTACGTTCTCGGGTAATGAGAAAGACGACTTAAACGGACAAATACAAATGTGTACATACAACTATAGTGTGTTAAATTTCGTTGTCTCATCATTCCGAATAACACACAACAACAGTACAAAATATGTTATTTCATTTGGCCACGTCATTCATTTTTATTCCACGTTCGGAATCTTCTTCTTAGGACCACCGGGGAACAATTCAAACAATTTTTCGATACTCTACCGCGGTGGTATGATTTTTCGTTAATATTATTATTTTTTCTTGCTCCCCGAGTCGAAAATATCGTCTTCCGGGTCCCATTTGAGGCCGGGAATAGCGACTTTTGCGGCCGGTTTTTGTGACTCCGGCTTTCGCTCTCTCTCTCTTTTGTTTTCCCAACTCTGGTTTATTATGTTTTTATGTTTGACGTCATTTGCTCGCGCGTGCTTCGACTTTCATTTCATTACTTTTTTTTCATTTTTCTTCTGTTAATTTCTTCAGCTAACCTAAAAGTGAGTGGACCGAAAAAAATGGACGATTCCTCGTCTGAAGGTTCTGTCGACGAAGAAGTTTTGAGAAATTTTGACGAAGAAGCGAAAAAAATAGTACAAATTGAAACCTACCTAAAAAGTCTTCTGATCGGTACCTGCTAGTTTATAATACTTATAAAAAGTGCTAGAGGAAAACAAAACGGACAATCTCATACAAGAGTATCGGCCATGTCCAATCACCTTTCATGGGCCGGTACTTTCGGTCGGGGATCAAGGAAAATAGTATATGACCCACGGCCAAGAAATCCAACTTTCTGGCCTAGGGTCGTAATATACTATTTCGTTTGACTTACAAATTAGCTTGAAAACAATCTAAAGCGCATGGACTCGGACTATATTTGATTCTGAAGTAACAGAGAGCAGTGGAGGTTAACGACTCGTCCATAGAGCTGATTGTTTAACCAGCAGAGTGCCAGTCGTGTGTGTGTGTATGTTTTTTTTTATACATCTCTGCCACTGCTCGCAGCACGAATCGAGAGAACGCGGCCCAGAGGTAGCACAGCGTGAGGGAAAGAGAAAAAGAGGAGACAGAGTCCCCGGAGTAACGAGAATTCGATCATCCGGATCAACCTCGACAGCAGACACTGCTCTACCTCGCTCTTCTCTCCATCATTCAACCACGCAAATATTCTCTCTCTGTATCTCCTCTCCGATATGCTTTTCTCTGTGTTGTTTTTTTTACATCCTCGATGCTCTATTTTTTTTTTTTAACTGAATGCTCGAGACGGGTAACGGGTACTCGACGATGACGAGCCATTTGGAACTTGAATTTTGCCACGCGAGGGCTGCTTCAAGTACTAAAATTATGTGTTTCCTGTTCGCTGGAGTTGTTTTTATTTTGTCCTCTTTTCAATATTTTATTGATTTTTCTTTTTTGCATTATTCATGCATTCTACTCGGAAGCGTAATCGAACGACTTGGCTGAACTCTGATTGCAGAGAAGAAACCGGGGCGTAATGATTATCTGTACGAATAATGCTGCTATAAAGCTACGAAAAATGTACAATTATTCCTTTTCAGTCAAAGATTACATTTCCTCAAGTTTCATAACACGTTCAAACTATATATTCTAATCCTCGCGTATATTACACGGGAAGAAAAATATGGGTAATATTACTCGTTTAGCAATTAATATATGGACTTATCCCACAAACCTTTGACTGCAAAGTAGAACCTTGCAAATTGCTTTCACATTATTTTTTGCATTTTACAAAGCTACCTCTCTGAGGAAGTATGTTAATTTATTTAAAAGGCAAAAAATAATGAGGAAGCCATTCCATTAACTCTATTATAAATGAAAAAGTCGTTCTATTTTGCAGGCTTGTTTTTGCTCAAAAGACATTTTACAGAAGTTGATACGATCAAATACATTTTTTTAATAAGTTGAATTTCCATAAAATCAGAAATTATAACTATTTGTCACGAAACTATATAGGTATCATGACTGAATAGTATTTTGTTTACATGCTAAATATGGGCTTGATATCTAAAGGTTTGCTGAAGTTAATGCGATAAAGTTGATTTTTTTAATAATTCGAAATTGCATATAATCAAATTTTTTAACCGTTCGTTACAAAGTTATATATCTTTGTTGGTTAAATATTCTTTTCTTCATATGTTAAATTGCTAATTGATATTTTGTGTTTTGCCAAAGTTAATGCGATACCGCTATTTCTTTTAATATTTCCGAATTCCATAAAATCAAAATTATTATATCGTTCGGCACTAAATTATATATTTTAATGGCTGAATATTATTTTATTGACATACTAAATTTGGCCTTGATATCACAGATAATATTTTGGATACGTTAATTCCATAAAGGCATTATCTTGAATAATTACATTTTACTTTGATCAGCGAATCACTTATTTTTTAACATCTACTAGTTGTTCCTTTTTGCAGGAAGGAAAACAAACGGTCTAAGGGGGCATCCATTAATCACGTGAGAATCTCAAAGGGAGAGGGGTACTGAAAATCATCATGAATGATCACATGGGAGAGGGGAAGGGTCTTCGGTCAAAGTCACATAAATTTCTCAATACATTATTTTCTAATATTACCGAGTAGATTCTATTATGATTCGAAATAGTTTCGTAGTTTCAAGAAATGCGCATTGTATTGCCCGAGTCTACAGTCAAATCCTCAATTCCTCGCGGGTAGAACATGCCAAGAATGTGGGCAATACTTTTGTACAAAAAAAAGCCGTTGCTGCCCACAAAACTCTGCACAAGAAAAATTTTAAAAAGCATTGAACGCATTAGTGACGAAGAAAACGACGAAGACGAGTTGGAGGACGTGCACGTTGAAAGTAATACGTTGCACGATAAAGCTTTTGTAAGCGTGTAAAGGAGTATCAAGAATCCGTGGGTACACTCAGATAAATCGTAGTAGTACAGTCAACTATAAAGTGACAACTATTAAGGAGGTTCATCAGAAATATAAAAATGTAGAGAAAAATCTGAAAATATTATCGCATAGTCGATACTTTGTGCTGAATGTACCTGAATTATTTGGGAATTTTTACCTACACCATTCACATAAAATTAAAGTATTTTCTGCATACTGTTTAACATGGGCTCTTATGACATGACAGCTCCATCGCTTTATAACTCGGAGAAAAATGCAGAGAAAAAATGCAAACCTTGTTATTTCACTGTAGTTATAGTTTGGGTAAATACCACTAAAAAATCAGACTGATTGTCTACTTTGTTCATGAGAATTATTGAATGAAAGCACGACTTTCGCAGTTGTTTGCAGCTTGCCGATATAACAGGCAGGAAGTACGGCAACATTGGAGAGTTGAGAGTTAGGCTAGGCTCAGCGCGACAGGCGCGCGATTCAGACGGTCTTATATCGATAAACGAGACGTGGTTGAGGGAAAATCGAATATTCGATTCATTTTTTCCTATCCTTTCCGTTTTGTTCTCGTTTTAACATATGCTTATAGCACTTTTCACTAATAAGCTTCCCTTTCCACCTGTAACGTAGACCTGCCATGATTGAAAAAGCATAACTGCTGAACTACTGGTAGTCAGCTGGTAGTCGCCACCATGACACTCATGGTAGGCAACCGCATAAAATACGGACCTTGTTGCCGCACTTCTCCACAAATTCGCGATACTACAAATTCTAATTTCTATATGTTTGAGCATTATAAACTTATATCGATTAACTTTATACTGCGAAAAAACATTTATATATCCGTTTGAAATTACATTATCCGTCCCAATTTGACAATTCTCCGAATCAAGATACATCATTTATGCCGTTGGCTATCGTGAAATAGGCCCGTGTATAAGCATAGGACTACCGCTCGCACTCCTCACCTCCCGCACGTACTGACGAACCTCCTTAAGTTTTAGTCCATCCAACTATTTTCATAATTACGATAGCTGTGAAAACAGTTATGGCAACTATTTGGTAGTTATAGCAACTATTTGATAGTTGTGGCAACTATTAAAAAATTGCTTGTATGAACTAAAAATGAATAGTTGTCACTTTATAGTTACAAATACCACAATTTTCTCTCAGTGTAGCCGATGATTAGTGACAAACTAGTGATTAATTCGGATACTAGTCACTTATTTACTTTTAATACGTAATCTGCCTGACGATACCAAAGTTAGTAATAAGCAGATATTATATAAGCGGATTGTGAATTGTATGCAACTAAAATAAAATTAAAACAGCATAAATTGTATGAGATATTTATTTCATATTTTATCCTTTTTACATCTGTCCAATAACAAAAAAAGTACGTAATAGCGAGCCAGGGGGGGAGGGGTCCGCCGAAATATCACGGCTGATCACGAACGGGGTGAGGGGGTAAAAAATTTGATAAAAACGCATCACGTGATTAATGGATACCGCCTGAAACATCGATAAAAGTGGTTTTAAAAAAATGTATGGATGCGTTTGCCGGTATTTAAAATTCCAACTTCCATATCTCAAGAACGGTTTTAACGATTGAGCTGCAATTTAAGTAGAAGTCTGTGTTTGTGATAATTTTCTAAGAAAATTAAAAAAAAAAATTTTTTTTTACATAAGAATATTAGTTTGAAAATAAAAACATTTTTTGAAAATGAAAATAAATTTAAGTAAATAAAATTTTTTTTTAATTTGATAGCAGACAATTTGCAAAAGCTGCGGCTTCGAAAATGTTCGAATTTCTGGGAAATACCCTAGAATATTGCCCAGGATTCTGGTAACGGCCTATTTTATGACTATCCTATTTTGTTTCCATAGACCAAGTGGCCCCGGTCTCTGCTATAAGCGTGGAAGAGAATGAATTGCAGATTGCGAATTCGCAGATACTATCGCGTCGATTTACAGTACGCACTATAGTTACGTCTTTAGTAACTGAGGCAAAGCTCACCGGGTGCTCCAGATCGCATCTTCGCGCTCCGCATAAAGATTGGATAGACAGTGAAGAGAAGAAAACAGCATGCAGCACGCGTTCTCTGTTATCGTCTCGTTGTTTCTGACTTTTTTTCCTGTTGGCCGTTCCGCGCGCACAACGAGAGATTAATTTATCCATCGATCCTTGCCGATCTTACCCCGCATGGTGAGCAAGAGAAAAAAGGGGGAGGGGGGAGGGGTGAGGGGTGGAAGTGGTCTTTACATAATTAATGATCGTTCGGCTTGTCAGAACGCCGACTCACTTAGCCCAGGCAGGTATAGAGCTACATAAAACGTGCCGGACTCGTTGCCCGCGGCTTTGCAGAGAGCAACGAGCACCATACCCATAAATAAAGTAGGTGTACATAAATAATGGGACGGTACTGCGAGAAGCAACGAGATGCGCCCGCGCGCTTCGTAGAGAGGCCAATCGGCCAAGTTCTGCCGTAAATTCACAATCGGCTTCTCGCGCAACCAATGAATCGAACCAGTAGAATAAAGAGTTAGATCTAGATCGAATGTATCTCGAAACAGAGCCAACTGAATTGAATCCATACATTTTACCACTGGTGTATAAGGCGAAGTGAGCTATAATAATTAATTGAAAAGTAGATCCGAAAATGCGATGCATTTTTTAAATTTCTATTATTTTGTTCCATTACTTTTTAATAGCGTAGATAAATTTGTCTTTCAATCTAAATGAATGTGCTGAAAATTTTACAACAAAAAATCCATAGACATTTAACAAAATTTTAATGATTTTTTTGTTTATATTTAATACGTGGATAGTGAAACGATTTTATTATTTAATAATATATATATATAATATATTATATCTTGGTGAATACTTGAGAGAAATTTTGTTTTATCATTAATGTTGAGAGTGCGGCGATGCGCAACATTGAACCAACGCCAAACAATCCTCGTCGTCTCGAAGTATATCTCGAAGAATGCAAATCAGATAGCTGCAGTCTGGCAAAGGTGTTTGCTCTGGTGGTGCGAGGAAAGCCGAACACATCAACAGACGTTCTCGATTAACTTCCTACTTGCTAATGGTAAAAGTTTCTATCACGCCTAAGGTGTGCGCCACTGCTGCTTTACTACTGCTAACGTTCCTTGGCGCCCGTACATCCGATTGCCAAGTTCGATTGAGTTCCGGGATTTAGTGACGGCCAGAAAAGCCGGCAATTGCATCGGAGAGTTATAGTTCCCACGCTACTCTATCTTATACACATTATTTACTTACTGCCATTCGAACCTAGTTAAATTTAAACATTAATCACGTCACACTTGAGAATAGTTGCACTTAAAAATAAACGATGTAGACTATGTGACTCGTATTTACATAAAGTGTATATGGTAATGTATGGAAAAATGTATCTTTAGCGATGTAATTATTTTCACAAAACTAAGACGAAGTTATGAGGATTCTGACCTGTAAATCTGAAAGCAGAGATATATCGATTTAGTCGATGGTTAAAAATGGCGAGGGCTATTTAAACTGCAATGTTTTTGAACACACTTAATATATAATATACACACTAAGAAAAATGAACGGTTCTGCCAACCAAATATCTGGCGGCTAGAGATATACTGGAGTCTGTCGATACCATAGTGTTGCAGTTTCAACAGCTGAATACTTGCGCTTCACGTCGTCCACTTGCAGGAGCTAAATGGTATTCGCTCCATGCAAGCCTTTGGAGGGGATAAATGCATCGACGTGCACGCGATAGAAACTCCGATGCATGAAAATCGCGTTATTTAATAAAATGCGACATTCTACTTTGTTGTACATCGAATTGTAAAAATAATAGTGTAAATAGCGAATGCAAATTCTACCAGTTTTCAACAGCGAAATACATACGTAACCTTAAAATGCATCGAACAATCATGCAAATATGCGTAATGATTATAATTTACTTAAGTGTTTCTTAAGATTATATTATAACAAAAAATGCTGCACACAATTATGTGAAGTTCATCCCGAAACACATCTTTAATTTCATTTTATCACATTTTTAAATACTTTTCTACACCCATTTACAGCCATAGTCTCCAAGTTTTTCGCATTTTCGAGCTAACAGATGGCGCCGCGGCTGACTCGCACAGAGCGAATAGCTGTGGAAGCTGAACGATCGCTGCGCTTGCATGGAGCGAATAGCTGTGGAAGCTGAACGATCGCTAACTTCCACACGCCATGCGATATTTAACTTGCACTTCCAAGTTTTTAGGTTAGGAAGGATGTCTAGCGTCAATCGTATGCATCACCGTTTATTAATTGAATGCTTTACTTTCAAAACTACTCTCCCAATTCTGTAAACCCATGGCTGTAGTTTTCGATTCACCCACTCCTCCATCAACGAATACTGTTCGCATTAATCGAAACACTGCATAAAAACAAGTGTGCATAGACCGATGCCGATCATCGTCGCGCGGGAATCGAGCATATAGCTCCTGCAGCGGCGCATATAGCTCCCATAGCTATACTGAGATTGTTACCGCATCCGACCAACAAAATTTCTTCAGTAACTGAAGCGTATCTCTTTGAAAAAATTCTTGTATAGTTACGGTAACCAATACATGGCCAGCAAAACGATATTGTTACTATAGAAATTCGCATTGCTCATGCGAGAATATTCATGGCTATAATAAGAAATATGAATGCGGCAATACTTTGTTTTGTTGCAGGAGCCAATCATTTTTCTCAGTGTAAATGTCGAGTACTTATCAGCGATGGTAAAGTTAATGGCGAATTTTGGAAATGCAGTGCTATATTAAAAATAAGAAAATTCCGACCAAAAAATTTGCTGTACACAATGCCTAAAAAATTAGTTGCCTCAACCATAACAAATAGTAACCTCAACTATTCACGATTAGTTCTCGCGAGATTAGTTAGGTTAACTAATCCAATCGTTGGGACTACCATTCGAATCGTCGGTATTGCCATTCGAATCGTTGGTATTACCATTTGAGTTGTAAGGGAAATAGAATAATCAATTGGTTGTGTCAAACTCATTTCTTGGTTATGGCAACTAATCTTTTTTTTCCTCGAAAGGTCATAAGCTCGAACGGTTATAATCTCGAAAGGTCATAAGCTCGAACGGTTATAATCTCGATTATAACGGTTATAATCGAGATTATAACCATTCGACCTTATGACCATTCGGCCTTATAACCATTCGACCTTGTGACCTTTCGAGATTATAACCATTCAAGCTTATAACCATTCGAGCTTATGACCATTCGAGATTATAACCATTCGAGCTTATGACCTTTCGACATTATAACCGTTCTAGCTTAAGACATTTCGCGATTATAACCGTTCGAGCTTATGTCATTTCGAGATTATAACCATTCGAGCTTGTGACAATTCGACGTTGTGTCATTCGAGCTTATGGCCGGCAGACCTTATGACAGCGCCCCCTACAACATGTCCTGACCACTGAAACACACCCCTACCTAACGAGAGGTGAAATCTTAGAAACTGTATCCTCTCTAAAGTTTCGATATTGCACGAAATCTTCTTTGACAGTATTAGTCCTTTCAACAAGAAGATTCGTAGGGAAAATCAACAACGTGCCCGGACCACCGGAGATCACCCCTAACGAGGGGAGGAAACTTAGAATTTCCATGCTTTTTTATTTTCGATATTGCACAACATTTTTTTAAAAATCAACCACAAGTTCCATTAATACGGCCGTTACTTCGTAACATACAAAAATCGTTCGCATAAACTTTATACCACTTGTCTTTTATTTCAGTCCCAGAGAAACTCCCCTCGATATTACATTTTCTTCGTGACCGACGTGCTCCGATGACGTTCGAGATTTTTCAACGTCGTTCGCGGTATATATTCGCCAGCCACAAAACGGATTGCGATTTGTCGATAGTATCTTGCGGCTCTCTGCTTCCTGTGCTTCGTGTGTCCCAATACAGCAGCAATAACCGACATTGCCTGGTGATGTTCCAGAGACGAAGTCGCGTTCTCGATTCGTTCAACTGCGGGGTCGTAACAGACCATTGGGACTACGAGATCCGAGGTTTTCCCGTGAATTCTATCCGCACTGCTGCCCTGCTGGCTGTCATTCTCATAATAGTTTCGTGAACGTTTGCGAACCGAGTCCCAAGTGAGATTAGAGAGAGAGAGAGAGAGAGAGAGAGAGAAAAGAACACTTGTAATAAGTTTGCCACAAAGTAATCCGGAGAATCGGATGAAAAAAAAAGTTATACAGATAGAAAAAAAAGAATTAATAAAAGAAAGCAGTTACATCGTTCATTCTGTAAATCCTCGAGATATTACGCGTCAAGGGCTTATACCCAATCGCAGCAAGAAGAAGGAACAAAAAAAAACAAAAAGGCAGAAATATGTCGTATATGAAAGCTTCATGGTGAGCAAAGCGAAGCTTTATCGGCAAACCCATGAATTAATGGCACCTGCTTTCGCCCTGGAATTTATTTTCCCGTTATGTATAGCTCTACGGTTACTGTCTCTTTATCATCTCTTTCACCTTTTCCACCCACTTTCCCGATAAATCGATTCACCACAAAGTCAATTAGTCATCTCTCTGCATCGAATTAAAAACTATTCCGAGATTCTCAGGAGCTTCCAGTGATCCAGTGTAATTAGTGAGTGATTTAACGATGCATGGTTTACTTATTAGCTTACTCACTACCGACTCTCTTTCGCCTGGAAACTTACTAGAGTCCACACAACGTCAGTGAAACTCGATACTGTACACTCACGTCGACTGGAATGAATCCTTTGGTGCGAATCGACATAGCAGAAGTTGAAGGTACGATTAAACTATGGTAGAAGTGACTTCATTTTCCAATATTAACTGTGTGAGCTGCGATAGAACCTATATGCAAATCGTACGTTTCAGTGTAACCATCTAATCCTCCTATCGATTTGGCGTTAACGCAATGATTCCATCGACTAATTAATGTGTGATCTTGGGTATATCTAAGTAATAGTTTCCTCGGAGCGCCGAAGCACGTTCAAAGTACCGAGTGCAAAGTGAGACGTAAATGTTGCAGGTCTTCGTACTACACGCGCACTTGGTGTTCTCCACATTGCGATCCACGTTGCTATACAACTCTATCCACTGCTTGATCCCTCTTTCTCCTCGACGTCTCGGTCGATCGATTCTACAATCGATTGCTTCGCTTCTCTCCCAACGTCAGACGATCTCGTCTGTGATCCAGAACGAATAAATACAGCTGGTATAGCTGTAAGTTAAACGTTAAGACGGTCGTCAGTCTGCACTTTAGAGATCGAGACTCTGATTCGTCAATTAGAATCATGCATTGAAATCATTCAATCCAACTCGACGCTTAGTCAATTGGAAATAAATGTATTATTTAACTTTTAAAGTTCCCAAGACTTTGCGCTGGTAAGGAATAACCTTCTTTCAGCCACAATTTGTCCGCACAAACAAACCTTTCTCCACCGCCAATCACTTGACTTGTCCGCATAAACAAACCTTTCTCCACCGCCAATCACTTGACTTAACGTCTTTGAGACAAAGAATGCGACAAAAGAAAATACGTACACTGTAAAAAAATCTACTTGAAATTTAGTGTAAAGTATTGGAAGTTTTTGTGCATAAACTGGTATGTTAAATATAGTATGCAAGTGTAATGTAAAACTAATGTATGGTACAGCAAATTCAATAATTTACTTTAATTTTATAGTAACAGTACTTGAATTTTAATACTGTACTTTAATTTTATCGCAAAAGCACATTAAATTTATACCACAATTGTACATTAAATTTAGATGACGAGTTTATGCATAAAAACTTCCAGTCTTTTCTAACAGTGTAGGTTATACTGGGGCTAGTTGGAACACTTCAGTTTTACAATTTTATTTTTATAATTCTTTGAGTTAATGGTTCGCAATACGAATACTGGGATTGCGTTCTACAACTGATTGGTTAATATGTACAGTTTTCAATATTTCATATGGTCATGGCTACTTTTTCGAGTAATATAATATAGACGAATAATTCGAAAGTCGGCGAAGTGTTCCGAGTTGTCCCACTACGGGGTAAGTTGGAACGGAGTAAAAATGTATAAAAACTTAAGTATAATAACATTTCATTCGGTGTTCAACTTCGAAGATGTCGCCCGCGTTGTTATATATAAATATCAGCTAACCGAGCTCTGAATTGCGCACTGAATCACTGGCAGTGATTCACTGAGTTTACTCGAATTGCCACTAAGGCACTTAGATATTCACCGGCTACACCGGCAGAAGTTTTTCTCAGTTTTCCTTGCGACGTTGGGAAGATAATGTCTGATCAAATTTCCTTGCTCTCGCTATCGAGAGCAAGGAAATTTGATCTCCCTATCGAGAGCAAGGAAATTTGATCAGACGTTATCTTCTAATCCTTAAATAGAGGGTAAAAGAAATATCTGTAAAAACCTGCAAATGTATACGATAGTGATAACTATAATAAAAATAAAAACATTTTTTGTATTGAACCATTTACCTTAACCTAAAATTCATCAAGTCGATGATACATTAAGGTGATTTCACTTTTTTAAATTTGGTTTTTGCTTCCTCATAGGGGAAGGTTTGTCTTCGTGCGAAAAATTTTATGTTCACATTGTTTAAGTCTGAACATTCAAACTTACATATCTCAACAACTGCTTTAACAACGCCTTTGTTTGTGGCAATTAAAATAAAATATTCAAAAATATATTCAAATTTTAATTGGCTTTAGAAATTTCGAATAATGTCTGCACGTTCTCCAGCATCGCCAAGTTTTTAGCTATTGAGTGACATTTTTTTATGAATGAAGATATGGTAAGGGGGATCGATATTAAATTTGGAATAAATTTGTAAAAAAATTCGGTATTTATGGGATTTCGAATTTTTTAAAAAAATATTCGTTTTGCTCTAACTCACGTTAAATCTCGCGCAATCAATTGAATTTTTCTACAGATGAAAAATGACATTCAGCGCTGCTACCTGCCAAATTTCGTGGTGATCGGTAAAGCGGTTTGGATTTTACGTGATTTTGAAATTTTTCAAGAACTATATCCCCAGCAGAAATTTGTTCTGGCTGAGGTCCGGGCCTCATCGGGTTTTCCTTAATTAGTAATCGGGCCCGGATATGGCGGCTCTATCCGGTCCTAATATGGCATGTAACGCCATTTCTGATCTGGCCGTGATCAGGATATAAATCCGGGCGTTATAAGGCTGCTAATCCGGCCGCTAACAGGCTCCTGATCTGGTCCATAGTAAAAAATGAGAAGGTCCAATATACATAAATCGCATAACGCCGGTTTAATTATTGGAAGTTTATGCTGGTACCATACATGGTCGTGGAAGCTTTAAAAATGAAGTATTACTTTTTAATGAAGTATTACTTGTTTTTAGCTAAACAAATTGACATATAAAGAACTTATAATCTCAAACAAATCGCCAAATAATGGGGTTTTTTAAAATAGTGGAACTATCTTGCAGATCCAAAATATATACAAAACTCAAGACGAAAACAGAATAAAAATAAAAGGAACAGTGTGGAGTGTTAAAAGATTTATGTACATATATCCATGCGACACATCAATTTTATAAACGTGGCGCGCAAAAAAACGCAACATCGAAAAATGTTTACGACAGAATCAATCGATCACAAAACTATGATTTTGGATATAAGTGATGCAGTCGCCGAGAAAATGTATGCTGTTTCCCTTATATATGAATAATTGTGTAAGACACATACATAAAAATACAATTATTTCTAATCGATAGTATTACAATAATAAGCGATATTATACAGGAAACATCTCCCATTCATTTATTGTACACCGGTAATGCCAGCTATGCTCTTCCAGTACGCTGATAATTTCGTCTGAAATGGTGTATATTTTAAGTCAGCCAGATTTGAATATTCTGGCCGAAAGCAGTGTCGAATCTGGGTAGCCCGACCAGGAGTCCCTGACCGATACCTGATCCCGGCATGATATGGAAAACTATAGTCCGACCACATTAGAAATGTTGTACCTATGCATGATCCGGGCGGGGTCAGGATCTCATTTAGCTAACCGGATCTGATGTGGAATATTTCAGGCTAACCAGTTTTCAAATATTATACCGATACATGATCCGGGGAGGACCAGGGCCATATTTGGCTGGCCTGAACAGGCATGCCTCATCGATGTCTCATCCGGACTTTATGGTACTTCAGGCAATTTGAATTAATTTCTGCTCGGGATAGGTAACGAAAAAAGTTGCAAAGTAGACCTTTGCACATTGTTTCCTCATTAATTTACATTTTTTACAAAGCTTCCTTTATGAGGAAACCAAACTTAATAAATAAGCTTACTCGCCCATATAGGAAATGCCAGCAGTTACAACTGGGGCCAATGATTGGGCGAGTACTGGCTACCAACCGTTGATAGCCAGTACTGGTTGACTATCGAGCCATCGTTGGGGCCAGCAGTAAAAACTGCCAGCATTTTGTCACGTCTGGCCCTTTGCTGACAACCAGCGATGGCCGATACTTGTACCCAGCACGGGCTGCTGCAGTTTTCCATGGCTGGGCTATTACTGGTGCCGATGATTGCGCCATCGATACTATGAATTCCTACAATATCCTGTGAGTCGTGGTGGGCGAGAGGTGGAAATGACGCGTCAAATTTTACGATCGATATGTCCACCTATTATCGGGTGAAAAAGAATCGAGATTTAAAAAAAAGTACCGAAGTGTCAGATGATCAGTGCATCAGCGAAGCAGAAGATCCTCCCTCAAAGCGACAGAAAATAAATGGTGGTGATCACAGTGACAGTGACAGCGGCGAAAGACCCGGAAGAAGTGACAGTGAACATAACCTCAATGCAACAGACGCATCGCCCAATGAAAGCGTCGTTATTGAAAGTGAAGATTCATACAGCAGTGAAAATATTATTAAAAATCCATTGGAAA
Organism: Ephialtes manifestator; assembly: GCA_963970395.1. Lineage (NCBI taxonomy): Eukaryota > Metazoa > Arthropoda > Insecta > Hymenoptera > Ichneumonidae > Ephialtes > Ephialtes manifestator. The sequence goes on from OZ019980.1 coordinate 2,786,325, forward strand.
ATGTTCCCGAAATGCTACAGTCAAAGTTGTCAAGCTGGGCGTTAGCAATAATTAATATCCACTACTCTATAACTACTATTATTGTAATTCTATTAGTGTATCATTCGTTAACTCGTGAAAAAATATAAAGAAACAAGTTTTGTTACACTATTTTCAGTTTTGTAAATTATTAAGTTAATCTAATGCTTAATCTAATGATAATATGGCGAAATAAAAATTTATCTAATTTTAATTGAGTCAAGTAAGATTTAATAGCTCAAAATAAAACTCGGTGAAGTCTCATCATAGTTACAAAACTTATCTGGCTCAACTGAAATTAACTGATAATAACTAAATGTTTATTCTGCTATATTATCAATAGCTTTGTTGACCGTAGGCGAACGTTTATCGGGGATCATTGGTCACTATTGTGCTAGGAATAAGAAAAATGGGGACCAGTATTGACCCATGGATGGCGAGGATTAATGGGCGGCCATTTTCTGCCGTTACTGGATCAGTAGTATCCACCACTGCTGGCCAGTATTGATCGCCAGCAATGGACCAGCACATGGCATGCAGCACTGGGCCGAAGTTATCATCCAGCAGTCAAGCCAGTGCTGCACCAGTGCTGGTTACCATTGCCGCGCCGTTGCTGGAAGGCTGGCCGCCAGCACCGGCCCAATGCTCGGCCGATTGTGAGCCTCCATACGGGTCATAGGTGTGGCTTTGTAAAAAATGAAAATTAAAGAGGAAGCAATGTGCAATGCTCCACTTTGCATTGTTTTTTAACCTTTATATTGACAACACATTTGTGAAGGTAAAGCTTTCAGCTCATAAAAGAGAAAATACTTCGTTTGTTATTTTTACCGATGTTGTAACACATATTTTAGAGTGGAAATGAATGCGCTTTAAATAAAGGGCGTGTTACGTTGGTTTACAAATGAAGCTGAAAAAAAACACGCTGCGACAAAGCTTTCCCGATTTATACATTTTCAGTGAAGCTGTAGCCGAAACCATTGTGCTAACGCATAGTAACGGGAGAGTGCAATAATTCCTCCTTGTTTTCTGGGTACACAACATGTACTCGTTTCATCTCTCTCGAACCTCCGATATCGTGGTTACTGCTCGGGTTCTAGACGTTAAACTCGTCGTTGAAAGCTGACCGGAGGCCCCATCAGGTCTCGTCTACGGTAGCATCGCTGGTCCGAATAAAAAACGGCGAAAGTAGTCGTAAACGTAATAAGAAAGGAGTAGGCGCGGGAGGTTTGCGAGCCTGAACGAACACACGACTAACGTGCGCCGGTACCACTTTTATCCCTTTAACTCGCTCTTGCAGTTATCCTCGCACTCTCCGTCTCTCTCATTCTCTCTCGTTCTCCGCAGCAACGAGAACTCCGTCATATCCCAGCTCGATGGGATGTATACACGAGCTCGGGTGGTACCTAACCCCGCGAACACATAAACTTTAAAGACGCGGTCGTTTTCCTCTCGCTCTCGCGTACCTTCGACCATAACCCATTAAATATCCCTTGTTGATGGATATTCCCTCTTCACGTTCTTTTAACGCGTTTACCCTTTTACCGATTCGCCCGATAGCATCCTATTTTTTTTTCTTTTTTCTGGTTCGCATTTTTTTTCTCACTCTTTCTCAATGTTTTTTGAATGACCGATAAGAGACAAATAGAAGTACATTATGTCTTGTATTTTTTGCTAGAGATTTGTTATGGATGATGGCAATGCTGACCGAATTACAATCTATTATTTTTTTATTATATTTTGAATTAATAATAAGTAATAATAGATTGTAATTCGGTAATTAATATCCCTTGTTGATGGATATTCCCTCTTCACGTTCTTTTAACGCGTTTACCCTTTTACCGATTCGCCCGATAGCATCCTATTTTTTTTTCTGGTTCGCATTTTTTTTTTCTCACTCTTCCTCAATGTTTTTTGAATGTCCGATAAGAGACAAATAGAAGTAAAGTCTACGATAGCAAGTAAAATTTACATCTCTATCGGTGAGTGCATTATGTCTTGTATTTTTTGCATGATAGGAATGCTGACCGAATTACAATCTATTATTTTTTTATTATATTTTCAATCAATAATAAGTAATAATTCTGATCTCTCGCACATTTATAACTCCTCTACTTTTTTTTAACCGAAACACCAGAGCTTAACGCGATTTTATTCCGAAAAAACTCTACCGTATTAAAGCTCTAACGTGATACAACACTATCGGAGTACAACTGGTAGTAAAAAGGCCGATCATAAAAAAGCGGAGAGTCGTCTTGTGGTAAAGTTACGTGATAAAAATATCTTACGGAATTAAATCATGGCATCATTTATTGTCTTGGTAGATACGTAGATAATGAAGAAAAAAATAGCCTTTTTCGTGAACTATCTTTTTATAATTTCTATCAAATCATTCGCAAGAGAATTCAGGAGAAGGGAAGGAAGTTGAAATTCTACTTTAGAGCACTGCAAGCGATTCGGTTGACCTGATCTGAGAGCAGGTCGATTTATCGTACGGTATATATTATATCCGCGTCGAATCTGTCGTCCAGTAAAGTACATTAATGCTTGTTTCTCATGACAGTCTTGTGGTACGGAGTATACTGTACGACTTAAGTATAGCGGATGTTCTGAACGCAAGCTTCTCCGTGTGGCATTAAAAGTCTCGAGATTTCTGCGATCGAGCTCTCGATATATTTACTGGGTTTGCGCGCGGCGTGCGCGCACCACCGTCTAAGCGGACGTGGCGCGTTATCCGCTATATAAGTTAACCGTGCGAAACACTCCCAGCCTAATGGAGAAGAGACGAACGCACGATCGATCACCCCCGCAAATAGGAGCGTGAAGTCTAGTAGAAATGCCGGTCGAAGGTGAAACGGTACGTCCGCGTGCACGATCGCCCGCAGGCCAGACACATACGGAATTCGATCTCACAGCCGTTAAACTAAATCACGCTAAATAGTCTTCGAGATGCCTCGCTTCGATACTGCCAGGCAAACAGTGCAATAACAATTTTTAAAAGACGTCTGCTCCTCCCACGCGGAAAATAAAATATATGTCAAAATATTGTTATAACTACACTGTTAATAGGCGAGAGTGGGGAAAAATGGCACGCCAGGGAACGAAACGGAACATGCTAGAACCGAGGTACACCGAGAGAAAAGATTTCATTGACACCAATGAAATGGGTGGATTGATTTATTTAAATTGATTTCAACGACATATTTCTTTGATTCAATGAAATTGTGCATTTAAATTCATCAATCAAAGAGAACATTTAATTGGCTGTAAAGAAACATTTACTTACACCGAGAGAAAAGATTTCATTGACGCCAAAGAAATGGGTGGATTAATTTTTTTTTCACTGATTTCAATGAAATAGTACATTTGAATTTCAAAGAGAACATTTAATTGCCTGTAAATAAACATTTACTTAGTGAGCATTTAATAAAGAAACAGTTTCATTGTTTTAAAGAGACGTTTTCATTGGTTCAAAGAAACGTTTTCATTGATCTCTCGCTCGTACCTAACCTTACGTTTTTGTTTTCCGGTTCTCCCGAACGAACAGCTTCGCGTTTCGAGACCCCACCCATATAGGAAATGCCATGTACATCCCAATTTTGGATAAAATCCGAATGAACATGTACATCCCAATTTTGGATAAAATCCGACTGTACCTACACCAACCAGATGTTTAAACACGAAGACCGACTTTATATATAGCATTTTCGGATAAAATCCGACTTTGCACCCACACCGACCAGGTGCTAAAATAAGAAGACCGACTTCATACATCATAAAATTAAAGGAAATTATTGAATGTGCTGCTCCATACATTAATTTTACATTACACTTGTATACTAAATTTAATATACTAGTTTATGAGTAAAAACTTCCAGTAAAAGTACACTAAATTTCAAGTAGATTTTTTTTACAGTGTATTGTGAGATTAATATGGCAATAAACCATAACATAATTCTTGCACGATTTCAGCGTATGCTAGTGCCATTTTGACGAGGTGTGCCATTACACCCCTGTTCCATCGTACCCCGTAGACATTATGCCCCGCTCTCCCCTAATATTTCTTGTAAATTTCCATTACGCTTAAAAGAAGTTCCTTCTACAGAAATTGGTATATCAAATTTGACAAGCAAATGAGATGTAAAATTACAATACTTTCTACTAATTTCTATGAAAATTAGGAAACTTAATATAACCATTTATATTTTTACTACACTCGTGTATTAAAGTTAATATGTGAACTGATTAATAAAATTTTCGATAAATTTGAAAATATTTTATATAATAGTGTAATTAACATACGAAACATACTCAGTGAACTCAAATTTATTTTTTTAACCATCTCCGATATTTCTTATAATTAGCCAGATTTAATTACTGCTTGAAGTAGCATTTACGATTTTTTCAAGATTACTTCTAGAAATGTAAAAATGTTTTTTTATTTGTTTTCAAGTGGAATATAATCCAATTACTTTTTTTTCGGCAACGCGACACCTTCGGTTATTCAAAAATGTTCAACGCCTCAACTTTACACAAAAAAAATTCTGAAGTAACTTGGAGAATTTTCTCTCATCTAATAATAAAATCTTATTCTTATGTCGGAGATGCTCACAAAAATATAGACGCATTGACAGAGAATGCTTATGAATAATACATTTACATATACATATATATATATATATACTAGGATTTTATTGTGGCTCGCGCGCTGCGCGCGCTCGTAATCGCCCCCCACCCAAGGTTGCCCCCCCCCCCCCCCCAAGGTTTCCCCTTGATGGGTGCCCCCCGAAGGGTGCCCCCCCCGAAAGGTGCCCGCAGCCTTGCGGGACCTATGCTTTTGGAAAAGGACTTAGAATAATTCGGACTCGGGGCTTGGCGGAAAGGGGTGGGGCTAGCCCCAAGCCTTTAGCCCCACCCCCTTCCGCCAAGCCCTGAGCCCGAATTATTCTAAGTCCCTCGATTCTTGACACGGCGGCGTAGGCGGCGGCGGCGCGATCTTTTTATAATATAGAGAGATATCGCCACCAATTAAAAGTGCATTTTTATATCGAGTGAAATCTGAACTCTCATTGCGAACTAACTGATATTAATATGAATATGCATACGTTGTTAAAATAATTGCTTTAATTATGAATATTCTAATTGACGGGTTAATTAGCACTGTTACTGAAATATGATAATTTCAATCGCATTTACCCACATTTTATTGTAGCCCGAAATAATCGAGCATCAAAATATAATACATATTATGATATTTTGATTATTAGCGTTATTATTATTATTGTAAACAGGCAATAAATGTATAATGAATATTGAAATATTAAGTGCGCGGAAGTTGAGACGAGCTTCATAAAGATGAGAAGGTCAGGATTCTCTCTTGACCTCCGCACCTTCGAGCCTCGAACTGATTTGCCCCATTGCAGCGGTTAGCAAGTATGAAAGCGAGAAGAGGTTTCTCGTACAGTCAGAAGCGTGTGATAAACAGGTGCTCGTTAGAGCTCGAAGCATAATCCTTTCGTGTATAGTATACACACTTACTGGTGCAGACCACGCGCCGTGCTTCACCCATCAGAAAACAGAAAGAAAGACGGCAGAGAGAAAGAGAGCTTTACCTTCGTACGTACCAAGTGCGACGGTACTCGGCGAGTACCAGCCGGATGCAACGATTAGTCAAAAGCCGCGATTCCCAAGGCGTCGGTTTCGAAAGAAGGCATAGGGAGAGGGCACGTACAACGTGTAACTCATATAACGAGTCGATGACTAATGACTCACGCTTTACGGCGCCGTTACGCGTTATACCGCTCTCAGCGGCAATCTCTTCAGTCTCATACGCGTCGATCCGAACTCTTGAGATATGATCCGATGTAAATACAGAGTTGAATAAAATATTGAAATAATTATAGCTTGTTTGTTTAATATTAATTCGACAACATAAAAACAGCGGAAACCATATCGCTTCGGCGTCTTACTAAACTACGACACCCTAATAACCCGCTACATAACCCCTCAAACGAATTGTTATACGAAACCACTAAAATAGAACCAATAGCGAACAGGATACAAAAACTAAGCACATCATTTTCACAAAAAGAACTAGATTCAATAAAACCACTTTGCATAACAATCCCACAAAACTACGCTTCAAAGTTGAAATTCCCTACTAACACAACACTAGAAATCCTAACAACTTTAAAAAATAACCAATAGCGCACACCGTCTTATAATAGTATATATTGTAAATAACGTGTATTTATCTATACTTAGGCGAATAGCTATAAGAAAAACAAATTTTGTCATGGAAAAAACAAAAATTTTGAAACCGGCTGAAGGACCCCGGTCGATGGCCCATTGGCTTCACCAATATGTAGAAGAACACGCACGCACATTTATGCACACAAAAAAAAAAAAAAAAAAGAATATGTATAACATATGTAGCCAATAAAAAACGTTTACTACTATTAATTCGACCAAATTTTTTATACTGAACTAACAATTCAAATTCTTTCAACGAGAAAGAGGAGGCTTTACTCTTTTAATGGCTGAAATTATCGTTGTCTAAAATTGGATTTTGTGGAATTTGCAAAAATAGATGGAAATTTACTATCCGAGAAAACATCGAAAATGGAATTTGTTCTGAAAAAGAATCTTGTTTTTTTTAAATCAAATTTTGTTTCTTTCCTTTTATCAATTTTATCAATTTGCCAAGGGAATGTTTGTCAATTTTACAGGAAATAAATAAACAAATACTTTTTTTACGTAGCAATTTTTGTCGGGGTTTTATGAATACCACGATTTTGTTTTTAAAAAACAGACATTTATATATTCAGCTTTTCAAGCGTACACTATTACAAAAGATTGGAAGTTTTTCAATTAAATTCAATGTCCATTTGTGATATAAAATTAATAGACTTTTACAGCAAATTTAATGAAAAGTATTCAAATTAATGTACTTTTACAGTAAAATTAAAGTAACTTATTGAAATTACTATACCATACATTAATTTTACATCGCACTTGTATATTAAATTTAGTATACCAGTTTATGCATAAAAACTTCCAACATTTGTACATTACATTTCAAGTACATTTTTTTTACAGTGTAGTGCAATGAATTTGACACTCGTGGCGACTTACTCGGCGCATCACCATAATAGAATTTATGATCCTTTGAAACACTTTATACTGCGTTGATCCGCTATACTGGTTCAACGTATCTCGGTTATCATACAGAGTTGAAAATTCCCACGTGTGCGACCGTAAGTCTGTAGTCCGAATCTGCATGGATTAGCACTAATTTGATACGTAGCAATATTTAATACACACGCACACATACTCTAAGTCATCAGTAATATTACATTAACTTGGTTAATATATTATATTAACTTGGTTAATATAATATATGTATAATATGTATAATATATATAAATTGAATTAACGGATGAAATCAGACACATGCGATTATTAAGCTCGCTAAATTTCCCATTAACGCATAACTACACGGAGAGAAGGAACTGATAAAATTTACCAGACACTATGGTAAAAATTATCAAACGCGCCTGGTATTGGAAAGCCACAGCCGCCACCTGACGAAAAGCACGAGAACTATGAGAATTGGGACCGAACATCAATATAGAATATATACGTATCTCTCTATATTATAAAAAGATCTCGCCGCCGCCGCCGCCGCCGTGTCATGAATCGAGGGACTTAGAATAATTCGGGCTCAGGGCTTGGCGGAAAGGGGTGTGGCTAAAGGTTTGGGGCTAGCCCCACCCCTTTCCGCCAAGCCCCGAGCCTGAATTATTCTAAGTCCTATTCCAAAAACATAGGTCCCCCAAGGCTGCGGGCACCTTTGGGGGGGGGCACCCTTCGGGGGGCACCCTTTAAGGGAAACCCTTGGGGGGGGCACCCTTGGGCGGGGGGCGATTGCGAGCGCGCGCAGCGCGCGAGCCACAATAAAATCCTAGTATATATATATATATATACTATATATATAAAATCCTAGTATATATATATATATATTGTGGCTCGCGCGCTGAGCGCGCTCGCAATCGCCCCCCACCCAAGGGTGCCCTCCCAAGGGTTCCCCTTGAAGGGTGCCCCCGAAGGGTACCCCTCGAAGGATGCCCCCCGAAGGGTCCCCCCCCCCCAAAGGTGCCCGCAGCCTTGGGGGACCTAGGTTTTTGGAAAAGGACTTAGAGTAATTCGGGCTCGGGGCTTGGCGGAAAGGGCTGGGGCTAGCCCCAGCCCCTGGGGCTAGCCCCAAGCCTTTAGCCCCACCCCGTTCCGCCAAGCCCTGAGCCTGAATTATTCTAAGTCCCTCGATTCTTGACACGGCGGCGGCGGCGGCGAGATCCTTTTATAATATAGAGAGATATATATAATATGTATGTATTTATCGAAAATTAATATTTTTAATATATCATTGTTAGTATATATTATATATTCTGATGAAACCGCCGGACTCTATATGATATGCTATTTTCTTGGGAAACATCGAGGATTTTTTCTGTTTCACGGCAGAAACTCTTTTTCGCGCTGCTAAATCACGCAATCGTTTGAGGAGAAGTAGTTGCGTTGGACAACTTTCCGGCTGCTCTTCATACCATTCCATTGCTGTCTCGACAGCATGTGGCGACGCTGAGTTATAAAGAACGCTGAGTCGCGCAACAATGTATGCAACGACAAAGTTTCAAAAGAGAATTTGGATAAACCGAATCGCTGTTCGGATGATTGGAGATTCGGATAAACCAAATCATCGTTCGGATGATTGACGTTTCGGATAATTGACGTTTTGGATAATTGACATTCGGATAATCGACGCTCTACTGTACATAGAATTCCTTACCATATTTCATGGTAAATATTCTCGTAGTTCTCGTACTACTTGATAGGTGACGTCATGGCTCCCTTGCACCAGGAATTTACGATACTTTTTACTAGAAATATGGTAATCAGATATCCGTAATATGCATATGTGAGCAGGTTTTCCGCTAATTCTATTAACGAGATGCGTACCGCAGCATCACGATGATTGGCGCTCAATTTTCAATGCCTCTTCTCACATAGCTTGACACATAAATTTCTCTCTTTTTCGCCCTGTCTCTAGCCCCCATTTGCAGACACTCACCTCCATTACGTCGGAGGTTGTGCGTCTCACAAATTGGACGCCGCCAATGTTGTATTCATGTTGGCACGACCGACAGAAGAACTCCAGGGAACCTAAGTGAGGGAGAAAAAAATCTCGCTTCGCTATCACCCAACAGCGTTGTATTCCCTATTTTTCATCAGTAAACCACTCTCTCATTGGCCATCGCGCTGGTGTATATAGCGACACAATATAGAGAAAATTCAGTGGAATCAGTCGAACCATATATGGGTGATTCTCCTGAAATAGTCCGTTTGCATGCCCTCACTCATCCTTCTTATAATAACCAACATTTAATTGATTTTTTTTTGCAGAATGTATCAGTAAATAAAATTCAGAAACAAGGCTGAAAGACAGATTTTATTTTAAAAATCGTATTCACCGTTTTTTCTCTGTATTTGACCCCTAAAAGTCAATCCTCTGGCACGTACCTTTTACGTTTTCGCACATTCTAATAACCTATAAAGGTACTAAAAATTGTTTAATGTTATATATGGCATACACGGAGAGAAATTTCTGTGTTGTGACAACATAAAACGAGGACAACAAAAATCGTTACGTTAGACTGGCAAATCTTTTGTTCGGTTGACAAATCTTTTTGCTGGGCTGAGCAATTTTTTTGGAAGCCTAACGTAACGATTTTTGTTGTGCTCGTTTTATGTTGTCACAACACAGAAATTTCTCCGTGTAGGTGCGTCATAATACGATATCAAATTGTGTCCTCGGGTTGTTCTGTCATTCCCCTGGTTTTATGGAACCCTGTTAATATTTACGGCAACGGACAGCGTTAGTAGATCTTGGAGGTCAGATCAGCGTTTTTTTGACTTGTTTAATCGATTAGATCAATCGTTCATGCGCTCGTTTCATGCCTTGACTTGTTTTTATTTTTTTCCTAAAGTGAGGTGCAAAACACCGCCGTCACAAGCTAGCGCGTCATTCCTTTGGTAAGTGCTGAGTATACATTTTCAACAAAATAAACCTGAGGTTTTTTTTCGAAGCAAAGCTATTAGAAACCAACTCACTGCCGTATTGCACGGATAAACCGGCTGTGTCATATCCTGTGACGCATTTAAAATCGTTTAATCATCATTCCCCTGCACATCGTTGCCCTTGATATCCAGGGAAATGAAAAATCATCTAGAGCAATGACACCATCCAGATTATCACGCATATCTTTCATAAAAATGATTGTTGAGACATGAAAGTCATAATAAATATTTTGATTTTGTTTGTCGGTGATGTAAACTAACGAACGAATTAGTTTGATAAGGAGAGTATTAATGGACAAAGGTATAATATAATATGGGTTTCATCTGCCCTATTGTATTTCTTTTTTGAAACTTTTTGCATTACTGTAAGTAATTATAGTTATAGTAGTCAATTAAAGTCACAAAACCGCGCTAGAAAAGATTTGCGTCATTGCCCTGGCACTAATATTTCTTTACAGTGCGAAATATCCATAAAACTGAAATAACCAGCGTGTTCATGGAGTCATTATGTTTGAGCAACTAAATCTCAAGGTCATCCATAAGTTTTTAGGTAAAAGTTAATAATTTTTATTCGTTTCATTTTCCGACCTGTAAACGGACTATTTTGGGAGAATCACCCATATATATTCCAACTGTCTCCTTTGATATGTACATATCCATTTGTACGTATAACCATCAGACATATAATTAAGTGATTATTACATGCATTACGACGCATCCCGTATCCTATTTATTAATACGTCATATCTGTATCTACATACAGTGTAATTAATAATCAAACATGTTGTACCAGTCGAAATTATGTTTACGCGAAATACGTAGAGAATCAGGCTATTACGTTACGCATATGATGTTTGTGCGTTGTGATAAAATCTGGTGTGTTCTCCGGCGCAATTTGTACATGTATACATCACTTTGAAATAGGAAAACGGGGTACGAGGAACTCGCGGATGCGCGAGGAGACAGAAAAAGGGAAAACATATAGAGGGAGTTACTATGTACCATTAAAGCCCCCTTCGCTTCCTTCCCCTCTGGAGTTAACGTCTCCATGTGTTAGCCTCGCGTGTGTTACCTCTCCGCGAAAGCGGAATGCCATTTCGTCAGCAAATTTCTCTATGGACCACGGTAAGAGAGGAAAAGAGAGCGAAGGAGTGGAAAAATAAAAATGACCAGCAGTAGTGTAGCAGAGGCAAGGGAAGTAAAAATGCCACCGGGGCTGAAATATATTACGTCAGACGTGGCCAGAGTGCGCATGGTGGAAATACGCGGCCCCTACGTGCGCCCTTTCCGCCCTCTCACGTGTCCACGTAGATACTACTACTGAATACTCTCTTTCTCGCTCGTTTCTACCGGTTTTCTCGCATCCGCTTCGTTCGGGCTTCCGAGCCCCATTGAATATCCTCCCTGTATCTCCCTGCTGGCCATTTCTTTTTTTCACTATTTTTCAAGGATTTTTAGGTCCGGGCGGATGCTGCTCTCTCTTGCTTCCTCCTTCTTTCCATCTCTTATTACTATTATTATTATTTTTTTTTAAATTTGGGAGGGAAACGGAGAGAATGGATTCAATAATATAATACCTGATATGCGCCTTTTATCACACACGAGACCTAAGCCCTCAGGTACTTTTAATCCATTATTAACTGAGGCAGAATGAATTGTTCGTCATGAAGATTGTAACGATGCTAATGCATTAATTTGCATATAGCGCGAACGTATTACAGGTCCTTTTTATGTTAAAAAGCCTGTAGAGTAGAAACTTGCACATTGCTTGCTCATTATTTTATACGATTCGTGAATCGACCTGGACACCCAAAGTCATGTAGATATCGACCTGGACCATAAAAACTAATAGAACGGTGCAATACTCTTTACTATTACTCAGTCGAATAGATCACACTTAAGACTCTTTATTTTTGGAAAGATGTTCAATACTGTTTTAATACTTTCATTACCTGAGCGAAATATTATTCGGTATGTCTTATTCCACTACGCCAGCCTTGGCATACGACTATTCAAGACACTTTTAATATTTCGGAAATACTGTTTTCATACTTTCATTTTTGCTCGGGTACCTCTACACTGTTAGAAAAGATTGGAAGTTTTTATTCATAAACTCATCATCAAAATTTAATACACAATTATGGTATAAAATTCATGTACTTTTCCAGTAAAATTAAAGCAAATTATTAAAATTCAAGTACTTTTACTGTAAAATTAAAGTAAATTATTGAATATGCTGTACCTTACATTAATCTACATTACACTTGTATACTAAATTTAATATACTAGTTTATGAATAAAAACTTCCAGTAAAAGTACACTAAATTTCAAGTAGATTTTTTTTACAGTATATAAGAGGAAATCCGTTGATCGATTTTCACATCCTCATAATGGAGACTTTGTGCAAAGCGAAAACTATAAGGTTGGAATATGCAAGTTTCTATACTTTGCAGATTTAAAAAAAACTTTATTCACTAATTTTTGCTCGAAATTAGAATGAAATTAGAACCAGTCTATCGATTGTCGCTAAATTTGGCACCGATTGTGGTTTGATGTTAGTCCATTTGTATACAAAATTTCAGCCTGGTAGGACGTAATTCGTGAAAGTTATAGCGTAAAATGATTTTTTTCGAAATTTAAAAAAGCTATAAAATTTGAGAATACATAAATAAAACGATCACTAACGGGCTAACAAGGGAATCTGCACACACACTCACACTTACAGACATTCTTTTTAATCCACTTTTCTCGACGCTTTGGATCATTCTGATTGTTCTGGAATGAAAATGTTTAAAAACATTATTTTAAGTATTTAGACAGAAAAACCGGTGCGATGATCTAGTGGTCAGTGTACTGGCCTCTAGTCCAGAGCATCGGTAGGTCGCGAGTTCTATTTCCTGTGCCGTCGATTTTCGTCGAAAATATAAATGCGGGCGCGATGAAGCTCCAGAGGTATACATGAGACCCAGACAGGTATTTCTACCTGTGGGGGTCACATGTATACAGCTGTAGTCCGTGTTTACGTTCTCGACGAAACGTAACGTAGCTCCGGTGCCGGGAGGCGAACTCGAGACCTGCTATATCGGCATAGGTTTTCCGCAGTTTCCCTATGCCCATAGCAGAAATGCTATGGCAAATGCGATGTAGAGGGGGAAGTCGGATGCCGCCACATGGGGGCCTGGCTACTGATCCGGGCCGACCCTGTAATAGGCGTAATGCCTGCAGACGGGGGGAAATGCAACATTAAAAAAAGAAAAAAGTATTTAGACAACAAACTTTATTTGTTGGCCTAGAAAATAATGTTGCTGGCCTAGCAAATCTTTTGCTGGACTAGCAAATTTTTTGAGAAGCCTAGCAAATCTTTTGCTGGACTAGCAAATTTTTTGAGAAGCCTAGCAAACCTTTTGCTGGACTAGCAAATTTTTTGAGAAGCCTAGCAAACCTTTTGCTGGACTAGCAAATTTTTTGAGAAGCCTAGCAAATAATTTTTGTTAGGCGAAGAAATAAGGCTTTGCTTTCACTATATTAGCAACTGATTTGTTGATGCAACAAAAGTTTTCTCCGTGTATGAGAAACTATCAAACGTCGATAAAGATATTTTACGTACGCTTGCAAACATTTAATTAATTTTTCTTCCCTGTCAAATGCTCGTGTGTTTCATAGCACATAAGCTCTAAGCTCTCAGCTGTCGAGTGATATTTGTTCTTTATTAAAAGAAAATCGATAACCGCTATGAAAATCGCTTAGAGCACTGAAAAATATGCTAATATCGAAGCAGTATGTATGTATGCAATAAAAAATAATCGAACTTTTGTGTTCTCTCAGATATTTCCGATCTCCCGAAGTTACTGAGATTCTCGGAAATAAATTCATGCATTGGAGCAAATGAGTATTCGCGCCATCGATCACGGTGCTAGAGCACGAGCGACGGATCGATCGACGGCAGTCTGCGAGGAATTTTCAGTACGCCCAGCACAGCAGCTCCGTGCAACGTCAGAGAATTCGTCGATTTTTCGCGATGTGCATCGAACGCTGTGCAAGCAGAGTTCGGCTCAGGACGTGCCGTACCTTCATCCCGGCCTTAAGCCTCTGTACTCGTCGCTCCATCTCCTTCTTTTTCCGTCATCCGTCTCCTTATTGCTGTACGTGCTCGATGCACTTTTTTGTGCCGCCCGCGACGATCGACGTAACGTCTTCTCGCGCGCGCGAGTCCCGCATGGACATATAAGTACACGAGCTCGTCCTACAACTCGACGAAGAGAAAGACGGATTATATTCGCCGTTAGATAGAGAAAGAAAAGCAATGAGAGAGATAGAGAGTGAGAGAAAGAGAGAATGGAAGGGGAAGCGAGCGAAATAAAACGAGAAGGACGTGTGTGTGTGTGTGTTTGTCCAGCAGTCACGAGAATCGTACGTCGTGCAGCACATTTAAACCAAACTTGGTGCATGGCGGTTCAACTTTCACGCGAGTCTCTGTTACAAGGCGCCTTCGTAAAATCTCTCTCTCTCTCTCTCTTTCGCTCTCGCCTGCAGTCACCCACATGCACGTTCAAATGCTGTATATTTACTCGTGGTACACCAATTGCCTATATCCGAACAAGAACGAAACGAAACGACGAATAGAACAAAACGTAGGAAGAAGCTATTTGCAAAGCGCCCCGTAGAGTTACGTATTACCCTCGCGGCTACCCCACTAAAAATGTCTCGGGACAGATCGCTCGTAGATCCTCCGTTGTACATGCGCACATCGTTGCTATCCTATACTCTATCCGGCCCTATTATAGTTGTACTAAACACGAATCCAATGAGCTGCACAGTCGTTGGTCACCCGTCGGTTTACTGGAAGTCTGGACAAGTAAAGTAATCGTGGTAGTCCTGGCAACTATGCAGTGACAACTATTAATTGGTGTGTCAGGCGACTATTTTGACTAATTATGAGGTACAATTAACTTCACTGTATTTATGCTCAATTACTCTCTAAAAACCAAGCGTGTCGCTAGTGTATTGTTTCCTATCTTTTACATTATGACGAGCTTTTACACACTTTCAAGCCTGTTGGTATTTACATGGTAAATGAAATGTAAACTTGATTTTTAGATTATTATTTTAGTGTAAATCTGTAATACCGTATTTTTTACAGTACAAATCTGGACATAATACAATTTCACAAGAACCTGAGATAAAAGCGCACAGAAAAGAAAAGTTGGATATACTCAATCGTCCAGGTATGGTTCTGCCGATGATGAAATATCGGCTACGACCGGCGCGTCGGTGGGTGCCAAGCCTCGAAATACAGGAATGGTCCGAGTCTCGCCGATAAATATTACACGGACAGAAAAAATTTCATTGACGCCAAAGAAATGGGTGGATTGATTTATTTTTCATTGATTTCAATGAAATAGTGCATTTGAATTTCAAAGAGAACATTTCATTGCCTGTAAATAAACATTTACTTAGTGAGCATATAATAAAGAAACAGTTTCATTGTTTTAAGGAGACGTTTTCATTGGTTCAAAGAAACGTTTTTATTGATCTCTCGCTCGCACCTAACCTCACTTTTATGTTTTTCGGTTCTCCTGAACGAACAGCTTCGAATTTCGAGGCCCCAAAAGCTTTAGCCTATTTCTGCCATACTTCCTTACATAGTCACAAAATTTGAGCTTTATCTGCCGCGTACTTCAGGAAAAAATAGGTTTCGAAATTTTGAGCTGGTAAGAAGAAGGTTTCATTGAATCAAAATAGCGAATGGGTAACATAGCGAATTTCATAATGATGACGATTCTATATTGAGACGTTTCTTATTTTGAAATTCGCTATTTTAGCCATTCGCTATTTTGACGCCCAATCTTGTTAAAATGCAATCAAAGTAGCGAATGGAGAACATAGCAAATTGCATAATGATGGCGATTCTATATTTAGACGTTCTTTATTTTGAAATTCGCTATTTTAGCCATTCGCTATTTTGACTCCCACCCGACCGGGTCTGATGCGCCACCATGTGACAGCACTGAGTTGCCGATACTGGGCCATTGTTAACAGCCTAGTACCAACGATCAGTCAATATTAGTCATAAGCCTTGGTCCATGCCTTGGCCTTGCCAGCCAAGACTGACGTGCCATTTATCAAATCCTACCTGGGTCTGCGTTTAGAGATGTGCGAATACTTGTTGATCAAACTAATTTTTCACTTGTGCAAACCAACAATTCGTTCGAACATTGCAAATTAAATCAACGTGGCTACACTCAGAGACATTGTGGATGCCCTGGCAACTATAAAATGACGACAATTCATTTTTAATCCATGCAACGTTTTTTGGCAATTACGCTAACGAAAAAATAGTTCTGACTAATATTTGCTTCCTCAAGAAGCTTTTTGTTTAAAAATTATTTTCCAGATTTTCATGTAAACGTATTCAGAATATTCCAAAACGTCGAAAAATCACATTTAAACAAATGTCCGACCTTATGCACGTGTGTGTGGGTGTATATGCGCATCATTTTACCTCATAACTTGAGAACGGTTTCAGATACTAAACTGGAATTTATACCACATTTTGTGGCGACAAGACCCCTTATTAGGTCCAATTTTTAATAAAATATATGCCTTCGTTCAATTTTAACACAATGTTCAACTTTTTCAAAAATTACTGTATGCGCTGTAACATTTTTGGAGATATCGGGTTTAAATTTTGTACAAAGTTGGACTATCATAAACCAATGATCGGTATTGAATTTGAGCAAAATCTACTAAGCCGTTTGGTTTTCCCGCTCTTTTGATTTTTTTTAAAACGCTTGACGGACTCTAACTCTTACACATTTCTAAATACTGACTTGAAATCTGAAACAACAATAAGTTTTTATTAAAAAATCGAGAAAGGAAAAGTCGAGAAAGAAATTGACGATCTGCAGCGGCCTAACTAACAGTAACTAATAGGTTTCTTTTTTTTTGAGGAGAGGAAGCAATATGCCAATGTAGAGTTGGCAGCTTTTTTATAGTTGCGCCACCTATTTTATGTTTATTGTAACTATAGTTACCGACGATAAAATTTTCTCAGTGTGTAAATTTTTTTCTGCTTGTAGGTAATACAAATACGATTCGTTATTTATTTGAGGCAAAGAAAGTCAGTCAATTAATTAACTAATATTTGAGCATTTCAATAGCGTATAAAAGAAGGAAATACGAGTATGCAAATAACAGTATTTTTCATCTGCTCAGATCTCAGGTCTTCCATCGCGATAGTAAATACTCTTACGAGAAACCATATAGCTATGTAGAATGCCTAGTACGGAGCTGTCGGCTCAGCGTCTGCTCGATGAACCTCTCGCACGCATGTATTTACGTACGCATGCCTGCACGCACGCATGTTGCACAATACAGAGAATACCCACCGGGGGAGACATTATTACAGCACGCCCACCGACACACTGACCGGCGTTGGGACGAGGTTTGCTCGTTGTATCACTCGCAAGAGAGACAGACTCGACTCTCAATCCGCGTAGATACGGCAGACTGTCGGACAGGCCAGCCTGTGATTTTTCTCTCTTTCTCTGCTTTTCGCTTTTCTCTTTTCTTTCATTCTCTCCCCGTTCTTCCTTTCTCTTTTTCCCTCGTTTCCCTCGGCTAAAAATAAATCCTCGAGCGTGTAATAAACGCCAAGAATTCCCTCATTCCTTCGCGCCTCTCTCGCCTTACTCGATCGCCACAGCCTGCACATTCTGTCTCTATATACTGTTTTTCTTTTCCCTTTCATTCGTTTCTTCTAATCCTTTCGACTCTTCTTCTTTCATTGCCAACTTCGTTCTTTTGCCGATTCTTCGTTCTTTTGCAAACTCCCCCGCGTGCTCGCACACTTACGACTCTTGTGCACACGTATATACGGTGCGGAATTCACTTTTGAACGAAAGCATGGAATTCCTTAAGGAATCGCTTGCTGGGAAACCGGTTTTCACGCGAGGCTCTCCGCCCCCTGCCCTCGGTGCATTTGCTCCTGCCACGATCAACTCTGTACCTACGCGTACGCGGCTACCACGGGGTTTTACCTCGTTGGAAATCGTGGACTTTGAGACACTCGCTATTTGTTCGCGTCTACTTTGAACCTCTCTTAATCTTATCGCACCATTCACGCTTCATGGCGTTGTGACACAGATACGAGTATTTAAATACGTCTATTAACGACAGTAGCCTAATTCCTAACCTTTCGATCGTTAAGGTGAGGTGAGGTTCACCACAAACAATTTCAAGAATAAATAAATTAATGTATAATGATATTTATTTGTCTCTCTATATTACAAAAATATCTCCCCTTCGCCACCGTCATGTAGGATATATAGGACATTCCATGTCAAAAGGGCTCTTGAGGCTCGATTTTTTCTAAGTAAACATTTTTTCCTCTGTAAAAAACGGAAGGAATTTTTATATGCCATAATCTAGTAAATTTACCACACATATCGGAAATTTAAAAAATTCAATACTTGCACTGAAAAAAAAATGTCATTGATTCAATAAATCCATCGTTTGTGGGCTGCCAAGAACAAGCGTTATCATATTAATTTGAATTCTAATTCCTCCAATTCCACACGAGATCGAAACAATAACTCTAAAATAATCACTTGTAATATCACAAGAGCTTTGAAATTATCGGATATTTCCTGACAGGTTCGTTGCAAACAAATGAACGAGTCCAGTTTTCGAGGTTAAAAAATCACGAGCGCGTAGCGCGAGTGATTTTTCTGGAAAACTTGACGAGTTTATTTGTTTGCAGGGAACCTGGAGGGAAATATCAGATTAATTTCGAAGCTCGAGTGGTATTCGGGGGATTATTTTTTCTATTCAAATTGCGACAAATGGAATTGCACCATGAGACAAAAATTATCTTTCCGACAAGGAAATTTCATAATCAGAACAAAAACCTTTTAATTCATGTTTAAAGTATTGCAGTTAAATACACAATTGTTATAGACATTTGTATATTGATTCCAGACTGAGGTTTTCGATTTAATCGTATTAACAGGGACATTTCCCTTTACTTCTTCATCAATAGTTTGCAAGGATTCAACTCCAAACCTACTCATATCAAATAAAAATCCTTTGACTGCCACAATAAAATTCAATCTGTCAGTTTGACAGATGGTTGATGCGGCTAAATGATTTTTTTGTTTTATATATATAACCAACACGCAAAATTATCAAAAAATTATCACATGTAATACCACAAGAGCTTTGAAATTATCGGATATTTCCTGACAGGTTCGTTGCAAACAAATGAACGAGTCAAGTTTTCCAGGTTAAAAAATCACGAGCGCGTAGCGCGAGTGATTTTTCTGGAAAACTTGACGAGTTTATTTGTTTGCAGGGAACCTGGAGGGAAATATCAGATTAATTTCGAAGCTCGAGTGGTATTCGGGGGATTATTTTTTCTATTCAAATTGCGACAAATGGAATTGCACCATGAGACAAAAATTATCGTTCTGGCAAGGAAATTTCATAATCAGAACAAAAACCTTTTAATTCATGTTTAAAGTATTGCAGTTAAATACACAATTGTTATAGACATTTGTATATTGATTCCAGACTGAGGTTTTCGATTTAATCATATTAACAGGGACATTTCCCTTTACTTTTTCATCAATAGTTTGCAAGGATTCAACTCCAAACCTACTCATATCAAATAAAAATCCTTTGACTGCCACAATAAAATTCAATCTGTCAGTTTGACAGATGGTTGACGCGACTAAATGATTTTTTGTTTTATATATATAACCAACACGCAAAATTATCAAAAAATTATCAGTATAATACCGTGTAGCTTGCCCCACGTGACGTCGAATGGTGCAATTCCATTGGTCGAAATTTGGATGGGAAAAATAATCAGTAGTAATACCACTAGTGCTTCAAAATTATCGGATATTTTCCGATAGCTTTGTTGCCTAGGAACGATTGTGCCAAATTTTAAACCTGCAAAATTTGACACAATCGTTCCTACGCAGGGAAGCTTGAGGAAAATATCCGATTAATTTTGAAGCACGAGTGGTATTTGACGGATTATTTTTTCAACTCCAATTTCGACCAATCAGAGCGCGGTATTCAACATCACGTGGTACAGCTAGGGTAAAATTATATCGATAATTTTTCGAAAATTTCCCGGCTCGGTTGCTAAGCGATAAACAATAATTTTTTTGACACTTGTAACCTCTGCGAATCTTTAAAACGTCAAGGTACTATTAACGGTCGTCAATATGAGTGAGTCAAAAAAGCGATTTGGTGATGAATCGCTTCAGAACATCGCTAAAAAAATAAAACAAAATGTCCCGGCAAATACAGAAAAGAGTAAAAAATCGATTTGGGCGCAATTCACTGCATTTTGTGCAGAGAGAAAATATGTGTTGGATGCAACATAGGTTTTTGTTCTGATTATGAAATTTCCTTGTCAGAATGATAATTTTTGTCTCATGGTGCAATTCCATTTGTCGCAATTTGAATAGAAAAAATAATCCCCCGAATACCACTCGAGCTTCGAAATTAATCTGATATTTCCCTCCAGGTTCCCTGCAAACAAATAAACTCGTCAAGTTTTCCAGAAAAATCACTCGCGCTACGCGCTCGTGATTTTTTAACCTGGAAAACTTGACTCGTTCATTTGTTTGCAACGAACCTGTCAGGAAATATCCGATAATTTCAAAGCTCTTGTGGTATTACAAGTGATTATTTTTTCCTCTTGGACTTCGGTCAATCAGAGCGCAGGAAACAGCATCTGGATATTTTTTTAGAGAAAATTTTCCAAAGCGACTCATTTTTCAATCACGTTTAAAGTAACCAACTGTGAAATGCGCCGAAAATGAGGAGAAACATGTGCAAGCTCATCGGAAATTTTTAATAAATTTCCGATATAAAACTATTGAGTAGCTTCAAACACTGCGCTCTGATTGGCCGAAAACCGAGTGGAAAAAATAATCAGTATAATACTGTGTAGCTTGCCCCACGTGACGTCGAATGGTGCAATTCCATTGGTCGAAATTTGGATGGGAAAAATAATCAGTATAATACTGTGTAGCTTGCCCCACGTGACGTCGAACGGTGCAATTCCATTGGTCGAAATTTGGATGGGAAAAATAATCAAAATAATATTGTATTATTTCAATATTAATGAGATTGAACGAATAAGAAGTCAATTCAAAAATACTTCTTTTTGGCAGCCCGCAATAGAATTTTTTTCCAATGTGTATATTAATAAGGCCATTCATAGGGAGGGGTTTTAAAACTAATGTACCCGTTTATAAAAATAATGCCCAATTATAAATTCAATACACGTTTTCATATTAAAATTAGTCCTTTCTTATAGCTTAAGTTTGAAGACTCCAATTGATAGTTAAAAGTTTAGAAGCTTCGAAATTTCGTCCGCAAATATCTCTTGAAATTAATATACGTTGCGGATATCAAAAGACTTATTTGAACATCGAAGTACGGCCATTGAAAATAAGTGTGTTTTTCTATAAAATTCAGTGTGTAGATCCAAAATTATATTTTTGACAAATTAAGGCTTGAGCTTTGCATGAAACTATTTTGCCCTATTATTAAACATATTTATTTGGTAAATCGTCATAAAATAGATCATTAATAATCAAATAAAAATGAATGCACAGAACGCGAGCAAATTTGACCAGACGTATATGAAATTGTGTACACTTTGAGTACAATAATAGAATAAAGTGTTGTAAAAATCAAACCCATTATTGTCAACGGTATCCGCCCATTCTTAGTATACATGCATATTTAATTTCGAAGAAGAATGCATACTAAAATTAATATACAGTATGGCTTAATATCTTTATTCAGAAAATGTTAACATTGCACTGTTAAAAATATCAACTGCATATTTCCATTATGTATTTAGCCATAATGAAAAGAGCTTCCTGTACGAATTCTTTCCATTATGTCCTTCCATTTTTATATCTTCCTATAGGAAGCGCTTTTTTTAAATCTAGTATATGAATTTTGATACACAATTGAGATATCCTGTGAAAGGTCCACAAGTGAAAAATCCTGTTTAATATTTAAGTAGTTTAATATTACTTAATACCTGTATTGTAAATTCAATGTACCGGTTTATGCATCAAAACTTTCTATTTTCGTATATTAATTTTACTGCCATTTCAAACGGTGAAAAACAGAATTAATAAATATTTTTATTAAACCCACGCACACTCGAAGTAAACATTTTTTTGGGTAATATTTCCCGAACCCCATATACTGGCTCAATATTTGCAGATGTTAATTACAAAAGTTTTGGGTTTGATCAAAATAACTGCATAGCGACGCTCGTAATATCGTGCGTAGAAAGTATTAAATTTTTCAAAAACTTTTTTGAGACCTTACATTAAATCGAATAAACTTTATTTTCCGCAATCATTGCCATATTATGATAAACAAATACGTAACATTGAGAAAAATTAGTGTGACAACAGGGCCATAAGACCCTTAGAAGCTTAGTAGCACCAGATTAATACCTGATAAAACCCTTAAAATTTCTACTCGGCTATTCACTTAAAAAACCTACATACTCTCAGAGAAATATTTTTAGAGTATAACCTGCCAAATATTTTTTAAGTGAAGTAAATCTACTGTACCGTTATACAGATATTTTGGGACACCCCGTATACCTCAGTGCTTGCAGCGGCAAATTATGGTTGGCGGAGGGTCAAATGGACATAGAGAGAAAGCAAAAAAATAAAAATAAAATAGAAACCGACATAAGAGAGTTTCCTGAAGAGCGAGCTTTCATCTCTGCACCCGGCATCGTCGAGGGGATGCGAGCAGAGGGATCTCTATATGGATTTGGAAATGTCATTTAATTCGTCGGGTCAAGGATCCTTCTCTCCAGCTTTTCCTTCGACCCCCTAACTCTCTTTGGGTCTGCCTGATGGCCTGGGCGCTTATAGCCCAGTACTACAAGTAATAGCAAAAGCAGCAGAAGGACTGACCAGCGGTTCGCATCGACGGATCTCGGCATTGACAGTCGCGCGCGACCATTTCTTCCCTACCGTACTTTCATATTATATTTATTTTATCCCCTACATTTTCAGCGCTCGTGCCACGCCGGCTCTTTCATTCTCCCTTCCTCTGGCCCTCCGGCCATCTTGCTCCCTCCCGTTCTCTATTCATTTTTATTGCTCGATTTTTATACCTCGACATCGTGCGACGATATCCCGCGTATCGATGTTACACCTGGAGCCCCTATATCTATCGTGAAAAAAAGTACGCGTAGGATTCGAACGAGGGAGAGAGGGAAAACCCTAGAAAACGAGAAAATCCAAGCTTCCACGTTCTCCCAATCGTTTTCAGCGTCGAAAGAAATTTTCTCTTTTCGTTCTCGCTCTCTCTCTCTCTCTCTCTCTCTCTCGTTTTTTAAACTCTATTTTACCAATAGCTCACCAACGGTGCAGGGAGTCGGTTTTAATTAGAACCCAGTCGTACGCCCTGCCCTCCATTCGCTTTTATTTCTCCCACCACTACCAATCTTTCTCTTTCTTTTTTTTATTTTATTTTTCCTTTCTTTTTTTCGATTTCTCCCTCCACTCGTACCGTTTCATTTTCATTACACATTGCCCTCCGATCTCCGCGTTCCCGTACAAATTTCCACAGACATGCACACATACCATGGTATTAAGCGTTCAGTTTAAAAGATCGAAATGAAAAGTATCTCGCCTCACGGTAAGAGATTTTCTGGCTCTCAGCCTCCTGCCTCTCCACCTCCACCTTCACATTCTCCCTTACTTTAATTCCTCCGATATTTCACTCCATTTTCTACGCTTTATTGCCTCCTTCGTATTTACTCTGTCTCCTCCCCGGCTGCTCTCTTCATTACACTGCCGTGAAGTACAAAAACCTTGGGAAGAAGGTAGTAGGGAGCACGATTTACTCAGCTTATTAGTTCGCTTCTCTCCTACCACTGGAAAATATATAATAAATATGCTAAAGTGTGCTCCATTATAAATCCTATAGAGTCGGTAGGGGTACCCGTTTACTCTCATCGTCCGGGTCCGTGGCAAGCAAAATCCTCGACCCTTTCTCCTGGGCACACATACCTCACTTCCGTGTATTCGCGTTCCGGAGAGTTTTCGTAGTATTAAAATCCCGGGCGTACCTGTTAAGGGAAAGTGGGCGAATGAAGGCGGAGCGAAAAAGTGGGAGGAATATGAGGAGATGCGGAAGTCGGGCAAGTGAAACGAGCCTCGTTGTAGTGCTTGGACTCTCGTGGGCATATTAAAACGGCAGTCTGGGGATTTTCGGTGTGCCGTTGGGCAGGTAGACGGTAGGTCGTGTTAAGGAAAGAAGGAAAGGAGGGTGGAAGGGAGGGAGTGACTGAAAGGGTGGAATAAGGGAGTTCAGGACGAACTGAAGGGCAACCCGAGCATAATTCAGTACAGCGCCCCGACAAAGGGATGTTAGAGAGAAAGGGCTAGACTCTATTGCAAAGGAGTGGGTGCTTGGTGTATTCTGCAAGCTCGACTGCATCGTGGAGCAACGAGAGACCTTCGGATCGTAGCCGAACTGGAAGCCTCTAGCACGAGACTGTGTCTCTGTACAAAATATACATAGATATACCGGTAAATCGTTTGTACCTGGAGGAACCCTCTCGCTACCTTGCAGAGCAACTCCGCAAGGGAAACTCCTGGATACGTCATATAATGGACGTCACAGAGAGGCTCGCATGCGCCTAGTTCCTCTACTCTATGCCTCTATGCATGTTATAATGTGGACATTACATTGACTATGTCAGTATGTGCGGTTATTGCTGCAACGAGGCAGCAGCAGTGCTCTACTTGACTGTCTGTTTGTCAGAGACGAATCATGGGAGTTACCTATGCAGTCTGTAGCTTGCATCTCGAAGGAACCTGAAACAGGTTGACGTTGGTGGAAGTGGAGGTCGAACACTCATGGGCTAATATATTACGCGCCGAGCGAATAGCACGAACTGCCTAATGAACGAGCACATAGATATATATATACATATAGATGTGTAGTTTCACGAGCATATAAGAGCTCATGGTGAGCTCGACCCTCGCCGGAGTCGCCGGTCAATGTCTCTTTCCCGTTTCAGTAGCGACGACCTCGCAGTTCTGTTCTTCCTTTTCCTAGCGTATACCATATCGTGGTCGTTGAAATTTCAGCCGGTATAACGTACAACTCTACCTACGTCTCGTCTCGAGAGGTCGAGCAGCCAAAGGGCTCGCCACCACTTGGATTCGGACTTTGGTCTGTATAGTTAGATACCAAAGTATGTATACCCACTTCGATTTTACAGCGCACTCGCGTTCTCGGGACCATAATTTCATTAGAGTGCATTCGCAGAGTTAGAGGGAATGGGCCGAGCCCAAGAGGTCATGGATGTACACTGGAACAACGGAAATCAATATACCACTCTCGAGAATAACAACAACTGATGGGTTTACAATGTTGGTATGCAACTCTCTTTAGTGTATGTATACTGCAAGGCTAGTTGTTAGTTGGGTCTCTCTGTGATAGGCAACTTCACTCATCGATATTACCTACTCGATTTTCTAATCAATGATCCTACAGTCGAATCGGTTGCATGCAGCTATATATGGCAACCGATAACTCATCCCATCTCCTGTGCACAGGGTGCAACATAGTTTCTCGATCGATTGCCATACAACGACGTATGTACTGCTGCAGCGCTATCAACTATTACATCTGGGAGCTTGATATTGAAATGTCTTCCGTGCGAAAGTCCTTTATATGGAATATATCTTGTAATGTAATTCTGAACATCAACAATCGCGGTAGCGTCTCGAGACGAGTATATTTATGTCTACACTCTAGAAACTGTACGTTATTATCAAGCTCAAAATCAGTCTTGAGATGCAAAATCTTGAGACAAACATATTGTTTAAGTAAGTGATGGATTTAAGGAAATGTCACTACATTTCATTGAATTTCTGATCATTCAAAGAAAATATAATATTTTCTTAAGTATACACTGAAAGAAAAAAGTAGTTGTAAAGACTGATTTATCGGTCCCGACAACTAATCGAAATAGTTAGAATAGCGCCAACTACTCGGTCGGTTAAAGAAACTTGAAACAGGCTCTCTTTTTGACGGAATATTTTATAACAGTGAAAGCCTTCACCTGGCGCGGCCTGGGTCAAGGGCTGCCAGGGTTCTGATTTGACAAACTATTTTTATTTAATACCATATGGGCGCCAGTTAGTTTTAAGTCAAACTAACAAACTAAATCTTTAATCTCGGTTAACTCAAATAATCTATGAGACGATCACAGAGGAGGTAGGATTGGCGGACCCAATATTATTGCAAAATCACTTCAGAGATGCACGAGCAAGAAATAAGAGTATAATTGACTATTTTGACTTACGTGAGTTTATTGAATTACTCCACAACACACATACAATTCTCTTTTCTTGACAATATGACTTCTTTTGACGATTTCTTTATCGTATCACAATTACATGAAATATACATAATTATTACAATAATATATATTCGACAACGTATCGTCGAGACGCCTCGAGTGCTGACCAGCCGACTCTAAAGACAGTTGACGGACAAGTGGTTATAATTTTCGGTAATTCCGCGAGCTTCGATATTTCGGCGCTCACGTTAGCTCGTCATAAGCCCTTTGACGAATCAGAATCGCGGATACAACCCGCAATCGAATTGCAGCATTATTTGGTCTTGACGTGGATTTTGCTCTTCGATACGTTCTCTTAATTAGACAACCAGGAAATGGAGATATAATTAAGAATTTCCTTATGACAAATATGTTCCCTAAATTGGCGCTCGAGGGGTGGAAACGAGCGCAATGACGTCGAGGAACGTGTTATTTTATTTTCCTGTTACAAACTATAACCTCGTTGGTAGAGTGTCGATAGGAACAATGACCAGCTGAGATCATAACTTCAACTCACAGGTTGGTTGGTATAACAAATCATTTGGATTGGATAGCAGCCGTGATAGTTGCAGGAACCAAGTTAGTTGTTGGCCATACGTACTATTTTTGTTAGCAATCGAAAAAAGTTGAGACTACGATTCTGATTTAGTTTCAGTAACTAACACGCGGCACAACATATGGAATTGGTAGCCAGAACTACCTTTTTCTTTCCGTGTATTATTTCAATCATTTCAAAGAAATGTTTCATAGATTGATACACGAAAAAAAAGACTTGGTTAGAACAATCAAGGCGCTTGGTTATATATGCGCCAACTGAGTTCTTGGGTAGACTCGTCAAGTTATTTGTTAACCAACCAAGTTATTGATTGACTAACCAAGATGATTTAGTTGGTGTAACCAATAACTTGGCTGGTCAAACAATAACTTGGTTGGTCTAACCAATAATTTAGTTGGCGCATATATAACCAAGCGCCTTGGTTGTTCTAAACAAGCCGCTTTTTGCGTGATGTTGTTATATTTTCGTCATTGGTTTTTTTCTTGTTTTTGATACTCAACCATAAAAATCGTAACATTTGAGGCCCATGAACATTTTTTTGTACCTTTATCTTAATTATATCTAATAGCATGTATGACCTATCGAGAAAACCTCGAGTGGCTTGGAATCCAATCTAAAGTCGATCTACTTTTCATCATTTCCGCTGTTACACGAAAGAAGACGCATCACAGCCACAAACTATAGTTACACACACACACACACATATATATATATGTATATATATATATATATATGTATATGTATAATATACATATACATATCTATACGTACATCACGAACGTCAAACGATACTCGTCGTGTTTTACGACTGGACAAAGCGCGCGAGAGCTGCCAGAGAGAGGCCGAAGAAGAGTCACATAAAAGTAATCGTCAATTTCGTCGTTGAACGACGACACGACTGCGACGAGGATGCGATCGGACAAAGAGCTCGCTTCCCGACGTGAGAACGAGAGAGTACTCGACTTGCGCGAGACAGAGAAATGCATCCAATGCGTTCAACGCCGCTGCTATGTTACTCCGTGTACACCGCTCTCTGCAGTTCACTTCGAATTTCTACTCTTCGAACAATCGATTAGTCCTCTTCCTGCTGCTTCTATTACTTCTGCTTTTGCTGTTGCGGCTGCTGCTGCTGCTGCTGCTCTCTACTGCGTTCGGACACCGCCGTCGACAAGTAATTTCGTTTAAAGAGCGACGTACACGAGAGAGCGTGACAGAATGAGTGCGATCAACCTACGTGCGATGTACCCTATCCCTTGGCCGAACTGTTGCGGCTGCGGATGGTGCTCCAAGCCAACCCGGACACTTTGTTACTATCACTCTTGTCGCGTGCGTTCGATGCTTTATCCTCTTCATTCCCTTGCCTCCTCGCTTTGGCACCACAGTGCAGGTGGTGAACTAAGCTATCCAAAAAATGCTTGCGGTCGCTACGCACCAACATGAAGCTCTCGTCGCTAAAGCCCTGCGTCACTTTCATGAACGAAGCTCTACCTTGTCTCTCGACCACTGAATATTTTTAGCAAACCGCTCGTTGGAGCTGTCCATGGTTTTATTACATGCTTTGTCAAAGGGTAACATTGACTGTTAACGTGAAACACAGTTTTATGTGAAGAATAGATAGAAAGCCTTTAAATTATCAAGCTGCCAATATGCTGTACAAAAAGATCAAACCCATGGTGACGTCATTTATGGACGGCCCCTAGCCTCGAAATTGTGGTTACACGGAATTATTGCCAATTCTCGTCTATGGGAGATCAATCAATAAAATCAATCCTCTGTCACGATGCTACACTCATTTACTCTTAGGGGGCATCCATTAATCACATGATGCGTTTTTATCAAATTTTTGACCCCCTCCCCCCGTTCGTGATCAACCGTGATATTTCGACGGACCCCTCCTCCTCTGGCTCGTTATCACGTGCTTTTTTCATCGGACAGATGTAAAAAGGATAAAATATAAAATAAATATCGCATACAATTTATGCTGTTTTAATTATATTTTAGTTGCATACAACTCACAATCCACTTATATAATATCTGCTTATTACTAACCTTGGTATCGTCAGGCAGATTTCGTAGTAAAAGTAAATAAGTGACTAGTATCCGAAGCAATAAAGAAGCAAAAAAGAAAAAAAATGGGTTGAGACTGCGCGAAAGGGGAGAAAAAAAAAAACGAAAAACCTTTCGAGGTATAAAAATCTATATTTGTTACTATACTGAATAGGTGCTTGATCAAACTATTAATATCAATACATTCCTACTCAATAACTCAATTACAACGTCGTTCATTAAAATATACATGTTTTTTCTATTTATTTAAGAAATACATTTTTAGGAACTTTTTTTTGTTTAAATACAAAACAGTTTAATAGTTGATTTAAAAAATATCTATTAAGCGGTACAGAAGAAGCAACAATAATATTGAAATTTATAGAGGGAGGCCACTTTACTTGATCGCATATTTATGTCGCAAGCGGAAAAGCGTTTCAGGAGGTCGCCTCGTGACTCTAGTCATTAGATTGAGTTACAAATTTTAAATATATAACAGATTGAGAGCTGAACTTTACGATGGCTAAATGCTAAGACTGATTACCGAAATTATTTGCAAGCAATCCAATATTAAAATCCAAGAATTTAACACAGGCTCTTATGGGTCGGACGCTTATTGAACACTCCATACCATTTTTTTAAATATTTGGCGATTAGATAGCTTCGATAAGAAAGTTTCCACTTGTGCATTATTATTTCAAGGTTCTAACGAGATCAGTAACGAGATCAAAAAAGTACTTGAACCGAATTTTTCGCACAGAATTATTTAGTTAAATGTGACAAAATCGACGCAGACCGCAGAAAAAACCTCCCGCTCACAAACCCCCGTGACGCTTGGTAACATCGCACAACTGCTTAGAAAATGACAGAGAATATATAAATCAGACCGAGGTATATATCCCAAATATACATTATTTTCATTACGTACAAATGCAATGATTAGCGTGTACGGATGGTGCTCCAAGCCAACCCGGACGCTTTGTTACTATCACTCTTGTCACATGCGTTCGATGCTTTATCCTATTCATTCCCTTGTCTCCTCGCTTTGGCACCACAGTGCAGGTGGTGAACTAAGCTATCCAAAAAATGCTTGCGGTCGCTACGCACCAACATGAAGCTCTCGTCGCTAAAGCCCTGCGTCACTTTCATGAACGAAGCTCTACCTTGTCTCTCGACCACTGAATAGTTTTAGCGAACCGCTCGTTGAAGCTGTCCATGGTTTTATTACATGCTTTGTCAAAGGGTAACATTGACTGTTAACGTGAAACACAGTTTTATGTGAAGAATAGATAGAAAGCCTTTAAATTATCAAGCTGCCAATATGCTGTCCAAAAAGATCAAATCCGTGGTGACGTCATTTATGGACGGCCCCTAGCCTCGAAATTGTGGTTACACGGAATTATTGCCAATTCTCATCTATGGGAGATCAATCAATAAAATCAATCCTCTGTCACGATCCTACACTCATGATTTACTCTTAGGGGGCATCCATTAATCAAATGATGCGCCTTTATCAAATTTTTGACCCCCTTCCCCCCCGTTCGTGATCACCCGTGATATTTCGATGGACCCCTCCTCCTCTGGCTCGTTATCACGTGCTTTTTTCGTTATCGAACAGATGTAAAAAGAATAAAATATAAAATAAATACCTCATACAATTTATGCTGTTTTAATTATATTTTAGTTGCATACAATTCACAATCCGCTTATATAATATCTGCTTATTACTAACTTTGGTATCGTCAGGCAGATTTCGTAGTAAAAGTAAATAAGTGACTAGTATCCGAAGCAACTACTTGTTTGCCACTAGTCATCGGCTACCCACGGATTCTCGATACTCCTTTACGCGCTTACAAAAGCTTCATCTTGCAACGTATTACTTTCAACCTGCACGTCCTCCAACTCGTCTTCGTCGTTCTCTTCGTCACTAACCCGTTCAATGCTTTTTTTAATTTTTCTTGTACAGAGTTTTGTGGGTAGCAATGGCTTTTTTTGTACAAAAGTATTGTCCACATTCTTGGCATGTTCTACCCGCGAGGAATTGAGGATTTGACTGTAGACTCGGGCAAAACAATGCGCATTTCTTGGAACTGCGAAACTATTTCGAATCATAATAGAATCTACTCGGTAATATTAGAAAGTAATGTATCGAGAAATGTATGTGACTGACCCAAGACCCGTTCCCTCTCCCATGTGATCATTCATGATGATTTTCAGTACCCCCCCCCCCCCCCCCCCTCTTCCCTTCCAGATTCTCACGTGATTAATGGACGTCCCTTTCCGCTTAATTTGTTACCGCGCAGATAATTTTGTTTTAGACTACTTTCCCAAAATTATCCCGATACGTATACATTATTTTATTTTTTTTACGTAATTACAAACCAATGATAAACCTTGCAAATTGCTTCGGAATTATTTATTTTCTATTTTTACAAAACTTTCTCTAGCAGGAATTCGAATCAATAAATATACTTTCCTATAGAGCTAACTTTGTAAAAAGTAGAACATAAGAAGGAAACAATGTGCAAGATTCTACTTTGTATTTTTAAAAGGGGATTAGGGTTATCATGGGTGGTTCACCGCAAACTTGGTCCCGGTTCCGATTTCTAACCACGAAGACACTGTAGAAAATGTTCAGGAAATGAATATACATTTATTGGAAGTTTTTATGCATAAGCCGGTGTATTAAATTTAATATTCAATTATATCCTAATATTACAGTACTTTTATATTAAACATGACTTTTTTAATTGTGTTTAATATATCGTGTATTCATTTTACATCATCCTTATATACCTATTACATTTAATATATCTGCTTATGCATAAAAACTTTCGACACAAGTATATTAATTTTCATGATGAAAATTTGTACAGTGCAGAGCACGAATAAAATGGCTTCAACAACGCTTCATTTATTTTTATATTTTCGATCAAATCTCGCAACTTTCTACATAGCAGGAACTTCATAACCAAACGACTTATGTCGAGAAGATTGATGGCAAATCACTAACAAATTCAGGACAAATTTCTTATGAACATATGAAAGCCATAAATGAATAATAATAAGTCTTCGGTCATGGCAGTAGGTCCTTTAGTTGAAATTGTTGATTTTATTGCTTGACCAACAGTATTTATTTTTTTTACAGTGCTTTTCTAGCTTTTTTGTTTTTCTTTAACTAATAACAGGATTTTTTAAAGTCAGACTTCATCTTTTACACTATCAAAAAAATTGTGTTTCTCGGATGCAGCTCAGAATCAATATAAAAGCCAAGTCTATAAAGTGTTACATTGAAAAAAAAAAAAAAAGTTTGTCGCCATAACTTCTATTTCCTTTGAATTTTACTGCTTTATAACGTGTCACGACCTATAAAAATGTGATGTGATTTATATCACTGGATCTTGTTTCAAGCAAGGCTACATATTACGAAAAGAATTGACACCGTTCGAACGATGCGATCACGTGTCATAATAAAGTACAGTACTGAAAATGCCATATACCAAAGCTTCGGCGATTCTCGGCGTCTACTGGGAAAGCCACCCTCGATACTAAGCAACACCTTCTCGTTCTTCGCTAAACCAGTCCCTAGTGTCACGCGCTCTCGCCTGGAAATGTTTGGGAGAGCTCACTGCGCCCTGTGAAAGGCCTCGTGACTCTTCGCACTGATGATGCTCCAGGCTCTTTCGTCAGGGTGAGAGCTCCGGTGGAGAAGTGTACGGCGCACCGAGCCGGCAACCCACAAGGCCCGACAAATTGCTCGCGGAATTTCCTCTCGTTGGAAAGTCCTTCGAGCGACGTGTTCCAGTCACTCTTCCCTCTCTATGCCACTCTCTCTCTCTGAAGCTTTTTCACGCCCCAGCATCGATCTTCGCACGCCAGTCACGATGTGAATATGCAAAATATATAAAGAGGAATGTAAGAGGATGAAAAAAAAGAAAAAAAATGGGTTGAGACTGCGCGAAAGGGAAGAAAAAAAAAAGAAAAACCTTTCGAGGTATAAAAATCTATATTTGTTACTATACTGAATAGGTGCTTGATCAAACTATTAATATCAATACATTCCTACTCAATAACTCAATTACAACGTCGTTCATTAAAATATACATGTTTTTTCTATTTATTTAAGAAATACATTTTTAGAAACTTTTTTTTGTTTAAATACAAAACAGTTTAATAGTTGAATTAAAAAATATCTATTAAGCGGTACAGAAGAAGCAACAATAATATGGAAATTTATAGAGGGAGGCCAATTTACTTGATCGCATATTTATGTTGCAAGCGGAAAAGCGCTTAAGGAGGTCACCTCGTGGCTCTAGTTATTAGATTGAGTTACAAATTTTAAATATATAACAGATTGAGAGCTGAACTTTACGATGGCTAAATACTAAGACTGATTACCGGAATTATTTGCAAGCAATCCAATATTAAAATCCAAGAATTTAACACAGGCTCTTATGGGTCGGGCGCTTATCGAACACTTCATACCATTTTTTTAAATATTTGGCGATTAGATAGCTTCGATAAGAAAGTTTCCACTTGTGCATTATTATTTCAAGTTTCTAACGAGATCATAAAAAAGTACTTGAACCGAATTTTTCGCACAGAATTGTTTAGTTAAATGTGACAAAATCGAGGCAGACCGCAGATAAAACCTCCCGCTCACAAACCCCCGTGACGCTTGGCAACATCGCACAGCTGCTTAGAAAATGACATAGAATATATAAATGAGACCGCGGTATATATCCCAAATGTACATTATTTGCATTACGTACAAGTGCAATGATCAGCGTGTACGCTCTGCCAATTCATTCTGTAGCCGGCAAATTTTGAGGTTATAAAGATCACGCATAAACAGAAACTACTGTGTTGCCAAGTTGTGCAATCTCTCTCTCCTCGCTCCAAAACAGCTGTTCGGGTTTCATCGAAACTGAAGTAAATCAGCAACCATTTATCATATTGCTCAAATTAATTATATTACGCGTATACGCTGTACACGGAAAAAAAAGATTAGTTGCCATAACCAAGAAATGAGTTGACACAACCAATCGATTATTCTATTTCCCTAGCTACTCAAATGGTAATACCGACGATTCGAATGATAATACCGACGATTCGAATGGTAGTCCCAACGATTGGATTAGTTAACCTAACTAATCCAATCGAGAACTAATCGTGAATAGTTGAGGTTACTATTCGATATGGTTGATGCAACTAATTTTTTAGACATTGTGTACAACAAATCGAAAACATAGTTGCCACAACCAAACATTTCTTTCCTTGTAATGTGTGAGTGTATGACTAAATTGGTGAAATTTTTTTTGCAATCTTCGAATCATTTTTATTTAGTGGTTTTTATCTACTTATTTTTAAATCGTAATTTGACTTCGATGCCACGAGACGACCTCCTTAAATATTGACGATGAGCAGTAATGAAGTTGGAAAATGTTATGCGTATCGCGCAGTAGAGAAGCCAGTTTAGCAATTTCGCGAGTCGCCAAATCTATGAAGGGAGCCCCGACGTTTGTATATATAAGATTGCTGTTTGGAAGGATGGGGCGTAAGGAAAGCAATGTAAGACGTTGAAGCGAGTAATACCTTCAACCAGCCGGTACATAGGGTTACACATTATTTACTATACCCATCTATATACAGTGGTAGACACGACATATACGCTTCGTTTGGAGAGGGTAGCTCAGAGTTTCTCCTACATCCCTGGCATCGTGAATGTGCGAAAACGCCGGAAGGAGAGTGTGTCGGGATTCAAGGTGTCGCAACCTCTCGCGCTCTTAATCACGCTGCCAGAGAGAGCTCGAGGGGCGGTGAAGTTGAAGCTTGTAAACAACTTCCGAAGGACTATTTCGCCTTATAACCTCCGTTTCACTGCCCCTTGAATGAGGGGGAATAAACGCACGACTGACTCTGCTGCCTCGATCTTTCATCCTCACTCGTAATTTTCCCGACGAGATAGAGAGACCGTGAAGCATCGTGTCTTGCGGCGATACACTACTGTATTGGAAGTAGAGCTTGTGCACCGTCAAGCAAGATCACAAAGAGAATTGTTGAGAGAACAAAGTCATTTATAACTATTTGGTATTAATTATTTAAAGTAGTAGAACCCGAGTTAGTTGAAATATAGATCCTTCAAACACCTTTCGTTGAATATATAAATGGATAAAATATGCCACTTTTGAAGGTATATACACGGCCCGTGCAAAAACGGATGTATGAAAATAGTATTTTTTAAATATTGAAATAGTCTTAAATTATGTATGCCAAGACTGGTGCACTGGAATATGACATACCGAATAATATGCCGCTCTAATAAAGAAATTATTAAAAGAGTATTGAAAATAGTGTAAAGAGTTAAAAGTATGATCTATTGGCGTGAATAATCCTAAAGGGTATTAGACCGAATTATTATTTTTCGATGTCCAGGTGAACGTTTCCATAGTTTTCGGATCTACGTTGAAATTTCCATGATTTTCGGGGTTCAGGTCGATTTCTTCACCGACTTCGGCACCCAGGTCGCGATATCTCTATGGCTTTCGGTTCACTGTAAAAAAAAAATACTACAAATTTAATATACTTACGAATATGAAATTTATCCCAAGTAACTGAAAATTCATTCACCCTGGTAATTGAAAATTATAAAATATCTGTAATTTTCAATAACATGATTAAAAATGTCAGTACTCATATTCAAATAGTAAGAACGCGCCTTGTAAATTCAAGTGTCGGTATTTTTAAAATACAATATGAAGTTGAAGTTCACAAATCTTCTCAAGTACAGTCATAAATAAGTTACAATCCGGATACCTGAGCCGCTTTTAAAAGAGTATGTCAATGATAAGTATGCTTGAGAGAATAATAGTTGCACAAATTTTATGCTACTTAGACATCCAAAATTACTATTAATAGTCAATAATTTTAGATGACATAATATGTCTGAAAAAAAAATGCCCGAGTAATATTTATATATTTTTTTAATTGTTTTTAAGCCCATTGTAAATTTCCAACACATATGTGCTTGAATTTAAAAATACCGCTTTCTAACAAAAGATCTACAACGTACATTAATTTTATGTGCAATATTCAGGAATATTTGACGCATGTACATTAAATTTCAAGTACAGAGCTACTGCTATTTCAATGACATTGAAATTATTTTCATGTGTACTAATCTAGAATTTTCAATACATTGGTGCTTGAAATTTGAGAGACGGTTTATGAATAAAAACTTCCGGTACCGGTACCTTAATTTTCAAGCAGTTTTTTTTTACAGTGTTGATATCTTCATTACTTTTGGAGTCTCGATTTATAGCTCCATGGTTAATGGTGTCTAAGTCTATATCTCCATCGTTTTCAGTATCCAGGTCGAAATTTTCATGATTTTTGGTGCACATATCGATATCTCCACGGTTTCCGGTGATTAAATCGGTCTTAACATAAAAAAATAATGGCAAGGTATATCTAATAACCGAAAACTGTGAAAACATCGACCTAGTTAATTCCGACTGTGGAGCGATCGATTTCAAGAGCAAAAACTATGAAGATATCAATTTGGACATCGAAAACCATCGAGATATCGACCTCGACCCCGAAAACTATGGAAATTTGATCTGGACACTGAGAGCCATGGAGATATCGACCTGGACCCTAAATACCTAAATATTTCGTCTAATACTTTATACTAGTGTTCAGTCCAATAGATCATAGTTACTGTTTACACAATTTTCAATACTGTTTCAATACATTCTTGATTTCGGCGGGATATTATTCGGTATGCCTTATTCCAATACGCCAGACTTGGCATACATAATCCAAGACTCTTGTAATATTTTAAAAATACTGTTTTCATACATCCGTTTTTGCGCGGAGGGTCTAAGAACCTCGTTTCACTCTGTAGAATAGAACCTAATGCGACGGCCCTACATTGCATATAAGAAGACGATTCGAATGAGAGAAATATATAGGTGACATTAGCGCAATGGTTAGCGGTCTTACTTAGTACCTGAATAATTCGGGTTCGATTCCCGGTGATCACCATATATTTTCTCTCTTCGATACTTCGTCAGTCCATCCACAATGCCAATATCTACACTTCCCCAAACTGTCCGCCTGGTCATTACACTAATTGGAGGTCCAGACATACAAATTTTTGAACAAGGTATTCTCCGTTCATTCTAAGTGGGTAATATCAGCCATTTCCGGAGAATCTGCGGAGATTCATGACCCTCGAATTATCAGGTTTCGAAGAGGATCTAAATTTTAACTCGGGGTGTATATCGTGTGCGGCCGTTCGTAATTGATAATTTAATTGGTCGAACTATAGCTGCCTATCATCAGTACCACAGTTAATTACTTAAATAATCAAATTTCTTTTCTAACATGTATTTCTCAATCTTTAGGTTTTTCCTTAATCTAATCCATAAAGAATATTTTCATAAGGGAGAGTTATTTATTAAAAATATTCCAATTATTTAATGTTTTAATTGTCTGTTGCATGGTACAGATTCAATCGCGACAAGTTCAAAGCGTTTTTCCCGTGGCTCAAGGGTCGCGTTATAGCTGAACATTTTAAATATTTATAACGGAGAGAAGACAAAAAAAAGCTACACAACATCGACTTGTCGTCTCGCAGCCATGGTCTCGACGACCTCCACTCTCGTTAACACGATTTCACGTTTGTGTTACCGGTGCATGGTCGCGACAAAACGGTCGCACGGCCGCGCGCGAGTTAGCGTCTCTTTTTCTTCTTTCTCCCTCTGTTGCAAACCCAAGGGTACGTTAGACTGCTGCTAACGAGCGTGGTAATTCGTTGGCTGTGTGGTAAGAGCTCCTTTGTACGAATCGAGACTGTAGGGCTGTGAAAATTTGCTGGGCCCGCTTTTTTACAGCTCAGGCGGAACGAGGAGTCTCTCTCGACGGTCCAGCCGTGAAAAATGCATAAATTTTACTTCACCACACCAGCCGTTTGTTAAATAATAACCCTCGCTTGGGAATAAATCCACTAGTTTCTCGTTTTCCCGGTCTCTCCTGTGCGTAAAACATTTCGAGCGAAGGGAAACATGGCACGAAATGTTTCACCGCGACTGCACAGTTGCGACTGCCGAGCTGTTGGATTAAAACGTAAGTAAATACGACACTGCACTTGGACACATTCATCCCTCCCCTATCTGCTATATTTCATAAAGCTCAACCTGTTTGTCACAGGCAACTTAACGACTACTGATCTCTCTAACCAACACTGTCGGGTTTATGGACAACGTAGAAGCTACTGTAGTGGCTGTTTTTTACACGGAAATAAATCTTTGGTTGTGAGAACTACGTTTCCAATTTGCTGCACAAAAGGTCTCGAAAATTAGTTACCGCAAACATATCGACTAGTAACCTCAACTACACGGAACGAAAAGATTAGTTGCGATAACCAAAAAAATTAGTTGACACAACCAATCGATTATTGTATTTCCCTCACAACTCAAATGGTAGTGCCAAAGATTCGAATGGTTATACCGGCGATTCGAATGATAGTTTCAACGATTGAATTGGTTTACGCTTACTAATCACACAAAAAGTAATGATATGAATAGTTCAGGTTACTATTCGACATGATTAGGGGAACTAATTTGTGAGACGTTTACAGGAAATCGTAAACGTACCCGAGTTGAAAATTAGACCCTCTTCAAAACCTAAATGTAGCAGTCCCGCGGGGTAAACGGAGTTTCCTCCATTCCTGTGACACTCGTCAAAACCTCTGAAAATGGCAGATATTACCCGAATGGAGTAAACGAAATCTACTGTAGACTGAAATTCTTATGTTTAGACCTTCAATTAGGTTGTACAGAGTGAGATGAGGTTCTTAGACTCTTCTGTAAACCTCCAAAAGTAGCATACATCTTACCCATTTTAATTCAACGAAGGGTGTTGTAAGGCTTTGAGTTCTAACTCGGGTAGTTGTCACAACCAAGCATTTTTTTTCCGAGTATTCACATGATTAGGTCTTGCGAGATTAGTAATCGTAACCAATCCGATTGTTTTCGCTACCATTCGAATCGTTGCAACTATCATTTGAACTATAAGGAAAATTTATGGCAACTAATCTTTTCTTACCGTGTACGAATAAATACATGGTGTTGAGAATTTCATTTGTAATTAATTACATAAATGTCAATTGTATTTTCGTATTGCTTAAGAGAACGTACAACATAAATAACGGATTTTGGTGAATATATACAGTGTCGCGAAAGTCAGTCGTCTGTACCAAAGTTCTCATTCCTGCAGAGTGCGCGTCACATTCGACACTTATCCTTTGGGTGGAAAATCGAATTGGCCAAAGTGCGCGAGACTCTGATTAATCTCGTTAAAATCGCGATGGCTGCGAGAGTGCGCGGTCACGTCAACACAAATATATCCGAAGACGAGTTTGAGGGGTGGTAAGGGTGTGAGCGTATGGTAACGAATTCACTGAAGTATCGGAGAAACTTGACGCAAGACGAGTAAAACTTTTGCGATTTTGTTTGGTAACAACCTTGATGGAGAAAGAAGAAGTGAAGCGATAGGGATACTAAAAGGAAGACCAAAAAGTGTCGATATCGTCGGAATTTCTTAAGTTTCTATACATATACCACACCAGGCAAATATTTAATTCCTCGAAGACGTCTTTTAACTGTCCAATACACCTTTCATCATAATCCATTTGTAATTTGCTTCATCAGAACTCTGAAATTACAGGAAGAAGTCAATTCTATCGACAACAATTTGGAGCACGACTCGACAGAATTGCCCAGCATCAACTGGCTATAAAATCCCGCAAATTCACTCTCACTAAGTTGCTAATTCTATCGAGTCTTATTGACCCTGAACAAGTTCCTCTCACTCGCCTCTCCCGCACTCACACATTCCGCTTTTTTATCAATCGATATCTTCTCAATCTTCATTCGTTGATCTAATGTAGTACAATAACAATAATACCCACATAATAAAATCCTAGTATATATATATATATATATATATATATATATATATATATATATATATACTAGGATTTTAATGTGGTTCGCGCGCTGCGCGCGCTCGCAATCACCCTCCACCCAAGGGTGCCCCCCCAAGGTGACCCCCCAAAGGATGCCCCCACCCTTGGGGGCCCTATGTTTTTGGAAAAGGATAGAATAATTCGGGCTCTTGGCGGAAAGGGGTGGGGCTAGCCCTAGGGGCTGGGAATAGCCCCAAGCCTTTAGCCCCACCCCCTTCCGCCAAGCCCCGAGCCCAAATTATTCTAAGTCCCTCGATTCTTGACACGGCGACGGTGGCGAGATCTTTTTATAATATAGAGAGATATATATCTATAAATATTGAAGTGGTCTTACGCTTAGTCGGATTTAATTAAATAAATTCCAGGCAAAAAAACGGGATCGCCTTGCAATTCGTGGAGTAACTTTGTAATACGAGTTGAAGGCTACGATTATTGATAGAATCAATTATGGTTGCGAGGAGAGCCCGGAAAAAACATCGAAGGAGGTGGCCGGGAAGGAGATCAGCTTTGTGCCTACTCGAGATGAGACGGGGAAGCGAGTCAGAGAGCGGAATGGCTTGTTGAGCTGCTTTGTAGCGCGACATCCGATAATAGCAATTTATCTCACGAGACTCTTCTCACTGGATCTTCTGCCTACCATCTCCGTCTGCAGTCTTGTCTATAGCACATTATTGTCATCACTTTTTCCGCATTTCCTGCCTGCTTCGTTTATATCTTCGAGTTTCATTCTCGACTAGAAATTCAGTTATGGGGAATATCAGGGCCGGACCTGGTAACCGGATTCTAAATCCAAGGCCCCTGTCTGACTACCTTATACGGCCCTGATTGGAATTGTAACGTTTTGGCACATCAGGGCCAGTTCAAGTTTACCACATAAGGACCTGATAAAAATAACCATTTAAGGGCCTGATAAATATAATCATAGATATATAAATACATATACTTATCTTTATATTAAATTAAAAAATTAATTATTAATTTCCGCGCATTATGCCGCAATATGAACAATAATATTCTATTAATATTACAAAAAAAAAAAAACAAGTCGTCTTCAGATACGGTTTTTCGTTACATCATTCGGGAAGTGATGCACGCGGGATTTGAACCTAAGACCTACGGGACCTACCTATTTACCTAACTACCTAACCGAGCACGCTAACCACTAGACCAAACCGACTATGTGGATATCTCGTACAGTATTTCCATAATAGTTCAATTTACTATTTATTTAAATAATAGTTCAGTTTTTAACGTAACTAATTAGGAATTTGAACTTAAAGTTTGTAAATTCAAAATGACGGGTTTAAAATTAAAAACATATTGAATGCGACATTTTGATTTTATAAATGATATTCTTAATTCCGCCAATATTTCGATCAGGTCTACCTTATCTATGCCAGGTCTGAACCTGAATATGGAATACCTTGTCAGGTCTACCTTAATTTTTCCCGATCTGGCCCTGAATAAGATACACCTTATTAGGTCTACCTTAATATTTCCCGATCTGGCCCTGAATAAGATACACCTTATCAGGTCAACCTTCCCTTTGCCAGATCCGGTCCTATTAAGGTACATCTTATCAGGTCTACCTTATCTATGCCAGATCTGGACCTGAATAGGGTGACCTTATCAGGTCAACCTTCCCTATGCCAGGTCCGGTCCTAATAAGGTGCACCTTATCAAGGCAACCTTTCCAATGCCAGATCCGGTTCTAATAAGGTACACCTTATCAGGTCAAACTTATCCATGCCAGATCAGGCCCAAATGTGACGGCAGGGCTGCCCTACCAGATTTCTAGTCGGGTTTGTCTCGACACTCTTTGCTATCTATATCCATCACAACCTCGTTTTACTTTACATCAGCCGCATTCTCTCCATCATTTCACAAGACTCGAAATTAAACGTATTTCTGATGTCCCCATTGTTTTTTTTCTAGAGATACTGAAAATATCCTGGTGATAGACTTGATAATTATTCCGAATGGCGAGAGACGAGTCTGGAAGACGGAAACGA
The DNA here is from genome assembly GCA_963970395.1 of Ephialtes manifestator. Taxonomy (NCBI): domain Eukaryota; kingdom Metazoa; phylum Arthropoda; class Insecta; order Hymenoptera; family Ichneumonidae; genus Ephialtes; species Ephialtes manifestator. The sequence goes on from OZ019980.1 coordinate 2,828,549, forward strand.
AAATAATAAAGACTCAGGTGGTAGGAATGATTGCATTCGTCGAATATTTTAGCGTGTTAATTTTGAGTAACCGTCCTTCGCCGAAGCACCTATTCCTAATTTGAGTAACTAATGTTTACACGGAGAGAAATTTCTGTGCTTGTGAAAACATAAAACGAGGACAACAATAATCGTTACGTTAGGCTTACAACAAAATTGCTTAGCCGAACAAAAGATTTGTCAACATAGCAAAACTGATTTGTCAGCCGACCAAAAGATTTGCCAGCCTAAGGTAACGATTTTTGTTGTCCTCGTTTTAAGTTGTTACAATACAGAAATTCCTCTGCGCACTGAGAGAAAACTTGAAATCCTGACAACCTCGCGCGGTGGTTGGTAAATATTACTTTGGCTCAAAGAAATAGAGGTTGATACAAACACCCATTCGTCTAGGCAATACAATGCATTTCTTTGAGAGAACTACTTCATGTAATTGAGCGTCAACATAACAATTTTTTGGCTGAACATGGATGTTGTTGAGTGAATGGCAGTGCGGTGCATGTTTTTCGGTACTTAAAACGCGTGTAACGAGTGGTTGAGCTAGTCACTCGTGTCATTCCAATCAGGGAAATGATTTCTATGCAGCAACTCTATTGAAATGGTCGCGAGAATTGTTTCATGCTGTTAAAAGAATCTCGGTGTAACTAACTTCTACGAAATATTAGGTTGACTCAACCTCACGTCCGCTGACCTTTAGAGTCATCCCGATGGTCACCTATCCAACTACTGACCGCCAGAGACAGCCAAGTAGTCACCCATCCTAGTACTGATCCTCAGGTCAGTCAGACGGTAATCCACCCAAATATAACGAACTAATTCGCGCAAACAATGAAACAAGCAACTTCGTCGGATATGTTTATAGATGGCAACAACGATACAATATAAGGTAAATGTCCCAGTAATCGACCAGTCTATGGTAAAAGAGCGATAAATAAGACTGTGAGTGCTTTTCGACGCTTAAATAAATTAACAACACTTCCTCCGATTTATGTACAATATTATATGAAAATTTGAGGCTTGTAAAATCACATCAGTGATAATAAAAAAATCGGATTCATTCTTCTATTTTCTGACCACCCTCACAACCTATTTTATCGTTGTGCACAATTCTTAGTATGTATACAAAATTTCTCCGAAAAATATTCGTATTAAATGGTCGCTCAAATGATTTGAACAGATGAAAAATTATTATTATTATTATTTATTTCGTTTTCATCCTGCACTAAATACATATTTGTACAAGTGTAAATAATACCATAGAAAGTAGGTCATCCGAAATTAACACATGGATAGATAATCACATCTGAATGTAATATTTATTTATATTGAAAATAAAACCAAAGTTGCATTTTTATTAATAATAACGATTTTTAAACTATTATATATGTACCTTTTATCAGGAATAATTATTAAGTCAATATTCTTATCGAAAGTGTATTTTCAAAGTGATTCATAAGACGATAAATTCTTAAGATGACAAATGTAAAATTATTTTTGTTATTCTTCTGAACAAATATTTATTGTTACTTCAAAAATATGTATAAATTCTATAGAAACATATTTTTAACATGGGTAAAAAAAACCAAACTTATATTTAATCTGTGTGAGAGTTGTTATGGTTTGGTAACAAATTTAGTGAAAAATTAAAAATAAGATGTGAGAGTGGTAAATAAAATAGAAATAAAAATCCAATTTTCGAGTTGGTTGAATGAACTCTAAATATTTTTTGCAAGGCTCAATTCTTCGTCAAGTTGATTGTCTCTCATCATAAAGAACAATATTTTCAAGTGAGACGAAAAAATTAAAAAATAGAGCACAAAATAGTGCCACAGTACTGATGCTGTGTAAAGAAGAAAAGAGGAGCTGGAGCTCACCACTAGACGTTCTTTCTCGAGTTACTTTTTCAACATCTTGTAGTGTACTGCCCTATATATGTACTACTAGTATAGCCTTCGTCACTGGTCCGTTGGATAAAGAGTTGGGCTCTCGAAACGTCGAGAGTCAGCCGTTCTCAGAAAAGTAGCATCCCTTCGGAGCTTCCAAGCGACTCGAAACTCTGTGGTGGCTGTGTGCTAGATTTTACAATGGTATTAGGCTATCCCAGAGATAAGAACCTGAAAGGATCGCCATTCTTTCTGATCAGATCGATTACGTCGATACCCTTCATTATTAAATAGTCTTTTAATAAAAATGTATGAGACAGGAAAGCAAATCCACAATCTTTGACTGGCGAGACCAGGAAATCAGTAAATAAATAACACTACCATTCGAGAAAAAAAACGGATAAATCTCTGGGTGGATAAAAAAATAAATACATTTGTTACCTGATAAATCATTGAAAATAGGATCTCCATGTCTCTCAGTTTAAACGTCGCGATGGTATTGACTACCGCACAGACTCCAACATAAAGAAATCGCCATTCTTACTGCACGGAGTTTCTGTTGTTAATTACTATAACTTGCGTACCACGGTGACACAAGGGCTTTATCAAAGTTGTTCCTATACACGTAGAAGCTTTCACAATGTGTATTGTAATCTTTCCGATTTTCCTTTAGTACCATGCTCATTATTCCTATATTAATGCTTTCAACCGAAATTTTACTTATACGTATACGTATGACAGTATTCCCTTTTTATATAGGAACAATTAGTAAAATTTTCGTACTATTTTCAATATGATACTGGAATTAATTAAGGTAAACGCCCCTGTACCCAACCATGTACCAGTCTCCAACCACTGACACAAATATTGACTAAAATTAAGAAATTATGAATATGAAATAAATAAATAACTAGTGCTACCATTTTTACAATTCTTTATGTCTGCATAGGCCAATAATAAAGATAGTCATTAATTTTTTTGTTGACTTTTTTTAAAGATATTGTGCACTGCAGACGCCGCTCAGAGGATTGGCGCATATCTTTTAACCAGTTCGTTAAGAATTGGCGTAACGTTGTTAAGCTTATGACGCTGTTATTTTCACGATTTCCACAATAATTCGTGGCTTGTGGTATTCGCGAATAAATAGACTTTATAAATCTTCCATTAAAATTTGCGAAAAACCACTGCTAAGTCGTCAATTTCCATGGTTGGCTATTGGGGAGCATCCGCAGTATGCTGTACCAATATCCAACCGCGGCCTATTCCCGGCCAACACAAACTCAGCGAACATAACCTGGCAAGTTGATGCCAGTTGCACGTCACGGTGAGCCTTTTTATTAGTTATTATTTATCATAAATTATCCCAAACGTTGCGTGTAATTTAAGAAATAAAATGAAGTTTCAACGAATCGCATAGCCTCGTATCGGCGGGTGGTTGCATATAGGGGCATGCTTGGTTGGGTATTTAGACATTATCTGAAATCGGTGGTCGGGTACTAGTCCATCGACTTTCTCAATTGTTTCCTAACTTTAACAAAAAACTATACCCCTGACATGAATTAATGGATGCTTTTTGAAAAGTAGAAAAGCTAAGCTTTGCATTAGTTATGGTTACAATTACAGAAAGGTCATTTTAGTATAAGAAATATAACTTTACAGTTTCCTGTTCTCTAAGATGGCCGGCTATTGGGGCGTTTACCTTATGGAAGGATTTTCTATGCGTTCCCTTAAATGTATTTTAGGGAAGGAAGGGGAAATGTATTGAATACGCTTTGCAAGTTAGTGTATAAAAAATGTGAACATTTTTAAAGACGCCATCATATTTTGCAATATAATTTTGTTTCTTGGACTGTTGTGTTGAAACTGCAACACGCTAGTCAAAGTAGGTCGATAAGTCAGAGTTGTAACTCATCATATGACAACTCGACCAAAAATACAAATATTGGGCAGCTTTACTGTCATGTCTTCGATGTCCCACAAAAGACATTTTTGGGCGAAAAGACTGCTCTTTATATGCACCGCCGTAGATCTGTTCGTTTACGAGAAAAGTCGTGGTTATTCGCCATCTAGCGGCTGAAAACTCACGAAATGTTCTCTGGGTTTGTTTACCATATAAATAAGACATGTCAATGTTTCTTATGGTGTATAGTAATTACAACATTTCTTATACACTCTAGACGCACAGTTCTACTTATTTGTGCTGTCGCTAGATGGCGAATTCGTGTACCGATTCTCGTAAACGGAAGTGACTGCGGAGGCGCATATAAGCGGGGAGATTTCATGCCGATTCGTCCTGTGGCATTATACCGCAGGACAATATATCGATTTTTTGTCGCTCTCTTCGGGTCGTTAAAAAATAGTAACGACCCAGCACTTTTGAAGAAAAGAAAGACTTTTAAAAAACCTCAAACAACAAACGTATGCTGTTAGGAAAATTTTATATACGTAGTGGATGAATAAATTCGCGTCGTCATCATTAACCATATTCTTATTAGCGAATCTAAAAAATCTCCACATGCTGATAATCCCAAAGCAGAACAGGAAATTAATACTAATCGACGGTAATAAGTCCCATGTAAATGAAGATTACTCCAATGTTTTCAGCTTTCAAAAAGATACAGATACAACGGATTACTATACTGTTATGTGGAATAAGTCATTGTTGTAATCCAGCAAATTTGCGACGATTACTATACATATCGTAAGCTGTAAGTTGTTTTTATGAGCTTTTACAATAGAGCCCATCTGTCACCAGCGTACAATATTTTCTGCGAGTGGCAGCTATATTCGCGAATCCATTTCTCTCCGTGTGCTTACGCCGTTTCCGTCGATACCTTTTAATATTAAATAGTTTCTTGATGAAAATAAATCCGATAGACAAACAAATCCTTTGACTGCTTCAAGACTGGGATACAATTAAGCGAATAACTAAATTCATAATATTACCACATGATAAAAAAGATAACACATTGTTGTCCGCAATCGGTCAAACTGTTTGCCTCCTGGCTTACAGTTTTTTTTCTTCCTGTAAAATAAAACCCCGTGCTAAACTGAAATAAAATTTTCCTAATAGCCCGGGCCCCTCGAGTTGGCGATCCGCGCCTGATCTCGCGAAAGCTCCCGTAGTTCCCGCTCGGCCGACAGATGGCCACGACGATGCGGTTTCTCCCTCAAGAGAAAGGAGTCCCGGCCGTGCATATAAGCAGTGAAGATTCAGAGCTTTTTATCCGAAACTTCCTGCCCGTTTCTTCCAGTAGAGACGACCGCAGGAGGAAAGGATCCGAGAATAGTACTGCCTACGTACGATTTCTTATTTTTGTCCTATTTATTACTCATAAGTAAATATATTAACCCGAGGTTGCTCTTTAAGTAATTTCTTTTCTTACAGAATTCACCTGACTGTCCATAAGTCGGGACTTCCCTTTAAATTGTGTTTTTTCCAAAGAGTATAAAAAATAGATATAAAAAAATAACTTAAATAAAAATATTCTTTTAACGTAAATTGCCCTCCCTATCAAATTTACTGCCCATAAGTGAATTTTTCCTCTAATAAGTGACTGCTGACTTCAAGTAGTCACCCTTTCCTTTTCCTCAGGAACTCGCCATCTCTAAAACTCAGCTTATGTTTCCCTTTTTATTTATTAACTTTTATTAATATGTTTTAATTGTTCGTTTCTCCATTACGGAAACACTTGTAAAAATAAACGAAAGCGAGGGAGAACATTCTCCTCGTTAAAACCTACAACGCCTTGTCATCATTTACGACAACATTAATCTATGGATAAATAAATGAATTTGTTACGTGATGAATCAATGAAAATCGCGTGAACTAAATTGTCTTCCGTGTTCGTATCTCCTTATGTATATGTTTATCATTAACGCACTTCTTCGTTCCGAAGGAAAGTCAGGTACGTGAGATATTATTTACTGTGTAATAGTAAAGGTAATTTCAGCACACGAGATGCGAATCACCAGCGTATACCCTGAAACTTATGTCGGTACTAAAATAGCGGACGTGATATTATTAAAAATAGAAGGTTGATTGATCGTTGAAAAGGGTGTGAAGTAAAGGTCGAAGGGTTCTGAAAATAATAACAAGACGTGAGGTGTGAGGACCGGGTGAGAAAGAGAGTGCGGCCTCGATTTATGCAGCCACCGAGGGTTTTCGATGAGGGAAGAAACGCGCGGTGGTGGATGAAAAGCCGCTATTGTTTCTCCACGCGAAGCCCTCGTTTCGGGATTAATGAATTGCATTATCGGAATTTCTAGCATATAAATAAGGTTACGCCATTACCCAGCGAGTTCGTGTTCGATGTACAGTGAAAATTGCTTGTATTATAAACGACATTGCGTCGTTCGTTGGAACGTTGAATTTCACACTAACAAAGTCATCTCCTTCTCTGGCGTTTCTCCATCATGCAACGAATACTTACTAGAAAACATTTATCGAGCATAAATTACTATAATATATACACGGAAAAAACGGTTTCGTTGGGCCAACAAATCATTTGTTAGTTGAGTAAAGATTTCTTGTCACAACCATCAGGTTAGTCGGTGTAAGGACGTAGTATTAGTGGTATTTATAATTCAGAGTTAGTTAGGCTTGAATAGATCACATAACGAATTTTATTCGTATTCCAACTAATGTAAGTGGCGTGCATGTAGCACAACCAATGATGGTGCAGTGTTCGAGCAGTGTTACAGAGCCAACAAAGTGAAAATAGTTGATCCAACCAAGTAATCGTCTTTCCCTCAGAGTACTAAGACACTGGGTTGGATCCACCTTTTTTTTCGTTACCTTAACCAAGTCTTTTTTTCTGTGTAATGATCTTCAGTTTATAAAAAAGACTTTTGAATAAAAAAAAAGAAGAAACATCATTTCAAACCAGGTATCTGTAAAATGATGCTTTCTTCATTCCTTTGGCGTTCTCTCCATAAACTTCGTGGGCTATGTCACATAGAGAAATTCCAAAGCCATCGCAAGCAAATTCCCCTCTTTTTACTCCGGACAAGGCACACACAACGGTTTTCGCATAGCTCTGACGGTAGAGGGACTTCTCGCTTTCCGCAACCACGTCCGTTTTCCTGCCTCACCGCCATAGAGATGCCCCAAGTATCGCAAAGTTTCGCCAGCGAATATATCCTCCTACGCGAATTTTATTGACGTTAGAAGTCAAGCTGTGCATCCCTCAACGATACCTCTGCGTACGGTCTACATTGTCCTCGAGAGTTTTTTCTTTTTGAGCTAACCCGCTGTTCTATCACGATTGCTGTCTCGCCAATGTCCCGGCCTTCCTTGTACCTATGTATACAGATAAATCGATATGTCACATGTAATCGAGTCGAAATTCTCTGCTAGTGTTCTCGTTCACGATTCGCTGCCATCGACAAGAGCACCCGTTGTAAACGGTGCAAGTCCGTTTTATGTACTCATATATGTATACTAAACATGTACAGGCTATTATTCGTCAGAGTTGAGGTTGACTTTTCAGTTTTCCTCTTAGGGTCCAATTTGTAGACTATAACTCAAGAGCACGGAGAGAAATTTCTGTGTCGTGACAACATAAAACGGTGACAACAAAAATCGTTTTGTTAGGCTAACAACAAGATTGGTCATTGGTCGAAATGGGTATATGAATTCCATATTAATATACTTTTATTGTAAATATTTAGAACAGTATGAGATTTCTCCAACACAAGTATTTAAAAATTACAGTACGTGAGTATTGTAATCTTCATTTTAATATACAAATATTGTATTTGACAATGACGAATGCATCTGAAAATTAATACACGGTATATGAATCCAAGCTTTATATACGATATATTGATTTTCTAAAAAAAATGTTTTACACTGTTAAAAATACAAGTGAATTTAATACACCAAACGACATGAGATTTACGAAACGGGTATATGAATTCCATATTAATATACTTTAAGAGCATAGCTGGTATTACCGGTGTACAATAAATGAATGACAGATGTTTCCTGTATAATATCGCTTATTATTGTAATACTATCGATTCGCATGGATATATGTACATAAATCTTTTAACACTCCACACTGTTCCGTTTATTTTTATTCTGTTTTCGTCTTGAGTTTTGTATATATTTTAGATCCGCAAGATAGTTCCACTATTTAAAAAACCCCATTATTGGGCGATTTGTTTGAGATTATCAGACCTTTATATGTCAATTTGTTTAGCTAAAAAATAAAACAGTAATACTTCATTTTTTAAGTTTTCACGACCATGTATGGTACCAGCATGAACTTCCAATAATTACAGTAGCGTTATGCGCCTTGTGTATATTAGAACTTCTCATTTTTTGCGATGAACCAGATTAGGAGGCTGTTAGCGGCCGGATTAGCAGCGTGATAACGCCCGGATTAGTAGTCTGATCACGGCCCGATCAGAAATGGGGCTACATGCCATGTCAGGACCGAATAGAGCCGCATTATCCGGGCCCGATTACTAATTAAGGAAAACCCGATGAGGCCCGGACCTCAGCCAAAACAAATTTCTGCTCGGGAAAATGTGTGGTTCGGGTGACGGAAAATATCCCATATGTCTGCACAGGGCACGCAATTTACATTTCACACACGTATACCTGTATGTATATAGCTAACATAAAATATATAAATCGTCGTCTATATAAAACGATAGCACATAAATAAATACCAATACACAAACCCTCGTGTACAGCTATACCGTGTTCAGTACGTGAGATGTATGCGTTTGGGTGCGATATCACGTATGCAAGGTACGTAAGAGACCCGTCCGTCGCTTCTGGGCTCTGATGTGCAGAGCGAAGTAGTGAGAGAGCAAGATCGTTGTACAGAAGTTGCAACGGACGGAGAAAGATGTATGAAAACCGAGGTAATCTCGTCGCGGCGTTCACGTCAGCTGAGACCGAAGAGCAGAAGAGCGGAAAGCGTAGACCCGTGTGCCTCGCTACCTGTTTGCCTAGCTGGCCCAGAGGAGATTTTGAAATACCGTGAGGGATGATTAAACGTTTTTTGCGGATCAGCTGTCAATCACGCGAGCAGCGGGATTACGGACGCATCAAAACTCTTGGAGAACGGAGCACAAGGCACCTCTGATATGCAGCTTGATGCTAAAAGCAAATGCTACAACGCCAACAGCGTCTCGACGCCGCGCTATAAGCAGATAACTCGGTATACCGATCGTGGTATAATCGTTCACAGCGAGAAAACTGTTTGTATATATTTAGCAAAGACGCGCGAGCGCGATACGTCCGGTATCAACGCAGCGAGAGACTCTGTCAGATAAAAGAGCAAAGTGCTAGCGCGTTATACTATTTCCAGTAATTAAGACGTCCCGTGGCGCAGAAGCCGAGCGATAGCGATTCCTCTTTTGCACTGCTGGTGGCTGATTCTGCCCCTATCTCGAGAGCTCGTTCTCTCCTGTCTGTGTGTTTCAATATTAATTGCATCGCAAGTCGAGAGCTGCCGCTGTACGCAACCGACTAGTCTCTCCGAGAAAACGAGGGAATAAAAAGAAGGAAGAGGAGAAAGGGAGATGAGGAGAGAAAATGGGGAGAAACCCGATATAGCTGCTGTCCGGCATTATTATCGCCCCAGGGAGAACAACGAACGAGCGTTGTCCGAGAAATCGCTCGAATTCGCGGCACGGGGAAACCTAGGATCGCTGCTTCCCGCCCCGAGAGAGAAAGAGGGCATCTCTTTGTTCGAGATCTTGACCTTTCGCACGAGATCGCGAGAGCAACAACGCCGCGGTCGAGCTCAAGGAACGGATAACGGAGTCGAAGATATATACTATGTCCACGAAGCTTCGTTCTGCTCGCCTCCGAGTGTCGTGCATGCCAGATTTTTATATTTTAACATTCTTACGGTCAATCGCTTGCAATTAAGAGCTGTAATGGTTTACGACGTACTCGTTCCAGTCGTTTTTTTTTCCTCCTTTTTCTTTCTTTTTTTCCGTTGGTTGGCATTATATCGCTAATTAATGCGAGACATCGTTTTCGTTAATTTGTCACAGAAAATAATTAATTGTCAAAAAACTAACTAACTCAAAAGGTCATTGCATTCAGAACAAATGGCAAACAGTTCTTTTATGAGTTACAACGAAAATTCACAGAAGATACTGACGCCGTACTTAACTTAATAATTAGATTTACTCGTGCATTTATTATTAATTATTTGGTGAATATTAATTCATAGTTTCTTCATAAGTTTCCAAAAACTGTACTTTTTTTATAACGGTATTGGAATTCTTATAATTATACACTATATACAATTTGTACAATTGAACTATGGAGTGAGTCAGTTTTAACGTGGGCAATGATATTATTATTCACATTGCCAATAAATTGAGCTAATAAACTTTAGCCTTAACTTCTTATCATTTGCTATTTATTTCGGCTTAGTTTGATTGTAATACGAAAATAGTCACCTGGACTAATAAAATATAATTATCACTGAATAGTTATCAGGACCATCTCAATTTCTCTCAGTGCAGTTATCTGTGCGCAAATGCAACGAAAAACTTTCCTTAACTTTACAATTATATTTCATTATTGCTAAGTTGAGCCAACTAATTTTTTAGACATCGTGTACAGCAAATCGAAAACGTAGTTGCGTATAACGTAATTACACAATGTCTAAAAAATTAGTTGCCTCAACCATATCGAATAGTAACCTCAACTATTCACGATTAGTTCTCGCGAGATTAGTTAGGTTAACTAATCCAATCGTTGGGACTATCACTCGAATAGTTGGGACTACCATTCGAATCGTCGGTATTATCATTCGAATCGTCGGTATTACCATTCGAATCGTTGGTATTACCGTTTGAGTTGTATGGGAAATAGAATAATCGATTGGTTGTGTCAACTCATTTCTTGGTTATCCCAACTAATCTTTTTTTTCCGTGTACATCGTGTTTTATCGTGTTTAATCTGTTTTAATAAAATAAGTGTTTTTGTGAAACAAAGTTAAAAAAAAAGAAAATGATTTATTTAAACCACCCGGTTACACCCTCCGATACTTGAGGCGGCACATTACGCTCTTAAACGGAGAAAATATGTTTTTCTGCTACTTCCCTACGGAAAACACAATCCGGGACGTAACATTAGTTTGATTGTAATACGAAAATAAGCGATGTTTTTAGTATAACAAAAGATTAAAGGTTAAAACATGGAAAGGTACATGAACCTTCATTTATTTGTGCATAAATGCAGGCAATGTATGTGGCAGTACATATATTTGTATAGCTTCTTACGCGACCTATATAGTGCATGAGCGGTGGAAAAGCTCCAAGTACTCGGTCTGTCGCGAGGCCTAGGTACGCTTGGACGAGAAGGGAGAGCTCACACGCTCTTTGCGCCCGAAGAGCTGCTACTTCGCTGAGAAACTGTGCACCCTGGAGACTCTGAACTCTCCGAGAGTCTCCGGTGGCACGCGGTTCTCTCTGTACTGCATTCCATTCCAGCAAGCAACCACCACGTCACGCTCCTTCCTCCCTCGACCCATATTTTCCCGCGGTCCCTTGCGCACCGCTACGAAAGATCTCCTTCGTACTCTGACCGCTCGTGCACCTCGATTCAGCTCTTTTTTCCAACCTCCACTGTCTCCGCCCGTACTTCGCTATGCAAACATATACATGTATGGGTATATATATATATATATATATTACATGTATATATATCTCCCATGTATTCCATGATACTCCGAATCCCCGCGGGTCAATGATTTTTTACGACACTCACACCCTATTCCCTTGATCGCGATAGAGAAACTGGTATTTTTTATGATATTTATGAGGCCACGACGGAGGAACCTAGAGAGAAAGGGTTAAAAGAGAGCGGCAAGTGGAAGCGAATTCACCCGGAGGGCAAATCCGTAAAGTCAGAAAAGAATAATAGAGAGGGAGGCAGCTGCCACCATAGTTTTACTAGCCATTTTCTTATCTTTGAACTATCTCTATTTGTTTATTTATTCCATAAATAATATGTATATTATTTATTTTTATCAAATTTCTTGCCACAGAAGATAATGTATAAATATTTTAGTAAATTTAAAGATTTAAAAAAAATCCTTTTAAAACATGCCATGAAATTTGAAATAGCGAAAAATGTAATAAGCCATTATTTTTTTAATTATTCAGTATATCCTTTTACGGTTTGAAACATTATACGCACACCGAGAAAAAAATTGGTAAGACCAACCGAATGTGCGGTTGCCGGTGGCGAAATAAACATTTGGTTAATTGGACATGTATATTTGGTTGAACGAACCAACGCATAGTTGAATCAACTTTCCTTAATTCACAATAACTATTATTTCGTTCACGGAACAAAATATTTCTTTCGCCACCCGCAACCGCTCATTTCATTGGTTTTGCTTCCTCATAGAGGAAGCTTTGTTTTCGTGAAATTTTTTTTTTTTTCGAGATTTTCATGTCAGGACACTCAGAATGGTCTAAAACATCGAGAAAAGTGGTTTAGAAAAAATGTCTGTATGTGTGTGTGTGTGCGTATGTGCACAATTTTTTGTTAACACGATAGCTGTCGCAATTTTTAAGATATCGGGCCCAAATTTGAACCACGAGTAAACTGTCATTAAACAAGGTATGGGATTGAATTTCGAGTTAATCCATCAAGATGTTCAAAATTTATGGCATTTTGAATTTTTTGGAGAATGTCAGCTCGGGCTATAACTTCCACAATTTTTATGATATCCGGCTCAAACTTGAACCAAAAGTGGACTGTCATCAAATAGTGTTTGGGATTAAATTTCGTGTCAATCCGTTAAGGAGTTCACAATTTACGGCATTTTTAAATTTTTTGACATTTTTTGTTCGTGCTCTAACTTTCGCAATTTTTAAGATATCGGGCTCAAATTTAGTCCACAAGTGGACTATTATTAAATAAAATTTGGGAGTGAATTTGACGTCAATCCGTTAAAGGGTTTAAAATTTATGGCATTTTGAGTATGGGTAAACTAAGCATCAGTTTGAATCTGGCGAGAACCTGTCAAGGGGTTCAAAACTAATGCCATTAAATTTTTTTTTTAAACAAGGCTGCAAAGTAGAACTTTGCAAATTGCTTCCTCATTATTATTGGACTTTTACAACGCTTCCTCTATGAGGAATCCAAAACAGATTAACATGCTTCCTCATACACTCAAAAAAAAGCTTGGTTAGAATTACCAAAAAATTGGTTAAGAATGTTATCAAGAAAACTTGGTGGGCACAACCAAGTTATTGACTAACATAACCAAGTTATTATCTAACATAACCAAGGATTTGGTAAGACAACCAAGTATTTAGTACGCCTAATCAATAACTTGGTTGCGCCTACCAAATTTTTCTTGGTAAAATTTTTAACCAATATCTTAGTAAGCCCAACCAAGCGTTTTTCTCCGTGTAGAGGTAGATTTGTAAAAATCCAACAATAATGAGGAAGCAATTTGCAAAGTTCTACTTTTTTTCTCAGTGATTCTTTTCCGCTTTTAATAAAATGTTCATGCATTTTCGTATAAGTAAGGACACCTTCAAAAAATGATGAATATCAAATTATCGCGCGGCGTAATTGTATTAAATTTCATGGATGCAAACTTTCCTTTATATCTCCCGACATATTTGTCCGAAAACAAAAATGGCGTATCAGTTGAAACTGCCAACAGCCAAAATATCTGCAACTATACTGACTTATTTTCGTTCAAACTCTCAACGAAATAATTTTCAATCCCAGTGGAGGATATCCAAGTTTTACCAATAACATATGTCTGGATTATTTGTGGCTCACGAATGATGCCACGCAAGCAAAACCGTGCGAGCGAAGGTCGTCGATCGTATATTCAATTACAATGGACCGATCCGGTGAGATAGTATTATGATTCCACAACTGCCTTGGTTGGCGGTTCTATATTATTATCTCATTTCCTGGATGAGTCATCGAAAGATGGGAGAGACTGGAGAACTGGCGAACCGTTAGTAATTTGTTCTATTGCGCCCTACTGCATTTCTCGCTGTAAAAGTCCTTCCAAAACCCAATAGAAAATATATAATTCTATTTTTTTAAATCTCTCTTCTCACTGAAGTAAACGTACACCCAGATTTTTTTTTTATAACGGGACTAGAATCTACGCATCGGAAATAAATTTTCTTATTTGATTGCCGACTTCGATTCACCTCAAATAATTTTTTTTATTTCTAAATAATATACTTATTGAGTAGTAAATATATTCAAACCTCAAAAATAGATATTTGATTGTAATATATCTTGATTAGTTCGTAGAAAAATATGTTATAGTGAAATGTACATTTCTTCGTGTTGTAGAAAATATATTTACGTCAAATACATTTTTGTTTTCATTCAACAAACATATAGGGGGAGGTGGGGCAAAGTGAAACGTATACGCAAAAAATGGCAGTATGACGAAACTCAAAGTGTTTTTTACTGCTTTTCACTCAAAAACTCGATTCCAATAATTGATTTTGAGCGTCGGCAAAAAAAAATTTGGTGGGACAAAGTGCACGGAGAAAAATAATTACTTGCCACAACAAAAATATCGGTTGATACAACCAACCCATTTTCCTAATTCCCCTATAACTCAGCTTGGTTATGACAAACATCAGTATTGGTTGCACGAACCAAGTTTTGTTGGTAAAATCCCTGTCAGTTGCAGTAGCCATCTATGATTGTCACTTTACCTAATGGATTGGTTGATACAATTGTTCGAGTAGGCACGGGCTTAAGGTTGTTGTGGGGTCTTGGCTTGCGGGGTGAGGCGGCGGGGAGACTAGAGGGCGCGCGGTGTGCCGTGCGGTTGGTGTGCGAGTGAGACAGCTGCGTATTCAGTTCCCAAGCGAAGACGACCAAGACTTTTAAAAAATTAATAATTAAATAACGGTACTGTCGATCGTCTTCCAAAAGTGCCAAACGTTAAAGCGATTATCGTTTAAACTATACATAGTTGGTTTATGTACGTGGTAGCATTTTCTTAGATGTTATAACGTAAATACGGCGAAATTGCCAGAACTCGCTATAACATTAGTGCAATAGGTTGTAAAATTTGCGATTTTTTTTCTCCTAAACGCTGCTGTTCACCGTTCTAAAATGTTATCAGACTATTTGCAAAGGGATAATGAACATTCGTGAATATTTTCATGACAGTGGTAGCATTTTGACTTGGCCCCACAACAACCTTAAATACCGGTCTGCTTGCATAATGCAAGTTGCATTATTGCTTATTGTACTAGAATATACAATTGTACTAATTATGCAATATTATAAATCATCGCGAATCGGCCCTTGAACGCTAGAATTAAGACTTTAAAAACATCGTTTTGGAGGTTATGTAGAAGAAACACGCATCAGTGTCTATTCTTTATTCCATCAAACTTAATTTAAAAAATAGTACAAGTGGGCGCAAGCATAGAAAGTGAAACATTTTCTAGTGTGGATTTTTTCTTATTTTAGCCAACTGTGTAAATATATCTTTCATTTTGTATTTGTCGTAGAGTTCTAGTTCAGCCACTAAAGCAAGTAGGTTTCGCAGGGCACAATTTTCTTCATAGGAAGACTCTGCCAGGTCCTGACATGGGAATTCCCATTGTAAGTTCTTTCGCAGAGAAACTTACCTTTACACTAATTTTTTTCTTGCGTAGTAACTTTTTTTACCAAATTCCTTGTAACTTCTGCGAACTAATCTGCAATGGTAATTTGTATATTTTTACTTGACAGAATCCTTTGGTGTAGAACGTTCACTCTTTTAAATCTACTGCGGTCCAGCAGCTTAATCTAAACTATAGAAATAATGTCCACCTATATAATGTTTCACTTCTTGTAATTGCCTTGTAATATTTTTCATTAAGATGAAAGATTATAAATGTGCAATTGCAGCATTGTTGAATTTACATGATTTTTAGATGTGTTGTTCCTCTCAGTGACATTACACATGCATTCCCAAGGATTCGAATGGTAGCCTCAACCATTGGATTTGTCGTGTATACTATTCGCTCCGCGCAAGCCTTTGGAGGGTATAATAGTACTTTATATTTTACGCACGCTTCGCGTGCATCAAACCCCATTTACACACCTCGTGAAATAAAATTTTGTACGATACACGTGCGAAAAACGTTTTCTTAACTCGTGTGATTGCAAAACTCGCCTTCGGCTCGTGTTGCAAACTCACACTCGTCAGAAAAAGTTTTTTCGCACTCGTATGGTAATGTACTATTTTATAACAAATGCATGAAAAGGTTTCTTTGTTCGGGGCGCGCAGCTGTGCATATTTGTGTATTTTTATGACGTCTCGTATGCGCACAACGTTCTGCGCACATGTAGCGTGCAAACAAGATTCTTGTTCGCACGGCGTGCTTAACAAGATGTGCGCAGAACGTTGTGCGCATAGGTGGCCTGCTTATAAAGGAAATGGCGATGAAACGTCAAAAAAGTGCACGATCATGCACGCTTCGCAGCCCCGAACAAGGAACTTTTTCAGGCATGCGTTATAAAAACGAATCGACGTGCACGCGCTGAGTGGCGAAAATGAGAATCAAATTTAAAAACGCCGATTCATGAGAATCGCGTTATTTAATAAAATGGTACATTCTACTTGTTGTACATCGAATTGTAAAAATAATAGTGTAAATAGCGAATGCGAATCCTACCAGTTTTCAACAGCGAAATACATACGTAACCTCAAAATGCATCGAACAATCATGCAAATATGTGCTGAATATAATGTACTTAAGTGTTTCATTAGATTATATTAAAACAAAAAATGCTGTACACAATTATGTGAAGTTCATCCCGAAATACGTCTTTTATTTCATTTTATCACATTTTTTAACGCTTTTCCACACCCATTTACGGCCATAGTCTCCAAGTTTTTCGCATTTTCGCGCCAACAGATGGCGCCGCGGCTGACTTGCACGGAGCGAATATGACGAGAACTAGTCGTGAATAGTTGAGGCTACCATTCGAAGTGGTTTCGATTAATGAATATATGAGTTTTCGCAATTTATTTCGAAAAATCGCCGGTACAATAAATTGAAAACGTAGTTGGCCCAACCAATCTTTTTTCTCCGTGTCGAACACTTCACCAAATTCGGAAATGTATGATTTTTTAAACTGGATGCCACGGAAAAGTGAATAAAATACATATCTGTTCCAGGGAAAGCAAATTTTCGTTAATTAAAATAATTAAATGTTTAATAGATCATTTTAGTTGATATTACTATTTTTTTTTTCTGAGTGTAAGCCGGAACCCGTTCTCCACCGGTGTGTTGGCGAATTGTAAATCGATTCGTCGAGCACTATGTCGAGGCATCGTTCCTTCCCGTTTTTGTCCCTTTATCCGTCCCAACCCCCCGCGAACCTTCTCAGCATTTCATATGCATATACGTTGTAGGTACTCGCCTCGACGAAAGATGAGTCTCCCGTAAAAGTATGTACATATCTATGGCTTTGTTGAGCCTCGCAACGAAAGCACACGGATGACGCTCCACCTCTGCTTGCCTGCTAGTCCGCCGCGAGTAATTGCTTCTTCTTTGCCCCATCCTACCTTCAACCCTCCACCCCATCGTACAACCCCGTGCTATACGTGGTAGCTTCGCGTTTTATATCCATATACAGAAATGGAACGTGGAAGCTAGGGTCGACTAGGATGCTGCTATAGCGTCGCTACATAAAAAGTAACGTACGTGGTAAAGCACGCAGCGAAAAGATATACGTTGCGATATGTAGGCATTTTTGCGTTCGTACGTATCAGCACAACTAAGTAAAAATCCGACACGAGTGGCGCAAGAGTTCCTTTTGTTAAAAAAGAAAGGTTTTACAATCTGTGGAATTTGCCCATTGTATAATAGCTGCCTAATATATGTACAAAACGTATTCTTCTTACAGTAGAATATTTTTTGAAATGGCGATAATACTAGTAAAAAGTAATGACACACTAATGCCCTCAACAGTTCCTTATAAATTTTGATCCCTATTTTTGCGATTCCATTAGTGTTTTTTTTCCGTAAAACATAAGCCATGGTGTTATATTCGTGTTATGAAATCCTGCTGTGTTTTAGAGAAAATCTGTTTTACGTTTTAATTTCCAACAAGAAGTTACGAAATACTTGAGTTAAAAAAGTCGATGATCGAGACTGTATGCCTCACTTTTCCCCTCTGCCTACATCAGTGCTCTGCTTTTGTTTCTTTCACGACCCTCTTCAAGTAGCTCGTAAAGTGTAGTTTTCGTAAACTCCACAAAAAAAAACCTATACACAATGCTCAGTGTGCAGCATAAAGATAGTAAAAACCCGAGCGCAGTCTGCGGGTGTGCGCGTAAAGATTATACGAAATAAAAAGCGGGGCCAGTGCTCGCCGCACAATGGTGCATAGTATGAGAGTCTCTGGAACGAAGACCGAAGCTTCGCCTTTGTTTGCAATCTTAATGACTGCGATAAATACCGTTGCGATGATTGAGCAGCGCCAATTGCGCTACAGTTTTGCTTCTTTGTTTCCTAAATCCATTTTTATTGAAGATTGTAACACTTAAATCCTCCAATTTCTGCGAAAGTTCATAGAACGATGATTACAAATCGTCTTACAATGAATTTGTGACGTACGTAATATATTACACCCAGAAAACAAGTCTAGTTAACGCGACTAAATTCATATATATAATCCGTCGTTAGGAGCCCTCCATAAATGACGACACCACGGATTTGATGTTTTTGGACCCCCCCTCTGCCCCTGGTCACGTATCGTCACAATTGCAAAGCCCTCTCCCCAAACGTGATCACGCGATCTCGCCTAAACCCCCCCCCCCCCCCCCTCTCCCCCATAAAGTAAAAATCATTTTAATTTGTGTATTATCAAAAAACGTTTTGTATATATATATCATACATAATCGAACGATAATAAATATGTTTATATTCTTTATGAATATTAGGAACAATAATGTAACTTTTCATACACCGGTTTAACAAAAACGTAAATACTCTGTTTGGTGACTAAAAATGCTCCAAGACTAGTAAAAACGAAGATTACAAATGAAATAATCGAAAGAAATCATTTCGTTATAGTGAAATTGAAATTAAAAAAAAATTCCCCAAGAGATTGCGAAATTTTGCGTGAGGTTTAAAAAAAAATGAAAAATGCGTGACCTGACAATTGTGACTCCCCCCCCCCCCCCCCCTCTATCGTCACAAAACGTCATTTTTTCGAACCCCCGCCCCTGCCCTTGTGTGGTGACGTCATTTATGACCGGCTCCTTATTGCATTAACTAAAATTAGCTTCCCATAAAACATACATGTATTTCATTGAAATATGCAATGTATGGATTTCGACAATATTTATTTATTTGAATCAAGCCTCATAAAGTAGCGGTCATTGAAGAAGAATTCTGTTTGCTGCCACTAAATTCTTTATGTACTTGATAAAACAACATCTAATTAAATTCTCGCAAATCCTGTATACAATCCGACTTATTTAGTCGAACTAAAATTTTCTTTCAATCCGGTAGACATTTATTTACTTCAATTATTGTAGCCCGAAATAGATTAATTTATTCAAATCAACGTTTACTCGATAACATTTGTCTGTGGAAAATTACCTTTATTGTCTAATATCAATAAAATAATATTATTACCCATTATAAAAGATAATCCTCTAATTAATTATTAATTTCCACATTGTTTATACCGAGAATGATTTTAAAAAATGTATTTAAATAGAAAATATTTTTATTTCATATTAATAACGCAAATGAAATAAAATAATTTACTTAAAATAAATACAATCCTATTAGTTGGAAATAAAATTCAAATAAGAAAATTTATTTACTTCAACTAAAATCTAGTTCGGTCTACTAGATCTTTTCCTGGGTGTACAAGCCTCTCACTACTTTCGATCTCGGCGCATGACGCCCAAGAGAACAATCTTATTTGTCAGTTTATCATAGTCGATAGCGATAGCGAGAGAAAAGGGTTTGATGCCGTTCTTGCCACGGCGTATCTCATCTCCTAATCGTTTCGAACTTGCCAGCCGAAGGAATCCGAAGGGAGCGGAAAGAAAGAGTTTCGAGTGAATGAGGCGAACGATCACGAGAAGAGATACTTCCGTGACGCGAAGAAGAAGTATAGAAGACGAAGAAGAACCTGTTGCACCTTTCACACGAGACACTCCCTCACCAACTCACAAGCTAGCAGCAACAGCAGCAGAAGCAGCAGCTCCGGTGGACCTCGGCCACTGCTGATAATAGTATACCAAAGATAAATCTGCGGTCAAGGATGATCCTTTGACCGTTCGAGTAGGGGGCGAGAGCGGGTGTAACGGAAGAGCTGTTAACCGCAGAGCTGCGGTTCTATAGCTACGTCGAGGTCTTTCTACGCCTCTCTCCTTTCCTATCGCTAATGTTCGCCTGTGCTCCACTCGACGGATACACAGCAAGAGGATTGTAAATGAACGTTAGATAGAAAATGACTTCGTAGCTGCACTTGGTATATAGTGGTGCAGGACACGCAATTACACGACTCTTTCGTACCCAGCACGACCCTTTCTCGGGTGAATCGATTATTCCGCGTTCGTTAATCATTTTTATTTATTTCTCCTTCCTTGTTCGACATATATTTTTTCGATAGTTTTATTTTTATTTATTTATGTCTTTCTATTTTCTCATTGCTTCTTCTTTGTATGTTTCAGGTGGTAGTAGAGAGTTCGACACTGGCGGTGGAATATGGCGACCTCGAGATCGAGGCTGGCTCACCCGTGAACCCAGATCTTCTCTTCGACGCACAACTGATGCATCTCTACGTGCTCACCGAGAAAAAGGTCTCGAAGGTCAAGGTGCAGGAATGCTCGGTATACAAGACATGCTGGGACTGCCTCGGCGCCAAGGATCCTTACTGCGGTTGGTGCTCTCTCGAGAACAAGTGCAATCTGCGTAGCGACTGTCAGGACGCTGCGAAGGATCCTCTCTACTGGATATCCTACAAGAGTGGCAGATGCACGACTATCACATCGGTCGCGCCCGATCAATTGCAGAAAACGACGGCGAGAACTCTCGAACTCGTGATCGACAATTTGCCGACCCTCAAGGGTCAATTTCTCTGCGCGTTTTCCGCACTCGACAAGACCCTCATCACAAATGCCACGAGAAAATCTTACGGAGTGAATTGCACGACACCAAGAACAGATCTTCTGCCATCAATTCCACTTGGACAGCACCATTTTACAGCTAAACTCTCCGTTCGTATGACCAATGGACCCGATCTCGTTGCCACAAATTTCACATTTTTCGACTGCAATACTTATTCCTCGTGCACTCAATGTGTCTCATCGAGCTTCCCTTGCGACTGGTGCGTCGATGGACATCGTTGCACTCACGACACTGCCGAAAACTGCCGCAACGATATTCTCGTTACTGGAGTAGCTGTTAGTATTTTCGCTGTTATTTTCATTACTTTTTCAATTTTATCATTGTTCTTTATTAAATTTACTGAGAAAAACGAACGGCTCTAGCAAGAAGACGAAGTATCGCTCAGGAACGGGCGATATTCGAATAAAAATGTATTCAGAATACTTTTCCATTTGAATAACTGTCAATAACTCGTAACTAAAACCAATAATACGATTTTTTTATAATTAATTTAATTACTTTTCGTCATTTAAGAATAATATAACGCTCCTACAATTTTCTTACAATTCGTCATAGTTAGTCAGAGCGAAGTGTATTTTGAATACAATTTTATTAGAATATTGCCAAACCCTGGTATTGCTACATTAATATTCCTTATTATAGCCATGAATACAGTTGCATAAGCAACGTGTATTTCTATAACAGTAATATCGTTTTGTTGGCCATGTATTTGTTACAATAACCATGCAAGAACGATATGCTTTAGTTACTGGAGAAATTTCGTTAGTCGGGTGCAGTAAGAATCTCGATATGGCTGTGGGTATAGAGATGGTCACCATCGAATTACAATTTAAATGGTTTACCATTCAAAAAAGTATTTAAATTGCGATTCAAATGCTTTTTCGATTGCATAACCATTGTAATTGTAATTCAATGTTGCTTGAGCTACAGGGTCAGTTGGGAGAGCAACGCGTACGCCAGATTCATGCGGGACCGCCATAGCTGCTTGAAGTTTGCCATCGTTCAGTTAGCCATCACAGCTATACCGATTCGCTCCTGCAAACCGACGACGGAAAGCAGAAGGGTTCAGCTGTTAGAACTAGACAGTAAGGGCGAGTTCTTTAATGCAGTTCTGAATGCATCCTTGTGTCTCGCTACATTCACACCGAGAGAAGGAATATAGTACTCATTCCCAGATTCGTATAGTAATCGGGATCCGAAGTGGAAACATGGCATTTTTTTCCAGACACATACAAAGATTTACTAGGCGTCGCCCGCTAACGTATTTAGCGGAAATAGTACAGTGGGCGACGCCTGGTAAATCTTTGTATGTGTCTGGAAAAAAATGCCATGTTTCCACTTTGGATCCCGATTACTATACGAATCTGGGAATCAGTACTATAATTTTTTCTCGGTGCAGAATAAAGTAGTTGCGTTTTTTAATTCATCACTCCACTTGGATAATGATACAGTGGAACCTCTCATAGCGTACATAATGCGGGGACATGTACGTTAAGTGAAGAACCAATCAGGCACGCGAAACCTTCGTGTCTCTCACTCCCTCTTATGAAATCGTCCAATCACAGCGATAAGATGTGCCCCTCCATTTACCGATGTACGCTACGAGAGGGTAAGCTATGAGAGGTCCCAGTGTACATCCAAGCGAAGTGATGAACTAAAAAACGCAACTACTTTATACGGAATGTAGCGAAACACGCGGATACATTCAGAACTGCGTTAAAGAACTCAGCCTAACTCTGTTGTGCCGGCAGACATGAATATAGCTCTAGCAACGAAATATTTCGGCAGAGCCGTTCATTATTCTCAGTGAAACTTCAATTTTTCAAACATAGTAATATAAATGTCTTTGAACCTCGCAGAGAATGGGGCCGAGCTACAGAAGTGGTCCAGGCTTCTGTCCGACGATAAACGCAACCGATACTCAAGAGATCCTCGTGTCTTCCGGCATCAAGAAGGCCATAAGAGTCAAAGTGCATATAATAGGGGTGAGTGTCGAATGCCAACGATGACTTCCTACTCTCAGCTCTCGGGATACTTTGTCTCGAGTGGCTACGATTATCTCTTTAAGCGAGCATTCCTCGTCTTGTTTGACGCGTTGAGAGGCTTCGCGGTTTATTCGTAACGCTAATTACGTATTTAGAGGTGAACAGACTTCTCAGTCTATGCACTATGGAATAGCTTCACGGATCTCATCAGTCACATTTGCTTTATCGACGTGTCCCTAATTTGTTTCAGCAATTCATCATTCAAACGAGATTCGTTTGCCAATTCAACATCGAGGGTCGCGTGACGAGCGTGAACGCGAGATTACTCGCCGATACAATATACTGCGACGAGACGGAATTCTCTTACACCTCGAGAACTCCGAATATAACGGTTCCGTTCGCTGTCATCTGGGGCGGCTCGAAGCCACTCGACAATCCGGACAACATACACGTCGTGATCTACAGGTGTCGCGATATGGCCGATAACTGCGGTATGTGCTTGGCAATTCCAGCGAAATACGATTGCGGCTGGTGTCAGAGCTCGGATAGATGCGAAGTGAAGGAACAGTGCAATCGCGGTACCGGCTTTTGGTTAAACAGAAATATGACCTGTCCGAATCCAGAGATTCATTCGTTCGAACCGATTATGGGTCCGTGGGAGGGCAACACGAACGTCACGATACGCGGCATAAATCTCGGAAAAACCTTTAACGACATTTACGGCGGTGTTACCGTGGCGGGAGTGACATGTCAGCCCTATGAGAGTTTCTATATACGCACGAAGCAGATAATCTGCCGTCTAGATGGTCCAGGAAAGACAGAGCCTCGGCAGGGCCCCGTGATCGTGAAGATCGAAGATTTTCGTGGTCAGTCTGATCAGAATTACGAATTCGTCGATCCTCAGATAGCGACGATCTCGCCGAAGCACGGTCCCATGAGCGGCGGCACGATTGTCAAGATAACCGGTAAATACATGAACGCCGGTAGTCAGATACGAGTTTACATAGACGAGCTACCGTGCTCGATAATAAGCGCCGAATCGAACGAGACTCTGTGCATGACCAGCGCGAGCGACAAGAAGCGCACGGGCAAACTGAGAATGACCTTCGACGGTGCCAAACGCGATTACGATGGCTTCTTCGAGTATGTGGACGATCCAACGATCGATAGCGTTGAGAGCGGTGTCGCGGGTCAAATGAAAATTCCTAAAGGTATTCCAGCGGGTGGTATCAAGATCTCGGTGACTGGTAAAAATCTCGGCTACATACAGGATCCGCAGATGTACGTGTATTACGACGAGAAGATGTTCGTTTCGCGTTGCGATGTACTCAGTCAAACGAGCATGGATTGTCGATCGCCAACGATAGAAATACCGGATAACGTGGAACTCGATGCGGAAAAGCCGCTCTCTCTCGAATACGGTTTTCGAATGGACAATGTAACAGGCGTTCAGAATTTATCGCAAAATGGTTTTAACAAATTTCTTCTCTATCCAAATCCGGTTTACGATGTCTTCGACGAAGAGGTTAAGTATTACAAGAGCGATTATCTCACGATAAACGGTCAGCATCTCGACAGAGCTAGTCAGGAGTTGGACGTTATTGTGCAGATCGGCAATGCCTTTTGCAACGTTACGTCCCTATCGAGGCAACAGCTTACGTGCAGACCGCCTGTCACACAACCGCCCGCCCTTGACGCTGAAGGTATGCCTGACAAACAAGAACTCCCCGAAGTCATAGTGATTGTCGGTCACACGTTGAGCTTCAAGATTGGAAAGCTGAGTTACGCATTGCCCGCTGGATTAAACGGTCCTCTCTCAAAACCCGCGCTGATTGGCGTTATAGCAGCTATAATTATTCTCGTCTTCATCTTCATCGCCTTCCTCATCGCCTATAGACGAAAGTCCACAGAAAGCAACAGAGTACTGAAGAACATGCAGGAGCAGATGGACATTCTGGAATTACGTGTAGCCGCCGAGTGCAAAGAGGCCTTTGCCGAGCTTCAAACAGAAATGACGGATCTCACGGGTGATGTAACCAGCGCCGGAATACCGTTCCTAGATTATCGCACTTATGCGATGAAGATTCTCTTCCCGAACGTTGAAAATCACGTTGTGTTGCAATGGGATCGACCGGAATTACAGCGAAAGGAGAAGGGACTCAGACTATTCGGTCAGCTAATTATGAACAAAACGTTTTTGCTTCTATTCGTGAGGACACTCGAGAGTAATCGATATTTCTCGATGAGGGACCGGGTCAACGTCGCCAGCCTCATAATGGTCACGCTTCAGAGTAAAATGGAGTACTGCACCGACATTCTCAAGACTCTGCTCGCCGAGCTCATAGAAAAGTGCATGGAGGGGAAGAGTCATCCGAAGCTATTGCTCAGACGGTGAGTACCTGAACTTTATATTGCCCAAGCTCTTTCGACTTATTTAGTTTCCTTTTTATTTCGTCTTTCTCTTACCCGGAAGCCTGCGATAGTCGTTAAGAAACCCAGTAATTCTCTGGCATTAAATAGGGTAAAAGTACCGGTTGTGGCCATTCTGCCGGTTAAATACCCCCACACTTAAATACATTTTTTTGTCGCTATTGTAATTCTGTGCCTGTGCTTAATCATGATTTTTCATAACGTTGTATATTTCGGAAACATTTATCGCCATATTGTGACTATCATTTTTAGTGGCTATTGTAATTCTGTGCCTGTACTTAATCATGATTTTTCATAACGTTGTATATTTTGGAAACATTTATCGTCATAACGTCAGTTCATCTTTATTACAAAAAATACTGTACCGATGATTAAAGTATCATCAGCTGTTTCACCGAATTCTCAAGGCTTTGCGTAATTCGACAAGATTTTTATGAAAGCTATAGACACATTTCCTCGTTATAAAGTTGGCGCATTTCATGCAGCTTTGCACGTATCAATCTTAAAAGGCATCACTGAAAATTTTGATGTACTAAAAGTCTGAAATAAAGCTATACGTTTATTAAAACAACGATGGCCACAACCTGATATGGAATAAACATGTTATTATTAATTTTTCGTCAATTATTACACAATCAATTCATATATTCTTAAAGAAGAACCAAAAAAAATCAAAACACGCTAAGGAAAATATAGCTAAAGAGATGTATAGTAACAAAAAAAAGATAAAATGGTGGAACTCCTTTCATGCTGGAGATCCCCATCATTATGCAAGGCCAAAATCTACTTTCGAAAAAATTGCTGATAAAAATAAAAATAAAAGTTTACAGAATAAAACGTTAATATAGTGAATGACTATTTACGACAAAGAAATGTACTACGAAACGAAGGAAACGAATGTTGAAAAAAAGTTAGTTAGGTTTACAGATGACATCTGTGCTTTAAAGACATACATTTTTGTGTAGAAGAATTGATTGTTTTCGTGAGAATACGATTTTGCATGATTAAACACGCTTTTAAAAATGTTTCAAGCGCTATAAATATTGAGATATTCCATTTTTAAGCATGGCCAAAACCAGTGCGTAGATGGCCAAAACTGGTCAAATGACAATGCTCTATTTTCGAGTTTTTCTAGCCCCATATGAAGATTTTAACGCTAACAATCTTAAATTAATTATTTGGTCCCAATCACAAGCACTTGCAAATGCGAAAATTATTAAAGTGGTCACAACCGGTAGTTCTATCCTACACGGCGAACAGGATAGTTGTAGTTGTACCCTAGCAGGTCCGATGACCGTACAAAATGACCATAAAAACAACCAGGTTCATTTTTGCCCAAAAGTAACGGTTGTTCACGGTTCAGAATAACCACCTTGTGAATTTTGTAACTGTTTAACCACATCGAATAACTACTTCGATAACTATCCAACGAACATCCGGCTGCTGGTTGTTTTAAGAGTTAACAGTACCAAATAACCACTTCGATAACTGCCCCACAAACATCCGGCTACTGATTGTTTTGAAAATTAACTGTACCGATTAACCCCCTCGATAACTACAAGCACAACAAAAAGAATTATTGTTTTTGCGTTTAATTAAATAGGTTATTTTTCTTTTTTATTTGTATATTCTACTTCTTTCGGCAATTTGATACATATACAATCACGAATAGAGAATGTAAATTTTTGCGTCATTAGTAGGATTTGAACCCGGGACCCTGAGACTGTCGGTCCGCGCTTTAGACCACTCGGCTATTCGCATCTGTGGGAACATATGTTTTGATTATATATTTGAAGTATAAGAATCGGTTAACTCTTAAAACAACCAGCAGCCGGATGTTCATTGGGCAGTTATCGAAGTAGTCACTCGGTGTGGTTAACCAGTTACAAAATTCACAAAGTGGTTATTCTCAACCATGAACAACCGTTAGTTTCGGAAAATAATAAACCTGGTTGTTTAATGGTTGTTTGTACCGTTTTTGGCCTTAATTAACTGGTTGCCGAACCTGCTACGATTGGAACTACGGAATTGATACGTGCCAACCAACAGGCATGGTAAAATATGGCATTAACAAGTTATTGAGTGTCAGAACAAACCGATTGGTAATGCCAACTAACCGATTGATGTCAACCAACCGATTGGTAACGCCCACCAACTGATTGGTAGCGCCAACCAACCGATTGGTGGCGCCAAGCAACTGATTGGTGGCGCCAACCAACCGATTGGTAACGCCCACCAACTGATTGGTAGGGCCAACCAACCGATTGGTGGCGCCAAGCAACCGATTGGTGGCGCCAACCAACCGATTGGTAACGCCCACCAACTGATTGGTAGCGCCAACCAACCGATTGGTGGCGCCAAGCAACCGATTGGTGGCGTCAACCAATCGATTGGTAATGCCAACCAAACTACATCTAACGCTCCAAGCATTTAAACGTTGGTTTTCTCAACTAACCCGTTTTCTCCATACATTAATTATAGTGTTTGGCCGCTGGTAATAATCCACCTTGTGATTGAATGAATTTCAACTAATTGCGGTGTGTATCCTTCGAATTTCAGAACGGAGAGTGTCGCGGAGAAAATGCTTTCCGCCTGGTTTACCTTCCTTCTGTACAAATTTATGCGTGAATGCGCCGGCGAGCCACTTTACATGCTATTCCGAGCTATGAAGCAGCAGGTCGACAAGGGTCCCGTTGATGCTATCACGTCAGAAGCAAGATATTCGCTGTCCGAAGAAAAACTCATCAGGCAATCCATCGACTTCAAGCCAATTGTGAGAACCACAAAATACCTAGCGTCGGCCGATGAGTCGGTGCTGGGAATAATCTATTGTCTTTTATTCTCACGCTTACTCTACGTTTTTTAATTAATTGTTTTCTTTCTTACTCGCAACTGCAGACCGCCTACGCCTCGATCTCGCAACAGACAGTATTCGTAGGTGGATTGGATCCTAACACGGAGAACGTGCCGGTTAAGGTGCTCGATTGTGACACGATTTCTCAGGTGAAGGAAAAAGCACTGGACACAATTTATCGAGCGACGCCCTACAGTCAGAGACCCCGAAAGGACGATCTCGATCTTGGTGAGAATCTTTCATTCATTTTTTTAATTGCAAAGCCATAGTTCTCTATATGATTTAGTGCAAAATAGCTAGTCGAATGAGAGTTGCATCAAATGAAAGTTGCAGCTGTAATTATGACGGTCATTGATTTATCGTGGGATGAATTGATTATACTAGTTTATTACTATACTTTTGAGATCATTTATAAATTTGCAAATTATTGATTGCACAGCGTAGCTAAATGATTCAGTCGCTCGAAATTCATGATGTTCTATCAGCTCGTAGATAACGAGCTGAAACTAATTCCAACATTTTTATAAAAATCTTTTATCAAATATCAGTTGAACCTTTGAAATATCCGGAACACATTGGACTTTTTTATTCATATACGCATCTAATCATGAAATCAAATAAAAATAACAAAAAAGGGCAACCATAACGCCTTTTTTCATAAGAAATCGTGCTTAAGGATGTTCGACTGTTTCATACTAGTCAAATCAGTGCAAAATGTTTGTAATTGTTTCAATTAATTTGTATTTAAGCATGTACACTTAACCGAGAGAAAAATATATAGTCACGGATTTGAATAAATATTAACTGATTAACGTTACTTTCCGATGGGATATATTTTCGTTCTTTTTTTTCCAAGAATAATCTATAATTTTTTGCCAATTTTGATGAGTGATGGCTCATTGTCTTTTTTAAAAGATGCTCTATAAATTGACCGGCTGGATATTTTATATTCTTGATCGTTTAATAATTATATATTAACTGATTAGCGTTACTTTCCGATGGGGTATATTTTCGTTCTTTTTTTTCCAAGATATATCAGTATATCAATAATATTCAATATCCAGCCGGTCAATTTGTAGAGTATCTTTTAAAAAAGAGAATAAGCCATCACTCATGAAAATTGGCAAAAAATTATAAATTATTCTTGGCAAAAACTCAACAAAAATGTATCCCATTGGAAAGCAACGTTAATTAATTAATCTGTATGCAAATTCGGCACTATTAGTCTTTCTCTGGGTTGAGTATACATGCTTCAATTCAAACTACTCTCTAGTATTTTAATTTAATGCATTAAACTTTAATGAAACAATTACAAAAATTTTGCACGGATTTGACTAGTGTGAAACAGTCGAACATCCTTAATCATTCACCTTTAAATTTATTTATTTATCGGAAATAGCAAATAAAAAATGCAGTAGTGTGTTTAATGAACACCTTTCATGAAGAATATACAGTTAAATCAAAGTCTCATCGAAGGACTTGTTTTAATAAATAATATATTTTTTTTTGTGCAGAATGGCGTACCGGAGCATCCGGCAGACTGATACTTTATGATGAGGACTCAACTACAAAAACTGAGGGCGAGTGGAAGAAGAGAAACACACTCAACCACTACAGAGTACCCGACGGAGCTTCCCTAAACCTAGTCTCTAAGCAATCCTCAATATACAACCTGTCGATACTCTCGGAGAAGACTGACAAGTCTCACAAATACGAGACACTGAATCTTAGCAAATTCAGCTCGGCAAGCCCTCCCCTCTCCCGCGCAACGTCTCCCCTTAATCACGATCACGACGGTGGTCTTAAGTGCTGGCATCTCGTCAAGCATCATGATACAGACGCTCAAAAAGAAGGTGAACGGGGCAATAAAATGGTCTCGGAAATATATCTGACGAGGTTACTCGCGACCAAGGGAACACTGCAGAAATTTGTGGATGATCTTTTCGAGACGATCTTCAGTACAGCCCATCGGGGCTCCGCCCTTCCTCTTGCCATAAAATACATGTTCGACTTCCTCGACGACCAAGCTCTTCATCACGGCATATCCGACCCCGAGGTAGTGCATACGTGGAAGAGCAATTCCTTGCCGCTCAGGTTTTGGGTGAATCTTATCAAAAACCCGAACTTTGTTTTCGACATTCACAAATCGAATATCGTCGACTCGTGTCTCTCCGTTGTCGCCCAGACGTTCATGGACAGTTGTTCCACGTCCGATCACAGGCTAGGTGAGTCGAATTCCATTATTAAAACGAAAATAAGTATATTATACTACACAGTAAAAAAATTTTGTTTGAAAATTAATATACAGTATATAAAGCTCGTATGCATATACCGTTATATTAATTTTTAGATGCCGTCGTCATTGACAAATACGATATTTGTATATTAAAATAATCACGTACTGTAATTTTCAAAAACTAGTATCGGAAAATTCTTATACTATTCTTAAATTTACTATAAAAGTATATTAATATGGAATTCATATACCCGTTTCGTAAATCTCATATCGTTTGGTATATTAAATTCACTTGTATTTTTAACAGTGTAAAACATTTGTTTTTTTTTACATTAATATACCATATATAAAGCTCGGATGCAGATACCGTATATTCATTTTTAGATGCATTCGTCATTGACAAATATAAGATTTGCACTGTTAGAAAAGACTGGAAGTTTTTATGCATAAACTCGTAATCGAAAATTAATATACAATTGTGGTATAAAATTCTAGTACTTTTACCGGAAAATTAAAGTAAAGTATTTAATGTGCTGTACCATACATTAATTTTACATTGGACTTGTATATTAAATTTAATAAACTAGTTTATGCATAAAAACTTCCAGTAAAAGTACATTAAATTTCAAGTAATTTTTTTTTACAGTGTGTATATTAAAATGAAGATTACAATATTCGCGTACTGTAATTTTCAAATACTTGTATCAGAGAATTCTCATACAATTCTAAATATTTACAATAAAAGTATATTAATACGGAATTCATATACCCGTTTCGTAAATCTCATATCGTTTTGTATATTAAATTCTCTTGCATTTTTAACAGTGTACAAGGGAGGGAACTGCGCTTGAATTAGGGTGCGTTCCGAATTGAGCAGATGCCGCATACTACGCATAGAATCTTCAGTAACTACACGGAAAAAACGATTTTATTAGGTTAACGAAAAAAGTAGTTGGACCCAACCAAGCAACTTAGTGCTTTGAGAGACAGACGATTTCTTGGTTGGGTCAACTATTTTCAGGTGGTTGGCTCTGATCGATGCTCGAACTAAATAGTTAGTTGGGCCAACTACCATTTTGGTCCCAACTATCTTACTTAGTTGGAACACGATTAAAATTCGTTGTGTGACCTATTTAAGTCAACTAAGTCGGAATGGTAAATATGAAGTAATACCAGGTCGTTACACCGACCAACGGGATGGTTGTGGCAACAAATTATCACTCAACTAATAAATAGTTAGTTGGCCCAACAAAGCCATTTTTTCCGTGTAGCGCATCAGAATTTTCGAGCTTTTCTGCCATTTACGCAATGACTGCAGTGACTGTATAAATGTTTTTGACGTGAAACGCGATTTTCCGCGGAAATCTTGTTTAGAGCACTAAAAAAGCGGCATTCACAGTTGAACAAGCAAAAGAGTAGTCTAGTTTCTGCGTTATTGCGTCAGTGCAGGAAACGTTTTTCACATCAAAATCACACCGATTTTCAGTAATGCATTATTGCTGCAGTAAGAATCGTTCTGCTTGCAGATGCTGCATATGCACGATAGAAAATGGAACGATTTTAAGACGCATCTGTTGCCTATGCGCGTCATGCAAACATCTGTGTAATTTGGAACGCACCCTTACAATTCTAGGGGAAATTATTAACATGGATTTTTTTATACCAAAAACGCAATTCAGATTCTTTTATCAAATAAACAACGGGATTATTTTAAAGGAACAAAACCCAAATATGAATTAAATTTTTGTAAATTGTGTACTGTTTTTTTTTTCACATCGTGACTTAAGGTAGTTCTGTCGGTACGCCGGAGTCATAAATCTCCGAGTCTATATGACATTAAAAAATAATCATACGTATCACTTTCACTGCCTCAATAATAGTATAAAAAAAGCTTCCTCTATGAGGAAGCAATAATCGAGAATCCTTCGAAATTGTCGTAATCAAATTAAAACGATTATTTGTAAATAGTTGATATGTTTAGTGCGGATTTGACTTCATTTTTACGATAATTAGGTTAGGAAACGTCATTTGGCCCGGTATCGTGCACTTTCACCTTGGTTCAATTAAATATTATTCCGGAGACTTCACCTTTTTTCATGATCCATCAATTCCTGAATGATTTGCGAATCTGTAGTACTATTTATTTTTTCTCTATCTTTGATCTAAGTATGTTAATTTTCGATTTAAAGATCAATTTTTCCAGCCTTCCCGTTGGCACCGTGTAAAAAGATCGATTTTCAAGTTTTAACTGTTCATTCAAATACTCGATAAAAGCCTTCAAGATATTGTGCAAGTAAAATTGAATAGCTAAATTACAACATGTCAAAAATTCAAGCATATGAGTTTGGATTGACTTCACGACAGAACTACCTTAAACAATATATATATATATATATATGCAATGTCATCACTGTGGTGCCGTAAAACTGCAATAAAATTTGTTTTCGTTGAATGTCATACTAATTCTATTTCCAATTACAGGCAAGGACTCGCCGAGTTCCAAGTTGCTCTACGCCAAGGACATTCCAGTTTATAAAGAGTGGGTGGAGCGTTATTACTCGGATATCAAGATCATGCCTGCCATATCCGATCAGGACATGAATGCGATGCTTGCGGAAGAATCGAGGGTAAGCATTTTCGCTTTTTAAAGGACATGAGAAATACTTACACAGACATAAAGTACGAGCTAAATATATAAAAGATTCATCTTACATGTATTCAAATTGTTTCAAGGAAATGTTCTATATACCCGATATATTGTTCGCATAGATATTTATTTGTAATATTAAACTTCATATAAATCATCACTGAGCTTTTGAATAACAGAAACCGAAAGTAATTTTTTATAAATCTTCAAGGAAAATTGTGAAAAGAATAAAGAGCTGCGGTCTTTTGATTATTTTTTTATGTATTCCGTACACGTAAAATATATTCTGTTTTTATTTTATATATATATGTTTTACTACTATACTATATATATTTTATACTATATATGTTTTAGCTCGTTGTGCACTGAGAGAAAAAAAGATACTGGTTAACTATAAATTTATAGTCAATGCAACAGTTAATAATAGTTATCGTAACAAAAAGTATATTGTTTTGAAAATTTGGCGATAGATGCGATGTATTATTCATAAAAAAACATAATCACAAGTATAGTATTCTTTGAGAAATTGTTTAACAATTTTGAAATGGTCATTGGAACTGCAATAATAAAGTTACACTAACTATAAGAAAATAGCTAAGGTTGTAATTCACTGTACGTTCACTGTTAAAGTAACTAGAACATTATGTTTAGACAACTACAGAATTAGTTGCAGTAACGATAATGTAGCCAAGAAATCAGTTAAAATAACTATTCAAATTGTTGGATGGACTGAAAATCTAGTTATAGCTTAATAGTTGCCTGAACTTCCGCGATTTCTCTCAATGTGGCTAAAACATATTGAATCAATTATACGATAAATTTTAATCCGTCAAAAATAATGGAATTTTGGCGGTTTAGTACTCTCTACCCTAACAGGTTCGATAACCAGTTAATTACGGTCAAAAACCGTACAAAAAACCGTTAAACAATCCGGTTCATTTCTTCCCGAAACTAACGGTTATTCATGGTTGAGAATAACCACTTTGTCAATTTTGTAACTGGTTAACCACACGGAATAACTACTTCGATAACTGCCCAATGAACATCCGGCTGCTAGTTGTTTTAAGAGTTAACCGATTCTTATACTTCAAATATATAATCAAAAAATATGTTCCCACAAATGCGAATAGCCGAGTGATCTAAAGCGCGGACCAATAGTCTCAGGGTCCCGGATTCAAATCCTACGAATGACGAAAAAATTTACACTTTCTATTCGTGATTGTATATGTACCAAATTGCCGGAAGAAGTCGAATATACATATAAAGAAGAAAAATAACATATTTAATTAAACGCAAAAACAATAATTCTTTTTGTTATGCTTGTAGTTATCGAGGTAGTTAATCGGTAAAGTTAATTTTCAAAATATCCAGCAGCCGGATGTTTGTGGGGCAGTTATCGAAGTGGTTATTCGGTGTGGTTAAGGAGGATCGGTGGCCACTCCCAAAGTCAAATCAGAGATAAATTTTCGCGATCGATTCTTTAAAGTTTAATGCATTAAATAATAACAGTGGAGGATGATTTGTATTGAAGCATGTAGACTTAATCGAGAGAAAGATTAATAGTCACGGATTTGCATAAAGATTAACGTTTCTTTTCAGAGTGATATATTTTCGTTCAGTTTTTTCCAAGTATTATCTTTAATTCTTTGTCGATTTTTATGAACGATAGCTCATTGTTTTTCTTAAAAGATATTCTACGAATTGACCTCCTAGATATTTCATAGTGTTCATCGTTTTGTAATTATAGCCTGTTGTTTATGAAAGTATTTTAATTTCTGTTAAACAACAGTCTAGAATTATTAAACAATTAAGACTATGAAATACCTAGGCGGTCAATTCGTAGAGTATCTTTTAAGGTAGAGAATGAGCTATCACTTATTCAAATCAGCCAAGAATTACAGATTATACTTGAAAAAAACTGAACGAAAATGTATCCTATTGAAAAGAAACGTTAATCAGTTAATATTTATGCAAATTCATCACGATTAATCTTTCTCTGGATTAAGTCTTCATGCTTCAATACAAATCACCCTCCACGGCTATTATTTAATGCATTAAACTTTAAAGAATCGATTACGAAAATTTATCTCTGATTTGACTTTGACAGTCGTCACCGATCGT
This sequence comes from Ephialtes manifestator, assembly GCA_963970395.1. Lineage (NCBI taxonomy): Eukaryota > Metazoa > Arthropoda > Insecta > Hymenoptera > Ichneumonidae > Ephialtes > Ephialtes manifestator. The sequence goes on from OZ019980.1 coordinate 2,863,887, forward strand.
CCTTAAACAGTTACAAAATTCACAAGGTGGTTATTCTGAACCGTGAACAACCGTTACTTTTGGGTAAAAATGAAACTGGTTGTTTTTATGATCATTTTGTACGGTCATCGGACTCTGATTTTTAACTCGAATTATATCACGAAAAATCGGAGATCTAACGAGTTTTTTTTTCTCTTTGTTTGCAGCAACATACGACAGAATTCAATACGAATTGCGCTCTCTACGAGCTCTACACGTACGCGGGCAAGTACAACGAGCAGCTGATAGTCACGCTCGAGGAGGATGAATTTTCGCAGAAACAGAGGCTGGCGTATAAACTCGAACAGGTGCACAATATCATGGCAGCAGACGCCAATCCCTGATGCCCCGTGATCCCGACTAAGCATCCCACTAAACCCTTGCGCCATGAGTGGCCCTGCTGAGTCGCGACACTAGGTATTATCAAATAAATTGCCAATCGTACTGGCCTAACGCGTGATCGTGATATATCGCGCCGTGGGTTGTCGTCGTGCTCGCCCAGGTATTTCTTCTCCGTTCCGTAAATATCGGGGAACAAAAAAAACCAAGAGACTCACACAATTTAGAGAGAGAGAGAGAGAGAGAGATAGGCAAGCAATGGCTATGCAAAAAAAATACGGCGACCACGGCGGGAAAAGCGTCCCATGAGTCGAATATTTGCACTCACGTACGCGTGAAAATAAATGGATAGGTGTTATAAACTGTAATACGTTGGACAAAGTCTTCTGGAAGGCCGCTGGCTGGCGGGTGTGACGAAATATATAACTTGTATCATCGCACTTACCAGTTATTGTACATAAGAAACCAAAATAATGATATTGTAATAGGTGATACGTATTATTGTAATAAGCTCACTGTAAAGGCCGGCGGCCCTGGCAACAGACAACTCCCGTCATCGGTAGCGACAAGGGTTTTCAAGCAAACGAATAATTTAAAAAAACACACACACAAGAACAAACGAACGAGTATATAATAATAAAAATAATAATAACGATGATAAAGTTGGTGTGAGCGATGAAAGAGTGTGTGAATGAGTTTATGCCGAAACCCGGGTTGCGGGCTCAACGAGAATATTTGTAAATGTGAAAAGAAACGTAAAAACAAAGAAAATGACGAATAAATCGTTTACGTTCCGAATGGTGGCACAACCGACATGTGCCGATAATTGTCGAACGCCGTCGGATCGTCATTGTCGATTTTTAACGAAGAAACATTTCCATCCACCGCTAATAGAAAGAAAGAAAAAAAAAAGAAAAAAAAGAAAAACAATTGAAACTCGTCGGGCTACGAACCAATCGAGTTTTAAGGATTGCGATAATTATTGATAGAGTTAACTATGTATTTGAATATGATTATAATTATACACATGGATGGTATGTCATATGTATATGTGTACATATATACACTTAAACACCGGCGGCGCTTCGCATGTGTATGTATATATTACATGTGTGCGTGTGCCCTTCCGTACGTAATATCGTCGCGTTATAAATATTATATATAAATATAGTATATATAGACGCACATGCTGAAAAAAAAAGTAATAAAAAAAAATGAAAAACGATACAAAAGATCATAAATGAAAGACACTCGTTTGAAGCGAACTGAAGAGACGAGAGATTAAAGGTGTGAACTTGCGCAACGGGAGATAACGGTGAGAAAAAAAAAACAAAAACAAAAACAAAAACGAAAGATCGAAGGAGTAGGGGGAGAGTGAGAGTGAAGATCGTGTAATAGTTTTTAAGTATTATTAATTAATATGGACTATGGCCGCGCGCGCGCGTGAGGTCAGCTCTCGATGTGACGGTTGTGTTGAGTGTGCGTGCTTCCCCCCCTTTCCCGCCCCTTCCCCCTCGGTCTCTCTCCGGTTCATCGTCCCAAATATCTCTGCCATATTATTAATTCGTAATTTTTTCCATCCTCATCGTTAACATTTCATCGATATCATCGTCATTAATATCGTCATTGTCATTGTCATCGTCGAAGCTCATTATCGATACCGCGACGCAGTTTACGGGCCGGGGAATGAAATTGGTCTCGTTCACGGTCCCGACTGCGATTCCCGTCCTCCTTACCTTACGAAACACCTTGTGCCACTCTCCTCTTCATAAAAACAAAAGAAAATGCTTCAACGCCTCCGTCGTCATGTTGTTGTCACTCTTAATTATTGTAATATATATGAATAATGAATCACTGTTGAGTATTGTCTGATTGTAATACATTGATATTGAATTGATATGAATTGATAATCATTAATTAACGTAACATTAATCTGTGGATGTAGCCATATTAGTGTGAGACAGAGAGACAGAGAGAGGTTGTAGGCGCGTGATAATCGTGCCGCGGTGCGAATGCGATCGGTGCAAATGAGTTTTGAGTGTCCTGTGCGTCAATTCAATGTGCAGTTGTTCGTGGAGAAAGTATTTATTGCTCAAAAATATCGGAAAATGCGAGGAAAGGCAGGAGAGGTAAGAAATAGAAGAAAGAAATACGAAAGAGTGACTGGGGAAGAAACTGTGAGGTTGAGGGTGGGTATAAAATAAATGGAAATTACGAGATAGCGTAGAGAAGATGGGAATGGGGGGAGGTGAGAGTAGCAAGCGTCGTGGCATTGTGTATCGGGCTGCATAATTTTAGAAGAAAATTACGCGAGTAATGAAGAAGCAAAGAAGAATGAGATTTTAAAAAAAGGGAGAGAGAGAGAGAGGAAGAGAGAGACGGAGAGGTGGGCGAGTGCTCGGGGAAAGACGGATGAGAGTTATTTGATGTGCAAGGTAAAACACGATATCCCCGGATCTCGGCGGGTGTTTCTTTTAGCGTCGTCGTTGATCGGTCGACGTTCGACGATCGGAGGCGTGCGGCGTCCCTCCCCCGCGCACGCCGACTTCTAATGGTACTAATAAACCCAAAGTGCCTCTGGTAGATTTTTGGGCATAAGCTTGAGTAATAAAAACTATAACATTTATTAACAAAAATGATTACAAGACACAAACACGTGGATGAAGCGTATGAACAAAAGAAACAAAAAAAAGAAAAAGAAAAAAAGAAAAAAAACGAAAGAAAAGGAGAAAGTAACAAGGTAGAGAAATACGAACGAACAAATTCACGACACGTTCCACTGCATATACACGCTCGTACATACACACACAATTAACTAATAAATGATAATAACGACGAAACTCTACGTGTGCACATGCGTATACATATCATGTTAATGTCGTAATTTGGGCGTGTATGTATACCGTGTGCATGTGCATTTAGGATAGGATTTTTAGATAGTCGGTAGTAGTCTAGTCTCTATGTCTGTGTGTCTGTATGTGCCCTGAGTGTCTTTCCCCGGCCCCTCTCGCTCCCCCCTCATCGCTCACACGCCCCTTATCAGCCCATACGTGTCGTCCCCGTCGTTTACCCGCCCTCACCACGGTGCATAACCGATCTCCAAAGTAAACTAACGTGTCGTTCAACCCCATATCCATATCCTTAATCGTTCTCCCTCTCCCTGACCCCGTCGTTATTCTCATATCCCCGGGTTTCGACCCTCCGCCTCCCACAAGCCCAGTATCACCAGCGTCATTAATTGTGCTCACGCCACCGCGTTCTTCGCCCACAATTACCGATTGGCACGTTTTGCTGAATAAATATTTATATCGATGGTTCCTCATTAACTATGAAATATACGGTCCCAATTTGTAAAATTCGACTAAATAAGGTGTGTAATTAACCGTGTACCGTTCGTACGCGCGGCTTGCTGCCCAGCAGTCTACTGTCGTGTGCGCTAAAAAAAAAAAAAAAAAAAACTATTGCTGAATATGTGCGCGCCGAGTGTGTAATACGTTTCATTCCGTTTTCCATTTTTTTTTCCTTTTCATTTTCTTACCTTTTTCTTTTTCGTCGTCATGGTTGTGCAAATGGTTACGTGAGACGATGATAATGATGCGCCGCTCGATCTCTCGGGCTACTCGTCGGTCCCTCGGACACCAGCGATCATTCACGGACGCGCATTATAAAATATACGCGAAGAACGAGTGAGAACGAAAAACGAGAGAAAACGAGAGAGCGAGTAATAAGATAAAATAAATTTTAAAAAAGAAATGTAAAACAGAAAGACAGCATCACATACGTGCGAGAAAGGGGTATGAATGTCCATGGAATGTGCAAGACTGAGAGAGGTAGCGAAAACGGGGTCAACGACTCATCGACTGGGTCCACCCGCCCCATGCCGCTCATTTTTACGTCATAAACAATTAATTAAAATTATACATAAATAATGCATCCAACACAATTACGTTACGTTTAATAATAGTCATGTTCCTTTTCAATCATAATTGATTATTAATAAAAAAAAAAAGAAAACAAAATAAAATCTATATCGAACCTTGCTACACATTATTTTGTACTTGTTTTTTAATCTTAATATATTAAATATATATATATATATAAATAATGCCGTTTTAAGTTATCCAATTTTATTATTATTATTATTATTATTATTATTATTATTTTTGTATAAATGTGTGATTAATAGTATGGATAGTGTAATAATTTTGTATGTTTATTGAACCAAAAATAAATATTATTGATAAAGATGAAAGCCCTGTTATTGATCCATAGTTTGTTTGTTGAGAGGTACATCGACCTCGTCAGTGTCTTTTTGAGATCCCTCAGCGATTTTCATACACTTTTTAGCCGCGTGCAAGCTTTGCGGTCCAATCGTGCTTAGCACGACAGGCAACAAGAAGAGACCGTGCCAAATACCGAAAACTATTACTAAGAAAAATATCTTGAAAAATGACCGGAATACGTAAGCCTCGGAGAATATCATGAGAGATTGCGAGAGAAGAGTCGATCCGGCGCCGTACGTTACTGCCGCTCCGATGTGTCGTACGGCGATCAGAGTTCTCGTCGTTCGTGAGCCGTCCGAAACGGCAGTGTTCAAGAAAGCATGAGCCACATGAGCAGCGTAATCGACGCTAAGACCCACTGCGAGCTCCAAACCTGCGAAAATGAGATTCATGAGGATTGCAAATAATTCTGGTAAAAATAACGTATAAGGTGGATAGAATTTGAATGGGATTTAATAGTATGTTATCATCTTTATCTATTCGGACTTTGATCAATTTATACAAATTGAATCCTTTTTATTAGTTTCCTATAGTTTTGCTTCCTCATATAGGAAAAGCTTTGTTTTCATGAAAAATTTTTTTTTAGAGATTTTCGTATCAAAGCGTTTAAAATGGTCTGAAACGCCGAGAAAAGTGGTTTAGAAAAATTGTCCGGATGTATGTATGTATGTATGTATGTGTGTGTGTGAGTGTGTGATGAAAAACCAAAAATTCATATAACTGTAACTTGTGAAGTATTTGACCGAATCAACTAAAATTTAAGCAGCATGTACAGTACTGGCTAATCTTCAATTGGTACAAATTTAATTTTTATAAAAATTTTGAAAAAAGTACGTAAATGAACTGGCTTAAACGAATTTTTAACTATCGGGCTGAAACTTTGTATTAAAATTGAACAAAGTGATACGGCCTTTGGTATTGAATTTGGGCCAAATCGGTAAAGCGGTCCGGTTTTTATGAGATTTTGAATTTTTCGAAAAATTTTCGTTTTGCTCTAATTCAGGTCAAATTTCAACTAATCGACTGAAATTTTCTACACAGGAAAAATAACATTCAGCCTTGCTACGTACCAAATTTGGTGATAATCGGTAAAGCGGTTCGGATTTTACGTGATTTAACATTTTTTGCTTCCTCATAGAGGAAGCTTTGTTTTCATGAAAAAAAAAAATTTTCGCCATTTTTATGTCAAATTACTCAGAATGGTCTAAAACGTCGAAAAAAGTGATTTAGAAAAATTGTGCGCATGTATGTGTGTGTGTGTGTGTATGTGTTAAACAACATGTACAGTACTGCCTAATCTTTAATTGGTATACATTTCGGAAAAATCGATTGACACATTTCGCTTTTATAAGAATTTTTGAATTTTGAAAAAAGTAGGTAAATGGTCTAGCGCAAACGAATTTTTATCTATCTGACTGAAACTTCGTATTAAAATGGAACAAAGTGATGCAACCTTTGGTATTGAATTTTGGCGAAATCTACAAAGCGGTTCGGTTTTTATGATATTTGGAATTTCTCGAAAAATTTTGGTTTTGCTCTCATTCAGGTAAAATTTCAACAAACCATCTGAAATTTTTTCCACTGGAACAATAACATTCAGCCCTGCTATGTACTAAATTTTGTGATGATCGGTAATGCGGTTCGGATTTTATGTTAATTTGAATTTTTTAAAAATTGACTGGTCTCGCTCTAGATTTCGTAAAACATCAGAAAATAAGAATAAAACAAAACAAGGATGCAAAGTAGAACCTTGCGCATTGCTTCCTCATTATTTTTCACTTTTTACAAAGCCTCCTCTATGAGGAAGCCAAAATTGATTAACATACTTCCTCATAGAGGTAGCTTTGTAAAAAGCGAAAAATAATGAGGAAGCATAGTGCAAGGTTCTACTTTGCATCCTTTTTTCCTTTCTAAATATGATAGATACGATTTATATTTCATATTCAATTTACGTTTCATCACTTGCAAATTTTTATCCTTTTGAGGTGTATCGTGTTGTATCGTAAATATATGATTCAACATTAATCGTTCGCAATCAAAGAGACATCAATAGAGTAATCCTATTATTTTCTATCGCCTCACTATTATCGAAAGTATTTCGGAATAAATCGTATATGTTTGGAGTGAAAGAATTATCATAATCTATCGTAAAACCCTGAAACAGTTTTCTATCATTTATACAATAATTTTATGCTGATTGACTCGTTTCTCTTCTCATCGTTTCACAGCTATAGGTCTATCATAATGAATTTCGAATACGATAAATATTTGCATCCAAAGATTTGTGGATGAAACTTTTCTTTTTAAATGAAAAATGTGATATTTTTGATATTACTCCTACGATCGTATATTTTTGATATAAAATTTAATACAAAAATTATATTATTCATAATAATATTATAGGACATGGAAGAAACATATAGGATTTCGATTTATGATAGTACTTCGCAAGTTCGTGAACCAAAATTTTGAATCGTTTTTTGTCATTTATTTTTTACCAGGAAGGAACGAGTGTCGCTGTCTTGAACTGCCAATTATTTGGCGTAACTATGATTAGCAAATGTCGCGGGAGCCCAGACACCGACTCACCTATGCAAGAAACAATGTCAATAGTCAAACCCCAGTAGAACATGAATCCGCATACGTCGAGAAGCGTGAGTAGAACGCAGAGTAGAATCCAGAAGCAGGTTTGCAACTCGGCAATTAGCACAGCAGTTGTAGCCATCACGCATATTAGCGCGAGAATGAGATTCCGCGTGACCTCCTCAGCAATTACTTTGTCGGTGACCCAAGAGGCGAATATCCTGCTCCAAACGGTCACGAAACCCTGGATTCCCGAATCCGCGGCAACGCGTTTAGCATTGTCCATCGCCGGTATCCATTGATCCGGTCCGTTGAACGTCGCAAACGAGAAATCGATTCGGGATATTTGAATTCTTGGGGCGCGTTTGCCGCACGTGAGATTACCCTCGAAAAGGAAGTTACCTTGGTACTTGCCGCCGCTCCGGCTATATAGGAACTTTGAGAGGTAATAATAAAAGTCTTCACGATCGATCGTACTGCTCGTTAAATCTGCAAGGGGTCAATGGAATAAGTAAAGCTACCATTAGGAATAGACGCAACTCGAACGAAGAAACAATGCAATTACATTTCTGACAGACTTTTTCAATGGGTCTTTAAAATTTTTACGTAATTTATAACAACAAAAAAATCATTTTCATGATTTTAGGAAAGTTAATTGTTACGTCCTGGCAATTTTTCTCTCTTTATATTGAACTACTATCATTTTTATAATTTGTCCTTCAGTTATTCCCAACTGCTAATCCCGATTCAATACCCATCGGACATTCGATGGTCCCATGCACCACGCGAAGTCAGCATTTTCGGACCAGTCGACGGCCACCAGTTATCCCCACTTTACTTTCACCCAAGCCTTCCTGCTTACCATCATTAAACCAACTAATCAGTCTTCAATGAATTACACACCAACAATACCTTAAATATATTATAGTTGTTCAAGTTTAGAGTTTAAGTATAAATCAGATAATATAATTATTAATTGTCATAACTGGTGGCGTATAAGAAGTTCACTTTATTAAATTAGTGTTTATTAAAGCGTGATAATTCTGAATTTGAGTTTCTACTCTTAATCGAGCAAGATCCCAAATAATATTAATAATCAACTATCGTCTCGTTAGCCCGAGACGTAACATTAATAAAAGTTATTTTCTGAGAACAGCGAGGGCTATACTATTTCCTATTCTATATCTCCGAATTTTTTTTTGTTTACGGATATGGTTAACGAGTTCATTACCTTTGTCGTAATACATTTTTACGAAATTCGCAAAAACTTGAGGCCACTGCTCAATGTGATCGATCGACGTCATGTTCTGAAGAGATTCGCTGAGCGAAAGTATTCGCGTAAATTCCTGGTTATATTCCACGTTACCGATGAACACGTTGGCCGGATGACCTCGTCCCGGATAGAGCTGTGTTCGCACGGCCAAGAACTCGCTGAGATAAGAGCCTTTCGGAAGGAACCATTCTGGATCAAACCATTGTTCCAGCTGATAAGATCCAAGAACTCCCACACCCGCGACGCCAATGGTTATCAAGATCACCGTTACTTTCCCCGGCACGGTTAATAGCAGTTTCGAGTAGAGGAAGTCGATAAAGCGCCAAGACATCGAACTACGCGAGTCTGCTACAGTTGGCTGATAATTTTCGTGCACGATGCAGGGGATGACGCCGTTTCTCTTGTTCTCAACTCGCTTCACGTCAAGGGCGAAGAAGGCTACGAAGAAAGTAACTTGCAGGAGGAACGTCATCATAACTCCGACCGCTGCATAAATGCAAAATGATTGTAACGACGGTAGTATCTAAAAACATATGTTTATCATTAAAAAAACATCTTTTACAAATTTCTATTTAGATTGGAAAAAGCACTACGAACCGTAGATGCACCGATTATGAAAGCCACTACGTCCGTGAAGGAAGTTACGGAGATTGCTGCACCCGCGTGGCTCAACATCATGCCCACTCGCTCGGCCAATGGCCTGGAACGATTCGGCTCGTAAGATAACACCTGTTCCCAGGAGGCCATCATCACGAATATATCGTCGACCCCTAGACCCATCAACATGAATGGCAAGGAAGTGTGAACGGGGCCGTAAGGTACCCCGCAGAGAGAACACAAGCCAATCGCGACTATGAAAGCACCTCCCACACAGAGAAGACCAACGCTCGTCAAACAGAACTAAAGGGAAACCTTCATGACTTTGTGGGATATTCGTATAATAAACAATAGCGGTCAATGAGAATCTGGCAGTACCAAAACGAAATCGTTTTGGTATTGCCAGATTCTCATTGACCGCTTGATATACACAAGATAAATGTAATTGGGAATCAGCTGCTTCATTTTGGAGTTCAGTTTTGGAGCATTTTGCATTTGCCAAATCAATGCTAAATATTTCGTATCGTTTTTACAAAGTCTTGTCCAAGCAAGAAATGGTGACGGTTTCATCACGGCTTTATGATGGCAAAAATGACGCAAAAACGACAAATCATTTTCTGCCATGTTGATCACGTTCGGCATGACGTCAGAAATGACGTCGCTATTTTTCTGGTTCAGAGATTGTATGATTTTTGACAACAATTAAAAAATGACAATTTCGCAATCGCCCTGGGACATCATTTTGCTGCCATTTTGACATCATCGCTGGAAGTAAATGACACACAAGCTCGGAACCAACAAAAAGATCGATCGTTTTAGCCGTCATTTCGGTCGCCACCAAAAACGTCAGAAATTTTCTGTCAATTTTGGTGTTATTAGTGTGTCATCTTCAGTTGCTAGGGTGCATATTAATTAGCCGTGGTAACAAAGGATTTTCATAGCAACATGTGTCCATAATCCAGAGAAATATTCATAGCGCTAACATTAATTATTATTTTTTTTTTGGCAATTCCCGAAGAGATTTCCGGGACAATTCCCAAAGATATATATTCAAATCATTTCGAAGAATAACCTCTCACTTACGATAACACATTTCGTGAAAGATACTCTACGAGTTAAATACTTGACGGTATTGATGAAATCTTTGTTGATGGAGAAATTTTGTTGGAAGTAAACAATAGGCAGTCATTTTTGAATTATCAAAATTATTGATCATCTGCATAGATATTTTGTGAAAAGTCTTTCGGGAATCAAAATTAGTGATTGCGTATGAAAATCGATTAAGATTTGTGAATTTTTTTTTTTTTTTTTTTCTATGTTGCATTTCCCCCCGTCTGCAGGCATTACGCCTATTGCAGGGTCGGCCCGGATCAGTAGCCAGTCCCCCCTGGGGGTCTGGTCCGGATCTGTAACCAGGCCCCCATGCGGCCGCATCCGACTTCCCCCTCTATATCGCATTTGCCATAGTATTCCTGCTATGGGCATAGGGAAACTGCGGAAAACCTATGCCGATATAGCCGGTCTCGGGTTCGCCTCCCGGCACCGGAGCTACGTCACGTTTCGTCGAGAACGTAAACACGGACTACAGCTGTATACATGTGACCCCCACAGATAGAAATATCTGTGTGGGTCTCATGTATACATCTGGAGCTTCATCGCGCCCGTATTTATATTTTCGACGAAAATCGACGGCACCGGGAATCGAACCCGCGACCTACCGATGCTCTGGACTAGAGGCCAGTAAACTGACCACTAGACCATCGCACCGGTTTAGATTTGTAAATTATTCATCGAGAAGCTCGACTAAAACGAACTTCCTTGAAAATTAACGTTTTTCAATTCCTACAAATCTATCACTATGTTTTTCTGTGTTAGTACACGTGCTGCAATATCAGTAACGCTTAACTACTATTATTTAACGCATACAACTTCTACAGAAACGATTGTAAAAACTCAGCACTGATATCTTTAATACGGTACGCCTCAACCTCCTTAAAGATCAATGATACGAATGTATCGCAATCGAAACGTTAAAAATTCATACGCCGGATGCTCATTCATTATAAAAACAAGTCGCGCGATACATGATCACGGTTAACGTTAAACTTACTCTCCACTCAACCCAGTTGAATCGCGACAAAATAATCTGTACATAAGTGGACATCAGGACGACGCCGATCAAGATTTTTCCAATATCCTGAAACAACGTAGATGCACTGATGTCCCCCCAACTTCGTCCGGCTTGGTACCGGAGCTTCAGCGGTTGCCCACTGATTCCAGCCTCGTTTTTCGTATCCAAAGATCTTGAACTTGCTTCGAGTTCTCGCAAAAATTCAGTCTCCCATTTTAGAACTTCCACAGTCGACTGAAAAGATGTTTACCGGATATTTGTTCATTAACGTATAAACGACTATCGAACATAATAAAACTCACTTTACCCAGTCAGCCGTTCCCGCGTCGTTGCCCGACTCTTCCATCTCGATGTCCTTAAAATTAATATGTACCACCCAGAAAGTCTGGACAGCTTTTGCTGAGATAATTCTCCCTTTCGTATCAGTTTTTACACCGCCCAATAATTCTGCAAAATTCATTGGATGTCCTAAGGTTGGACTTATCTTTGCAGTATTTAGTTTCTCGACGATATCTTCTTTGGTTTGACTTCTTATCACGTCACTGTCGTAGTCCCATATGTCGAGGATACTCCGGAGGAGACATCCCCTGGGGAAACTGTTAGTGAGGTTGCAGTAAAGCTCACTTGGCGCGTGCACCGAGGGCTCGAAATTACTAGAGTTCATTCTGGAGTCAGGCGCTTCGTCAAAAAAGTCATCATCGACGCCTCTTCTCTGACGACCAATCATTCCAGATATTATAGGAACTCTGTATAAACGAATAGCATGTTTTTTTTTATCGAAGCAATGCAAACAATTTAACAATATTAGGCTAAATATTGGTAGACATAATAAAAAATGTATTTTGTGATATATTTTCGTTCAGTTTTTTCCAAGTATTATCTTGAATTCTTTGCCGATTTTTATGAACGATAGCTCATTGTTTTTCTTAAAAGATACTCTACGAATTGGCCTCCTAGATATTTCATAGTGTTCATCGTTTTGTAATTATAGCCTGTTGTTTATGAAAGTATTTTAATTTCTGTTAAACAACAGTCTAGAATTATTAAATAATTAACACTATGAAATATCTAGGCGGTCAATTCGTAGAGTATCTTTTAAGGTAGAGAATGAGCTGTCACTCATTCAAATCGGCCAAGAATTACAGATTATACTTGAAAAAAACTGAACGAAAATGTATCCGATTGAAAAGAAACGTTAATCAGTTAATATTTATGCAAATCCGTCACTATTAATCTTTCTCTGGATTAAGTCTACATGCTTCAATACAAATCACCCTCCACAGCTATTATTTAATGCATTAAACTTTAAAGAATCGATTACAAAAATTTATCTCTGATTTGACTTTGACAGTCGTCACCGATCGTCCTTAACGTCAAATACTTTTTAATTTTACGCGCATCTCTGGCGAAAGTCATAAGCACAGCTGGCGATGTACAGCGTTGCCAGCTAATACGTCACAGGTCGCGCCATGACTGTCATGTGATATTAGATTTTTTTTTCACACCTTTAGATAATATTTTCTCGCGAAAGACTTTGATCGGGATAGTTTTTTAAGCGCGATAATTTATCTCCGAAATCCGCTGTGTCCATTGCATATTTTACTTTTCCGATGTCGAGATGTTTGACTAATGAAATTTGCAATTAAAACGCGGACAGGAGCTTTTCCCATATCTTTCTGTGCTAATATTGGACTTTTTGAAGGGATAAATAATCATTAAATGGATGGCTACCACACCTGGGATTTTTTTGACACAATTCTACGCAATAAAACTATAGTATAGCCGAAAATTATAGAATTCTGAAGACTATCACCTCACACTTGGAATACCATATAGTCTTAAGAAATCAAACAGGGAACAAAAAGGGGAGGGGATAGTAAAAACCTATAAAAGTATTAGTATCCAATAAAAATATATACTTTCATTTTAATTATGCCCAGCAGTTCTATTCTGATGGTAAATGTGCTTAACTCTATTCTTTAGTAATAAAGATGCTTACTTGAAACACACATCTGTCCAAGCTATCTTTGGCTGAGTTGATGTTTGCAGTGCTAATATTCGCTTAGTTATTTCATTGAGCTAAAAATAAATAAGTCAACTACAGAATTTCTCTGTGTAGAGTTATATTAAGATTCCCTGTTGATTCAGAGATTGCAGCTTGCACTATCTGAAGAATTTTGTTGTGTCTTTACTTCGAGAAGAGCCCGAGGCTCGAGGATGTCATCTCCAGTCAAGATCACAGATTCCACCTGCTGACCTTCCTTGAAGTTTGACATCAGCCATTCTGTGTCTCGAACAAAATCTGAATCGGGTGGTATCCAAAGTTTCAGAGGATTTTTCTCTTGCCGAAAGCGATACAGACCAAAGAGACACAGCAGTACCACAAGGGTACAGCCCAAGATCCATTTTAGAGGATTTTGAGCAATTTTCACACCAAGGCTATGGAAGAATATCTCTGTCAGTGCTAGTACATAATTACTGAAGAGTATTGAAAACACATACCGATAGAAACATTTCTCCACCACAATAGAAATGTTTTGTGGTAAACGATGTATAAGTCTCCATATGTTGTTTTTTTTCCCTGCCTGCTCTATTTCCATTGTTAACACAATATCTGAGGAATCTTTGATGTACTCTTCATATACACATGTTTAATGTTTCCAGGCCACAGTATCTCCAGACTGCAGGAAGTATGAGTCATTTGCAAGCTGAGTCAGAGGCTAAGGGTACTAATTACAATTAAAACAAAAGTTCTAATGTGATATATCCTGTTGAATGATAATTTGTTATCTAGGAAGTACAAATTTTTCATGTACATTAAATAATTTTATAGGAATTTGATTATTTGTTTATTATTTATTGACAAATAAAATTTTCTAAACTTAAGTTTTTCATAAATTTATTTAAAACAAGAATGCATAAGAAGAGTAATACTTTGCACATTGCTTTCTAATTATTTTTTGCTTCTTACAAAGCTTCCCCGATAAAGAAGCCAAAATCAATGAAAATATATACTAATTACACTTAAAATCAAATTTCTTATCTGATAAATCATGTCGAGCAATAATTTTTCATTATAACATCAACTTTTGCAGAATTTGATGTAGCAAGCACAAATTTTTCATGTAAGTGAAATAATGTTTAATGATGCTATATATCTAATGTAGTGAAGATCAGTAGAAGGGTTTAGATATTATGGAAATTTGATTATTTGTTTATTATTTTTTGACAAATTAAATTTTCTAAACTTAAGTTTTTCATAAATTTATTTAAAACAAGAATGCATAAGAAGAGTAATACTTTGCACATTGCTTTCTAATTATTTTTTGCTTCTTACAAAGCTTCCCCGATAAAGAAGCCAAAATCAATGAAAATATATACTAATTACACTTAAAATCAAATTTCTTATCTGATAAATCATGTCGAGCAATAATTTTTCATTATAACATCAACTTTTGCAGAATTTGATGTAGCAAGCACAAATTTTTCATGTAAGTGAAATAATGTTTAATGATGCTATATATCTAATGTAGTGAAGATCAGTAGAAGGGTTTAGATATTATGGAAATTTGATTATTTGTTTATAATTTTTTGACAAATAAAATTTTCTAAACTTAAGTTTCTCATAAATTTATTTAAAACAAGAATGCATAAGAAGAGTAATACTTTGCACATTGCTTTCTAATTATTTTTTGATTCTTACAAAGCTTCCCTGATAAAGAAGCCAAAATCAATGAAAATATATACTAATTACACTTAAAATCAAATTTCTTATCTGATAAATCATGTCCAGCAATAATTTTTCATTATAACATCAACTTTTGCAGAATTTGATGTAGCAAGCACAAATTTTTCATGTAAGTGAAATAATGTTCAATGATGCTATATATCTAATGTAGTGAAGATCAGTAGAAGGGTTTAGATATTATGGAAATTTGATTATTTGTTTATTATTTTTTGACAAATAAAATTTTCTAAACTTAAGTTTTTCATAAATTTATTTAAAACAAGAATGCATAAGAAGAGTAATACTTTGCACATTGCTTTCTAATTATTTTTTGATTCTTACAAAGCTTCCCTGATAAAGAAGCCAAAATCAATGAAAATATATACTAATTACACTTAAAATCAAATTTCTTATCTGATAAATCATGTCCAGCAATAATTTTTCATTATACCATCAACTTTTGCAAAATTTGATGTAGCAAGCACAAATTTTTCATGTAAGTGAAATAATGTTTAATGATGCTATATATCTAATGTAGTGAAGATCAGTAGAAGGGTTTAGATATTATGGAAATTTGATTATTTGTTTATTATTTTTTGACAAATAAAATTTTCTAAACTTAAGTTTTTCATAAATTTATTTAAAACAAGAACGCATAAGAAGAGTAATACTTTGCACATTGCTCTCTAATTATTTTTTGCTTCTTACAAAGCTTTCCGGATACAGAAGCCAAAATCAATGAAAATACATACTAATTACACTGAAAGCAAAAGTTATCATGTGATAAATCATTTTGAGCAATAATTTTTCATTATAACATCAACTTTTGCAAAATTTGATGTAGCAAGCACAAATTTTTCATGTAAGTGAAATAATGTTTAATGATGCTATATATCTAATGTAGTGAAGATCAGTAGAAGGGTTTAGATATTATGGAAATTTGATTATTTGTTTATTATTTTTTGACAAATAAAATTTTCTAAACTTAAGTTTCTCATAAATTTATTTAAAACAAGAATGCATAAGAAGAGTAATACTTTGCACATTGCTTTCTAATTATTCTTTGCTTCTTACAAAGCTTCCCCGATAAAGAAGCCAAAATCAATGAAAATATATACTAATTACACTTAAAACCAAATTTCTTATCTGATAAATCATGTCGAGCAATAATTTTTCATTATAACATCAACTTTTGCAGAATTTGATGTAGCAAGCACAAATTTTTCATGTAAGTGAAATAATGTTTAATGATGCTATATATCTAATGTAGTGAAGATCAGTAGAAGGGTTTAGATATTATGGAAATTTGATTATTTGTTTATTATTTTTTGACAAATAAAATTTTCTAAACTTAAGTTTTTCATAAATTTATTTAAAACAAGAATGCATAAGAAGAGTAATACTTTGCACATTGTTCTCTAATTATTTTTTGCTTCTTACAAAGCTTTCCGGATAAAGAAGCCAAAATCAATGAAAATACATACTAATTACACTTAAAACAAAAGTTATCATGTGATAAATCATTTTGAGCAATAATTTTTCATTATAACATCAACTTTTGCAAAATTTGATGTATCAAGCACAAATTTTTCATGTAAATGAAATAATGTTTAGTGATGCTATGTATCTAATGTAATGAAGATCAGTAGAAGGGTTTAGATTTTATGGGAATTTGATTATTTGTTTATTATTTTTTGACAAATAAAATTTTCTAAACTTAAGTTTTTCATAAATTTATTTAAAACAAGAACGCATAAGAAGAGTAATACTTTGCACATTGCTCTCTAATTATTTTTTGCTTCTTACAAAGCTTTCCGGATACAGAAGCCAAAATCAATGAAAATACATACTAATTACACTGAAAGCAAAAGTTATCATGTGATAAATCATTTTGAGCAATAATTTTTCATTATAACATCAACTTTTGCAAAATTTGATGTAGCAAGGAAAAATTTTTCATGTAAATGAAATAATGTTTAATGATGCTATGTATCTAATGTAATGAAGATCAGTAGAAGGGTTTAGATTTTATGGGAATTTGATTATTTGTTTATTATTTTTTGGCAAATAAAATTTTCTAAACTTAAGTTTTTCATAAATTTATTTAAAACAAGAATGCATAAGAAGAGTATTACTTTGCACATTGCTTTCTAATTATTTTTTGCTTCTTACAAAGCTTCCTCGATAAAGAAGCCACAATCAATTAGCATACATACTAATTGCACTCAAAAGAAAAGTGCTAATTGCAGAATTTTATCATTATACATAGTAGAGCATGTGGAACCATAATTTTATTTAACAACAATATTCTATACGACAGAAGTATCAAAATTAAAGAGTCTAAACAAAATTATGCTAACCGATAGACAATTGCTCTCATCAAGTGCTTCATTAACTATTACATTATGCATTAGAAATCATAAAACTTAACAAAAACTAATAAAAACTTATAATGTTAATTTATCACTTTGGTGATGAAATGGAAGTGTAGAAATGTTCTGCATGATAGGAATGTCAAGATTGGAAGAATTTGAGAAAATAAATTGTCTCTGAGAAGAGATCATTGCTTTCAAGTAATTAGGAAAACTATTGAATTATGCATTTGAAAATTCCAGTAACAACTTTAAGAGAAAGAAATTTAAAAATGTCATAATAATTTGTTGCTTAATATTCATTTTGTGATTGTGATAAATTAACAACAGTAATGTTGGCAGTGAACGGATAGAGAAATTGAATATTCTCTGAGAGGTTGTTGCTCGGATCAGGTTATTAAAGAATTACTGAATCCTTTTTTGCGAGATAAAAGATAATTTGATTGAAATTGCAAATCGATTTGCGCGAAGAATAATTACTTCATCCGACGTAATAAACTAGCTTTCCATTAAATCGTAGAATGCACGAGCGTATTTGTATTGTACTTACGTAACCTTAAAGTTCACCGAGTGTATGCAAACTCGTTCGGACCCGAGCAAATATAATTAACTCCTCGTTGCATGTCGTATATCAACGAGAGAGATTAATTTCTTATCTGTGTCGCGGACGGCATGAAGAAGATTCGTTGAAGATTCTGTCCGATAACAGTTGCATTGTTGCATCAAGATTGGATATATAAAACTGATTTCTCGAGCATCGCACGGAAACACTTTGTTTCCGTCACATAATAAATGACTCTCAATCTTGAAATTAGTGTATGTCATACTCTATTACACGTGGATATGTGGTTAAAAAAACGACATGACAATATAATGCTGACTAAAACCTCCGTAGTCCAGAGTCCAATTGCAGACTGCAATACAGTACTGACGTGCGCACGTGCGGCGCACGATGCATTGCGCACCGCTTTAGAGAGAGAAGCATGTATCGTAGGTTAAGGACGATCGGTGACGACTGTCAAAGTCAAATCAGAGATAAATTTTTGTAATTGATTCTTTAAAGTTTAATGCATTAAGGTAGTTCTGTCGGTACGCCGGAGTCATAAATCTCAGAGTCTATATGACATTAAAAAATAATCATACGCATCACTTTGACTGCCTCAATAATAATATAAAAAATAATCGAGAATCCTTCGAAATTGTCGTAATCAAATTAAAACGATTATTTGTAAATAGTTGATATGTTTAGTGCGGATTTGACTTAATTTTTACGATAATTAGGTTAGGAAATGTCATTTGGCCCGGTATCGTGCACTTTGACCTTGGTTCAATTAAACATTATTCCGGAAACTTCAACTTTTTTCATGATGCATCAATTCCTGAATGATTTGCGAATCCGTAGTACTTTTTATTTTTTCTCTATCTTTGATCAAAGTATGTTAATTTTCGATTTAAAGATCAATTTTTCCAGCCCTCCCGTTAGCGCCGTGTAAAAAGACTGATTTTCAAGTTTTAATTGTTCATTCAAATACTCGGTAAAAGCCTTCAAGATTTTGTGCAAGTAAAATTGAATAGCTAAATTACAACATGTCAAAAATTCATGCATATGAGTTTGGATTGCCTTCACGACAGAACTACCTTAAATAATAGCTGTGGAGGGTGATTTGTATTGAAGCGTGTAGACTTAATCCAGAGAAAGATTAATAGTGACGGATTTGCATAAATATTAACTGATTAACGTTTCTTTTCAACGGGATACATTTTCGTTCAGTTTTTTTCAAGTATAATCTGTAATTCTTGGCCGATTTGAATGAGTGACAGCTCATTCTCTACCTTAAAAGATACTCTACGAATTGACCGCCTAGATATTTCATAGTGTTAATTGTTTAATAATTCTAGACTGTTGTTTAATAGAAATTAAAATACTTTCATAAACAACAGGCTATAATTATAAAACGATGAACATTATGAAACATCTAGGAGATCAATGCGTAGAGTATCTTTTAAGAAAAACAATGAGCTATCGTTCATAAAAATCGGCAAAGAATTAAAGATAATACTTGGAAAAACCTGAACGAAAATATATCACACTGAAAAGAAACGTTAATCAGTTAATCTTTATGCAAATCCGTGACTATTAATCTTTCTCTGGATTAAGTCTACATGCTTCAATACAAATCACCATCCACTGTTATTATTTAATGCATTAAACTTTAAAGAATCGATCGCCAAAATTTATTTCTGATTTGACTTTCGGAGTGTTAGTCAAATCAGAGAGAGCTAGTCAAATCAGTGCAAAATTTTTGTAATTGTTTCTTTAAAGTTTAATGCATTAAATAACTGTAGTGGAGCGTTGATTTCTATTGAAGCATGTACACTTAACCGTGGGACAAATGAATAGTGACGAATTTGCATAAAGATTAACTGATTAATCTGAAAATGTATCCCATCTTTCCGATGGGATACATTTTCGTTCAGCTTTTTCCAAGAATAATCTATAATATTTTGCCAATTTTGATGAGTGATGGCTCATTCTCTTTCTTAAAAGATGCTCTACAAATTGGCCGGCTGGATATTTGATATTATTGATGGTTTAATAATTATAGCTATTTGTTTATGAAAGTTTTTTGATTTTTGTTAAACAACACGCTATAATTATTAAACGATCCATAATATCAAATATCCAGCTGGTCAATTTGCAGAGCATCTTTTAAGAAAGAAAATGACCCATCTCTCGTCAAAAATGGCAAAAAAATTTCGCAGAATTTTATTTATTTTTAATTTATTTTTTTTTTATTTTGAAAAATGCGCATTAATAAGGAATTTTGCATATGCGTTTGGCATAAAACGATTCATTAGATTCCAATTTTTTTTTGCCAAACGCATATGCAAAATTCGTTATTTTTCACGCATTTTTCAAAATTTATTTTTTGATGATTCAAATCCGCAAAATCTATTAAACAAATAGCACTTAAAGAATCACGGTTATCGAATCTGTACGTATTATCCCTGGTAAAAATAAATTATAGGATCTGATGCTGATCGATAGAATTTGAATGATATTTCATCGTATGTTATCACATCTATCTATTCGAACTTTCATCAATTTATTCGAATTGCATCATTGTTATTAGTTTCCCATAGTTTTCGGTTTGTATGGGTAAAATACGATAGATACGTTATCGATATGTATAGTGCACCAACGGATTTATAATATTTCATATTAAATTTACGTTTCGTCACTTGTAATCGTAAATCGTAAATATATGATTCAACATTAATCGTTTGCAATCAAAGAGGCATGAATGGAATGATCCTATCATATTCCGGTCATAATAAATCTTGAATATGATAAATATTTGAATCCATAGATTTGTCGATGAAATTTGTTTTTTTTATTAAAAATGTAATATTATTGATGTTACTCCTGTGATCGTCTATTTTAATTATTAAATTTAATACAAAAATTATATTATTTCTTATAATATTATAGGGTATGGAAGAAACATATAGGATTTCGATCGTAAATTTATGATAGTACTTCTTAAATTCGCAAACCGTATTCGGAATAATAGGATATAAAAAAATCGTTTTCTATCTTTTACTTTTAGCAGGGTACTCTAGCGATCTCTACGATTGTCAAAGTGGCTAAAAAGATAACGTTGAATAGAAGTTGGATTTTTCCACACAACAATCTTTCGAAAATAATCGTAATGTCTGTATTATCTCTATATTATAAAAAGATCTCGCCGCCGCCGCCGTCGCCGTGTCAAGAATCGAGGGACTTAGAAAAATTCCGAGCAAACCAGCGTAAGGAGGGTGGGGGGGTTTCTGACGGGTTGAGTGACGGGATTTCTGACGGGGTGGGGGGGTTTCTGACGGGTTGAGTGACGGGGTTTCTGAGCGGTTCAGTGACGGAGTTTCTAACGGAGTGAGGGGGTTTCTGAGCGGTTGAGTGACGGAGTTTCTGACGGAGTGGGGGGGTTTCTGAGGGGTTGAGTGACGGGGTTTCTGACAGGGTGGAGAGGTTTCTGAAGGGTTGAGTGACAGAGTTTCTGACGGAGTAGGGAGGTTTGTGAGGGGTTGAGTGACGGAGTTTCTGACGGAATGGGGGGGGGGGGCTTCTGGGGAGTT
The DNA here is from genome assembly GCA_963970395.1 of Ephialtes manifestator. Lineage (NCBI taxonomy): Eukaryota > Metazoa > Arthropoda > Insecta > Hymenoptera > Ichneumonidae > Ephialtes > Ephialtes manifestator. The sequence continues at coordinate 2,885,344 of OZ019980.1, forward strand.
GAGTGACGGGTTTCTGATGGGGTGAGGTGATTTCTGAAGGGCTGAGTGGTGGGGTTTCCGACGGGGTGAGGGGGGCTTCTGGGGGGCCGAGTGACGGGGTTTCTGACGGGGCGGGGGGGGGGGGGGATCCGAGAGGTTTGACGGGGTTTCACATTCAAATTTCAAAAATTTTCACAAGCCCGGATTGGGGGGAGATTGCGAGTGCGCGAGCCACAATAAAATCCTAGTATATCTATATATATACACGAAATTGTAAAAAGTACAGGCAACAAATTAAACCTAATGAGGTACGGTAACGCTTGATAACGACATTGATTCTAGCGACGGAAAAAGAATTGTTCGATTTTTTTTTGTTCGATTGATTGGAAAGTCATGTTGACTATTTCCAAAGATTTTTTTCTGTTAAAAAAATAACTTATATTCAGCGTTTTTTTCCGTCATTGACTTTGAAATTTGACCGTATATTTTTTTTAAAGAATTTTCTTGCTATCAGTGAATTTCTGAATGAAATTTTTTTCCTACTTTTTTTTTGCAATATCATTTTATCTGCTGTAAATAAAAATGTCGGCAATGTTAAATGGCGCAAATCGGGTTGTCAATATCTCGGCAACTGAACGCTAAACCGATTAAAAATTTTACATACGCCGAACATACGTGTTGATATTCATAATATTCCTTAGTCACGCTGGAATATTTAAAATGCTCTAGCGTTGCAACCTCCTTAACAGTGAATGGTCCACGTCACATCAGTCGGGCGGTGGAAATCGTAGCCGACAGAAAGAGCTAACTGGTGATTAAGTCTAATCCAATCCGTATTAAGGTGAACATTTCAATTCGTGACCTTGTCTCTATTAATGTCTGCTACATATACACGGAAAGAAAAATGTAGTGAATGCAATAAAAATATAGTTAGTCTAAAAATAATTCTAATTTCCATAAATTATAGTTAAAATGATATACATTTTTTTCTATTACGTTAGGATAATCTGAAAGAATATTTTCTGATTAATTAAACATATATAGTAAGTTCGAAAGTAATGGATCGTTATAACCCTGATTCTAAGCCTTTACATTGATCCTTAATAGATTCCGACTAGAAACTAGCTGGTGCATGTCTGGAATTCCTATCTTGTGATCGAAATCTATATAGTCAGACATCGGAATCCAGTTCGAGATTCCGATCGAAATTTAAGTTCAATAACTTTGTGAAGATAGAAAATACTTCACTCTCGTGTCAACTCCAAATAAACATTTCACACCTTGGCTAAGCTTTCAATGTTTTAGATAGTTCTTCCACCAACATCAAATCAAGTTTTTTCGGTAAAATACGGAAAAATGAGAAATTAATATTACTAGAAAATGTCTTTAAAGTTTGAAAATGTTAAACCATACAGTTTCGGAGTTGCATCGCCATAAACGAAGCTCTTGCTTTGAAAACTTCTAATTTTCAAATTATATTACCGAATACTGAAATATACCCAGATAGATATATGCCGACACCGTGCCGTCACGTACGCCCGCATATGACGGCACCATGACGGCATACCGTATTAGCACGCCATGCCGTCACCGTGCAGTCACGCCGAGCGTTCAAAATTGTTCGGTATGGCACGCTGCGCCGTCACGGCCTACCGTCACCGTGATCACGGTGTCACGGTGATGACATGGTGTGCCATATCGAAAAATATTGAATGCAAGGTGACTGCATAGTGACAGCATAGTGAAGGCATGGCATGCCGTCACTTTGCTGACCAAGATAGACAAACGTGCTTTCTTTTGGGCATGCCGTCACCGTGCCGTCACCGTGCAGTCATCGCCATGCGTTCAAAATTGTTCGATATGGCACGCCATGCCGTCACCGTGCCGTCACGGCCTGCTGTCACGGTGACGGCATGGCGTGCCATATCGAAAAATTTGGATCGCATGGCATGACTGCACGGTGACGGCATGGCGTGCCATATCGAAAAATTTTGAACGCTCGTCGTGACTGCACGGTGACGGCATGACGTGCCGTTTTAGTTTCATTAATTCTTTGAGATCCGAAATTCCGGATTGAGGAAAAAAGACAGACTGCCATCGTCTGTTTTCATGAAGGGAATACAAAAATTCTTACCAAGGAGCATCACCTTCAGATGATAACTCCCTCAAGTGCAGTCGAATCCTAAAAATCTTCGCAGTTTTATAAACACTTTGGTTGCAAATCGCTTGCGAGAAACGGCTTAGCCATTTACCATTTAGCGGGGTGATGCGAAACGCTGATGCGCCGTCACTTTTATCGTGCATCGTGCATCGGTTATCACCGCCACTTTTTTTTTTTTTGGGTTACATCCCAATATGACTGGAATTTATTATATCGTCCAGGATGAGTGGTTAAACATACACGTTTGCCAATGTATAATGCATATTTTGTTATAGTTATATAAACATCATTTTTCATTTTCTTATCAGCCCCAAATTGCGCATTTCTTTACTGGATTCATAGTAGACCCGAGGGGGCATTGAAAAGCTTTGCTAAAGCTTTCCATGTTGGACAAAGCGCCAATGACTCGCAACGAGGGAATGCTATGTTTATCACTTGGTGCAATGGTTCTTAGAAATTCGTTTGACTCAGTGGAACACCACATCTGTGAATAAATATCAATACATTAATTTACAGTGAGGGAAAACAAATATTTATACATTTTGGAATATGCTAAATTACGTTTGCCAGTGACAGGAAAAATAGTTGATCATTTGTATATGATTCGTGTCTCGGTAAGGTGAAGTCATCGATCACTGCTTCCTTCCCCCACTGCTCGTATGCTGCGTATGCTAATTGAAATCCTATAGCGTCTGCGATATTCTCACCCAACGTTTTTTTCCCGTCCACCTGATAGGATGTAAGTGTATTAAATACGTTCTATTAATGATGTATGATAGGTACCATCCCGCCAAACGCGAGTTTCAAAGAAAATTTTGAACACTTCCCGGTGGAATAAAAAACGGAAAAAAATCAAGCATGTAAAAAGACCTGAAAAAATCGATTCTGCATAAAAATAATTTCAAAATGTTTTTTCAGAATTTTTTCTTTATTCTTGAGTGTAATGGATGGTTTTATGCCAAACGCATATCTAAAATTCGTTACTTTTCGCGCATTTTTCAAAATAAATAAAAAATGCTGATACAATTCATATGTATTCGGAAAAATTGACGAATCATTTTCATTCGAAAAAAATGTTAGGTTGTCGGGTGATTTGTGCAACAATTTTTTTATTCATCAATTTGTTAATAACATTTTTGAATTATTATTATCATGCAAAATCGATTTTCGGCACCTTTTGCATGCTTGATTTTTTTCCGATTTTTATCCTATCGGGAAATGCTCGAAATTTTCTCCGGAACTCACCGTTTAGCGGGACTGTACCTAATATCAAACATCCTTGAAGCCGACGACGTTGATAGAGGTAAAGAGGTATTCAATGAAAATATATTTTAAATACTTTTTGAGAAAGTACCATCATGATACATTATTATGAACAGCTTCAAACTTATATTTATATATAATATTTATAGATATATTTATATACATTTATTCACAAAAGTATTCGAAAGTTATATTCATTGCATAAACACTCATACCCATTTTACAAGAATTTGTTATTTATGCTTACATAGATGGTTTCATTGGAGCTTTCGTAAATTTTATACTTGTTGAATTTGTCGACAAAACATTGAGCCTGATGCACGTATTTTTCAATTACCGCATCGTCCCACCATTGATTGCCGTTACCGAATTTATCAAACTGGCGTCCTGAAAAAAATAATTCTATTATGGAAATGTTCATGATTTAAGGGGCTTGTAGCTCTATACACAACTCAAATGGATGATACATTTTTCGAAGCGTTACTGTGAAATTTTTTAGAAAGCAATTTGTATTGTAGCATATGTTTTTAACCCAGATAATTCTTAATAGGGATGAATGTATTAAAAACATTAACTAATTAACATTAATTTCCTAGCCGATATGTTCACCTTCAGTTTTTTCTAAGAATAATCTGTGATTCTTTTTATTTAGATGTGCCACAGCTTTTTTTCTTTCATGAAAGATATTATGAGAATTAATCATTTAAACATTTCCCGTTGGTTAATAATTACAGTTATAATGACAAAAAAATGACTCAAACGAATAAGATGCTTGATTCAATAATCTCAATAACACATTGCTTTAGTATAGAGATACCCCCAAAAAAACACCTTCGGTGTATAAGAATCTGAGACAAGTACATTTACATCAACAGTTGTATCTATTCTTGTAAAAAGTCATGAAATAATCAATTGCAAAAGTAAAAATATTAATATAAGTACCAATAAAGATTATGACATGATAACACAAATTTGCATGAGTCCGTTTATAAAAATTACTTGCCCGGCCATAGGATCGGTTATTGGTGTTGGCAATCGACGAAACGGTTAATCCTGTGTATTTAGCTAAAATGTATTTAGTTAATTAATTCGCTAAATAGAACCGCCGGACAAGTAATTTTTATAAACGGACTCTTGCAAATTTGTGTTATCATGGCATAATCTTTATTGGTACTAATATTAATATTTTTACTTTTGTAATCGATTATTTCATGACTTTTTGCAAGAATAGATACAAATGTTGATGTAAATGTACTTGTCTCAGATTCTTATACACCGAAGGTGTTTTTTTGGGGGATTTGTCTACTTTTTGCAAAAAGTCTCCTTGTCGATTTCATACAAGCTTTTCCATATTATCGTTAAATTATAAATCACGAAGTACGAGTATACACTTTCGAGGCTTTACATTTTTAGTTGTCCATTCCGTTTAGTTGTTCATGTCCCATTCCATTTATCCTAATTAATCCCTTGATTGACCGATTTTCATTCAACTTAAATCAATTTTGAATTTTCATCCGCCATATTGGATCCGAGACTTCGAATTTATACATTTTGAAGATAGATTCGTAATCAGCGACTTCGAAAACCCCCTCATACCTGCTTTTATAAGAATCAATTTAATTATTGTATTTTGGTGTGCTATATTGGATTCGCCATTTTTTATTTTTTTTAATTTGCGGCCCGATTCGTAATCAGCGACCTCGAAAACCCCCAAGTACCAAATTTTGCGAAAATCGTTCGCGATAATCGATGTGCGAGAAGAGAGCTACATACAGTGAGAGAGAAAGAAAGGGGGAGCGTCACTGCCGTGAAGTTAGATGCACGTCGTCGTCTGTTATAGCAACGGCCGCTTGCAACATGGCGGCGTCCGCTAGTCCGCCAGTGGATGTCGCCATGCTGTTTGCGATGACGACGACACTGAACATCTATTTTAACGTGGTTAAAAAAAAAAGAAACAAGGATATCTTTCGTGCGCGGCTTCATATAGATTTCATTTTGGTCGCAATCAACAGACCGTGAAAAAACATAATCTACGTGTCCCCAAAAAACATATGTGTTTTCTACGAATTTAAAGAATACAAGAAAAGTTTTTGAGAGTGACCGAAAACAAGTTGCTTCGAGTATCGAGTATAAGAGTCTTGTCGCATCTCGATATCTCGGTCGGCAAGGTCGGTCGTCGTCAGTATCTGGCGTAAATGTACTTGTCTCGAGACGCTACCGCGTCTCCTGATGATTTGTTTAAAAAAACATTTTAACCAATAAATCCAATTTTATTTCATTATATTATATGTTCATACCAAAGAAATTGAACTATGAAATTCGTTTCTGTCGATCAACACTTTTTGTTGTTACTATAAAAAGTTGTTGTGGTAACTAAAAATGAATTTGACAGCCCGGGTCTACCGATTTTAGGTAAACAAAATTTAGGTTTTAGACAACAAAATTCTATTCTCTGTGCAATACTCTTATAAAGTCGCTATATTTTGTAATTGCTTACCGTGCTGATCGAAACCGTGAGTTGTCTCGTGCCCAATTATCGCTCCTATCGATCCATAATTCACAGCTCTGTCGATTTTAAATAAATTGTAATAACAAATAATGTATTATTTATACATTTGTATTTTATATATTTGGTAAATATTAACTATTATCATTTTTTGTGTTTCCACATATTGTCAATAACATGATCTCCATTACTTACTCTGGTCTTTGAGCTTCAAAAAAAGGTAATTGGAGTATGCTTGCCGGAATTACTGCAAAAAAGAAGGAAATTTAAATAATTTTGCTTCCTCGTAAAGGAAGCTTTGCTTTCATGGGAAAAAAAACCATGAATTTCATGTCGGTCTTGTAAAAAACACTCAGAATTGTAAAAAACATCCAAAAAAGTGGTTTAGAAAAAATGTCCGTATGTGCGTGTGCGCGTGTGTGCGTGTGCGTGTGTGCGTGTGCGTGTGCGTGTGCGTGTGCGTGTGCGTGTGCGTGTGCGTGTGCGCGAGCGTGTGCGTGTGCGTGTGCATGTCGTGTGCGTGTGCGTGTGCGTGTGCGTGTGCGTGTGCGTGTGCGTGTGCGTGTGCGTGTGCGTGTGCGTGTGCGTGTGCGTGTGCGTGTGCGTGTGCGTGTGCGTGTACGTGTGCGTGTGCGTGCGTGCGTGCGTGTGCGTGCGTGCGTGCGTGCGTGTATGTGTGTGTGTGTGCGCGTGTGCGTGTGCGTGTGCGCGTGTGCGTGTGCGTGTGCGTGTGCGTGCGCGTGTGTGTGTGCAGCGCTTTGAACTTTCAATCACCTATAACTGAAGAACCGTTCAACCGATTGAGCTACAATTTGGCACTCCTGTGAAGCAACAGCCCTTCTTTGACTGTTAAAATTTAAGACGAATTGTATGCAGAAATTTTAAGTTCCCAGCTTTTTAAATTTTTCCAAACAAGGATGGACGCGCTCTAGCTTTCGCAAAATAAGCGATGTTTTGCTACATAATTCTTCAGCTGTACAGGTACTCTTCATTTCGTTTGGTACTGAATCTGATCGAAATCGAAAAAGCGGTTCGGATTTTACCCTATTTTGAACTCTTCAAAAAATTAACGTTTTCGCTTCAACTTTCACAAAAGTTCGACGATTCATCTGAATAGTTGTCCATAACTGAAGATACGTTCAAAGTTCTTTGGTATTTCATTTTGACAAGATACATAATAAAAATGTAATGCAATAGTATTTGTTTCGGCGTTTTGTACCCGTGGGCAACTTTGATTATTTTTTTAGCGTACACTTGTTTTCAAATTTCTAATGCCCGTAAGTACCGAAATCCAATTGCCCATTATTTTCGAACGGGACGATGTACCAATCTGAAATTTTGCATCGAAGTTACTGTAATTTATTATGAAAAATATCGACACATACAGATTTATACTATATATAAAATAATATATCGAAATTCAATGTATTCTTTATAACAATTTTTTTTAATTTCACAAAATTGTCCGATGATGAAATATTGAGATTATTAATATTTTATAATAAACAGTTTTGGCTAAAAAACTAACACATATGTAAATATTATAGGAACATTTGATGTTGAGTTGTAATACATTTATATTGAAAAATTACGGTTTGACAAACTAAAGCTGTAACGTAGAACTTTGCATATTGCTTCTTCATTATTTTTCGCTTTTTACAAAGCTTCCTCTACGTCGAAGCAATTTGTAAAGTTCTACTTTTCAGCTTTTTAAAAAATATACTATATTTTATTCGATAATAGTACCCTTGCATATAGTGATACTTACTCACGGCATTGATCTGTATACTGTATAAGGCATTAGTTTTCGTCGGAGGTACTGGCCATCTATAATATTAAAAAGTCGTATTTAATTTAAGCCACGCGCGTCTGTATCTCAGATTACGCATTATTTGTACCTTTTTCTGTCAGCCGTCATTCTCAATAAGCTGCGGTCTTCGTTTAGGTTGAACTGCCAACGATTGAGCGCGTTCGTGAAGAACGTCGTTCCAACTTGAAGCTGAAAATTTAAAAAATACAAATTTTTTGATTCTACGTGTGTGACTATCAAAATATTTGGTTAAATATAATTCGGAACTTTGCGTACATCTTCATAATGATTGTTCACTCCGTCCGCGGTGTACCAATCTGGATAACCAATCAGAGCCGTCATGTAATCAAGTTTTTCTTTTGCAAGCATTTTCGTTGGTTCGTCCAGCCAAGGAGATTTGTCGATTTGATTGGCCATCGCTTTCTGAATCTGCTTCATCAGGCTCTGGGCCTAATCTCAGAAAAATCAAATTATCAGATGCTTGAAAATTTTTTATTATTAACAATATCTTGACTTACTTTCGTTTTAGCAGCGCCAGAATAGTATTTTTGCACGTATGCGTATCCTATCGCATGCTCCAGACCAGTTTGCTCCAAACACAATTCTTCGCTACGAGAAGAACATCAATTCCTCGATGAGAATAGAGACTAAATTTACGTACACAAATCGCCCGCTACTACTGTTGTTTAATGTTCAAAACTTTACATAAAAGATAACATATGAGACATTCCACACCAATTGAGCCACTCGATTTTTCGGTGTTTCGTTTACAAGATAAACCATTTTTTTATTTTGTTGGGTTTGATGATATCTCGATAACTTCAAAGCATATTGTAATTTATAAACATAAAAATTCTCTTTTTTTACGTACTCTTTATATAAATGTCTTCGAAAATTTTTAATTGCGTCAAATTATAATTAAATTTTTTTTTAAATCTAAGCTTTCTAAGTAAGGGCCATCCTCCGTTGAACTGATTTTTATTTTTTCTATCTTCCCAGACCCATTATGAAGAAGTATCTAGAAGGGCTAAGTGGCAGACGCAATAATGTACGAAATATAATTTTATTGTAGATCTTTTTCCTTTTCGTATAAGTTTTTAAATAAGGGCTATCTTTTATCGAATTTATTTGTTTGTGTTGTTAATGGTTCAGTGAAGATAGAAACAAAATCTATAATTAAACTATATCTTGTACATTATTGCGTTTGCCGCTTAGCCCTTCTACATACTTCTTCATAATGGATCAGTGAAGATGAAAAAAAAAAAGTTTAATAGAGGATGGCCCTTACTTATAGGCTCTTGAAATTTGTTAGATTTTTACGGAAATATATACCCAGATAGACAAGTGGCGACACGATGACAGCACAGCGTTTGCCCGTGGCGGCACGGCGTGTCGGCACACGGAAAAAACGGCTTTGGTGGGACAACTAACTATTCAGTAGTTGAGTGAAAATTTGTTGCCACAACCATCCGGTTGAACAGTGTAACGACCTGGTATTAGTCACATTTACCATTCCGACTTAGTTGACTTAAATAGGTCACACAACGAATTTTATTCGTGTTCCAACTAAGTAAGATAGTTGGCGCCACAATAGTAGTCAACCCAACTAACTACACAGTTGACCTAACCAAGAAATCGTCTGCCTCTCAGAGCACTAACCCAGATAGAATAACGTGCCGCCCGGCGTGTCGGCATAAATGCGGAAAGTGCGACGTCTCTAGACAGAATTGTGACGGCACGACAGGCTGTAATTCTACTTTATGTCCGCACAACTCCGGCACGCTGTAGAGCGTCTCGAAGTGCTGGCACCGTGTGGGTACAGAGCTGGATTTAGCACGTTGTGCCGGAGTTATGCCGACACAGTACCGGATTCCAGCTCGCCGTGCCGTCACAACACTACCTAATGACGTCGTACATACCACATTTCTGCCAGCACGCCGTGTTGTTCGGGCAGTCACCATGCCGCCACTGCGCCGACATTTTTCTATCTGGGAAGTCGCTTGGTTGGGTCCAACTACTTTTTTCGTTAACCTAACAAAGTCGTTTTTCGTATGTGATGGTTTTCTGTCGGCACAATGAGACGGTACGCTGTAACGACGCCATGTTGGCATAGTAGCGGCACGTCTTACACCACGACATGTCGTCACTGTTTCGTCAACATGCTTGCACGCCGTGCACTTGCGAATTTGACAATGATACGACGTGCCGGCATCGTGTCATTACCAATATACTCTAAAATGGTTTTGCCTTGGTCTATCAGCAGAGCCTGCCATGGAGAATCATGTTTTAGTTTTATTAATTCTTTGAGTTTTCAAATTCCGAGTTAAAAAAAAGAGAGCCTACCGGCGTTTCTCTTTTCATCGAAGGAATACACAAACTAACACCAAGGAGCATCACCTTCAGATTATAGCTTCCTCAAGTGCAGTCGAATCCAAAATATCTTGGCAGTTTTATAAACATTTTGGCTTGGGAGAAATGCTTCAGCCAGTTGCCATCTAGCGGCATTATGCGAAACACCGATGCGCCGTTACTTTGCCGACACGGTGATGGCATGTCATGCTGCACGCCGTGCTGGCACTGTGAGATCGGAGTGACGACGCATCAGTGTTTCGCATAATACCGCTAGATGGCAAATGGCTAAAGCATTTCTCGCAAGCGAATTGAAGACAAAGTCTTTATAAAACTGCGAAGATGTTTTGGATTCGGCTGCACACGAGGAAGCTATCATCCAAAGGTGATGCTCCTTGGGGTTAGTTTTTGTAATCCTTTGATGAAAGGAGAAACGCCGGTAGGCTCTCTTTTTTTCTTAAGTCAGAATTTGGGATCTCAAAAAATGAATTAAGTAAAACATCATTTTCTATGGCAGGAAACCATCTCATGCGGATGCACGCACATCATTGCTTTGTACCAGAGTTGTAAAACCCTAATTATTTTAGAAATACCATTAATGGTAGAATCGGCTTTGTAATTATGTTTTTATAATAATAATTTGTAGTGATTATAATAGGATGTGCAAACTTTTGAACAGAGGCAAAAAATATTAATTTTCCATAAAACTTCATGGTAATCTTATTGAAAAAATGGAGAAATACTGTTAATGCATTGCGAAAGTAATGGACGACTGTGCATGTCCATTTTTCTCACAATTATTCCCAAAATTTAATAAAAAATTAGGTTTTTCTTAAAGCTATTCAAAAGTTCACATATCACTGTACACATATCGCTACAGGTTATTATTACAAAATCGTAACGACAGGACAAACTGTTGTGTAAACTTTCGATTTTTACGGCACGTTTGTCCATCTAGGTAGCATTACAATATTTCAAAATTACAACATTTTTCGGAAACATTGAAAAATCCGGTAGCTGAATTGTGCAAAATGTTTTAGCCTCCCTAAAAGTCAATGATACACCGGTGAGAATTTCTTCGGCCAATGTTAAACGCCTATAGGTCTGTCTCTCTCGCACATAGCTCCGTCTCTCTCACACTATTTTTTTAAAATTCTCGCAAAAAAACGACTGAATCGACTGAGGAGCCAGAAGCTTAGCCCAATTCTGCCGTATTTCCGTATATTCTCTCAAAATTTGAGCCCTATCTGTCGAGTAGTTTAGGAGAAAACTGGTTTTGAACTACAAAAATATGTAGAGGTCGCGACGGAATTTTAAAATTTTCTTGTTTTAAACATTTTTTTCAGTAGAAATTCTCATGTATATCTTTACATTTTTTGCATCACATGAGAATAGAGATACTGAATATCACTCCGACAGTTCGTTATTGTTTTATGGTAGCTTTAGAGTACGAAATAATCACAACTGCGAAAAATGTGTGCTGTGAAAGAGAAAATTAGAGGATGACCAGATATTTTAAAAAAATTCAAAATGTGATACAATTTTTATCGCTAAGTCGATTAACGCCGAATTAAACCCCAAATCCTGTCTGACAATAGTATACTTGTGTACCAAATTTCAGCTAGATATCTGCAAAATTGTGGAATAAGGAACGAAAACATACTTCAAAAAAAATTAAAAACTTCGCTACCGGCATGATATGACATATTTATCACAGAATAACTGTGCTATATCAATACTAAAAAATTCTCGTAAAAACAGTGAATGATAATGATAAACATTTGGCCACAGGATTAACAAATTACATTCTGGAGATGCCGGAAACAATTAAGTATATTATGAGACACTCTATAACAACAATAATTGTCCGAAACCTTCAAATATTTACGATTATCATTCGCTCTTTTTACGAGAATTTTGTAGTTTTTATATAATAGATTTTTTGGGATAAATACATCATATTATACAGATGGAGATTGACTGAGATAATTTTATAATTTTATAATTTTTTTCTAAGTTTGTTTTTGTTCAAAGGTCCATAATTATTTAGATATCTAACTTCAATTTGGTTTACAGGTAGAATATTATCAGACAAAGGTTGGGATTTAATTTGGCATTAATTCTCTTAGGGATTGAAATTTTATGGCATTTTGAATTTTTTAAAAATATTTGCTCACCCTCTATTTTTCACTTTCACAGCACATATCTTTCGCACTTGCAATTATTTCGTACTCCAAAACTACCATAAAATAATAACGGACAGTCGCAGTGATATCCAGAATCTCCACACTCGTGTAATGCAAAAAAATGTGAACATATACATGAGAATTTTCACTGAAAAAAATTATTAAAACAAAAAAATTTTAAAATACCGTCGCGACCTCTACATATTTTTTTATTGCATCTAATCTATGATTTATAAGGATTTCTTTTCATAATAGAGAACAGTTTTGAGGGTTGCCCCGTAAGAAAAAAAATATTGTGCCAAAATGGACCACTCTAATAAATATAGTTTTGAGCTCACCGTGGTCTTGCGTAGTTTAGTCCCGTTGAAGCTAATAAAAATCCATAGAGATTCCGTCTCATTGCTCTTGTGGTATGTACCACAGCTTTGTCCACCAATTTCCAGTGAATATAATTCACTGCAAGAAACATTTTATAAATAGTTATCGTTCGAATTATTCTGAATTTGAATACACTTCATTTTCCAAATACTTACCAACTACTTCTTCGGGTGTTTCGTTAAGTAGATTAACAAGTTTTAAAAAATATTGTGTTTCCACTACGCGAATTTTTTCTTGACCGGTAATCTTGATATCCGGAATGTCGACGAATATACTTTTTATAATATCGAGCCAGTTTATCTGAAAGAGTATTTCAAAATAATGTTCGTTTTTTTAATACATACTTCATAAGCAACATTCTTTTTCTCACGACCCTTAGCCCTCCCTTCAATGCCTGTAGTTTAAAAACTATTCGTAGTAGAAAATTTATCTTCAGGAATTTTTGTTTCAACAAAGTTATATCTGATAATCTCGCGTATTTTTATTTCGTGATCTCGCATATTTGTATCTCATAATCTCGATTCATATCTAATAAATTCGGGAAAATGTGTCACATAATTTCGTGAATTCGTATTTCGTACGAGTGATACGTTTATACCTTTAAGAGTATTAAAGAAGACAGTTCGTAATTCGTAGTGCTACACAAGATGATTAGTCAATGGACATCATCCTAGGTGTACATTTATTTTTCGTGGAGGTATTAATGCATGTCTAAAAATAGAAAATGATAACTTGTGCATACCTTAGCAGTGGATGTCCGTGGATTAGCACTATTGTAAAGTGCCTGCAGTTCGTCAATTGTCATTAAATCTGTCATCGAGTCTACCGACTCGTACAACAAAGTAATCTATATTCAAGTAATTTTAAAAATAATTAATCAACGTTGAATCATTCCCGAGTTGAAAATTAGACCCTCTTCAAAACCTAAATGTAGCAGTGTCGTGAGATAAACGGAAATTCCTCCATTCCTTAAACGAAGTCTACGGTAGACTGAAATTCTTATGTTTGGACCTCCAATTAGGTTGTACAGAGTGAGATGAGGTTTTTAGACCCTTGTATAAACCTCCAAAAATGGCATGTTTTACTCATTTTCATTCAACGAAGGGTGTTGGAAGGATTTAAATTTTAACTCGGTTTGATATAACAAATATTAAGCGTTTGAATTATGTAAGTAATTAGTACGTACATTAGCTAGACGTATTTCGAAATTGATCATTTTCTGAATTGACGTCACAAGAGGTTTCGTAGCGCCGTTGGCCTTTTTAAAATCATCCATCGCATGCACTATGGTCCAAATATACTTTGAATAAATCTGCATAAGATTATTGTTATCCGCGAGCATAACGAGTTTAACCTTCGGCAAACGAAATTGGACAGGCTTTCTCAACTGAAACATAATTGATGCATCTAAAAATATGAATGATGAAAAGCTGATTATTCTGCCTATCAACATTTTTTTACATTTCGCGTAAAATCAGAATACGCTTAGTTCTTATTAACCATTATGCCGTTTGATGTATCTAGTGGCGTGAATAAAGTGGTAAATTATATTTTTTACCAAAATAATCGATAATGAAGACGATTATATTACCCGTTTTATATTCTCACACATCACGACGTAAATGACATAAGCGGAAGCTAATTTCGTATGGCAAAAATCGGTTATTATTTTTTACTGTTTTATTTAAGTGTGGGCAAAAATTATCTTTGCACTAGTGCAATACTTTTCGCTTCACAGTTCCATAAAAAATTCGAATTATTTCTGCCAGTAGAGCGTGGACAAACCGACACACACTGTGAAAAATTTTTTGTTGAAAATACAGTATATAAAAATACAGTATATAAATACAGTATATAAAGCTCGGATGCATATACCGTTATATTAATTTTCAAATGCATTCGTCATTGACAAATACGATATTTGTATATTAAAATAATCACGTACTGTAATTTTCAAATACCAGTATCGGAGAATTCTTATAGTATTCTTAAATTTACTATAAAAGTATATTAATATGGAATTCATATACCCGTTTCGTAAATCTGATACGTTTGGTATATTAAATTCACTTGCATTTTTAACAGTGTAAAACATTTGTTTTTGAAAATTAATATACCGTATATAAAGCTCGGATATATTAATTTTCAGATGCATTCGTCATTGACGAATATAATATTTGTATATTAAAACGAAGATTACAATACTTCGTCACTTTAACAAGTGACGAAACGTAAATTCAATGAAGTAAAGTAAATTCGTACAGTTTCTTCGTATCGTGTTATATCGTAAATATATGATTCAGAATTAATCATTCGCAATCAAAGAGGCGTCAACAGAGTGATCCTATAATTTTCTATCGTCTTACAATTATAGAAAGTACATCGGAATAAATCGCATGTGCTTAGACTGAAAGAATTATCATAATCTATCGTAGAATCCTGATATAAATGAAACAGTTTTTTATCATTTACACAACATTTTTTTGCTGATTGACTCATTTCTCTTCTCATCGTTGCACAGCCGTAGGAAGTCTATCATAATGAATCTTGATTATGATAAATATTTTAATCCAAAGATTTGTTGATGAAAATTTTTTTAAATGGAAAATTTAATATTATTAATATTACGCCTACGATCGTATATTTTTATTATTAAATTTAATACAAAAATTATATTATTTATAATAATGTTGTAGGATATGGATAAAACGTATAGGATTTCGATCACGAACCAAAGTCCGTATTCCGAATGATAGGATTTTTTGAAATCGTTTTATATCATTTATTTTCAACAGGGCAAGATGTTGAATAATTAATAGTCATTAACTACTTCCTTACCCGCGTAGAAAAAAAGAATCTTGTGAAGAATCTTTTAAAGAATCTTAAAAAAAGTCTTGAAAGAATCTTTAAAGGAATCTTAAAAAAAGTCTTGAAAGAATCTTTAAAGGAATCTTGAAAAGAATCACGTATAGGATCCGGAGCAAGATTCTTTCCAGGATTTTTTTCAAGATTCTTTCTATCCGAAAGCGTTTTGAGAATCTTTCAAAGAATCTTCGAAAGAATCTTGAAAGGCGTCTTTAAGAGAATCGTGAAAAGATTCCGTCCATTAAACAGAAAAATCGTTGAAAAAATCTTAATGAAATTCTTCAGAGGAATCGAGCGAAACCTGTTGTTGCTTTCCCTTGGTGTCGAGACAGTACATTTCGGTACGTCAACGAAGGGTAAACCCCTCGTGTATAGTTGAACTCAGGACAGCTTTGCAGTCTTACATACGTTCAGGCTTCAAGTCACTTGCGAGAAACGCTTTGACCGCTCGCCATCTAGCGGAGTATTGAATATCAGTGTTTCGTACGATGCCACTAGATGGCGAGCACTCGAAGCGTTTCTCGCAAGTGACTTGAAGCCTGAACGTATATAAGACTGCAAAGCTGTCCTGAGTTCAACTATACACGAGGGGTTTACCCTTCGTTGACGTACCGAAATGTACTGTCTCGACACCAAGGGAAAGCAACAACAGGTTTCGCTCGATTCCTCTGAAGAATTTCATTAAGATTTTTTCAACGATTTTTCTGTTTAATGGACGGAATCTTTTCACGATTCTCTTAAAGACGCTTTTCAAGATTCTTTCGAAGATTCTTTGAAAGATTCTCAGAACGCTTTCGGATAGAAAGAATCTTGAAAAGAATCCTGGAAAGAATCTTGCTCCGGATCCTATACGTGATTCTTTTCAAGATTCCTTTAAAGATTCTTTCAAGACTTTTTTTAAGATTCTTTAAAAGATTCTTCACAAGTTTCTTTTTTTCTACGCGGGTAGATTCCTCCTAGTGATAACCAACGTGTGTAATAAACCAAACTGATCTGAGCTTATTATTTCAATTAAGCATTATCTTACCCATATCCTAAATCGACCAGTTTGAAGTAAGTCTGGAGAAACATCCACGTTAAACAACCCAGTTACACCAGCGTGAGTGGCATAATTTATGTGAATTTTTTGCCATGGGAATTTGCCTTCTGCCCAAGCACCGTTGGGCATCGTTAAAGGCCAGCCACCATTTGAACGAAGAATTGCTTCAATACCCTCCATGCCGCGCTCGTCTATTTTGCCTGTATGAATAAATGATTTCTAGCAATGTACAGAGTTCATACTCGCGTGTAATACACACTGTGTGGATATTGCTTATGAGAGTTCTACACGTAGATACACATGTACACCATTTAAAAAATCCGAGGTAAAATTACTAACCATGTGCAGGAAGCACTTTTACAGAAACCGTTTATGAAAGTTCAACTGCGACGTTGATATTTACAACACTGGTAAATATCAACAGTTGCAAATTCATACAACGTATTGTAATTTTACAACACATCTGTGTTGTAAAATTCAACGTCGCAGTTGGAATTTCATAAACGGTTTTGGTGTTACTAACACATGTGTATGAACTTTTTTAATTTTTAATTTAATTTACAACACATTTTTTTTAACAGTGTAGGTAAAATTTACACGAGGTCCCATTAGGGATCGCCTCGTGTAAGAGATGTCGTCATTTTGGTAGGGATAGGAAAGAACCCGGAGAGACGACTGGCTCGGGTCTAAATAGCCGCCAATGCCGCGCTCCGCTTGCGCGAAACTAGTGATGCGGCTCGAGACGAGACTATCTCGAATCTCGCTCGTTTTTTCTTGCATTTGTCATTTGTCTAAAGTTCTCGTGTCGAGCTTGCGATATGAAAAAAAAATTATAGTCTCCCTCGATCTTGCCAGAAATAACAAGAGAGATTGAGCGAGGTCTTGAAACTTATGACAGATAAACTGTCAACAAAATAGAGGCTATGTTATGGTTCTGAATGTGACCGTATCGCACGATAGTATAGGATATATGCTCCATTAGGTTCTGCCACCGATCACCAAAATGAAATTGTGTGCCTAACAGCTTCCCGAAATCTCGGCTTTTAACGTTGATTCTAATGTAAACGGACTACACCGAACAAAAAAGTTTCGTTGAATCACGGAAATCTTCGCCAATGAAATTAAATACATATCAGAACGACGTTCTGATACGTCATCTCCACACGGAGAGAAATTTCTGTGTCGTGACAACATAAAACGGTGACAACAAAAATCGTTACGTTAGGATGGCAAATCTTTTGTTCGGCTGACAAATCAGTTTTGCGATGCTGACAAATCTTTTATTTGGCTGACAATTTTTTTTGCTGGTCTGACCAATCTTTTTGTTAGCCTAACTAAACGATTTTTGTTGTCACCGTTTTATGTTGTCACGACACAGAAATTTCTTTCCGTGCATAGATTCCAAGGTTCAGGTTGAGTTTAATTACGCCAACTACGTGAAATTGTACATGATGAGGTCTATCTAAAAACCGATCTAAACGTATCTCCCCACGTAGAAAAAAAAGAATCTTGTGAAGAATCTTTTAAAGAATCTTAAAAAAAGTCTTGAAAGAATCTTTACAGGAATCTTGAAAAGAATCACGCATAGGAGCCGGAGCAAGATTCTTTCCAGGATTATTTTCAAGATTTTTTCCATCCGAAAGCGTTTTGAGAATCTTTGAAAGAATCTTAATGAAATTCTTCAGAGAAATCGAGCGAAACCTGTTGATGCTTGCCAGGATTCTTTTCAAGATTCTTTCCATCCGAAAGCGTTCTGAGAATCTTTTAAAGAATCTTGAAAAGCGTCTTTAAGAGAATCGTGAAAAGATTAAATAGATAAATCGTTGAAAAATTTTTAATGAAATTTTTCAGAGGAATAGAGCAAAACCTGTTGTTACGAAGGGTAAATCCCTCGTGCATAGTCGAACTCAGAACAGCTTTGCAGTCTTATATACGTTCAGGCTTCAAGTCACTTGCGAGAAACGCTTCGACCGCTCGCCATCTAGTGGCATCGTACGAAACACTTATATTCAATACTCAATACAATACGAATAAACTCGTCAAGTTTTCCAGAAAAATCACTCGCGCTACGCGCTCGTGATTTTTTAACCTGGAAAACTTGACTCGTTCATTTGTTTGCAACGAACCTGTCAGGAAATATCCGATAATTTCAAAGCTCTTGTGATATTACAAGTGATAATATCAGATGTCAATGATGATAATTTAAAAACCGATCGCACATAAGTAGAAAAAAACGACTAAATAAAAATGATTCGAACATTGCAAAAAAAATTTCACCAATTTAGTCATCCACTCACACATTACACCGTATACGCGTAATATAATTAATTCCAACTCGCCATCACCTAGAAGTCGACTAGTTTTTTTATTTTCTGTACAAGATCTAGGTCGGAAAACTAGCTAGATCCGAGCGCTATGTGTAATTTCTCGCTGTCTAGTCGTTGTACAGAAAAACTGTCTAAAATCTGGCTAAGATTCTATTACTTCGCCCAGTAAACTTAGCTAGTGATTAGCCAGTACGGAAATCGGTTAACCCTATAGCATAAAATAGACTAGGTGCTAGACCGGATTTCTCTATTGAACCCACATACCGGTTAAATAGCCTATGATAAATAAAAAAACAGAATTAATATAAACCGTCATTTATGCATCAGCATGTAACAGGGAAGCTGTTTAACACTATTTAAACAGGGAACACTATTTAATAACGTACGTAATCACTTTTTCACTAATAATCAAATATCTCGATAAGCCCTATCGCAAAAAAAAAAAAAAAAAATTCTTTCGCGTCGTACAAAACAAAACAAAATAGTAGTCCTCTAGAACGTATTTTTTGGTACCTTTCACGAACATGCACGTGCCACTCTACATCAAGAATCGCGGTAGCTACTCGACGCCAAGTTAAAAAAGAAATTAATGTTGCCTTCATAATAGTAACTCGCTGCGCAGCGTATCACGACTAGACCCTGTATCGGAATCTCCCTGTATCGGAAAACGCCCGCGATTCCGCCGAAAACACGCACGGTGTCGCGTAAACGACGCGCATTGCGGCGTTAACTCCGTTAACGTATATATTATGTCTAGCCTCTGGTCAGGTAAGCTGTGCCATGAAAGCTAGATAAATCCTAGATGGCCGGGGCATCTATACATGTATGCGCGTAAACGACGCGCATTGCGGCGTTAACTTCGTTAACGTATATATTATGTCTAGCCTCTAGTCAGATAAGCTGTGCCATGAAAGCTAGACAGATCCTAGATAGATATGCTATCTATCAGTGCATTCTGGCTAGATTATGTCTAGTCCCATTACAGAAAAACTTGATAGAAAAAACTAGCTAGACGCTAGGTTTAAACTAGTTTATCCCCAACAAATTTCCACACGGGTATGATAAATGGTTGCTGATTTACTTCAGTTTCGATGAAACCCGAACAGCTGTTTTGGAGCGAGGAGAGGGTGCACGACTTGGCAACACAGCAGTTTCTGTTTATGCGCGATCTTTATAACCTCGAAATTTGCCGGCTACAGAATGAATTGGCACGGCGTACACGCTGATCATTGTATTTGTACGTAATGAAAATAATGTACATTTGGGATACATACCGCGGTCTCATTTACACATTCTCTGTCATTTTCTAAGCAGCTGTGCGATATTGCCAAGCGTCACGGGGGTTTGTGAACGGGAGGTTTTTTCTTCGGTCTGCCTCGATTTTGTCATATTTAACTAAATAATTCTGTGCGAAAAATTCGGTTCAAGTACTTTTTTATGATCTCGTTAGAAACTTGAAATAATAATGCACAAGTGGAAACTTTCTTATCGAAGCTATCTAATCGCCAAATATTTAAAAAAATGGTATGAAGTGTTCAATAAGCGCCCGACCCATAGGAGCCTGTGTTAAATTCTTGGATTTTAATATTGGATTGCTTGCAAATAATTTCAGTAATCAGTCTTAGCATTTAGCCATCGTAAAGTTCAGCTCTCAATTTGTTATATATTAAAAATTTGCAACTCAATCTAATAACTAGAGCCACGAGACGACCTCCTTAAGAGAATATTCAAGAGCTTACCTTCGTCCATACATATCTGGTAACTCAGCTTAGCCTTTCGCACAGCCGTAATGTCCTTCACGTTAATGGGACTTTGTAAAATATCTACAAACAAATGATGATAATGTTAATGATAATGTATATATTAGAATGTGTCATTTTTAACTTTTTTGATGCCTTATCCTCTGTTCAAATATAGATTTGGTCTTGAAAGCAAACGTAACGAAAGCCTTGGAAAAGAACCCTAAATGATAACGGGAACGATTTTACATGCATTTTGTGGGTGCGAATTTTTTTTATTGTACCCTAGCAATCGCGATAATTGTCATTTAATCCTAAAAACAACATTTGAAATGATAAAAAAAATAACGCTGAATAGAAGTGGTTTTTTGCACAGAAAAACCTATGGAGATTGTCAAAATGATTGTAAAAACAACCAACAACCAACTGATAAGTTGTGTCACCGACTTTTTTACCGCTGTTTTAACCACTCTTGATTAGCCCCTGTTTCACCTCGTTCAACTGACCTATTAACTGAATTTCTTGTTTTTTAAACGATTTTTACTGGTGAATTCAACCGATTTTAACTGACAATTTAACCGAACGAAACGTGTTGAATCGATTAAAATTTTGGTTAAAGCCGGTGACACAGGGGGCTAATCGAGACTTAGTTTTTCTCGGTTAAAAAGTCGGTTTACTTTAGTTTTTTCCTGTTAACACATCGGTGACACAGCTTGCCGGGGAAACGAAAAGAATCTGAAAGTTGTTTTTCTGGTGCTGGAACCAATGTCGTTACCAAGGTCGTTATGACCGTAACTTATTTGTTCCAGCGACGGAAAAGTAACCATCACATTCTTTTGGTTTGGTTATTTAGAAGGTCACGTGAAAGATTTTTTTTGTGCAAAAAAAAAACAACTTCTGTCCAGTATTACTTTTCTGGTCACTTTGACAGTCATCGTTATTGCTAAGGTAGCGTCCTGTAAAAATGTGTAAAACGGACTTTGTACGTTGGTTCCGCGGTTTCTATCTTCACGGTGCCTGCACTTTGCGCCGGCACAGTGCTTGCACTTTGCGTCGGCACAGTGCTTGCACTTGGCGCCAGCACGGTGCCCGCACTTTGCGCCAGCACGGTGTCCCCACTTTGCGCCGGCACGGTGTCCCCACTTTGCACCGGCACGGTGCCTGCACTATGCGCCGACACAGTGCCTGCATTTTGCGCCGGCACGGTGTCCACACTTTGCGCCGGCACGGTGTCCGCACTTTACGCCAGCACGGTGCCTGCATTTTGCGCCGACACGGCGTCCGCACTTTGCGCCGGCACGGTGTCCCCACTTTGCACCGGCACGGTGCCTGCACTATGTGCCGGCACGGTGCCTGCATTTTGCGCCGGCACGGTGTCCGCACTTTGCGCCGGCACGGTGTTCGCACTTTACGCCAGCACGCTGCCTGCACTTTGCGCCGGCACGGTGCCTGTCTCTTGCAGACGTACAAGTCTCGAAATTGCCTCTTGACTTGAGCATAAAATCGTGTAAGACTTCTTCCGTCTTTACATTTATTTCCTATGTGAGGTTTGTTTTTAAGAACAAATCTATACATGAACAAATTGGAAGCCGAAGATTTAAAAAAAAGTGAAAAATTACAAAATTCATTATAAATGTTTTCCATGTATTTCAACTTAACTTTCACTTCCATCTGCGTTTTTATTGCCCTTATTGTAAATTGATTCCACTGATAGTAACCAGGAGGCAAAGGATTTTCATTGGCCCAGTTACCACAGGCATACTCGTAAAAATTTTCGCATGGGTCCGCTTTCTCATTCATTCCTGACAGCATCGAGATCGCTGCGGAGAATTTGTGTATTTTTAGAAATTTTTGACATTTTTTAGGATAAGCAGTGGAATTAACGTTTACCTGTAGACGTGCAAGATTCTGTCAAACATATTGATCGATTGTACCATCCAGTTACCAAGTTCGACGATGAACTATCAGTGGTAATAGGCGAGGCAATTGCTTGCGTGATAAGTGCGAGCACCACGAGGATCCTATCAATACATTCAAGAACGTAAACAAATACGAATAGTTGAGAGACGAACACAAATTATTTGCCAAAACTTTCGAACCTTTCGCCTGTCAACTTTTCCATAACGATGAGGAATCACTCGTGCTCTTGGCACCACTGAACGCTAAAACTGTATACATACTTACTTTATAATTCATTGTGCTGCTGTGTTGGAACGAAACCTCGTGCGTTTTTTCCCCGTACAGCTGTGTGTATTTAATCTAAATTTCTTTCACGTCGGTTCATAAAAGCTATAGTCGGTGTTAAGTTGCGATGTAACATAAGAATTCCGAATCTTCGAATAACGAGGTCAAACGATAATGTCCTATTAGTAATGCGCCGTATTTTATTCATGCATATAATTATTAATCTCGTAATTCTTCGCTCATCTTAAATGTGCAGTAAGTCTCCAATGATATTATAAATTCACGATTTTTAATATTGATTTGATATATACGAAAATAATAATAATACATTTTTTATTAGTTTAGGTACAATAATTGAACGCACTGTACAATTAAGCAGTGCAATTAATTTATAAATATTTATAAAAATAATATAAAACGCTGATATCCAATTCAATTGAGTAAGTTTTACAACGTTGGAGGCACAATTAACCACCAAGAAAATAAATCATATTTGAAGAAACATAATTTATATGTAAATACTAAATTTAGTCATCGATTTAATAACACAACATTTCGTTTAATGGAGGATAAAAATGCGTGTCCTACTCTCAAGTATAATTAAAAATATTTCTAGCAATAAGCTTGAGATTTTTATTTAATTGAGCCACCAATTGAATGAACTTAAATTTGTATCTCGAAATATTCATCGAATTAAAAGAAATGGGTACATCAATTTGTAATTTCATAAATATATTTTGGTGCAAATAAAAATTGATATTTCCATACATATTATTGTATGTCAGTAATATTTGTATTCTGGATTATTTTACACTAGCGATTTCACACAAATCACGTCTACGTTGCGGTCCGGTTTCAACTTTCTGACGTCATTGTTTATTGACCACGTTCTGCACGGGAATTCCCAAAATCTCGGGCTATTCGACCTTGGTTTTGTTGCGGTCTTTCGATCTCGTCCTACAATCCACCAAACGATTTTTATTTTTACAACTCTACTGGTGATGCCACGCGAGGTTCAAATTCTCGCTTCCTCGTTTGACAGAACTCAGTCGAGATACTTTCTCGAATCGTATATGGGGCATTATACACCGATCTGACTACCTTCTACCATGACCGTATAGTTGATTATTTTTAAATCATTCACCCCAATGAATGGAGCTTGCTCCATTTTTTTCAAAATTTTCATTGCATATTTCGCGCACTTGTGAATTTCTAACAACTGCTCTAAAAATTGCGTTGAAAAACTTTCGAATGCACGTATTTTCTTGGATGTAAGTCCTGTCGTAAAAAAACGTCGTTAAAAGTTTTTCATTTTGAAGTATACTTTT
Source organism: Ephialtes manifestator (assembly GCA_963970395.1). NCBI lineage: Eukaryota > Metazoa > Arthropoda > Insecta > Hymenoptera > Ichneumonidae > Ephialtes > Ephialtes manifestator. The sequence continues at coordinate 2,909,458 of OZ019980.1, forward strand.
ATGCAAATTTATTTAAAAATTTCTTTAACTTCTCCGAAGCATTGATTTTTCATGAATAAACATAAAAATCGATTTTTCAAAAACATGGACATTTTTTTTTTCCGAAAAAATCTCTGAGATACTACTCATAAAGACGAACTTTTTAAGTCTGGACGGAAATTGGGACAATCTTTATTTCGAATTTGTATGAGAGTTTGAAAGATAAATAAAAAATGAAAACTCTCATAAAAAATCGGAAACAATTGTCTCATTGCCAACTTTTTATCCTGAAGTGGGATATTTTTTTCCGATTTTTATGAGAGTTTTCATTTTTTATTTATCTTTTAAACTCTTATAAAAATTTGAAAAAAGGATTGTGCCACTTCCCGTCTAGGCTTAAAATGTTCGTCTTCATGAGTAGTATTTTAGAGATTTTTTCGGAAAAACTAAAAAATGTTCAAGTTCTTGAAAAATCGATTTTTATGTTTATTAATTAAAAATCAATGCTTCGGAGGAGTTGAAGAATTTTTTAAATAAATTTGCATAAAAATATACTTCACAGTAAAAAGCTTTATTTATATACGTTTTTTTACAATACGAATTATATCCAAGAAGATACGTGCATTCGAAAGTTTTGAAACGCAATTGTTCGATCAATTTTTATACATTCACAAGTGCGCGAATTATGCGATGAAAAATTTGAAAAAAAAATTGAGCATGCTCCATCCATTCGGGTGAATGACTATAAAAATAATTAGCTATATCAACGACGGTCGTGGTAATACGTGGTCCGATCGGTGTCATTCGTCATTTATTAATATCGCTTTACCTCGTCTCGATAAAGAAAACAATGTTCGCGATGTGGTCGATTATATACATTAATGTACAGGATAAGTCTTCATTGAAGAAATCAATACAAAAAAAATCGATTTTTCGACAATTTATACTGTGTCGATCCCTTAATAAATTTTGTCACCGACGCATTCGAACTCGAGCCAATTTCAACGCGTGTGTTCTGCAGTCAATTTTGGGAATCAATTTTTTCAACTTTTTATTTTTGCTAATACAGTGCTTCATCAAAATGATTGCTTTCCAAACCTCTGCCAAATATCACCACAAATATATTTTCTATATATCGGCATTATCATACCGTACAACTTTTTTTTAAGTAAGATATGTCGGCAGTTTCGACAATTTTTTTTGTTCTCAATTATAAATTATACACGTTCACAATTACTTGCATAAGCTGGATCTATAAAAAAAATCAACGCCGTCTTTGTACAAAGTACAATACACGAAATGGCTAAACACGAGGGCGTCCGCTTTTGAGGTGACTCCTGATCGTCAGTCTTTTCTTCGTTATTCCTGTCCATCGAATCGGATCTTGTTATTCCTCGATTGATTTCGTGTCAAACTGTAAAAAATTATCGTGAAACCGTGATCTCGTCACGATCAAACAATGTCAAATGAACATATTGACTCTCGCGATTGCATTCACGCATGTCGAGATCGAAGTGGATCTCATTTGTTCGAGACGAAATTCATTGATATCATACCTCTCGCCTCGCCTCGTTTTTTTTTTTGCATCATTAAACTCTACGGGAAAAATACATGTAGGTGTTTAGCCGAGAAATCGCAACCCTGTTGCATTCCATCCGTACTTTGGTAACAAGTTCTTGATACAACTCCTATGAATGGAAGATATCTAGTATACGAAATTGCGGATATAACGACTTTTGCTTGCTACATCGGCAAACATAGATTTTCAGATTCGTGTTTGCATAAATTTAATTGAAAAAATAACTCCACCACTTATCCCATCTGTGCAAATCAAGGAATGGCCAATATTTATTAATGAATTACTTACATGGCCATTCTTATCAGTGAAAGTCACAAATGAAAAGAATAATATTAAAGAACGACATAATTAGAGTATCATTGTTGTCAATTATGTTTTGTGCTTATGCGTCAGAATGTGGATTAAGCAATTTGTACTATTGAATAATCTTCATATATTGTGTAATTATATTCGTAATTGCATTACCTGGTAACACTAAATATCTCCCAAAATAACAAATGTCAGTTGAGATAAATAATAAAATATCATGAAGTAAAAAGAAAAGTTACTGAAGTTTGGTATCCATTCGACTATCTATCAGGTCAAAAATGTAAAAAAATCGATTTTTTTTCTGTAAAAATGTTCATTTCCATGTAATCTATGTGTTAGTAAAGTTATAAGCCGAAATTCGCAAAAATGGCCAAGTTCTACGGTACCATTTATATTTTATTTTCTCAAAAATCTTAAATAATTATCATAATATTATATTTAAATTTGAAACTATTTTATTTATTTATTGTTTTTATATGCGGACATTAAGGCCGATTTTTCGTTGACACAAAATAATTAAGGGTGTTGAATTTTTTAATTTATTTAATAATTATCTTTTTTTTCACTTTCTGCAGCTTTGTTTAGTTAAGTATGATCTCCGAACCTTCAAAATCTTACACATAAAGCCGAAAAATTGCCGATTTCTGTAATATGCCTGTTTTTTAATGATTTTTTTCTATAGATAAAAAAATTAATTACGTATTTGTAAATAAATTTTTATCTGTTTACCATTTTTAAAAACAATTAGTGAAACGCGATATAAACGATGCGATGACAGTGTAATGTCTCCAATGCAACAAGTAACATTTACATCATATTTGAATTCGCGCGAATAACGGGGCATGCGCTATGATAGTTTGATGCGTATTGCATGCGCAGCGTGCTACTACCGGGAAATTCACTTCTGCTACACTCGAGCGGTATAACCTCTAATTGACGTTTTTATTTTTTGTTCATACTATGTTATTAGCTTAATTCTATTGGCCATTTGCTGTTTTTTTTTTAATTAACAGTGTTTAAGACAGAATCAACAATCATCAGAAATGTTCAAATATGTATTATTTCTTTTGAAGTGGTGATTTAATGTGTTTGCAGTACATTTCTGAATGTTTCAACACTGGACAAATTGTCAGTGATGTTGTCAATAAAAGAGATCATCACAGTGTTATTCACACGTTTTTAAAAATATTATCCATTCATTTACTTAGTTATTTGTTATTAAAAAATTACATTTATTTGTAAAATCATTACTAATATTGTGAAATCTGACTTGGAAATAATATTTTTATTTTGTTCATTAAAGGTACTAAGATGCCCCAAAGGTAAAAGCAGCGCAAACATTTTTTTTTGAGTGATAAACTTTAGATGCCATTTGCCGAAACTTGGTTTTCAACCTATTCTGCGCGTGATTCAGACCAAACTGCTAGGCAGATTGGACTGGTTGACGTCTCATTTTCTCCTTCATAAAAAGATATACCGGCTAAGCGGATCAAATGTTAATAAAAGGCAACAGTTTTTAAGTGAGATAATTTATAATAAATAAATTTTATGCTATTTTCTAAATCATTGATTAACTTTGCTTTCAGGATAAAAAAAAATATTTTGCTCCGCTTAGCCGGTGTATCTTTTTGTAAAGAAGAAAATGAGATATCAACTAGCCCAATCTGCGTAGCAGTTTGGTCTGAATCACGCGCAGAGTGGAAAACCTAAGATCTTTGCTTAAGTTAACACTGAAAGGCATATGCAAGTCAGACAACAGTAAAAAATCCTTTCATCAAGTACCAACAACATAGTTCACTGACCATTTTTACATGCAAGAGAATTTGGAGGATATTGAATTGTCAAATTCAATTTTTTTGACCTGACTCCCTCCCCTTAGATGTATTATTAAACATTGAGCTCTCGTGCTTTTTGAAGTCGAAATCTATACTTAAATAGTGCAAATCGAAAGAATAAAAATAAAAAAACCTGCAAAGTAGACCTTTGCAAATTGCTTCCTCATTATTTTTCGCTTTTTACAAAGCTACCTCTATGAGGAAGTTTGTTAATCGATTTTGGGTTCCTCATAAACAAAGCTTTGTAAAAAGCGAAAAAAAAAATGAGAAAGCAATTTGCAAAGTTCTACTTTGCAGGCTTGTTTATGCTCTAGACATTTTTCTAAAAGTTTAAAGTGTCGGCGAATTTTAACTGTGTAACCGATTTTTCTCAAATTTGTACTAAAACCTTATACCATGGTAGTCCATATGTGGACCAAATTAGAACCCGGTATCTCATAATTTGCACGAGCCAGCGCGAGAATGAGATTTTTCGAAAAATTCAAAATGCCATAAAATTTGAATGGCTGGACAGATCTGCGTAAAATTTGTACTCAAATGTTTTTCGATGAAAGTCCATATGTGAACAAAATTAAAAATAGATCTGTGAAAAAATTCAAAAATGTTTTTTTTCGTCACGGCATTTTTTTCTTTTTTATTCGCCACCAAAATCGAAATTTATCGACATATTGATAGTTCCATTGACTAAATTCATCATCAGTAGTCAATAATCGAGAAATCATGTCGAAAACTGCGATCGGATATCTCAGAATTTACAGGAATTGAAGTCCGTGCAGACATTTAAAAAAATTGAAATTGCAATAAAATTAGTACCACCCTATCAATTTTCGCAAAATTTGGTATACATCATGGTTAGATGGTAGTCCATTTACGTAAAATATTTCAGCCCGATATCTCTTAATTTGCGAAAGTTATACCGTCAAAAAGATATTTTCAAAATGTTCAAAATGCTCTAGAATCGGAATTTTCCAGTCTATTTGCGTCAACTACAATCCCAAATGTTGGTATATGACAGCCCACTTGCGTGCCAAATTTGACGAAGATACATCTATAATTACGACAGTTATGGTGCTTACAAGGAAATTAAACTGTTGACATTAAAATCTCGAAAATTTTTTTTTTTCACGAAAACAACGTTTTCTCTGTGAGGAAGCAAAATTGAAAGTAAACACCCGCAGGTAAAAATAAATGATAGAAAACGATAATAAAAATTCTGTCGTCCCGAATACGGAAATTGATTTGCGAAGCACTATCATAAATTTACGATCGAAATCCTATATGTTTGTTCCATATCCTATATTATTATTATAAATAATATAATCTTTTTATTAAATTTTATAATAGACGTATACGATCGTAGGAGTAATTTTATGATTATTACATTTTTCATAAACATAAAAGTTTCATCCACAAATCATTGAATTCAAATATTTATCATATTCAAAATTCATTATGATAGACACTTTATAGCTGTGAAACGATGAGAAAAGAAATGAGTCAATCAACATCAAATTATTGTATAAATGATAGAAAACTGTTTCATTTATATCACAGTTTTATGATAGACTATCATATTTCTTTTAGTCCAAAGACATACGATTTATTCTGATATACTTTCTCTAATTGGGAGACGATAGAAAACGATAGAATCACTCTATTGATGCTTCTTTGATTGCGAACAATTAATGTTGAATCACATATTTACGATATAACACCACAAGTGGATAAAAATTTACAAGTGACGAAACGTAAATTCAATATAAAATGGTGCACCATACATGCCGATAACGTATCTATCGTATTTAACCCATAGAAAACGAAAACTATAGGAAACTAATAATAACAATTCAATTTGAATAAATTGATGAAGGTCCGAGTGGATAGAGATGATAGCATACGATTAAATCCCATTCAAATTCTATCGATCTATATAAGTCTTTATAATTTATTTTTACCTTAATCCTTCAATTTAATTAACGTTGATACTTTTCTCATTTTAACTGTCGTGTTTATCAGCAAACAATTAAATACCCGGGAAAAAATTATTATATATAATTATATATGATTATATATGATGACTAGGATTTTATTGTGGCTGGCGCGCTACCCGCGCTCGCAATCTCTTCCGCCGAACTCAGAATATTCACGGTAGCATGATACGCTACTGCTCGGTCGGTAAACCGATACTGTAAAGTGTCATCCACAATTGATCTTTTGGGTAAAATATGAGAACTACTGACTGTGTCTGAAGGACGGAAGGAAGAATTGAAGGACTTATAATAATCCGGGTTTAGGGTCCCTTTTTACCCTCCCCCCTCTCCTACGCCCCTGCCATTCCTCCTCCCGCTCCGCCATCGCCCTCCGGGGTCTTACAGATCCCTCTGAATTTTTCTAATAATTCGGGCTTGGGGTCCATTGAGGGACTTAGAAAAATTCGGGCTTGGGGCCATTGAGGGACTTAGAAAAATTCGGGCTTGGGGCCTTTGAGGGACTTCGGAAAAATCGGGCTTGGGGCCATTGAAGGACTTAGAAAAAATGGCCCCCCAAGCCCGGGGCCTCTCAATAGCCCCCGGGCTTGGGGGCTATTGAGAGGGTCTTCATTTTTTTTTTAAATAAGCAATCTTTTTAAAAAACAGGCCTAAACTTATCAAACATAGACCTAAATTTGTAAAAGAAAGGCAAAATTTTCCAAAAATAAGAGTAATCTTGTCAAAAGTAAACGTAAATTTTTCTAAAATAGGTATAATTTTTGCAAAATAGGCCTAAATTTGTCATACATAGACCTAAATTTTTCAAAAATAGGCCATTTTTATTTCTAAAATAGACAAAATTTTTCAAAAATAGGCAATTTTTTTCAAAAATACACCAACTTTTTCAAAAATCGACAAATTTTTTCGAAAATATACCTTTTTTTTTTTCAAAAATAGGCTAAAATTTTTCAAAAATAGTATAAAATTTTACAAAAATATGCCTAAATTTTTAAAAAATGGGAGTAAATTTTGCAAAAATAGGCCTTACAGGCCCCAAAGGATTTGGGGTCAGTACTTGGATGGGTGACCACTTCTAGACTTATTCTAAGTCCCTCGATTCTTGACACCGCGGCGATGGCGGCGGCGGGGTAGTCGGAAAAAATCCCACGGAGAAAATACCCCCGATAAAATACCCCCTAGAAAAAATACCCCTGGACAAAATACCCCCGGATAAAATACCCCTTGGTAAAAATACCCACAGATAAAATACCCCTTGGTAAAATACCATCGGATAAAATACCCCTTGGTAAAAATACCCCCGGATAAAATACCCCTTGGTAAAAACGACAAAATATCACAATAAGAAATAGTCACAATGACAAATTATCACGTGATTCATCCACTTATACTGACTTCTTTAGGTTCTTCAAGGCGTTAGTTAGGTTGGCATTCGTTTCTTTAGGGAGTTAATTAGTTTGGTATTTTCCTTATATTTGTTCATTAGGTTCTTTAGGGCGTTAGTTAGGTTGGCGTTCCTTTCTTTATGGATTTAATTAGTTTGGTTTGTTCTTTATATTTGTTCTTTAGGTTCTTTAGGGCATTAGTTAGGTTGGCGTTCGTTTCTTTAGGGAGTTAGTTAGTTTGGTTTTTTCCTTATATTTGTTCTTTGGGTTCTTTAGGGCGTTAGTTAGGTTGGCGTTCTTTTCTTTAGGGATTTAATTAGTTTGATTTTTTCTTTATAGTTTCCCTAGCAAGTCGTGTCACCGCAATTTTACCGCAATTAACCCCTAGTTCACCAAAAAACGACTGACGTCGTTTTGTGCAAAAATGTTACGGCAAATCACTGCAAAACGACCGATATTATTTCATACTCGATCGGTCGTTTTCCGGCTAGTTGACGAAAAAACGACTGCAAAACGACCGACCTTATTTCATGCTTGATCAGTCGTTTTACGTTTAATGACCGAAAAACGACTGCAAAACGACCGATCTTTTTTCATTTTTTAATATTAATTAAATATTATTAAATTAATAAATGCGCGGACCAAGAAAATATGTGCGTGCTCCTGAAATATCGCATTTGGAGAAAAAAAAAATTAGTCACATCTATAGGTCTCGAACCCGCAACCTTCGGATTACTAGCCGAGTGCTCTGCCTGCTCGGCCACTCAGTTCGTTAATATATGTTAAACTCATGTTCCATATAAGTTATTCGCCAAAACGTATGGTAGCTTATGAGGAACGTGTGTTGAACACACTTCAACGAACTGAGTAGCCGAGTAGGCAGAGTACTCGACTGGTAAACCGAAGGTTGCAAGTTCGAGACCTACCAGCGAAGCAATTTTTTTTTTTTTTTTGAAAATTGAAAAAAGATCGGTCGTTTTACAGTCGTTAAACGTAAAACGACTGATCGAACGTGAAATAAGGTCGGTCGTTTTGCAGTCGTTTTTTCGTTAACTAGCCGGAAAACAACCGATCGAGTATGAAATAATATCGGTCGTTTTGCAGTGATTTGCCGTAACATTTTTGCACAAAACGACGTCAGTCGTTTTTGCGGTTGTTTATCGGTGGCACGACTTGCTAGGGTTTTCTTTAGGTTCTTTAGGGAATTAGTTAGGTTGGCGTTCGTTTCTTTAGGGAGTTAGTTAGTTTGGTATTTTCCTTTTATTTGTTCTTTAGGTTCTTTAATGCGTTAGATAGGTTGGCGTTTGTTTCTTTAGGTTCTTTAAAATACCCCCGGCATTTTATCCGGGGGTATTTTTACCAAGGGGTATTTTATCCGGGGGTATTTTTACCAAGGGGTATTTTATCCGGGGGTATTTTATCCAGGGGGTATTTTCTCCGGGGGTATTTTTTCCAGGGGTATTTTTTCCGGAATTCCGGCGTCGGCGGCGCGATCTTTCTATAATATAGAGAGACATATAATCATATATGATCGTAAATAGCCATATATGAATTTGTATGCAACATTATATATATTTATGTCCCTGGCAAACAGTGTCACCGACTTTTTAACCGGTGTTTTAACCCGTCTCGATTAGCCCCTGTTTCATCCAGTTTAACTGACCTTTTAACCGAAATTGTTATTTTTTAAGGTTGTTGTGGGGCCAAGTCAAAATGCTACCACTGTCATGAAAATTTTCACGAATGTTCATTATCCCTTTGCAAATACTCTGGTGAAATTTAAAAACGGTGAACAGCACCGTTTAGGAGAAAAAAAATCGCAAATTTTACAACCTATTTCACTATTGTTATAGCGAGTTCTGGCGATTTCGCCGTATTTACCTTATAATAGCTAAGAAAATGCTACCACGTACATAAAACGAGTATGTATAGTTTAAACGATAATCGCTTCAACGTTTAGCAACTTTGGAAGACGATCGACAGCACCGTTATTTAATTATTAATTTATGAAAAGTCTTGGTCGTCTTCGCTTGGGAACTGAATACGCAGCTGTCTCACTCGCACACCAACCGCACCGCAAACCGCGCGCCCCCTAGTCACCCCGCAAGCCCAGACCCCACAACAACCTTAAGGAGGGTGGATACCCAACTCAAAATGATAAACATGCTCTCAAATTTTTTGAGGATATTCGTATATAAAAATTACATCTCCATGCCAAATTTCATGTCAATCGTCTAGATGGTTATCGAGAAATTAATTATTGAAATTACACACTTATGCATGGGCAACATAGCGACAACTATACGCACCTTCAACGTTATGCTCGAAAGTATAATAAAAATGATAAACAATTGTTGATAACAGAACCAAATCATTTCTTGTTTTTTCGAAAAGAACTTTTACGAAGACCGAAATGATTCGTCTGCTTGGTTGCCGAGAAAACGTAAAAACAAAACTGTTGGAATAGTACAACAATGTACGCCAGTGAAGGCGCGTCACGGACCTCTCTCTCGCACACTAGCTCCCCGGCAAACCGCGCACCTCCCCGCCAGAAAGACGGTATCCAACCTCCTTAAGTGATTTTTACTGGTGAATTAACCGACTGCAACCGACATTCTTACCGAATTTTTAAAAAATCAATTTTGTTTGGTGAATTCAACCGATTTTAACTGACAACTTAACCGAAAGAAACGTTTTTAATCGGTTAAAAAGTCGGTTAACTTCAGTTATTTTCGGTTAACACTACGGTGACACAGTTTATCAGGGGTATGATGATATATGATCATATATATAAAACATTTTTGACATTCCGGCTTCAAAAATTTTTGACATGCTTTTATGAAACATTTTGTTTGATGCCATTTGTTCTCCTTGGAACTTTTATCCAAGAACGTATCAAGAATCTACGACGTTGAAGCCATATCTGAAAAAAATGTAACGAAGAAAAAAAAAGATACTTATGTGTAAAGAAACGTGAGCGAATTCATTTGATAAGATGGAAAATTAAGCTTTCCGAAAACATGACAAATTTTTTTTTAAACCAATGTTTTAAGAAATTCTTAGTACTCTTATTATTCGAAATCAATGCTCTTATTAGCATCTTCAATATGATTGATTATTCAGAAAATTTTGGTCTCATCGCGAAGTACATAAATACGAATGAAATAAATATTTTGTTCAGGAAAGTATACGTGAAGCGTTCTTAACGAGCTAACATAAATAATTTAGTAAGAAAGATGGTAAAAAACGGCTCAATTTACTATTTATACTAATAAGTACGTGAAGCGACTTATATATTATTGATACATGACATCTTATAAGAACGAGTTCGGTTGGAATACTCAGGAAGTCTGGCAGAGATCGTGAAAGTTAAGCAACTTAGGCCGTGATCACTACAAAGATGAGTGACCGGTTGGAAATTTGTAATTATCGGTCGATTTCCTTTTTTTCTTTTTGTTTTGACTTGGAATGGTACATAATGGGTGTATACGTTAACAGAATTATTATTTAATTAATTTTAAGAACAATAAAAGTTAAATTATATATAATTATACATAATCATATAGAGACAAAATTCATACAGGATCATATATGAAGCGTTTATATATAATTATATCTAATCATTTTTTTCCGGGTAGTAACTTTATTTTAGGCACTAAAACGAAATTCCTTATTTCTTCTTTACAAGTTCCATCGATAGTCTTAATGAATAGGGGTATTAAATAGACAGGGATGTAAATAATGAGAATGATGATTTATTAGCCGGAATGGCATTAGTCACATGTTCGTGCATCATATATACGCATATACATACCTAGAGTACACGCATTAAAATTACCTACCTAGCATTTAATCGATTGCTACAGTGCCTAAATTTCTATGTTGGAAGCTGATGGAGCCGGAGGCTAATCTACGAAAGATTTACGGTATCGGTGTAAGGAAGCGTGTGCGCGATCTCCGAGGCCCTTCGATATTCTACGATTTTCATCGTGTATCTATACGTAGTATGCATGTATCCATGTGCGCGTAGCGTAGCATAATTTAAGGTCTCGCTTGTCGAGTGGCGAGAGTCACCGCTTGACACCGCGCTCTTATTTTTAATTAATCAACGACGAGCGCGAGTTCCCCTCCACTCGTACATAGCGAGATGTAAAAAAATATTTAAACGAATCCGGCAGGCCTACGGTTCGAGAATTGCCGCGATAATATTACTTCAGAACTCGTTTTTTTTTTTGTTTTTTGTTTTTTTTTTCACACACGGGCCTTATTACGACTATCACTACATTAACTCTTATTCTTCCTTCATTTCATTATTATTATTATCGTTGAAATCCCCTTCGTAAAAATTACTTCGAGACATTGTACAGAGACAGAGGTGCGATACACGCGGTTATTAACTTTGACAACAGCGCGTTTACGCACGAGTAAAACTGTCACACCCGTCAATTCCGTCAGGCCTACGTTGCCATTTGAGCAAGACAATTAATAAATAACGAACCAGCGAGGTGACGATTTCAACTTAATTTATTATCTCGTTAACGTTATTACTCTTAATTTAAGCTTACGTGGTAAGGCAATTAATTAGCCGCACTTGACAAAAATGTTCCTCCTCCTCACCCGAAAATATTTGGGGGGGCTATTTTACACAAAAAGAAAAAGATAAAAAAAAAAACAACACAAGCGGGTTAAGCGTGCAGGAGTTCGGGAGAGACACAGGACGTGGGACAAGATATGGTGAACAATAAAAAGATGCGCGATTGTGCGTGGGCTTTATCGAAGAAATTTCTGGGCCGACACGCCGTTAAAAAAATTGAAACCGTTGACTTTCGAGGAGCTTAACTGGCTGCAATCATCTATAATTCGCCTTACGACTTCCTTGTGATGTGTAGTGTATTTAGGACTAGAGTTTGCGTATCTTATAACGCTAATATTGGGCAGTTTTTAATCTTATCGAGTTCGATCTAACGGTGCGGCGCGTAGGCGAAATATCTTCGATGCAGCTGATTTGTACTGATGTTAATAGAACAAAACCGATAAATTCGCATCATTATGGATCTCGTTGATACGAATATTCTCTGGTAACAAGATCTTAAGATGAGGCGAATTTTCCTGTCTTAAGCACTCACGTGAGTCCTATGATGCTGCCTCAACTCGTATTCATTGGTCACGCGGTACAGGTTTCGCCACACCTTAAGCGCATCGATGTTATGACAAGTTAAGTATGCGTATAATCAGAGAGGCTTCTTAACACACTAAATCTAATGATAATTCGTTAACGCACTTACGACACAGTTACTCTCGATTGTACAATCACAATTAACAACGACGTTCGAATGCTCTTTGTGTTTTGTTATTGTTGAGTCTATTTCTGCGCAACATTAAACGGCAGAAAGAGTTATTAAGTGTAACAAATTATTTTATTAAAGACAATAAAATAAAGGAGGCGATAGAAATAGAAGAAGGGACAAATAAGCTGATATTTATCTAATCGATCAAACATCGAAAATTAAGGAGCGCTCCACACTAGTCAAATCAGTGCTAAATTTTTAAAAGCGTTTCTACAATTTCAGATGGTTTTATAATCTGTTCCAAGGTGTTAATCACATAGCAGCATTAGTTCTTGATATTCAAATACATTCACAGCTGTCATATGAACAGTAAATCGATCAATATCTCCAAATTTCCCATGTCATGTTTTTTCATCCAGTTTTGTAAAAGGGTAAACCGTAATATCAGTCTGATTATGATGAAACATAGCTCATTTTAATCAGTGGAAGATCCTTAATCGATTGACCGTCCAGATTTTCTATAGTATCAGGCGTTCAAAAGTTACAGCCATTTGTATACTTGATGTTAGGTTATGAGAGGATAAACAAACGGCTGTATCTTTTGAACTACTAATACAATTTTTTTAAAAATAGATGGCCAATCGATAGAATATCTTTTAGTAAACAAAATGAGCTATTGGTCGTCATAATCGGACTGATATTACGGTTTGCCCTTTTAAAAAACTGGATGAAAAAACATAACGTCGGAAATTTGCAGTTATTGATCGATTTACTGTTGATAACATAGCTGTGAATGTATTTGAATATCAAGAACTAATGCTGCTATGTGATTAACACCTTGGAACAGATTGTTAAATCATCTGAAATTGTAGAAACGCTTTTAAAAATTTAGCACTGATTCGACTAGAGTGGAGCGCTCCAAACTCCGTAAAGAAAAATTCTTCTCTTGTTAGACGGAGACGAGAACGTCGAGCAACAAATTCATTCTACAGGGCGATAGAAATATTTATAGAACTCAAACGCGTAAGGGAATCGAACGGGGTTCAAGTATTCCTTGTCCTCGCAGTCCATTTCGCTCGCGATCGCAGCACGATCAAAGCCTTTTTGCGCAATATCTATATTGAAGAGAGTGTCGCACTAAGGCGACATAATACTTGTAGTGAGGACTGTTTACTCGAATATCGAATTAACACCGTGTTCATATTTGTTTCTGTGTATAAGGGGGAGGCTACGAAAAAAGCTAAAAAAATTAACATCGAGTAAAACGTATAACAGCGAGGCTCACGCATAGAGGAAGTTCGCTTCGGCTATTTGAGGTATATTCGAGTGTAAAATTTCAGTCGATCTGGCATCGTATTAAAAAAACGCACGCACGCACGCACGCACAATCATGCAAAACACGCACGCACGCACGCACGCACAGAAGAAAAAACGATTGGAAGAAGTGGCTTACATGTATTTACATCGTCGGGGGATACTATACAATTTATGTTTATCCTTTATTTTGTATTTTTCTCTTCCGTCGGTTAAAAAAAAACAAGCACTCGTGGAATGCCCGTCATCCGAATGGCCAGCGTTTTTTTTCTTTCGATTTTTCTGCATAAATTAATGCAGCTATTCTTCTTGCGTTTATTAAGTTCGTAAATTAAAATGAGCAACGCATAGATACAACAAACAATTGGCGTGGATGTAAATTAATCGCTTTGTTAATGTCGTGTATTGTCGACTCATCATCGATTAAAATACGCAAGTACATTTAAAAAAAAAAAAAAAAAAAAAGAATAAAATTAGCCCTGCAGCACGTTCTCTCGCACCCGGCGCGGCGTCTATGGGAATTAAAATAAATCGAGGTACACGGTAAAATTGGCTTAAACGGATGGCAAGTTTGTGCGAACAGGATGTTTGTAAAAAATAATAATACGACACACAATTAAAAGAGAGAGAAAGCATAATCCTTAGGAACTAGCAAACCCGCACCACACAACGTTTGAGGTACGCTTTCGTTTGAGATTGAGATCCTTATTCGACATTGTGCCTTCTTATTATTATGTACAAAAACTTCATTCATTATTTTCTTTTTTTTATTTAGTATTTCTCTCTTTCTCTCTCACGGTTTCCGGTTCCGTGTCGAATGTTTGTTGAAAACATTGAGAAAATGGACTCGCGATTTCGCGATTTCGTTTTTATTTTTCTTTTTCTCTGTACGGATTAAAATGCTGCTTGGCGCGGCACGGAATTGAAATATCTCGATCACGTGTCGTGTACACCAGCGCGTGTAGCCGCCTATCAAATAATTTCTACATGGAATTTGACGAATCCATTCATTAAGTTTGCCGGTTCGAGAACACTGAGGTGTGTGTATGTGTCCGTACCAGAGATGGGCAAAATGTATTTAAAAAAAAAAGAATGTTCTTCCACTCATTATTTATTTTCGCTTAAAAAAATGAATGTTCATCCACTCATTATTTATTTTCGCTTAAAATAATGAGTGGATTTCCACTCATTATTTTTCCGAGTCCAAATTATGAGTGGTCTTTCATTAATTATATTTTCAGATATAAATAATGAGTGGTTTTCCACTCATAATTTATTTCAAGTTTAAATAATGAATGTATTTTCACTCATAATTTATTTCAAGTTTAAATAATGAATGTATTTTCACTCATTATCTTTTCCAAGAAAATAATCAATGGATTTCCACTCATCATTCAAACTCGAAATGAGTTATGAGTAGCTTTTCACTCACAATTTATTTTGGTCTAAATAATTATTTTTTATCCACTCATCATTCATTTCAAGTTTAAGTGATGAGTGGAAAATCACTCATTATTTATTTCGAGTTCAAATAACAAGTGAAACGAGAAAAAACGCTATGAATAACTAAACATGTATAAGCAATAATTAATAATATTTAATAATAACCAATAATATTTAATTATAATTACTTAATAATTAATTATTAATAGCGTTTTTCTTGTTCGGGAAAACCACTCGTTATTTAAACTCGAAATAAATAAGTGAAAAATCATTCAGTATTTAAAGATTTTTTCACTCGAATATGCCCATCCCTGGTCCGTATGTGTGAGTGTGTGGATACATGAGAGAGTGTTTGGAATGGAATTTATTCTACTGAGTCAAGTCCGTTGAAAATAGAACTTAAGAGGGCCAACAGTCAAGACACACGGCGCAGGATAAACGCGCGTACAAACATTTAATACCGGACATTCGTGTTGGAAGGAATATGACTAGGCGATTGGATTAGATCCATCTGCATTCATGTACTGACCAAAAGCATTTCTAGGCTAATTTTTGTTGCCATCGTGAGTATATGTTCAGCTGATTATAAAATATGTATATTATTTCTGTAATAAATGACGCGAGCGTTAGAAAAAATTGTTACTTATAACCCTTGATGATATTGCTAAGAAATAACGGATCACAAACATTTTTCTTAACTGCCCCGTAGGTTTTTCATAAAAAAATAACGAATGTATTCATTATTGCCAGGGCAAGAGACTACGTTTGAAACAAAAAGTAGAACCTAGAATGCATGCGGCTGATTATTTGCAGTCTTTTCGGGATTAATCTAGTCGTCTGGGCCGATTTCCCATTAAACGTCGGACGTTGACTCAATAGGCTTACTTTCCAAACGACAGGCAATGCCACACAGTGCTTAAACATCGTACACGCCTATCAATCAATCTTATTGCTGTTTTGCTACGCGGGTTGAAAAGCAACTTTATTTTTTTTTCATTATTATTCAAAACTTATCGTTGTTTTCTATCCAAAATATCGTATAAATAGCTTCGATATCGAGCACGGAAATAACTGAAAATCTTCAACGTAAAAAAAAAGAATTATAATAAAACGATCGCGCGACTCGACTCGAGATACGAGAGGAGGTACGCTGCTGCGGCAGCCGTTAATCGCAGACTTCCGTAATATATGAAACGTCTCGTATTAGAGGCATGGAACATTGCGAGCGATTAAACAGTATTGTCGTTAAAAAATATCGTATTCTTCCTGGGTGTATTTGGCAAGCGTGCTCATCAATCTGCTCCTGCTTCTTTCCGGAAGTTTCGAGTCTTCGGGATGTGTGAACATGATTATACAGCGTTGAGGAAAACGTGAGCGCATTCCGTCGGCGGCTACGACGACAGAACAGCTCGAAGTCTCCTCCAGCGCGCCTCCCACGTGGCGTTAATTCTTCCGTGAATCCATCCGTGTTTGCTCATCGAATTTGTCGCCGGATAAACGATTCGGCCGATCGTCGCCTCGTTGAGCTTCGAATCCATATCGAGACCCACGAAATCAGCGGCATGAAGGATTCGCACCGCCGACGAGAGACGCAATTTGCTGGTAGGCGAACTGAAAACCAATCGTCGACTGGTTTGTCGATTGCTACCAGTAACGCTGCTATTTCCACCGTTGCACACGTTCGTCTGTCGATGGTGATGATGATGATTGCTCTGTAACTGCTTTATCTTTCGGGCATACTCGATGCGAAAAGACTTGGCCGAGGATCATTGCCGATACGCCTGCGGGGACATTCCGTTGCCGGGTGTGACGTAATCGCCGATCATCAAACTCGGATTGACGGGATAATGTGAGGTATTGCCGAGTACCAGCGATTGCTGGAAAGTAACACCAAGCTGTAGCCGCGAAAGACACGCAGGCAGGCGCAACGCTTTAGTATCCTTTTTTTTGGAAAGAGCCCCCGGACTCGAAGAGAATCTGGCGAGCTTCCGCCACAGGATTTCTTCTCCCGCGATGTATCCTTGTTTCTCTCGTTTTTTTTTTTCGTTTTCTTTCTCAATGATCTTCACGTGTTTTTATGTATTTTGTTTGTTTGTTTGTTTTTTTTTTTGTTTTCTCTTTTCCCTCAAGATCCGAGGCTCTCGAACGCGCTCCCGGGGATGTCGAAGCAATCCTTGGAGGCAAGAAGCTCACCATATGTTTTGATGAAGTACGTTCATACTTACAGTCGCCGGCGAGGTGAACATGTTCGGAGTTATACCACCACCGATCAATTGCGCCGCTTGCGTACTCGTAGCCGTTCCTCCGACTCGACCTCGGCCGGTACTCGATATTGAGCCCGGGTGAATATTGGGCTGACTCCCTGCCACACAAGCAAACCAAACTCATAAGCTTTTTCGAGGCTAAGGATTTGTGAGGATTGATGGGATT